>CM057350.1:291493403-292093403 GCA_030015575.1 Agapanthus africanus
AAGTCTTAACTTTTCCATGTACACCAAGTAATCTTCTCAAGATATACTTGCTCCTGATGGGAATTTAACCCTTCAGATAAAGCAACCAAAGTTCATACTTTGTTGGTGTATAAGGATTCCATCTTAGATTGCTAAGCATCCAGCCATTCTTACAGAGTCCCACTCCAGATGGCCTGCTCGAAATAAGTTGGGTCATCATCTCATGATGCAATCCTCGCTCCCACTGTCATAGAGAAACAAAAGTATCTCTCAGGTGGATGATTGGATTCGAATTCTCGGTTCGTGTATATAGAAAATGTGTATGGAAATCACAACCAAAAATTATTTGACCGCAATCAATAACGGTGTTGAATGTAACGCGTTACTAAGTGCGGATCGTCCACAGGGAAAGTGTAATCGTTCGTGTTTCGAATTAGATGAGTCGAAACTTTAAAGAAAAGAAAACAAACAACAATTCATGATTTAAATATTTGAAGTTCAAGAATTAGAAAAATCTAGTCTAAATCAAGAAACGATAAAATCAAGAATTGAGAATTTGTGATGATTTCCAAACTAACAATCAAGATTCGAAGTGTGGCTCATAGGAGTAGATCGGATCTATAGATGTGATGAGATCTAATGATTTCATATTCTTATCCATTAACGAATTGATACTAGATCGATGACGATTTATCGAGGTTAAGGATCTTGCGAAGAAACTAGGGTTTCCTCATCTTATCCTTTGTCCTTTCGATGAATCTAATTCACAAACTAGCTTCAAGTAAATCAAATGATCGATCGTTGATCTCTAGTTTCGAGCGAACACAATTAAGAAAGCATCGCATCGAAACTAGGTCATCGATCATTCGATTCACAAGAATTTACAAACGTTATAGGATTTAAGAATTGTAAAAGAATCTAAATCATCATCATTCTATCGATCGTCTCGACTCCTTTACGAGCGGAGTTTTACTCAAACATTATCACAAAGCAAACATTCAAGAATCTAGATTGAATCATAATGCTTGAATTAAAAGATAAGCAAGATAAAAGAATTGTCACCTTTATTATATCAACAATTTGTTACACTTTGCTCAAAGACTATAAGAAATTAAGAAGGGAACGAGATCGTCGAATCTAGCGTCGCATCGGCTCCTTGAGTCGCGGATCGGCTTGGATCACATGCTCTGATGAAGTCCGGCTTCGCTTCTAAAGGCTTTGAAGGCTTCTTGCTTTGATTGAACTCAAAGATCTTGATCTTGGATTGGAATTAGGGTTAGGGTTTTGAGGCGCAAGTCATGTCACTCAACTTGCGGGTAATGAATTTGGGGGAGATGAAGATTAGCCCTTAACCCTAGATCTAGGCTCCCTTTTATAAGCTTTCATAACCCAAGATCTAGGATTCAAAATTTGAATTTCCCTCCAAAAGTTTGTTAGCTAGAGAGGCTTCTAGAAGATGTTAGTTGGAGGGATTCTTCTAGGCTCTAGAGTAATTAAGGGGGAAGCTTGTTTAAGAAGCTTGGAGTGTAATTAGCTTAATCAAGTAGCTTGCTGATCTGGAGAAGACTCTGGAGGTTTTTGGAACTTTCAGTGGCTTGAAGAGGTACTTGTCTTGAGAGAAGAATAATGCAACAGATCTTTGCTAATGTGTCCGTCAAGTGACCGCGGATCCGCGGCATATGCCTGCTTGGGCCGCGGATCCGCGGCCCAATAGGAGGATTAGTGCTTCACTTTTGTACTTCTGCTTTCTTATGACTTAATGGTAGTTTTATGATATGTAGATTCTTATATTTCCCTCTGTATCAATACCAGATCAAAAATCTTAGACTTGGCGCAATTTTGATCAGCTCTTTAACAATTTTGGCTCGGTTCCTGAAATTTCCTGCACAGACTTCGAAACAAGTGTTGTGCAATACAAGGATGATGCGATGCCATGATAACAGTCAATTTCCCCAAAAATGCCGGTTTTAGAGTATAACACATGTAATCTGGTATTTTATGGGTGTTTTGCTAATATGTGCAATATGAATACCGAACATCTCTAGATGAGTGCAAATAATAGGGAAATTGCCGTGTTAAAAATACATTATTTTCGACTGATAAAATTCCCCTAAACTTATTTTCGGTCGTCTCGAGCGAACTGCTTTATTAAAAAGAGAAGGAGAAAATAAAGATAGAGAAAAACTAACTAGCACACTTTCGTAGGCAACACGATTGCACTGAGCACGTGCAACAAGCCTTTAAACCTCTAGGTGTCCCTAGTAGGAGGAGTGTTGTCTCCTGAGGGTTTTCAGCGGATTGCACCCACAAAATCCAATAATAAAAGGAAGACCGTGAAAGTTACATATAAAGATAAGAATTGTAAAAGAAAAGCTTTGAAAATTAGAGTTTCCAACTATGCAATCTTTTCAGTTGTCATGAGCCCTATCTTAATAGTCATGAAAAGATGTCAGAAATCACATCATCCCTCAATAAAACATCGTATTTATTCTTCATTCCTATCTTTCTTCCAAACATCGATCATATAACCCTACGTGTGTGTAAAGGACATCCCTACACCCGGAGAATTCAATTCAAGCTATCATACTCTTGTCCATCTGCCTCGGTAGTTTTTAATTAATGAATATTTAGATGAATTTGCTCACACACTTTCATGCGACCGTTAATACTTCTTGAGGTACTAACCGACCGATTACTCACGTGCTTGCTTATTAGGTGTTTTTTCTCGTCTTGCACCACCTAAGGCTTAGCAGTGACTCCCAGACCAGTTGGTGTAAGGCATTAGGTGATGAAGCACCCTCGCTATATTTTTTTATTGCTGCCTTGGCGATAACAAAACCAGTGTTCATTTTTCTCACCATTTTATATTTTATTCATATTTTTTTTATTTCCTTCATACTTTGGCTTTTAGATAAGAGCATTTCAAGGTATCCTCTACTATCCCGAGCTTTAAGACGTGTGTAAGTGCGAATAGTAGGGTATCAACGTTCAAAATGTTTGGCTTCCAGAATAGGAACTATTTTTCAGACTTATTTTTATCCTCAGATTAGTGACTTCCTTCATCTTACTAACCCTTGGGACAACGGCTCATAACTACTTATTACTAGTTCGTATAAGAAAACTTCTAATTTTCTAGGTTTTCTTAAATTTTCCAATCTTTTGGATGTAATTTTTCACTATCTAATTTTTTATAATCTTATTTATGTACAAAAAATTTTATTTTATTTTTTTTGAATTTTTAAAATTTTTTTTATAGGTTTTAAAATGTTTTGTGCTTATGCAAAGTATGATGCAAATGATGCGAAAATAAGCACAAACCTCCCCCAAACTTTTTTTCAACAGTGTCCTCACTGTTGCCATCTGCTAAATCTCGAAAAACTTGTAAGCTTGGAAGGAAATTTATTAATGGGGGCAAAATATTTAAGTAAAGATCCTTCCCCAAACTTATTTTTGGCTCAAAATTTTGTAAAACTTTTCTTTTCAAGAGCCCGATTATACCCCCCCCCAAACTTGAGTTAAGCAATGCTAATCTTTGAAAATCACATGAGGGGGTCAAAAATCAGTGGTCGATGCCAAGCTTTGCAAAGACCGAAAGTTAACACCAACCATTCAAAAATTTTATCAATGCAGTGCTCTGGTTGGTGGAAGAAGAAGTGGGGAAAGGGTAAGTGGTGGAATAGAATGTGTGTGCGTCTCGTTTTGGAGAGACGATGCAGTGAATGTGATGGATTACTCACATTCTTTTTACAGTCCAGAAGAAGGGGTGGAGGTTCAATTTCAATATTTGGGAGATGATTCTTCTCAACACCCGTGCTTTTCAAAAATGCGAGTTCATCAGCGAAAATTTCCTCAAAAGTCTCATCAATACCCCGGAGAATAATGTCATCACAAAGTGCGGGGTGATCTTCAGACTCTAAAAGCAATTCATAATCAGTGTTAGTTGTTGACCCGGACAACTCGGTGGAAGAGTCCGTATGTGTATGATACATAGTTGGGTCAAACAACGACGTATGAAAAGAGTCAAGATCAGTATCATGAGGATCGTCAAATTCGCTGTTGTCGATATCCATTAATTCGACAGAACAGACTTGAGCAGTAGGTTCGGAGGGTACACTTCCCAACTTGTAAATGTTCAGCTCTATTGACCTATTCCCGAAAGATAGGGTCATAGAGCCATTACGACAGTTGATGATAGCGTTGGAAGTGGCCAAAAAGGGGCGACCTAAAATCACCAGAATTTGATTCCGTGGGTTCGCTACAGACTGTGTATCAATTACAATAAAGTCCACAGGGAATACAAATTCCCCGATTTTTATTAACACATCCTCCAGTTCACCCCTAGGTTTGGTGCTTGATCGGTCAGCCATCTGGAGAGTGCAATGGGCTAGTTTCAACTCTCCGATCCCTAACTGCTCGTAGACTGAGAAAGGAAGCAGGTTAACACTTGCGCCAAGGTCAAGTAGAGCACGGTTGATGTGTTTTTTCCCGATAGAAATGGAAATCGTAGGATAGCCAGGATCCTTACGTTTCCTCGGTAATTGTTGGGGGAAAGTAGTGTCTACTGTCTTTGCTATGAATATCTTCTTGGGCACTTGAGTCTTCCTCTTTCTAGTGCACAAGTCTTTAAGAACTTTCGTATAAGCGGGGACTTGTTGTATTGCATCTAGAAGAGGGATGTTGATGTTAACCTGTTTAAACATTTCAGTGATCTTCTCCATATGTGGACTTGGTCTGTTTCCCCTTAACCGATTTGGGTAAGGAGCTTGTGCAATAAGGTCGGGGTCCAACATTGGAGAAGATCGTGTGGGTGGAAACGATCTAAGAATAGGAGTGGGGATCGTTTTCTGTGTACTAGAAGAGATGGGCTGAGGTGTCAAGCCTTGTGGAAAACGGAGAATAGGCTCGCAAGAAGGCGGTGGGGTAGAAGAACTGGGGTCAGAATTAGAAGTAGAAGTGGAAGGAAAGGTCTCAGCCGGGGTATCATTGATAGATTTTTCAGTGTCATCAATCTCTTCCCCAACGTGATTGTCAAGCACTCTTCCAGATCTCAACGTGATTGCATTCACATGATGTGAATAGCCAGGATTGGGTAAAGGTTGAGCTGGAAGTTTCCCTTTCTCTCTTGCACTCATTTCAGCTTTCAATCGTGCAATTTCTTCTTCCATCGATTTAATAGTCTCACTTTGAGAAGTGGAGTTTCTCTTTATATCATCGACGGAAGTCTTTATTGTCAAAAGCAAATTCATGAATGAAGAGGATTCATCAGTATCGGTCAACTGCAAAGGATTAGACGGTGCAGGTGTGTTGACCGGATTTTGGAAGTTTTGTGCTTGGAAGGGGTGCTGACTCAATGGAAATGGTTGCTGTTGTGGTGGAGAAGCCCTTTGGAAATTGTTTTGGGTTGGAACCATGTTTTGAGATTGTGATTGGTTCCAAGCAAAATTAGGGTGATTCCTCCAACCCTGATTATATGTGGAAGAAAATGGATCGTTTCTAGGTCTTTGAAAGGCAGAATTGATATGTTCATGACCTTGAAACGGAGTATTTCGTGGACATTCTTCCGTGAGATGTGATGGATCAGAACAACATCCACATACAGTTTTGAAGAGTGACATTTGATTTAGGGCGACAGCTAAAAATTTGTTTTCCATAGCGTCGAATTTCTTGTGTAAAGCTGAAATTTCAGCTCTAACTCCTATGGAAACTTCCGATTGGTTATTGCCACCCCTAAACGATGGACTCTCCCACTATAAAGACTTTTAGGCAAAATCTTTTAAGTATTTCCAAGCTTCCCCATCGTCTTTGGTCATAAAATTGCCTTGACACATATTTTCAAGGCTCTGTTTAGTGGTAGGGTTACTGCCCTAATATATGATTCGGCACAGCTCCCATCTAGGGATTCCATGATGTGGACATTGAACCAACAGATCCTTGAAGCGGTCAAGACATTTTGAAAATGGTTCATTTAGAAGCTGGGTGAATTGATTTATTTCGCTACGGACTCGAGCTGTCTTATGATGTGGGTAGAATTTCTTAAGGAATGCTTTGACGAATTCTCCCCAATTTGAGATGGAATGTGCGGTAGTGTTATAAAGCCACTTCTCGGCTATATCGCATAAGGTAAATGGGAGAAGACGAAGACGCATAGCATCCACAGAAAGCTGTGGGTACCCATCATTGCCCATACATTTTCAAATTTGGTGATAAAGGCATATGCGTCTTCAGACTCGAGACCGTGAAATTTTGGTAGAAGGTTGATGTATTAGGGTTTAATTTCAAAATTGTCTCCGTTGGCTGGTGGAATGGAGAGACAGGTCGAAAGAAGACCTCGTGTAGGATAGCACCTCTCTTGGAGAGAGATGCGAAGTGGATTCTGCGCACCAACGGACGGCGGCAGAGTAGTGGAAAAGAAGTTCGATGGAGACGGATCCATCGATGTGGGTGTGGTGGTGGGTAAAGAAAAGGTAAATGTAGAAATACCGACTTTTGGGTCGATGGGGGGACGCGGACTAAACGGGCACTAGAATCCCGTGTCCAGCCTATCTTTCACTAAAAAGGGTTAGTACAAGTGGCAGCGTGACTTATAATTAGGGGAATTGATGAATGTGGTTTTTGTTTTGAAAAATAGTTGGATTTTTGAAAAAAAATGATGCGATCACAACAAATGCAACAAGCAAAACCCTAATTCTATTGGTCGCCTAGGTCAAAGCTCTACACCGCTCCTAACTGCCAAAAGACAAGTCGCAGGATAAATCTTCCATTGCCTCTTTGTCTCCCCTTTGGTCAGGTAAGTGCCAGGTAAGTGGGAAGGTACTCCACTACATAAGTAGTGGGTCTGATTAATAACCACTAGCCTTAGACACACTTGCCTTAGACACCATAAAAGAAACGCGGATAAACAATGAATTACCCATGGCCTTCTTCTGTCCTAAGTGAGCGCGACGGTCCTTAGAGTCATCTCTAGATCTTTTTTAGTTAATGAGGGTAAATGCGGATGCAAGTTTGTGATTTTTGGGGCTTAGGAAGGGTAATGAAATCCCCACCTAATTTGAAGTTGGCCGTGCCCCTTAAATTCCGTATTAATATGCAAACAACCAAAAAAATCAAAACACGCACAATTTATTTTACTTTTGCGGCGCTGCGATTTATTTGCAAAGAAACCTGCACAAAATTATTAATGGAGCAGACCGAGAGAGGGATAAGAAAGTTATAGAGGACCTGAGTGAAAATTGTACAGTGATTCTACTGTAGCACCGCGGTTCCGCCGCGGGAGTCGCCTAATGCCGCGGATCTGCCGCGGTATGAACTGTTCACTGCACAATATTTTCCACAGATGCTCCTGTTCACTTACACAGCTCTCTGAAATGCTCTGAAAAATTTTTCTCAAGCTCCACAAAGTCCAGATTTCCTCGTAACAAATCACAACAACACGTTTAGGGTTTATGCGAATTTAGATCTAAAAATATAGATGGAATAAACTTTTCAACTCAAATTTTAAAAAAAACGAACAATTAGCGCACTATCCCCGGCAACGGCGCCATTTGATTGGATTCGAATTATCGGTTCGTGTATGTAGAAAATGTGTATAGAAATCACAACAAAAAATTATTTGACCGCAATCAATAACGGTGTCGAATGTAACGCGTTAGTAAGTGCGGATCGTCCACATGGAAAGTGTAATCGTTCGTGTTTCGAATTAGATGAGTCGAAACTTTAAAGAAAAGAAAACAAACAACAATTCATGATTTAAAGATTTGAAGTTCAAGAATTAGAAAAATCTAGTCTAAATCAAGAAACGATAAAATCAAGAATTGAGAATTTGGGATGATTTCCAAACCAACAATCAAGATTCAAAGTGTGGCTCGTAGGAGTAGATCGGATCTATAGATATGATGAGATCTAATGATTTCATATTCTTATCCATTAATGAATTGATACTAGATCGATGACGATTTATCGAGGTTAAGGATCTTGCGAAGAAACTAGGGTTTCCTCATCTTATCCTTTGTCCTTTCGATGAATCTCATTCACAGACTAACTTCAAGTAATTCAAATGATCGATCGTTGATCTCTAGTTTCGAGCGAACACAATCAAGAAAGCATCGCATCGAAACTAGGTCATCGATCATTCGATTCACAAGAATTTACAAACATTATAGGATTTAAGAATTGTAAAAGAATCTAAATCATCATCATTCTATCGATCGTCTCGACTCCTTTACGAGCGGAGTTTTACTCAAACATTATCACAAAGCAAACATTCAAGAATCTAGATTGAATCATAATGCTTGAATTAAAAGATAAGCAAGATTAAAGAATTGTCACCTTTATTATATCAACAATTTGTTACACTTTGCTCAAAGACTACAAGAAATTGAGAAGGGAACGAGATCGTCAAATCTAGCGTCGCATCGGCTCCTTGAGTCGCGGATCGGCTTGGATCACATGCTCTGATGAAGTCCGGCTTCGCTTCTAAAGGCTTTGAAGGCTTCTTGCTTTGATTGAACTCAAAGATCTTGATCTTGGATTGGAATTAGGGTTAGGGTTTTGAGGCGCAAGTCGTGTCACTCAACTTGCGGGTAATGAATTTGGTGGAGATGAAGATTAGCCCTTAACCCTAGATCTAGGCTCCCTTTTATAAGCTTTCATGACCAAAGATCTAGGATTCAAAATTTGAATTTTCCTCCAAAAGTTTGTTAGCTAGAGAGGCTTCTAGAAGAAGTTAGTTGGAGGGATGCTTTTAGGCTCTAGGGTAATTAAGGGGGAAGCTTGTTTAAGAAGCTTGGAGTGTAATTAGCTTAATCAAGTAGCTTGCTGATCTGGAGAAGACTCTGGAGGTTTCTGGAACTTTCAGTGGCTTGAAGAGTTACTTGTCTTGAGAGAAGAATAATGCAACAGAGCTTTGCTGATGTGTCGGTCACGTGACCGCGGATCCGCGGCATATGCCTGCTTAGGCCACGGATCCGCGGCCCAATAGGAGGATTAGTGCTTCACTTTTGTACTTTTGCTTTCTTATGACTTAATGGTAGTTTTATGATATGTAGAATCTTATATTTCCCTCTGTGTCAATACCAGATCAAAAATCTTAGACTTGGCGCAATTTTGATCAGCTCTTTTGACAATTTTGGCTCGGTTCCTGAAATTTCCTGCACAGACTTCGAAACAAGTGTTGCGCAATACAAGGATGATGCGATGCCATGATAACAGTCAATTTCCCTAAAAATGTCGGTTTTAGAGTATAACACATGTAATCTGGTATTTTAGGGGCGTTTTGCTAATATGTGCAATATGAATACCGAACACCTCTAGATGAGTGCAAATAATAGGGAAATTTCCGTGTTAAAAATACATTATTTTAGACTGATCATAGAGAAACAGAAGTATCTCTCAGGTGGGTGAGGAACCCTACTAGATCGGCGGAGAGGCTGAGGTTCATTGGAAACTATTGAATCCTTTGGTTCTACCAAATCATCAGTTGCAGTTTGTATAGCTGGAACTCTTTCCAGTTCTACCTCATGACCACTAATTTCTTCATAAGAAATCCCTTTCACAAAGGTGGCATGCTGAGAAACAAAACATCTTTTGTTCCTCGGTTAGGTAAAAGATATTCCCTTGCGAATACTTGGGATATCCAACAAAATTCCACAGAACTGATTTTGCCTCGAGTTTGTCTGGTTTTTGCTTTTAGGCATAGGCTGGACAACCCCAAATCTTAACATACTTAAGATATAGGCTCTTCCCATTGCATATCACATATGAAGTGGTAGGCAACTTATTTGATTGGAACCCTATTCAATAGGTATGCAGCTTCACAAGTGCATAACTCACGAAAGGAAATAGGAAACTCAGTAGTACTCATCATAGTGCATACCATATCAAATAGGGTGTGATTGCTCCGCCCCGATACACCGACGTGCTGTGGTGTATACGGAGGAGTAATGTTAAGAGAGAATCTCATTCTCCTTTAGAAAAGTCCAGGAATTCCGTGCTCAAGTATTCTCCTTCTTGATCTCATCAAAGGACATAATACTTATACCTGTTTTTGGTTGTCTAGTTCTAACTTATATTCTTTGAATATCTCAAAAGGTTCAAACTTGTGTTTCAACAGGAACACATGTGCGAATCTTGAGAGACCATCAGTGAATATAATAAAGTACAAAGAACCAGTCTTGGCATGTGTAGACTAGGGACCTTACGTACATCATCATGTTTCAATCCCAAGAGTTCACTAACTCTTTCTATGTTTCCAATAAACAGAGTTGTGGTCATCTTATCTTTGTGACATGACCGGCAAGTTTCATAAGATGTAAATTCAAACTAATTTAAATATGCATCTAAATGTAACTTCAGCTAGTTGGGTCACATTGATATGACCTAGTCTACAATACCTCAAGAAGGATTTGTTAATTTCTGAACTCTTCCTCTTGTGTGTGTTTTATATGTTAAAAACCGTGGTTTGATTTAGAACGTCTATGCTTTTAGATAACGTGCTTGAACCGATCAACTCTTGATATAGGAAATGTTCAAAACATTATCCAACAATACAAAATTATATCCTTCTTTACTAATAAAGAGACTGATATAATGTTGTATATCAGGTTCGGTATCTAATAACATTCGTTCAGAATCAATGTATTCTGGTAATACAGGGTGATAACTACCAACAAACTTGGCTGCAACACTTGCACCGTTTCTATCTCATGAAACTTATCACCCGTTCTCAGCTCTCTATCTATCTGTAGCCCATGTAACAAATTACATATGTGGGATCCTGATCCGGTATCAAATACCTAGGATGTAAAGGATATTGAGAAACAGTTCTGTGTAATGAACACACCCGAAGAAGATGCATCAGCATGCACTTTCTTCGTTTGGGCGGCACGGGAATTCTGGTAATCCCCTATTTCCTGCTCTGTCTTATAACAATTATAAGTTGGAACGGGACCAACGTTCCCCAGCTCAGTATAACAAGCGGGTTCGGTCAATACATCCGTATTATTATCTTGATTAAGGCGTGACATGGTCGCTACCTGGAGAGAGAGAGAAGAAAACACTCAGCGTGGGCTTTTACAAGATTAGATTGGTTATCAATTTATCTAATCAGGATGGCTCCTACTGTTTTAGTCAAATCTTCCTTCAAACCCTAAAGGAAAGACTAGCCGGGATTAATTACACCCTACAAGTTTGCCAATCTTTCAGCCAGGCCAGTGCCGGTACTTTGAGGGAGGTTCCCCGTACTTTCACACGGACCTAATTAAAGTAAACTCATTTTCCCAGAGGCATAACCCCGTTGACACCTTTCTAGACACCTACTTGATCGGTTAATTGTAATGTGTAAAACTCTCCCAGGAGTAACTCTTACTCGCAGCGGGTATCGGGATCCAACTATCTCATAGAAGGTATGCAATCTCATTGCAAATTCCAACACTTAAAATTCCCAATAATATTTTACCCCTAACCTCCTATGACCTTGACAAAGGCCAACAAACCATAGGATGCTAGTCAAGTTCAACCCGTCATTTCCTGATTGAATTAAACCCACCCGCACGACCCTTGACAAAGGCCAACAAGGTCGCACGACTACCCTAACTCAATCGCATCATATGCTTATACAGATAAGCAGTAATCAGCTACCGCACACTACACCTTGACAAAGGCCAACAAACGCAGCACGAATACTAACTATTACTTATCTGAAATGACGGAGGGCTACGACAGGTTTTTAAGAAAACCCTTTGCGTAATGAACTTGATATCGTCGTAGAATCGAGTGATTTTAAATGGAGTGTTTTTGAGGCTTTTACTAGTTTCGCTAAAGAGGTCACTCCTGGTGAAGGGATCTCGGCTCTTTCCTTATCGAATAAGGTACATGATATTTCACAAATACCGCTATGCAAAGCAGAAACTATAAAAACAATCAAAAGACAAACCGAGTTTGTAGCATCTGCTAGTTTCGCTAAAGAGGTCACTCCCGGTGAAGGGATCTCGGCTCTTTTCTTAACGAATAAGGTGCTGGATATTCTACAAGGAATACCGCTATGCAAAGCAAGAACTAGAGCTACCAGTTTTTAAACAAGTTTCTACAACATCTTTAGGTTTCTTTTATTTCATTAATCTCATTAATGAAGTCCCATTTTAATATGCTTCACAAGCATCACATTTGAAACGAAATCTGCAATATAACATATATCTCATATATATATAATATAGACATTCGTCTCAGGCAGTAATATGATCTCGTCACAGAACATTGCAGCAGAAGAACATATATGAAATATTGGATATACTAGGACGTCCGTGTTTTTAATACGAGCCTGTATAAAACACGGATTCCACGGTCGGGATGAATAGCCAAACCCACATCCCTAGACCCCTACGAGAGCGGCAAGCAACACTGCCAATTCTGACCCGGTCTCGATTCTTCGAGATGGTCGCCCTCTGGACTCTAGAACCCGGTTACTTGTGCTCCCCACCTTGGGTCTACCTAATGTGGAAAAGTAAATAATATGCAATGGTGACATCATCCTCAGCCCGGAAGTGCCCTAATAAAAGAATATTACATACAAATGAATTTTACATGAATGAAAAAGAAAAAACTCTAATCTCACATAAAACCCCCGGCTATTCAAAACACGACGATCCAATATAACATATCACAGCAACACATAATATCACATATCATCAACGTAAGTAAATATGTATATCCCAATTGTCGTTGATGTATAGCAACGAAACCGGCGATACACCACATATTACACTTACGGTCGCAGAAAAGAAAGTATTAAACTACAACAGTTGGAATCCGCAACCTCCCTAGACATCGCATGCCTAACCAAATGAATTCCTTAGACATCTCATGCCTAACAAATATAAACCCCGCATTTTAGTCTCATTTATCGAAAACTCTTTTCAATATCTAGTCGGGCAATTCAACAAGATTCCCGACATCCTGATCGAATGCTCGTCGCAAACTTTAGTAGACGGCCGCATCCCTGGATGCCGTCGACGAAGTGCACTAAGGCAGAACACCGCTGCCGCGAGCACCCGAACGGATGCTTTTGGCGACGGGGTTCTCCTACAGTCACTTGGTCGGGGCTATGGGGCGTGGCTATCTATTAAGTTTACCCGGCGAGTATCCGCGTACGCTAGGTGATTGCGGTGGAATTTTGATCACATCAAAATCCTGTGGCAACCGATCATCTGAGACTGAACTGCTAGATTTATAACATTCAAATTAGTTATCTCATAACTACTTGTGGATTCCAAATATTGTATCACATTCCAGGTAAATAGACAATGTTAAACTTTCCGATCGAATAAACAAACACCCAAGATTTCCCTAATAGTTCTCAACACTTGAAATTAGTTTTAAAACATCCATCACATGCCACAGTACCAATGGTCCAGCCGTAGAAGGGTCAAGCCAACGCCTCACATGTGGCAACGCCGTACTGCCACAAACCCTAAGGTTTAGAGGCGATTCAGACGGTCACATAATCGAGTTAAGGTTTGTTGTCTTCTAGAGGGTCTACCGCGTTACTTGCACAACTTAGAACGTTCTTAAATTACGGAAAAATCCAACACTTGGAAATTTTCCGACAGGGGAAAAAGTGAGTTATTGATATCCGTTCGAACTTTTTAACACGTTCTAAAAATTACCAGGACAAACTAAACGAAGTTATACTTTCCGATCGAATCAACGAATACAAAGGATCTCCAGAAAACTCAACACTTGAGTAGAATTAAAAATCCCCAGAAGCATGGAAATGTACCCAAGAAGAATACATAGAAGTACGAGCCCCTGTATCCATAATGTGGCCGCGGAACCGCCGCCAAACCCATGGTTTGGCCGCGGTTCCGCGCTCCATTGGTAGATTTAGGACTTTGTACTTCACAGTAATTCTTGTAATTCCCTGCTTATTTTTCTGAGTATTTCTAATATGAAAAAATCAACATTTTTAGAAAATTTCCAGAGAAGGGTATAAACCGGGGTTTCGGGGTTCGATTGGACTTTAAATTTCGTCTAGATTTCGCCTAAAGCTCTAGCTTGGCTCTGATACCACTGTAGGGTTACTAGGCACTCTCACAAGGGTTTACAAGGCATCAATCATGCCCGATTTAAAATTTAGACGTGCCGAACAACCCTAACCAAGATCTTAGACTAGAGATTAGGCGAAACATATAGCAAGTAAACAACTTTACTTCTAAGAGCTTGGGATTACAACCTTTGTAGTTTGGTCCTTCATTTCATAAGCTCCGAGTAGAAGTCCCTTCACTGCGATCATCAAGTTCCCAGACTCTAGAGAGGCTCCACGAAGAGAAAGATGCAAGCTTGCTTCCGATCTTCGATAACAAAGATGATCTGCCTTGAAGTTTCTTTAACACAAGCTCTCACTCACAAATGAAGTGAACACCCTAATCTAAATGGCTAGGATAGATTAGGATGATGAAGTAGGATTTTAGCTCTCATTTGTTTTCTTAATCTCACTCATTTTTATCACTACTCAAAAAGCTAGAAAGCTTTTCAAGCAAAGAAGAAGGAAGAAGAAGATGAACAATTTTCTTTGTGATGAATAATGAAAACCATGGTGAGGTTAGAAATGCAACCATGGGTTAAGTATGAAAACTTAACCCATATAGAGAATTAACTATGGTGAAGGGTTGGGTTGGGTTAAGCAAATATCTACACAAAATATCCAAAGTCAAAGTCAAAGCTTCAAGAAGTTTCTTGAAAGCTTCATGCAAGCTTAACCCTAATCCAAACCTTAACCACATTTAAACTCTACAAAACATGTTGCATTTATAACCCTAACTTGTTACAATATTATATATCACATATACAATATTTATTGTAACAAAATAAAATAATACAATTAACATATATCGCATATATATCAATGTATGACCCGAGTGAGAAAAAGAATCTTTTAGTGAGCTTATATTAGTTAATGTAAATTAATATATCAAATATATAATTATACATTAAATTATCGAATCAACACTTGATCCGATAATCCGGCTATTTCACAAATAACCGACTAAAATAATCTGTATTAGTTCATCGAATCAATACTTGATCCGATGTCCCGGCTATATCACATATACCCGGCCGATATCTCATATCGCGAGAATCTAATACGATATCATATACACATATTGTTCTCGGTCCCGTACATATCATATATGTGCTCCGACTCCATTTTTCCTGAGTCAAGAAACCTCTGTATAGGACTCTAAAGAATCGTCAATACGCCGGCAGTAGGTGATGATCATATCAAACACCAACAAGTTGTAAGCGGTCAGCTAAACGTAACAGCCACCCAGGTATTGAGTGATCAGACGATCAACAAGCAAGCCTGTACATTCTCCTGTGAATCCAATCAGTAACATTCCCGTACAGTCCGGTCTCTTCGTCTGATATGTCGCATATCTCGTCTAGGGGTGGTAAACGTCAGACCCCAGTAGCTTGATAAGTCATATCGATATGAGGTCTATAACAGTTCGAGAAACTACTGATAACACTTACCAGTAAATCTCAGGAACCCTGGCCAGGGATTTCCAGTTATAGCCAATCGAACACAGCGCAACATCAACTCCCTATACCGGGAGAGACGAATCCCCTCCTATCGCTCATTGCCTCCATGTGATTCGGGACTGTACCCAAAAGCCACATTTTTGCACGCCCTCTTGGATGTGGTATGATGGAAATCAAAGCACAGTGGGAATCACACAAGACTCTATGACGATCTCGGGTCTACAGACTAACCTGTACCAGTGTCACCAGAGAACTGCCATCTGACGTGATGTATAATACCATCTGGGAGTTCTCGGCGAGTCCGTCCAGTGTAACCAATCTCCATTGAGCACCCGTATACCTTCTCTGATGTCAGACACCAATGGATATGGGATCATCCATTGCCCATCATATGGGTCAAGAAGCGCATACGCTAGTCTACTCTGGTATATCGATGCCCTGTCTCGATACACCTACGACTAGGAACATTTGAAGGATGTACTTGACGACTACACTGTCCCCACTAGTATGATCCGCATCATAGTCCTGGTTGTCAAGTACTCATCCTAAGGGCTTTATCAACATGTAACATAGAGACAATTAGAGTACATGTTAAGATAAAGAGCAACCAGATAGCGTACTATCATGTCGAGCAAGAAAGTCCTCCCTATATATGTCCAAGCATCCACTACAATATACATCGTATGTAAAGTAATGGCCTCTAGGGCATACATATAACTAACATCATCTACCTCTTCATTACAACACTAAAAATAACTCAAAACTTCATCTCCATTTCACCAAAAAAATGCACAAGCTTCCTACAAGCACTTTGGACCAAGAAAGGATGGATTTTGAGCACTTGGGGCAACTCAAGAATTTGCTTGAGTTGCCAAATGAGGTAATCTTTTAACCATTTGTGTAGTAGTTAAGTTTCTATAGCCTCTATTTAAGTCTAAAACCGATTTAGTGTAGTTTTGTGACATTTGGAAATTTCTAGAAGAGGGTTGAGGAAATTCTGAGTGGTGGTTGTGCTAATGGGCTTTAGTGGTGACCTTAAACCCCCCTAAGTGTTAGAAACCCAGACCAAACTGAAACAAACCAAAAATACAGAATTTAGAAACTTCCATGTCGGTTTGTGTTTGAATTGAGGGTGCAGGGAATCAGGGATGACCTGGGACTTTTACTGGAAAACCAAACAATACCAGAGACTTAATTGGACCAATATGAGACCACCCTGACCAGACGAACCCGTTCAAAGACCCCTAGGCCGGTGAGCTCAGAATTTTGGGTAGAGTGGCCGGCCACTTGGTGGGTTTAGGTGTCCAGGTTGCTTCTATAGATCATAGGCCCCCTATACAACACCCTATACATGTTTGTTTAACTCCTATTGGCCTGAGTCAAAATCTGGAAGCACTTTAGTGTGATTTTTGGACATGTTTTCCGTATTTTGAATGATAAGTTTTGATATTTGGATTTTGTATTTGGTTGTTGGATGTTTGTACATCAATGACTAGGGATGATTGGTCGTGTTTTGCATGCGAGGCTATAGGTTTTGACATATGGGCGAAACGTGTGCCGTTTTAGTTTTCCAACTTGGTTTTAATACGCGTTTGCGATTGTGTATTGGTTGTAGGTACCTTCGCGTGGATTCCGAGACGACGAAGCACCTTGACTTCGGCAAGCAAAGATCAAGGTGAGTAGATATATATCTATGAGGGAAGTCGGGTGGATGGCGTATAGCGCCCCCACAGTTCGTAGTATAAAACGCGAATGCGTTATGTTATATATAGATGTATACTTATATGGAATTATAAGATGTGTATACTTAGCTAGAATTGCTTTAGAAGACTTTGGATGATAGTGTCGTTGGTTAATTTCCTAGTCGCGAACCCTAGAATAAGCTTTACACCCACACGTATACACACACTTACATTGTTTTAGTTGTGCGTATATAGGGATATGTATATATATATACACACACACATAGGTATGGGACTATGTATGGATATATGCGTATACATATACCTGGGTGATGAGGATAGTACATGGTACTTGGATATGAGTCGTTGAGATTAGGCATGATGCCACGAGATCGGTGATATGATTGGTTCGTATTATGAGATACGACATGAGATTATAGCGGGCCTTTAGGCGATGTGTTTTCATACACACGCATATATATTGTAGATGGTATCAGTATATACTAGACTTAGATCAGTACCCCTAATACAGGATATGATGATAAGGATACCAGATGAATAATGAGATGAATGTGATATTTGACCCGTACCCAGATTTGAGATGCCGTACGATGGATTTACCGTACGAGCTATATATTGATGATAGATCTGCACTCTCAACTCGAGGATGTCATGTTATATTGTACCGTATGTGATACTATTGAGGTGGGATCACCGACTATTATATTTATATGTATCGACTCAGATTTAGGTGGTTTCCTTACCTTTTTGATTAGCCGGTTAGTTTAGTCCTGTAGTTACTTGTAGATGTTAGACTAGACTCGAGTCATACCTATTTCAAAAACTAACGAATCGTGAGTATTTTAAAGACAGGACAAGGGATTCTACGGATATTTCAAAGGACGTACCTTTTTCTTAAAAACACCGTAGTCCCTATTTATCAAACACCACGATTCGTGTTATTTCAAATGTCAAAACTGTGTTACTCACGTATATTGATGTAGATTCTTTATTGTTGCATGTATTATTCATTTTCCGCATATTCTTGCTATTCGCATCGCATTGCATGTTTAAATGTGTTTATTGTTATATTAAACCCATGTTATCAGGACACCAACACCATTACCGATGATGCGTATGTCTACGAACACTTACTTACCGGCTCACACACATCACGTCGGTAATTGTCATGTCACTACACAGTAGGATTGCTGCATCATGATATGACTCCTTGCACACTTTACTTGCTATAGTTACATATGCACCTTCATATGATGCTGCATTTGACTTTGGCGAAATTGGGAACCGCGGGAGGCATTTTAAACTGGATTCATTTAAAAGAGCGGTTTACCCTGATATGTGCATATTACTGTTCTATGTTGCATGATATACGGGTATGCTTACATTCTGTTATATGTTGCATACATCATGCTTTACGATTTATACGCATTGAGATATGCTGTTTTCATGAGATTTCTGGATTTGAGAACCGTGGTTATTTCAAAAAGAAAGTATGTATTGTTTTAAAAACCCGGTTTCTCTTGATATGATATTTCAGTGCGTCCACCATGTGTTTTCTCGGTTTTGAGAGTGGCATGTGAAACCCGATTCGAGGAGCGGTATGCACCGTCTACGGGTACATGGTGGACTCGGTATGGTACCCCGGGGCGAGAACGGATTGCTGTGCAGTAGACGGTGAGCATGGTAGAGGGACTACTACCTACCGGTGATAGTATTTGGACTCGACGGTTATCCGGAGGATACCGACCGGAGTAGTGAGATGGATATGAGGGCCGACCAGATTATGCGCCGCCTAAGGGCCGATCTGAGGATACGGCGCCTGAGCTATATGAGGATTTACGTGTCGATGCTGGACACGGGTTTCATGATGTTTCGAGTGTCGATGTTGGACACTTCGGTTCCACAATTTTGATGTGTCGCGAGGGACACATGTTGATTTATATCCTCATACTTTCATGCATATGCTTTTATGATATTTACATGCATGATGTTGTTTTTCATTGGTTGACGCGTGGACGAGATCCACATGCATACAGGCATTGATTACATAGTTGGATGATATCCACATACTTATAGACTTGAGTATATAGTTGGCACCTATATTGATACGGTCATCCTAGACATCATAGTATTACTTTTATGATATGTTGCTACCTGAGGCACTGACACTAGCACTTGGTATTACATTTATGTATAGATGTTTACCCTTGCCACCTTATCATGCTTCAGACTTTATCATATTGAGGATATATATTACTGATCGTATTGACCTAGGATTGAGTCATACATACGATTTCTGCTCTGTGATGTTTTCTACTCACGAGTTGGCAACTCACCCTCGTTGTGCCACAGTTTCTTGCAGGTTTTGCCGTACAGGTTCGTTGCGGTTTTCTGGCACACTGCTTCCATTCTGGATTATTGCTTTGGTAGGTAGGTTCACTTGCATCGTGACCACCATTGTACTATATTTATATTCAATTGTATCTAGTAAACTCCATCAACCAGACTTGTATATTTATTTGACTTAGAAAACCAGTTGTTTATTCTTTCGACCTTAGAGTCATGCGTTGTATTATTATGGTTTTCTTGATGATTTTGAATTTCCTTTTGAGTTTTGATCCTCGCCCTTGGCGTTGTATATCATATTGCTTGCGTGGTTGTGACCGTCAATTGACGAAGAGCTAGCTCCCGCTTGGGGATGCCTTTATTCATATTATGCATGTTGTAACCCTTTTTGGGGCCAGTATTTACAAAGGAAACTCTGCCGAAATTTTCAGAAAGGACTTGAGATTTTAAAAATGCATATTTCGGCTTATGTTATTAAAACCACTTGTTTTAAATAAGTTTTCTTCACTTCTATTCAAAATGGTTTAGATTTCTGGGATTTTTTGGCTTACTTGAATTGGATGGAGTCCTATAGACTTCATATGATTCAAGTGCCAGTCACATGCCATTTCGGGTCGTGACAGAAATCGACCAATAATACATACAAATGACGTTTTGACCGACGCACCGACTCCAATCAAACTCTCAAGTGTTCGCTTAGTGGCTAACG
Source organism: Agapanthus africanus (assembly GCA_030015575.1). NCBI lineage: Eukaryota > Viridiplantae > Streptophyta > Magnoliopsida > Asparagales > Amaryllidaceae > Agapanthus > Agapanthus africanus. The sequence goes on from CM057350.1 coordinate 291,513,675, forward strand.
TGTGTAGCGATATTCTAAATCGAGCCTATGTGCAGCAGCTACACCAGGAACGCGAACCGTGTCGCATATCGTAACGCGCGTAGTCGAAACACTATAAACTAACAAATTGATCCCAGCTTTTGACTACAGTTAGAACCTAAAATTCAAGAAGTACCAAACACCCCAAAATACTTACAGACAACTACCCTACAAACCATAACTCCCCAGGTCCCTACACGGCCGACGACGCTGGAATTTGGCCTGATCTCGACGGATGAACAATGAATGGTGGGGTCAGGGTTTCAGGTGAACACTCAGGGCCTCTAGTACAACACTACTACACTGCTAGATTTTACATAAACAACTCGTGGTGATAGCAGATCATAGACACTCCAAAATGACACTAAAAAAATACGATATGTGCACAAAACTATAGCTTTAGGGTTCTAAACAACAATTACTAAGCAACACAACATAATAAGGACCTAATTAACAATTAAGGATCACTACCTTTCCACACTTGCTCCAAAACCTTAGCTTTCCATGCTCCAAGTCATCTTAGTGGCTTAACTTGATTTTGTGAAGGGTTTTAGTGAGGTTTTGTGAAGATTTTGCTTGGGTTTGTGATGAATTGGTTAGGGTTCAGTTGAGGGGATAAGGAAATGAGAAAATAAGTGAGGATGAGAGAATGAGAAGAGAAATGGGGAGTGTGAGGTGAGAATGGGAGAATGAGAGGGTGAGAGTAGCCATGCCCCTTCTCTCTCTTCATTAAATGCACCCTATGCTTGCCCCATGCTTCATCATTCCATTGTCAACTCTCTCTCTCTCTCTCAAGTCAACCCTAATCAAACCCTTATTTTAAAAAATCTAAATAGTTTAAATAATTACATAAAACTTAGTGGAATGGGGTTAAGGTGCCATGGCTACTTAAGCATGGTTAACACTAATTAACCCTAGGTTAACATGCATAAGTGTGTGCAAACCAAACTAAACAATAATAAAATATTAATTAATTTTTATAAAATATGTGAAAACTATTTTGGTTAACTTTTTACTAAAAACTCGCATTATCGCTTAATTAACACTAATAGCAATCTAAGGTGTTACACTGCTATCACAACGCTGGTAGTCAAGCAAAGATCCTAAGGGCTCTATCAATATGTATTAGCGATACGTTAAACGAAACATATACACATATTAAGATAGATACAAACCAAGTAACATACTACTATATCGAGCAAGACTGTCATAAATCCGTGTATATATCCCAAGCTTCCAAAATGTAATATACAAACTAGTACTATACAATAATGGCCTCTGGGGCATATTACACTAACAATCTCCCACTTGCACTAAGGCCATGTGTTGGCATATCGCAGACCTATCATCTCGAATAGCCTCTCGAACTGCGTCTGAGGGATGGTCTTTGTGAATAGATCTGCAATGTTGTCCTCAGTAACAACTCTCCGAACCTCGATCTCCCGGCGATCCACGATCTCCCAGATCAGGTGATACCGCCTTAAGATATGTTTGGATTTCTGATGGGACCTGGGTTCCTTTGCTAAAGCTATAGCCTCGTTGTTGTCACAATACAAAGGTATTGGATTAACAATGGATGGAACCACCTGAAGTTATGTTAAGAACTTCCTTATCCAGACTGCTTCTTTTGCGGCATCTGAAGCTGCGATATACTCCGCTTCCATCGTCGAGTCAGCAACGGTGTCCTGCTTGGAACTCTTCCAACAGACCGCCCCTCCATTGATGGTAAAGACATAACCTGACATGGACTTGGAGTCATCCTTGTCACTCTGGAAGCTGGAGTCAGCAAAGGCCTCGATCTGGAGGTCCTTTCCGCCGTAAACCAAGAACATTTCCTTAGTCCTTCTCAGGTACTTGAGAATGTTCTTTACTGCTATCCAGTGCTTCTCCACAGGGTTTGACTGATATCGGCTTACTACACTTAGTGCATAAGCTACATCTGGTCTGGTACACAATATCGCATACATTATAGAGCCTACCGCAGAAGCGTAGGGTATAATAGACATGCGATCCATTTCCAAATCAGTTTTGGGAGACATCTCTTTGGAGAGGGTGATTCCGTGACAAGCCGGTAAATTACCGCACTTTGAATCTTCCATACTGAATCTTTTCAGTATGGTGTCGATGTACCTAGACTGTGAAAGTCCCAACATCTTTTTAGATCTATCACGATAGATCTGGATCCCCAGAATATAAGAGGCATCACCCAGGTCTTTCATGGAGAACCTTTGTGATAAGAACCCTTTGACAGATTGTAGCATAGGAATGTCATTTCCTATCAAGAGAACGTCATCCACGTACAAGACGAGGAATAAACAGTTCGTGCTACAATCTTACTATAAATGCACGGCTCATCTGGATTTTTGATAAAGTCAAATTCTTTGACCGCCTCATCAAAACAGATGTTCCAACTCCGCGATGCCTGCTTTAGTCCATAAATTGACTTAAGCAACTTGCACACTTTCCCGCTGCTCCCACTATGAATGAAACCCTATGGCTGGTCCATATAGACCACTCTTCCAAATTTCCATTTAGAAAAGCGGTTTTTACGTCCATCTGCCAAATCTCATAATCGTGGAAGGCAGCAATGGCAAGAAGGATCCGACTGGATTTGAGCATAGCCACTGGAGAAAAGGTTTCATCATAGTCCAAACCAGGTCTTTGATGAAATCCTTTTGCAACAAGTTTAGCCTTATAAGTTTCAACCTATCTATCTACACCAATCTTCTTTCTGAAGATCCATTTGCAGCCAACGGGTTTTACCCCTTCTGGAGCAATGTCCAAAGTCCATACTTTGTTGGTGTACATGGACTCCATTTCGGTCCACATTGCATCCAGCCATTTTACCGAGTCAGTGCTCTGAATGGCTTGCTGGAAGTTAGTCGGCTCATCATTATCAATGATGCAATCCTCTCTATCCAAATCTACGAGAAAACCATAGTATCTCTCAGGCGGATGAGATAGCCTACTACTCCTGCGGAGTGGTGCGGGAATGTTCTGTTCTTTTGAAACTTCTGGTTCTACCAAGCTTTCAGTAATAGCTTGTGGTTCTGGAATTTCTTCCAGTTCTATTGCGCTCCCACTTGTTTCTTTTTCTAAAAATTGATGTTCCAAAAAGTGGGCATGACGAGAAACAAAAACCTTTTGTTCATATGCGTAATAGAAAAGATACCCCCTGGAGTTCTTTGGGTATCCCACAAACTTACACAGTACTGAGCGTGCCTCGAGCTTGTCCATATGCTGCTTTTTAACAAAAGCTGGACATCCCCATATCTTCAGATATTGAAGATAGGGTTTCTTCCCACTCCACATCTGATATGGTGTGGTAGGCACAGTCTTGGTAGGAACCTTGTTCAAAAGATATGCAGCCGATTCTAGTGTATAACCCCAGAATGATCGCGGTAACTTAGCGTTACTCATCATGGAACGTACCATATCCAAAAGGGTTCGGTTTCGTCTCTCCGATACACCGTTGTGTTGTGGTGTGTATGGAGGAGTAAGCTGAGAGAGAATTCCATTCTCTTTTAGGTAATTCAGGAACTCGGCACTCAAGTATTCACCACCTCGATCAGATCTTAGTGTCTTGATACTTTTGCTAGTTTTTTTTTCCACTTCATTCTTATTTTCTCGGAATTTCTCAAATGCCTCGGATTTATGTTTCATCAAGAAAATATGTCCATACCTAGAGAAATCATCCGTAAAAGTAATGAAATAGGAATAACCACTTCTTGCATGTGTAGACATTGGACTACACATGTCGCTGTGTATGATTCCCAAGAGCTCGCTCGCTCTTACTCTACGTCCAGTGAATGGAGTCTTTGTCATCTTTCCTTTGAGACATGATTAACAAGTTGCATAAGATTGATATTCGAACGGATCCAAATATCCTTCTTTATGTAACTTGGTCAACCTTGTTTCGTTGATGTGACCTAGTCTACAATGCCATAAGAAAGCATGATTTATTTCTGGAGTCTTTCTTTTATGTGTATTCTGGACATTGAAAATTTGTAGTTGGTTTAATACGTATATACCGTTTTTTAGAGTACCTGACCCAATCAGACCATGATTAAGGTGGATGTTTACGATATCGCTTACAAATGTAAAATCATAACCTTCTTTTGATAATAAAGATAGAGAAATGATATTACAAGTCAAACTAGGTATACAAAAACAGTTGCGCAAAACCAAAATATGTCCACTCGTCAATCCAAGGTGATATTCCCCTACGGACACAGCATCCACGCTCGCTCCGTTAGCAACCCTGAGGGTCATATCACCGGTCTTCAGAACCCTACGGCTTCTCAGTGCCTGCAAAGAATTACAGATATGAGATCCTGATCCGGTATCCAATACCCAGGAAGTAGAGTTGATTGACAAACATTTTTCAATTACAAACACACCTGAAGCCGAAGCCACAACTTGCTTCGGGTCTTGGTTCTTGGCCTTCCAAGCCCTGCAATCTTTCTTCCAGTGGCCATTCTTATGATGGTAGAAGCATTATTCCTTTCCTACTGTCATTCCCGCTACTCTTGCCTTGCCCTTTTCTTCCACCTTACTAACACCGCCTCTCGGCTTGGTGGGGTCCTTCTTCTTCTTTCTTTTGGCTTTCGCCCTAGATCTAGAAGAGGAAGCTCCACTAACAAGTAGAGCGGGTGTTTCCCTGGCTTTCTGCAGGGTGCCCTCAGCACTCCTTAACATGTTGAGGAGTTCCGGAAGTTCAACTTCTTTACCTTGAATATTAAAATTCAAGATAAAATGGGCGTAGGTAGGAGGGAGGGAATGCATAATTAAGTCTGTATACAGCTCATTCTCTAACGTGGTCCCGAGGTCCGCGAGCTCTTCAATATAGTCGATCATCTTAAGGACGTGTTCCCCTACAGATGATCCGATGGCCAACCTCGCCTGAAAAAGCTTCTTCGAGGTCTCGTATCTTGCGATACGAGATTGCTCTCCATATAATTCTTTGGTATGGAGGAATATGGATTCAAGATCCATATTCTCGTGCCGCCTCTGGTGCTCGTTGTCCAAAGAGGCCAGCACGAGGCACTTGGCCTTCGCACAGTCAATCTCCCAGGTCTTATGGATTTCCTTATCCGCGACACTGGATTCTGGACTTGGGACGGTGGGGGATTTAGTAGTAAGGACATAGCCCATCTTGTCATAAGTTATTACCATCTTGACATTCCTGAACCAATCTTTGTAGTTTGGCCCTGTCAATATATTTTTATCTAATAGTAACTTAAGGCCCGTCATCTTTGGTTGCTGCAATTAGGAGAGAGAGAAGAAACACTTTAGCATGATGCTCTTGCAAGTTTAGATTTGTTTTCAGTTTATCTAAACAGGATGGCTCCCACTGTTTCTCGAATCCTTCCTCACACCAGAAAAAGAAGAATTAGTCAGGATTAATCTCACCGTACAATACTTGCTTAACCGTTCGGCCAGACCAGTGTTGGTACTTTGAGGGAGGTTTTACGACGCTTTCCTGAAGTTCCTTAATTAAATAAGCTCTTTTCCCATGAGGCGTAGCCCCGCTAACACCTTTCTAGACACCTACTTGGTTTATAGTATTGATCATTAAGTGAAAAAATCTCCCGAGGAGTAGCATATACTCACAGTAGGATCGGGATCTAAATATCATCGTGTGATAAAGTCGAAGGAATCCTAAAAAAATTATCACACTCCAAATGTTATGCAACACTAGCAAGTTTCAGTTTCTATAGAAACTCCCGATGTGGATTTTTGCCCCATGCTCTTATGACCTTGACGAAGGCCAACCTATCATAAGTCACATGTCAAGTTCTACCCGTCATTATCCAGGTAAATTTGAACCCCCCCCTCCCGTACATACCCTTGACGAAGGCCAAAATAGCAGTACGACTGTCCCAAACCAATGCATCTATCTATGCTACAGATGAATATTCAGCAGCTACCAATCACTATGCCTTGGCGAAGGTCAAAATACATAGCTTGAATACTACTGAATATCAAACAGAATTGACGGAGGGCTGCGAATGGTTTTGGCGAAACCGTGAACGCAGTGAACTTGATATAATCGAAGGAACCTGATAGCTTTTAAAAGGAGTGGTTTAAGCTCCGCATTTTAAAAGTTTTACTGTTTTGAAAAAACCGAGTGGTTTTTAAAATTGTTCCAACGATTCAGCTTTGGTTTGTTTGCTTTGCATTAATGTAATGCAGTCCCATCATTTAACCTACCATTGCAGAAAAAGACGAAAATACAACGTACGCTTATGTCATCCGCATTCGCCACGGGGCCCCGTCTTACACCGTTAGGTTAGATAACTAACGCCAGAGCTGAGTGCTGGACTAGCGCGGATGCAAAACAGAAGCAACGTCTAATATATAATATATATATATATATATATATATATATATATAAATATATAATAATATCCATTCGTTAGACACAATAATAAGCATTCCAGATCAAAGATGAACACATTGGATAAATTAGGAATTCCGCGTTTCCTTTAAGCCTGTAACGAAAGACGGATTCCACGGTCGCGATGAATAGCCAAACCCTACCCCAGACCCCTACGGGTGCGGCAAACTACCTGCCAAATACCCGAAGTGAAGCAACCTCCCTCAACAACGTGAGTAGGCCACTTGGCACTTCAAAGTACCCGGTAGTTTGTGCACCCCACCTTAGGTCTATCCTGGGAGTAATAAACAGTGAATGAAATAATACAATGGTGGCTACAACCTCAACCCGGATGTGCCCCGCGAAAATTTTACAATAATTTATAATTTACATTTGAATGAAAGAATATAACACCTCACATCCCCGGCAATTCATTCACGACAATCCAATAAGTCCATATACACAAACAAACATCAGAGAAATGTGCAACCCCTAACTAACCGACATATTGCAATTATCGGAAGTTTACGAACACATTTATCACAACATGAAACATTAAACGATGTTAAACTGCGACTTCGAAACACCCCATAATGCCACAGTGAAGAATCGACAGAATATCCAAAATTGGCAAAATAAAACAACTCCTGAAACACTAGATCCAAGTCATAAAGCCACATACCAAAACACAAAGCAATCCCCTCCAATTGAACCGGTGAGCTCGGAAATTTCCTTAATGTGGCCGGCCACTCTCTGAGGGGATTGTCTCGTTTTTGGTGAGTGTTCATTTTACAGTTCAAGGAGTATTCTGCAGTTGCTAAAATAATTTTTAGAGCATCGGAAAAATTCAACAAAAACTAGGATCTGCATTTCGATGTTTACGGGTTATTTCGATTTCGTAGTTTTAGTTGTTGTTTAATCTGTTAGCTATAGTTTAGTCAGCTCTGATACCACTGTAAGTCGATGCCACGCAGTGAGGCGGAATATGCAAAAAACGATTTTTATAAGCTTCATAACATCGACTAAACTCGAGGATCGATACTATACCCAACTAACAATCTAGCAAAGAGGTTTAAATACTATGTGTGAGTGTTATATCTCAAGTTCTCGCTGTCCTTCACCTCCTCGTTGTCCTTCTCCAAGTCGTGAGCTTCTTGAACTGAGAACGGAATGCACCTCCTCGTCGTCTTCTCCAAATCGTAGAAGATCCACTCGAGAGATCCGACTTTGAGCTTAACCTCTATCTTGAGGAAACTAGGTCACTTGGTGTGCTAAACTTAGTAGCCTAGAATGTGTAGAGAGTGATGAGGAGTCTAGTAGTCTCACAAACCCTTGGATTCTCAACTCATGAGATGGTTAGGGTTTGAGATGAGAAGGAGAAAGCTTGAAGAAAATGAGAGGAGAAAAGTATCTGTTATTTTTCCTTTTGTAAAAAGATTAAAGAAAAATGGATAGGGTTTTGGGTTTTAAACCTAGTGAAAATATCTCACAAATATCTCACAAAAATATCTAAGTCATCAACTCACAAAAGAGTCCAAGAAAGTCAAAGCAAAACCCTAATCTTATTTCACTAAAATACCATAAAGTTTCCTCTCTCATTTTCTCCACCTCAAAAAGATTTTACTAATAAAGAAAAATCCTAATTTGAGGTGTCATTCTCCATGTTGTAATCTTGTCCAAATTACAAGAATACCCCTCTCATCCGTATATACATACCCGCATCCGTATCCCGAGAAACACGAATACAATAAGACAAAACTAATCGAATAATTATATACTAGGATCCGCCTTAAACCAAAGCCCACTAGTAATGCCCGCCCGAACATCATATGCGCACAAGTACACGTATGTGATCGAACCCTGTCGTAAAACCATATGACCTCTACACGTTTTGCCCGAAGCCGGGAAACCCTCTGCGTGGAACTCTAAAGACTCGACAGTACTATGGCAGTAGGTTTAACCACAAGCGCGTCAGTAGAACTAGCTGTACGTAATGGCTATCCAGGTATCTGTCGATAAGAAGGTCGACGAGGAAACTCATCCGTACCCCTACTGAGCCTGTCTGTGGCAATCTCCGTACAGTCTGGTCTGTTCGTCTAAGAGTGTCGCATATCGGTCCTAGGGGGAGGCAACCATCAGACCCCTAATAGTGCAATAAGTCGTGTCGGAGTGCGGCCAAAAACACCCTGAGAAACTACTGGAATCCCCACCAGCAAATCTCGCTTGCCCTGACCAGGGACTTTGTGTAATGGCATTCCGAACACACCGCGATATCAACCCCTAATACCGGGAGAGACGAATCCTATGTAACCGCCACTGTCTCCAAGTGCTTCAGGACTTCACCCAACTACTACATGTTTGCACGACTCAGCAGAGCTATGGTAGGGTAGTAATCTAAGAACAGTAGGAACACACTTGATGCGAAGCAGCAGTGTCAAGTCGATGGACTATACTGTATTCATGTCACCTGGAAACTGCTACTTGACGATAGGTATATTACCAACCAGCAGTTTCCTATGAGTCCGTCCATTGTAACCCATAACCTAATGAACACCTACATACTATCTTCAGTATGACGTACTGATGGCTGTGGCACAGTCCATCTCCCCTGCTGGGAAGAGAAGCGTATACACTAGTCTACCCTGGAGTATCAATGCCCTGTCTCGATAATCCTGCGACTAGGGACATGTGTAAGGATGTGCTTGTAGACTACCCAGCCCCTACTAGTGTGACTGCCATCACAACGCTGGTAGTCAAGCAAAGATCCTAATGACTCTATCAATATGTATTAGCGATACGTTAAAAGAAACATATACACATATTAAGATAGATACAAACCAAGTAGCATACTACTATATCGAGCAAGACTGTCATAAATCCGTGTATATATCCTAAGCTTCCAAAATGTAATATACAAACTAGTACTATACAATAATGGCCTCTAGGGCACTAACACAAACTTGATCGAGGAAGCCGCGAGGAGCTTGGGACAGAGATTGAAGACCGAAGTGTTAGTTATGTGTATATCCTAGAGGCCATTATTGTATATATGATGTATATTATAGTGGATGCTTGGACATATATAGAGAGGACTTTCTTGCTCAACATGATAGTATGCTATCTGGTTGCTCTTTGTCTTAACATGTAGACTTGTATTGTGATACTGTCTTGCTCTCACATGTTGATAAAGCCCTTAGGATGTGTACTTGACTACCAGGACTATGATGGAGATTGTACTAGTGGGGCCAGGATAGTCTACAAGTACATCCTTTAATAGTTCCTAGTCGAGGGTGTATCGAGACAGGGCATCGATATTCCAGAGTAGACTAGTGTATACGCTTCTTGACCCATATGATGGGCAATGGGTGATCCCACATCCATTCGTGTTCGACATCAAAGATAGTATACGGGTGCTCAGTGGAGACCGAGTACACTGAACGGACTTGCCAAGAACTCCTAGTTGGTATTATACCTATCATCAGATAGTAGTTCTCTGGTGACACTGGTACATGTTAGTCTGTAGACCCGAGATCGTCATAGAGTCTTGTGTGATTCCCACTGTGCTTTGATTTCCACCTTACCACGTTCAAGAGAACGTGCAAAACGGTGGCTTTTAGGTACAGTCCCGAGTCACATGGAGGCAATGAGCGATAGAAGGGGATTCGTCTCTCCCGGTATTAGGGGTTGATGTTGCGTTGTGCTTGATTAGCAATAATAGGAAGTTCCTGACCAGGGTTGATACGGAGATCTACTGGTAAGTGTTATCAATAGTTTCTTGACCTGTTATGAGCCTCACATCGGCACGACTTATCGGTTACTTGTGTCTGACGCTTACCACCCCTAGACTAGATATGCGACATATCAGATGAAGAGACCGGACTGTACGATAGTGTTACTGACAGGATTTATAGGAGTATGAGCAAGCTTGCTTGTTGATCTTCTGATCGCTCAATACCCGGGTAGCCGTTACGTCCAGCTAGTACCGCCGACGGCTTGTGGGTGCTTGATATGATCATCACCTACTGTCGGCGTATTGACGAGTCTTTAGAGTCCTACATAGAGGTTTCCTGGCTCAGGAGAAACAAAGTAGGAACACATATGTGATATGTGCGGGACCGAGATTAATATGTGTATGTGATACCGTATTATATTCTCGTTGTATGTGATATAGCCGGGTTATCGAATCAAGTGTTGATTCGATAAATGGATACATATGATATTAGTCGGTTATATGTGATATAGCCGGATTATTGAATCAAGTGTTGATTTAATAATTTAATGTATAATTGTATATTTGATATATTTACATTAACTAATATTAGCTCATTTGTGCATTTCTTTTTCTCACTTGTGCACACTTAATATATTTGTGATATATATTATTTATGTTTTATTTTTGTGTCATGCTTGATGATACATGCTACATGGGTGTATGAGACTCACACCATGCTCATGATAATGTGAGGTTTAATTACTTAAAGTAAATCCAAATTAGATGGAAATTAGTCACATGGCATGAAGCTTGTGGAAGCTTGTAGATCCATTGACTTAGTCCAATAATTTTTTTTTACTTAAAATATTTTTTAACCCAACCATTCTCATTAGCCATGGTTAAGTTTCTACATGAGTTATATGAGATATTATCTCACCCATGGTTGCCTCATTTGATTCATAATTCTATTCTCTTCATCTTCATCTTCATCAAGAGTGAGTTCTCTAGCTTTTGAGGAAGTGAGGAAAATTAGTGAGAAAAATATTTCTAAAGTGAGCAAAATTCCTACTTCATCATCCTCTAGTAGATTAGACATTTAGTTTAGAGTGTTAGCTTCACTAATCCCTAATCAGTGAAGAGGTAGCTTGGGTTGGTGTCTCCTTGACGTAGATCATCTTCGGCCTCGAAGACTTCATGCAAGCTTGTTCTTTTCATCTTGTGGAGCCATTCTAGAGTCCGGAAGATCACTACTTGGAGCGAAGGGACTACTACATGGAGCTATTGAAGTGAAGGACCGGTCTACAAAGGTTGTATTCCTTGTTCACTTAGATGTAAAGTTGTTTACATATTGTATTCTCTAATTCTCTAGTTAAGATTCTAGGGTTAGGGTTGTTTAGCATGGAAATTTTTTGAAAACGGCATGGACGAAGCCTCCCGAAACCTTGTTGTCGTTCTAGGCATTCCTACACGAAGGACACAAATCATTTGGTATAACCTCTCTAAACTCCTTTTAGATAGCTAGTGTAAGGTTAAGGGTACCATCCGTAGATTAGGGTTCCGTTAGCGCCGGTTTAATAAAAGTTTTTGTTCCGCATTTGGCCACGGATTGATGGCCGGGGCGCTGGCGTAACCCAACAGCTTCTTAAGTGCATAACTCCAAAAGGAAATAGGAAACTCAGCTGTACTCATCATAGAGCGCACCATATCTCATAGGGTACGATTCCTCCGCCCGAATACATCGTTGTGCTGTGGTGTATACGGAGGAGTAAGCTGAGAGAGAATCCTATTCTCTTTTAAATAATCCAGAAACTCCATGCTCAAGTATTCTCCTCCTCGATTACATCGAAGGGCTTTAATACTTATACCCGTCTGGTTCTCAACTTCAAGCATATATTCCACGAATTTCTCAAAAGTTTCAGACTTGTGTTTCAACAGGAACATATGTCTGAATCTTAAGAGATGGTCAGTGAATATAATGAAGTACGAGGAACCAACCCTGGCATTTGTAGACATAGGACCGCATACATCACCATGTATCAGTCCCTAGAGTTCAGTAACTCTTTCTCTGTTTCCAGTAAACGGAGTATTGGTCATTTTTAACTTTGAGACAAGACTGGCAAGTATCATAAGATGAAAATTCGAACGGATTCAAATATTCATCCTTATGTAACTTAGCTGGTCGTGTCGCATTGATATGACCTAGTCTACAATGCCACAAGAAGGATTCGTTCATTTCTGAACTACTCCTCTTGTATGTGTTCTACATACTTTGAACTGTGGTTTGATTTAGAACACATATGCCATTACATAACGTGCCTGATCCAATCAACTCTTGGTTAAGGAAAATGTTCAAAACATTATCCTGTAATACAAAATTATATCCTTCTTTAACTTAATAAAGAAACTGATGTAATGTTGTATATCGGGTTCGGCATGTAATAACATTTGTTCAGAATCAATGTATCTACCATTTGGTAATACTAGGTGATATTCGCCAACTGTTTTGGCTGGAACACTTGCACCATTCCTACTCTAGAGAATGATCACCTTTTCTCAGTTGTCTACCTTTCTTTAGCCCACGTAATATCCTACATATGTGGGAACCTGTTCCGGTATCTCATACCCAGGACGTAGAGTGTACCGAGAAACAGTTCTGGGTAACGAACACACCCGAAGAATATGCATCAACACACTCATTCCTCGATTGGGTCGCGTGGGAATCCGGATATTCTCCTGTTTCCTGCTCGGACTTATAACAATTATAAGATAGAGCGAAACATACGTTCCCCGGCTCAGTATAATAAGCGGGTTCGGTCAATACGTCCATATTATTATCTTGATTAAGGCATGTCACGGTCGCTACCAGCAGAGAGAAAGAGAGACGAAAACACTCTGTGTATGCTCTTGCAAGATTATATTGGTTATTATTTTATCTAATCAGGATTGCTCCCACTGTTTTTATCAAATCTTCCTTCAAACCCTAAAAGGTAAGACTAGCCGGGATTAATTAAACCCTACAAGTTCGCCAATCCTTCGGCCAGGCCAGCGTCGGTACTTTGAGGGAGGTTCCCCGTGCTTTCGCATGGACCTAATTAAAATAAACCTCGTTTTCCCAGAGGCGTAACCCCATTAACACCTTTCTAGACACCTACTTTGATCGGCTAATTGTAATGTGAAAAACTCTCCCAGGAGTAACTCTTACTCGCAGTGGGTATCGGGATCCAACTATCTGATAGAAGGTATGCAATCTCATTGCAAATTTCAACACTTGAAATTCCCGATAATATTTTGCCACTAGCGTCCTATGACCTTGATGGAGGTCAACAAACCATAGGCTGCTAGTCAAGTTCAACCCGTACATTTCATGATTGAATTAAACCAACCCGCACGACCCTTGACGGAGGTCAACAAGGCCACATGACTACCCTAATCCAATCGCATCACATGCTTTAGCAGATAAGCACTAATCCGCTACCGCACACTACGCCTTGACGGAGGTCAACAAACGTAGCACGAATACTAAATAGTCCTTACCTGAAATGACGGAGGGCTACGACAGGTTTTTAAGAAAACCTTTTTTGTAATAAACTTGATATCGTTGTAGAATCAAGTGATTTTGAAAAGGAGTGTTTTTAGGCTTTCACTAGTTTTGCTAAAGAGGTCACTCCCGATGAAGAGATCTCGGCTCTTTCCTCATCGAATGAGGTGTTGGATATTCATGAATACCACTATGCAAAGCATGAACTAAAAAAGCAATCAAAAACAAAACCGAGTGGGTTGTAGCATCTGCAAATTTGGCTAAAGAAGTCACTCCCGGTGATGGGATCTCGACTCTTTTCTTATCAAATAAGGTGCTGGATATTCTACAAGGAATACCGCTATGCAAAGCAAGAACCAGAGCTACCAGTTTTTTAAAACAGGATTCTGCAACATCTTTAGGTTTCTTTCTTTTTAATTAATCTCATTAATGAAGTCCCATCAATTATTCTTCCTAAGCATCACATAAGAAACGAAAATAGAACGTACACTTATGCCATGCGCATTCGCCACAGTGTCCCATTATGCACCGTTAGGTTACTTAACTAACGGCATAGCAGGGAGGGACTAGCGCAAGTGCAAAACATAATCAACGTTTATCATATATCATATATATAATAACAACATTCGTCTCATCATATAAAGTGATCACATCACTGTTGGAGATAGTGCCCTCAGAGTCAATTATTGGATCACCGGCACGTGATTGCAATGATTGGGGGAGGACCTATCCCGGTAGGACAGTCTTACTCGAGATGATAGTATGCTATCTGGTTTACCTTTATCATCGTGTACTGTTTTAGGTGACCTGACATGTCGCTATTACACGTTGATAGAGCCCCTAGGATTCTTGCTTGACTACCAGCAGTATGATGGCGATCATATACGTGGGAGCTGGTAGTCCATAAGCACATCCTTAAAAGGTCCCTAGTCGTAGGAGTTTCGAGACAGGGCATCGGTACTCCATTAGTAGACTAGTGTATACAGTCGAGACCCCGACGAGGGGCGGTGGCCGGTCTCACAAGCCACTGGTGTCAGTTGGTTCACCTAAGATGTATACAGGTGCTCATTGGGTTATGAGTACACCGGACAGGACTCGCCGGGAACCTGCTAGTTGGTCTTATACCAGACGTCAGATGGCAGTTCCCTGGTGACATGTGTACAGGTTAGTTCATCGACCTGAGGATCGTCATTTGTCTCGTGTGATTTCCCACTGTACTTTGATTACTACCCTACCACGGCTCAAAGGAGTCGTGCAAACAGGTTTTAGTTGGGTACAGTCCCGAGCCACATGGAGGCAGTGAGCGGATCTTCAGGGGTTCGTCTCTCCCGGTATTGGGGGTGAGGTCGCGCTGTGTCTAGGAGAGCCATTACGCAAAGCCCTCGGCCGAGGCAGGAGATTTACTGGTAGGTATTCCAGTAGTATCTCAGGGCGTTCTGGGCTACGCTCCGACACGACTTGTACCGCTTTTGGGGGTCTGACTTTTACCAACCCCCTAGGCCCGCCATGCGTTACTCATAGACGAACGGACCGGACTGTACGGATATTGTCACTGACAGGCTCAGTTGGGTGTCGGGGTGAGCTTCCTCATCGACGTCCCTTTTGGTCAATAGCTGGTGGCCCGTCACGTATTGGCTTATACCTCTGACGTGCCAGTGGTTAAATCCACAGCCGTAGTATTGACGAGTCTTTAGAGTCCACCACACTTACAGTTACTCAAGCTTTCGGGCGAAACGCTGTAGAGGCCGTATGGAGATATGGCAGGGTCCGATCAGATACGTGCGGTATTGCACGGATCAGGATCGGACAGTTTTGTACTAGTGGCCGTATAGTTATATGGCAGGGTTCGATCAGATACGTGCGATATTGCACGGATCAGGATCGAACGGATTTTACTAGCCGGCTTTGGCTTAAGCCGGTCCTAGTCTAGTACAGTGTAGATTTTGTCTCATTGCATTTGTATCCGGTCGGAATACAGATGCGGGTGTGTATGCACAGTATCGGGGGTTTTCCTGTAATTTATTACGGGACCAGTTTTCTGGAGTTGCCAGATTGCATTCCGTCCCGGCCGGTTTTCCTTTGTTCTTTCCCGGCCGAACTTTTCCGATGGAGGGTGTTATTTGCAAGTTTGCAAATAACATTTTGTGGAGGGTTTATTTGTAAGATGATTAATTATGATAGCATCTTTTTGATACCATTCTTATCTTTCATCATCACTTGCTTTTTGGTGATTTGAGGTGATTAGAGGTTGATTTGAGTTTGTGATGATGTTGTTTGGTTGTGGTCACCACTTGTGCTCCTACACTCACCTCCCTCTTGCTTTCATATTCTTTCCTCCACCATTCTAATATGACAAGTTTTTCATGAGAAGAAAAAAGAGAGAAAAGAAGAAGAAGAAGAGAGCTTGAGTTTCATTTCTTGATCTCATTCATGCTAGAAAAATGCAAGCACCATTTTTCTAATCTCATTTCCTCCATCATCTTCAAATGGCAACAAACCCCAAATGAGACATAGCCTCTACACTACACATTCTACAGCATATCTTGAGCATGTCGAGTTGCCGGCTTCATGCTCGAGTTGCCTCGGTATTGAGGCGGGAGCCCGTAAAAGACGCAGGCGTTGTGGTGCCCTTTCCGGCGAGGAGGCAACGATATGGAGACTACACTTTCCGCGGGAGATCGGGACGATGACGAGAAGACCGGAGGACTCGGATCACTCGGTATACTTCTCACCCTATCTCTTGATTGCTAGCATTAGGTTAATGGTTACGATCCGGGTTTTCATTGTCCGCGGTAGCGCCGGTATCCGAGTAAGGAAAATTTTTGATTCCGCATTTTGGCCTCGAGTACGAGGCCGGGGCGCTGCCGTGGCGCAACATGGTATCAGAGCCACGCCATTAACCTTACCTAGCTTGTTCTAATGTGTTTTGCTTATCCGATCGACCGAAATTCCAAAAACCGTATTTTTCCTTCACATCAGTTTCTGTAGAAATTTTTTGAAGTCTAAAATTTTTTCAGGTGGTCTCAGAAAGATGTGCAGGGAGTTCTAAGAACTCTGAAAAAAAACGAGACAGTGAACCCTTACCTCGACCGCGGAAGGGCGGCCAAAACCCCATTTTGGCCGCTCTTCCGCCGCAAGATGGTGGGTTCATTGCCTCATATTTTTTCAGTGGGCTTCTGGGCTTATTTTAGGGGTTTTGGAATATTAAAATTGGGCCCAGGTTTTCTGTGAGTGCTACAGTTTTGATTGGGGGCCCACTTGTTAATTTTTGGTCAATCGGAAAATTTTAAACACATTTTTCACAGTGTTTACATTATATCTGCGACCGTGAATGTCACTCGATCGGTAAATCCGGTCTAACTGCTATAGCCCGGTTAGACGGATTTGCGAACGTGACTTTCACGTTGATGTTCTATGTTTATGCTGTGATGTTGCGGATCGGTCGTGGGGATAGCCTGGATGCAATGCTAGTACAATTCTGTTGTATTATGTACATTTGATATTGCGGGGCGAGCGTCCGACATGTGGACTGCCGTCACTGCCTGTTTGTATTATTCTTTTGGGGCACGACCTGGTTGCGGTCGATGTACCCGGTGTATATATATTTTACTTTCTGTACTAGGATTGCCCCGCGGTGGGGTGCACAGATAGCCGGGTTCTGGAGGGCAACAAGCCCGCATCTCATAGCATTGGGATGGACGGGGCTTCACTCCAGGATTGGCGGGCTATTCGCCGCACTCGTAGGGGGTACAGGTTGACCCAGGAGGGGTGCCCAAGTTACCGGATTCCGTGAAGTGCTGGGTGGTCCATTCACGGTGCTGAAGGGGGCTGCCTCGCTTCAGGTTTTGGCGGGTGACTTGCCGCGCCCGTAGGGGTCTAGGTTTTCATTGCACAGGCTATCCACACGACCAGGGGAACGTCGGGTTTCAGCAGCGGCTCTGTGAAACCCGGGGCTTCCAGATATCTGTATTGTTCTGTGATGCTGTACATTTCTGTGATGTTGCATTTTATTCACGCCTTGAGCGAAATACTATATATTGGTATATATATTAGTAGATGTTGTATATGTTTTTCATCCTCGCTAGTCCAGTCCCCGCTCTGCCGTTAGTTAGCTAACCTAACGGGTGATGACGGGACCCAGTGGCGAATGCGGATGGCATATACGTACGTCAGTATATTTTCGTTCTTTGTGGTGTGATCATTTGATGGGACTGCGTTGATTCGGATCAATGCAAGATAAACAAACCTCTTCTGATGTTGTTGGAACACTTTTCAAAAAGCTGTTATTGCAAGGACGTTTACTTTTGTTTTGCATCGTGGTATTCATTTGGAATATCCTGCTCCTCAGTCGACGAGGCAAGGGCCGAGATCCCTTCACCGGGAGTGACCCCTTGGACAAAAGTTTGCATCAGGGAAATAACTTCACTATAGCCGATTACTTTTGCTTTGCATCGTGGTATTCATTTGGAATATCCTGCACCCCATTCTACGGGGAAAGAGCCGAGATCCCTTCACCGGGAGTGACCTCTTTAGTAAAGGTTTTCGTCACTATATTTTTATAAAAGGCTATGCAGTTCCTTCAACGATATCAAGTTCTTTACGTTAAAGGTTTTTCGCCAAAAACCATTCGTAGCCCTCCGTCATTTCTTATGAGTATTATTTAGTATTCGTGCTGCGTTTGTTGACTCCGTCAAGGCGTAGTGTACGGTAGCTAAGTAGTGCTTGTTTGTTGCATAAATGGGATTGGTTAGGACAGTCGTGCGGCCTTGTTGACTCCGTCAAGGGCACGTACGGGTGGGTTTAATGCAATCCAGATAATGACGGGATGAACTTGACTAGGACTCTTTGATTTGTTGACTCTGTCAAGGTCACTTGAGTCCTAGGGGTAAAAACACACATCGGGAGTTTCAAAAGAACTGAAACTTGCCAGGCATGCGCATACCTTCTGGAGTGTGGTGACTTGAGTGGATTCCGTCAAGTTATCATGCGATGATAGTTGGATCCCGATTTCCACTGATGAGTTGGTTTACTCCTCGGGTGATCCCGACTAATTCTTCTTTCAGGTTTGGAGGAGAATTTGAGGTACAGTGGGAGGTTTCCGGATTAGATAAAGTGATAACCATTCTGATCTAGGTTAGAGTGCACGCTGAGTGTTTCTTTTCTCTCTCTCTTTGGCAGCGACCTTTGACCCGACCCTTAGACTATGACTCAGTGACCAAGTTGACCGAACCTTCTTAACACAGGCTTTTGGATTGTCAGAGTTGCAGACCTCATTGCCACTCCTACTTTTACCCTTTTCTCCAGGACACCCCGTATTACTATGAACGTCCACTTCCATTGGACAAAACCATCGTATGGTTATATACGAACTCGAAGGACTTCGAGGATGGTTTCTGGTTCTGGAGAAAACGAATAGGATTATTCAGTTGTTTTTTCTTTTCACCTTCTCTCAGGTTGCGAGTACTCCTTGGTTTAGGAGTAGTACACCTATTACGCAAATTGGATAGTCTTCTTCCAAACCATAGGCTGGTGCCGACCGGTAGGGAATGAAGAAAACCAGTTAGCCTAAACGGTGTACAGAAGGTATTAAGTTAAGACAAAGCAAGGGATTAGTAAGAGGGCAAAGTAAGTTGCGACTGCTATTTACTACCAAACCAAGTATTTCTTCGCCAATCCTAAATCATCTTTGTATTTCTCCAGGACACTCCGTATCACTACGAAGATCCCATTTTATTGGATAATCCATCGTATGGTTATATACGAACTCGAAAGGAACTTGTTCCAGTTCGGGGATGGATCCTGGTTCAGGAGAAATAGGAATAAAGTACATTCAGGTGTCTTTTATCTTCACCTTCTCTCGCATTGCGAGTGCTCCTAGGATTAGGACAGTACACCCTTTATGCTTTTTGGATAGTCTTCTTCCAAACCATAGGCTGGTGCTGAACGGTAGGGAAGGAAGAAAACCATTTGGCTTAAAGGGGTGTACAGAAGGTAATGACTAAAGACATATAAAGGGATTTGGAGAGATGGCAAAGAGATATACGGTTACAGTTGTGAATCAGGATAATGGAAGAGGCATTACGAGGAATACCAGGATACCCCGACGAAACATTTCAATGTTTCAGTTTCACTGTGTACTGTTAATGGAAAACTGATTTCCCAATTAGACACTTGCTCCAGGATATGTATTTACCAGGTATGATTCTCACATCTGTATGGTTTTACAGATGCTGAGTGGGAGTAAGTTATTGGGAATTGGGTGATCATCCTCATTATATCGGGATTCGTTATAATCGGTGATATTTGAGGAAGTCACCTGGGTTGTTTGCCGGACGGCAGTTATTTGGTTTTGAATATCCGCGGTTATGCACCAATTTCAAATTGATATATCTGTACGTCTATTTTCATAGAGTGAGATATACCTTTTGATATTATGTCTATGACATTTACCTATATCAGTGGATGGTTAGGTAAGGAGCATTAAACAGCGGTGTAATTCTTCTTAACCATAAGTACAGTTTTTAACCTACGACGCACAGTGAAAGAGTTGTTAGACTCAGCGGACTTATACAGAGTATTGTATGTTGTCCAGTGTCCATTAGGACAGAGGGGTTGGTCCTCATACTATATTCTGTTTACTTTTAACTTCTCTAGTTCTTAGACATGTGTTTCGTAGAAACACAGGGTCTAAGTTTTGAGGAGTTATAGGTATTTGAATAGAGTAGAGAACCAGGTGTAGCAAGTATCGGGATTCTTCAAAGAGATCGAAGATGTAGATACTTGTGTATGGTATTCAGTTGATAGTAATGATGAAGACAGATTGCTTCTCTTTCAGGTTACTCATAATTGGAAGCATTCCTAAGTTGAGTAACGCTGATCAACCTCCTTCCATTTAGTTGACATGCACTGGAGACAGCTGCATGATTTGAATCTGGTTAAATTAAATCAGTGCCTCTGGTTCTATATTGGATATAGAACAGTTCATATCTTAACGATGTTAAGGTACGGGGAGTTGTCCGGCTTATGCTTAAAACCAGACTCCGGATAACTCAAGGCACGTTTCTGTAATGGCTGTTTGTGGGTTGACCCAGGCTATGACGAGGGTTGATTTTCTACCATCTGGATGAACAATAGCAATATTGTTCTACACTCGCCACAGTTTTTATTAAAAATGGAATTTTTTTTCAGAAAAAGTAGTGGGAGTATGGTAGAACTGGAAGTGATTCCAGAACCACAAACGATTACTGAAGATTTGATAAGGAACCTAAAGATTCAATCTGATTTGACATTCCATTGGCCACTCCGCAGATACGGTGGGTAACTTCAGGCACCCGAGAGGTACTTCGGTAGCCTCAAGGACGGTGACAGGGAAGTTCTTGTTTACCCACACTTGCCATTGTTGTTGTTCCAGACTGCGAGACCCAGTGGGAGGATGAGTATAGCGTCGTTCTAAACTAGCTTTAGAAGTGCACGTCTATATGACTCTGCTAGAGGGTTGTCGTAGTCAGTGGGAGCAGCGGAAGCATTGGTGGACATCAGGCTTATGTCTATTTATAGACTAAAGCAGATGTAGCAGAGATAGATCATCTATTTCTGATGTGACAGTCATAGTTTTGACGTCATCAGAATAGGGGATGGATCTGTTGAGAAGGTAGTAGGAAGTGATATTCCTATACTACGATCGGTTATACTTTGGTCGTCACACAGTGGTTTCTCCAAAAGGGACTTGGACATTATATCAGACATACTGGTTACTAGATCTATGGTTTTAGATCTAGATTTGGGTGGTTTCCCAATCAGGGTACTTTGACAGCATTCTAAGAGTATTTAGAATGGACGACTCCTGACACGGTAGTGCACCTGCAGTTGATGGAGTCACCCTCTCTAAAGGTGTCTTATAGACTAAAGGGGAGAGGGATACTCATGATTGGCAGATCACTTGCTTAGGCAATTGAGTCAATCATGAGATGTCAAGTACCGCACCAGATGTTGTTCTTGCACTAGATGCAATAAGTTGATATTGATCCAATCCTGGAGAAACAGTAGGAAGCAGTCTTAGAACATAAGTGGATGTTCTAGGGATATGATAACGACAGCCTCATTTGGGAGACAGTTATCATTCCAGGCTTCCAAGGTGACATGGACGACAAGGAGGTTGTCAGAGTTATAGTTTTCCTTCTGAAGAGGGGCAGTATTTTGGACAGGTGGTCCAAGGCAATACTGAGGGAGGCATGGCGCAGGATACTGATTAAGTTCAGTTGATGATACAGTCTAAGAAGTTTGGATTTGAAGTTCATTTATGAGCTAGGTCCCATCAGACATCCAGACGTTCTAAGACAGGTATTGCTCATTTCGGGAGATGGCTTTCTCCGCGAACTTGAGATATAGAGAGACATAGAAAGAAACATCACAGCGGATCCACTCACTGAGGCTATTCCTCGAACGCAATAGTTTCGCAAACGAGCTTTGTGAGACTGACTAGTAGAGGAGTTGGGTGTTCGGTATCACACGGGCTGTGAGTATGCGGCATCGCAATAATTAGCCTTGAGTGCAAGTGGGAGATTGTTGGAGATAGTGCCCTCAGAGTCAATTATTGGATCACCGGCACGTGATTGCAATGATTGGGGGAGGACCTATCCCGGTAGGACAGTCTTACTCGAGATGATAGTATGCTATCTGGTTTACCTTTATCATCGTGTACTGTTTTAGGTGACCTGACATGTCGCTATTACACGTTGATAGAGCCCCTAGGATTCTTGCTTGACTACCAGCAGTATGATGGCGATCATATACGTGGGAGCTGGTAGTCCATAAGCACATCCTTAAAAGGTCCCTAGTCGTAGGAGTTTCGAGACAGCGCATCGGTACTCCATTAGTAGACTAGTGTATACAGTCGAGACCCCGACGAGGGGCGGTGGCCGGTCTCACAAGCCACTGGTGTCAGTTGGTTCACCTAAGATGTATACAGGTGCTCATTGGGTTATGAGTACACCGGACAGGACTCGCCGGGAACCTGCTAGTTGGTCTTATACCAGACGTCAGATGGCAGTTCCCTGGTGACATGTGTACAGGTTAGTTCATCGACCTGAGGATCGTCATTTGTCTCGTGTGAGTTCCCACTGTACTTTGATTACTACCCTACCACGGCTCAAAGGAGTCGTGCAAACAGGTTTTAGTTGGGTACAGTCCCGAGCCACATGGAGGCAGTGAGCGGATCTTCAGGGGTTCGTCTCTCCCGGTATTGGGGGTGAGGTCGCGCTGTGTCTAGGAGAGCCATTACGCAAAGCCCTCGGCCGAGGCAGGAGATTTACTGGTAGGTATTCCAGTAGTATCTCAGGGCGTTCTGGGCTACGCTCCGACACGACTTGTACCGCTTTTGGGGGTCTGACTTTTACCAACCCCCTAGGCCCGCCATGCGATACTCATAGACGAACGGACCGGACTGTACGGATATTGTCACTGACAGGATCAGTTGGGTGTCGGGGTGAGCTTCCTCATCGACGTCCCTTTTGGTCAATAGCTGGTGGCCCGTCACGTATTAGCTTATACCTCTGACGTGCCAGTGGTTAAATCCACAGCCGTAGTATTGACGAGTCTTTAGAGTCCACCACACTTACAGTTACTCAAGCTTTTGGGCGAAACGCTGTAGAGGCCGTATGGAGATATGGCAGGGTCCGATCAGATACGTGCGGTATTGTACGGATCAGGATCGGACAGTTTTGTACTAGTGGCCGTATAGTTATATGGCAGGGTTCGATCAGATACGTGCGATATTGCACGGATCAGGATCGAACGGATTTTACTAGCCGGCTTTGGCTTAAGCCGGTCCTAGTCTAGTACAGTGTAGATTTTGTCTCATTGCATTTGTATCCGGTCGGAATACAGATGCGGGTGTGTATGCACAGTATCGGGGGTTTTCCTGTAATTTATTACGGGACCAGTTTTCTGGAGTTGCCAGATTGCATTCCGTCCCGGCCGGTTTTCCTTTGTTCTTTCCCGGCCGGACTTTTCCGATGGAGGGTGTTATTTGCAAGTTTGCAAATAACATTTTGTGGAGGGTTTATTTGTAAGATGATTAATTATGATAGCATCTTTTTGATACCATTCTTATCTTTCATCATCACTTGCTTTTTGGTGATTTGAGGTGATTAGAGGTTGATTTGAGTTTGTGATGATGTTGTTTGGTTGTGGTCACCACTTGTGCTCCTACACTCACCTCCCTCTTGCTTTCATATTCTTTCCTCCACCATTCTAATATGACAAGTTTTTCATGAGAAGAAAAAAGAGAGAAAAGAAGAAGAAGAAGAGAGCTTGAGTTTCATTTCTTGATCTCATTCATGCTAGAAAAATGCAAGCACCATTTTTCTAATCTCATTTCCTCCATCATCTTCAAATGGCAACAAACCCCAAATGAGACATAGCCTCTACACTACACATTCTACAGCATATCTTGAGCATGTCGAGTTGCCGGCTTCATGCTCGAGTTGCCTCGGTATTGAGGCGGGAGCCCGTAAAAGACGCAGGCGTTGTGGTGCCCTTTCCGGCGAGGAGGCAACGATATGGAGACTACACTTTCCGCGGGAGATCGGGACGATGACGAGAAGACCGGAGGACTCGGATCACTCGGTATACTTCTCACCCTATCTCTTGATTGCTAGCATTAGGTTAATGGTTACGATCCGGGTTTTCATTGTCCGCGGTAGCGCCGGTATCCGAGTAAGGAAAATTTTTGATTCCGCATTTTGGCCTCGAGTACGAGGCCGGGGCGCTGCCGTGGCGCAACAATCACAGAATATCAGCAGCAGAAGTCCACATATGAAATATTGGATATACTTGGAATTCCGTGTTTTAAATTAAGCCAGTAAAAACACGGATTCCACTGTCGTGATGAATAGCCAAACCCACATCCCTAGACCCCTACGAGAGCGGCAAGCAACCCTACCAATTCTAGAGTTAGGAGACCCGGTCTCGGCTCCTCGAAATGGTCTCCCACTGAACTCTAGAACCCGGTTACTTGTGCTCCCAATCTTGGGTCTATCCTAATGCGGAAAAGTAAATAATATACATCAATGGTGACATCATCATCAACCCGGAAGTTCCCCAATAAAAGAATATTACATACAAGTTTTTACATGAATAAAAATGAAAAACTCTCATCTCACGCAAAAAAAACCCGGCTATTCAAACACGACGATCCAATATAACATATCACAGCAACACATAACATCACATGTCATAAACGTAAGTAAATATGCGTATCCCAATTGTCATTGACATATAGTAATGAAACCGGCGATACCCCATATATTACACTTACGGTCGCAGAAAAGAAAGTGAAAACTACAACAATTGGAATCCATAACCGCCTTAGACATCATAAACCCAATGTATCACATACTTTGGATTTCATGCCTAACCAAATGAATTCCATAGACATCATAAACCCGGAATATCTCATATTCCGAATTTCATGCCTAACAATTATAAACCCCGCATTTTAGTCTCGTTATTGAAAACACTTTCCAATAACTGTAAGTCCACGTTGCCAACCCCGGTTCTTACGGGGAGGCGGAAACGGTATAAAAAACAAATTTTTAGCGCATTAGGCAACGTGGACTAACAAAAGTCGGATCTTTTCTAAACTAAACTAGCTACTAAGCTAAAGAGAGTTAGCTACTCGGAAAAGAGGTTATACCTAACTTGAACTCCTTCTTCTTGAAACCTTTGTAGAGCTTGGATGGTGCTTTCCTCGTCGCCTTCTTCCGTCAAAGATGGATCCACCTGAGGGTTCAACTTTCGGGCTTCTTTCTCGAACTTTGAGAGAACTAAGGTCTTTGGCTTGCTAGACCTCTAACCCTAGAGAGAGTAGAGAGTGGTTTTGGGGTGTTTTTATCTCAAGGAGGGGGTTTCTCAACACATGAGAGTGAGTCTCCTTGAACTAGAGGAGGAGGAAGAAGAAGAGAGGAGAGAGAAGTGTTATGATAGAATGAAATGCTTTTTTACAACCATAACATAATATCAAATGAATTTTCAAAATAATAATAATAATCAAAATGAAATAGTTGATGGATGGTTTGAAATGACAATTATCATTACACACATTAAATGGCTTTGCTAGAATCAAAGAGCATCTTTGATATGTAATGATGATAGTCAAAGTTTCAACCATGGTCAACAAGTCAACCTTGGTCAACAAGTCAACAAACCCAACCATGACACAATTTCATTTAATTAATATTATTAATTGATATATCATAAATTCATTAGGGTTTGGAAAAAGACGACTGTCAACTGTGCATACGCACCCGTTCCGAAACCCTAATGAAAATCCTCTTCCTCCGCCTCAATCAACTGTGCATACACACCCGTATTCTTGTTCCGAGGAACATAAATACTATGAGATAAAACTAACCCCAAAACATATACTAGTATCTGGCTCAAACCAGAGCCCGCTAGTGATATCCGTCCGGACTCCAAACGTGCACAAGTGCGCGGATGAGAACGAACCCTGTCGCAAATCCATGCGACCTCTACTCTGTTTTGCCCAGAGGCGAATAGCCCTCTATGTGGGACTCTAAAGACTCGACACTACGCTGGCAGTGGGTTTAACCACAGACCGCAAGCGGCACTAGCTGTGTGTAACGGTCCCCAGGTAGATGCCGATAAGAAGACTGACGAGGTGAACCCCATCTGAACTCCTACTGAGTCTGAATGTGACAGTCTCCGTACAGTCCGGTCTGTTCGTCTGATACATCGCATGGCGGGCCTAGGGGGCGGTAAACGTCAGTCCCCTAATAGTGGTACAAGTCGTTTCGGAGTGAAGCCCAAAACACCCTGAGATAACACTGGAAGCCTACCAGTATATCTCGCTTGCCCTGGCCAGGGACTACTCGTGTAATGGCTCTCCTGGACACAGCGCGATGTCAACCCCCAATACCGGGAGAGACGAATCCTGTCTAACCGTCACTGCCTCCAAGTGCTTCGGGACTGCAGCCAACTACTACCTGTTTGCACGACTCCTTTGAGCCGTGGTAGGGTAGTAATCAAAATACAGTGGGAACACACTCGAGGCGAAGTGCCAGTGTCAAGTCAGCGGACTAAGCTGTACTCATGTCACCTGGGAACTGATAACTGACGATAGGTATAAAACCAACTAGTCAGTTCCCGACGAGTCCTATCCAGTGTACTCGTAACCTAACGAGCACCCGCATACTATCTCAAGTACGACGTACTGACGACTGTGGGACAGACCGTCTCCCACACTGGGATGAGAAGCGCATGCACTAGTCTACTCCGGAGTATCAATGCCCTGTCTCGATAGTCCTGCGACTAGGGACCTGCATAAGGATGTGCTTATAGATTACCCAGCCCCCACTAGTGTGACTGCCATCACAACGCTGGTAATCAAGCAAAGATCCTAAGGGCTCCACTAATGTGTATAGGTGATATACTAAAATAAACACATGTACACATTGAAGTAGAAACAAACCAAGTAGCATACTACTATTTTGAGCAAGATTGTATATACAAGGTGAATATCCCAAGCTTCCATTAAGTAATATACAATCTAGTATGATACAGTAATGGCCTTTAGGGCATATACACTAACAATCTCCCACTTGCACTAAGGCCATGTACTGGCGTATCGAAAACCTATCATCTCGATCAGCCGCTCGAACTGAGTCTGGGGCAAGGCCTTGGTGAATGGATCTGCAGTGTTTTCTTCTGAAGCAACCCTCCGAACCTCGATCTCCTGGCGATCCACGATCTCCCTGATCAGGTGATACCGCCTCAAGATGTGTCTGGATCTCTGATGGGATCTGGGTTCCTTCGCTAAAGCTATAGCCCCGTTGTTGTCGCAATACAGAGGTATTGGATCAACAATGGACGGAACCACCTGAAGTTCTTTCAAGAACTTCCTCATCCAGACGGCTTCTTTTGCGGCATCAGATGCATCGATGTATTCCGCTTCCATAGTCAAGTTTGCAACGGTTTCCTGTTTGGAACTCTTCCAACACACCGCCCCTCCATTGAGGGTAAAGACAAAACCCGACATGGACTTGGAATCATCCTTGTCACTCTGGAAGCTGGAGTCAGCAAAGGCCTCGATCTGGAGGTCATTTCTGCCATACACCAAGAACATCTCCTTAGTCCTTCTTAAGTACTTGAGAATGTTCTTTACCGCTATCCAGTGTTTCTCCCCAGGGTTTGACTGATACCGGCTTACCACACTCAGTGCATAAGCTACATCCGGTCTGGTACACAACATCGCATACATTATAGAGCCTACCGCAGAAGCGTAGGGTATAATAGACATGCGATCCCTCTCTAAATCAGTCTTGGGAGACATCTCTTTAGAGAGGGTGATCCCGTGACAAGCCGGTAGGTTACCGCGCTTGGAATCTTCCATACTGAATCTTTTCAGTATGGTGTCGATGTACCTGGATTGTGAAAGTCCTAATATCCTCTTGGATCTATCACGATGGATCCGGATCCCCAGGATGTATGAGGCATCACCTAGGTCTTTCATGGAGAACTTGTGTGACAAGAACCCCTTGACAGATTGTAGCATAGGAATGTCATTTCCTATTAAGAGAATGTCATCCACGTATAAAACGAGGAATACTACAGTTCTCGATACAAATCTACTATAGATGCATGGTTCATCTGGATTTTTGATAAAGCCAAATTCCTTGACCGTCTCATCAAAACAGATGTTCCAACTCCGCGATGCCTGCTTTAGTCCATAGATGGACTTAAGCAACTTGCACACCTTTCCGCTGCTCCCACACTGAATGAAACCCTCTGGCTGGTCCATATAGACACACTCCTCTAAATTTCCATTTAGAAAAGCGGTCTTTACGTCCATCTGCCAAATCTCATAATCGTGGAAGGCAGCAATGGTAAGAAGGATCCGAATGGATTTCAGCATAGCCACTGGAGAAAAGGTCTCGTCATAGTCCAAACCAGGTCTTTGACGAAAACCCTTTGCAACCAGTCTAGCTTTATAGGTCTCAACCTGTCTATCTGCACCAATCTTCCTTTTGAAGATCCACTTGCATCCTACGGGTTTTACCCCGTCTGGAGCAATGTCCAACGTCCATACTTTGTCGGTGTACATGGACTCCATTTCGGTCCGCATTGCATCCAGCCATTTTACCGAGTCAACGCTCTGAACGGCCTGCTGGAAGCTAGTAGGTTCATTATAATCTATGATGCAATCCTCTCTATCCCCGTCTATGAGAAAACCGTAGTATCTCTCGGGCGGATGAGACTGCCTACTACTCCTGCGGAGCGGCGTAGGAATGTCCTGTTCTTTTGAACCCTCTGGTTCCTCTAAGCTTTCAGTAATTGCTCGTCGTTCTGGAATTTCTTCCAGTTCTACTGTGCTCCCACTTATCTGGTTTTCCAAAAACTCAGTTTCCAAGAAGTAGGCATGACGAGAAACAAAAACCTTTTGTTCCTCTTCGCAGTAGAAGAAATATCCCTTGGAGTTCTTTGGATATCCCACGAACTTGCACTGTACTGAGCGTGCCTCGAGTTTGTCCGCATGCTGCTTTTTGACAAAAGCTGGACATCCCCATGTCTTAATGTGATTAAGATGGGGCCTCTTTCCACACCACATCTCATATGGTGTGGTAGGCACAGTCTTAGTGGGAACTCGGTTCAAAAGGTATGCAGCTGATTCTAGCGCATACCCCCAGAATGATCGCGGTAACTCAGCGTTACTCATCATGGACCGTACCATATCCAATAGGGTCCGGTTCCGTCTCTCCGATACACCATTATGTTGCGGAGTGTACAGAGGAGTAAGCTGAGAGAGAATTCCATTCTCTTTTAAGTAATTCAGGAACTCGGCACTTAAGTATTCTCCACCTCGATCCGATCTTAGAATCTTGATACTTTTGCCGGTTTGTTTTTCTACTTCATTCTTATATTCCCGGAACTTTTCAAAGGCTTCGGACTTATGCTTCATCAAGAAGACATAACCGTACCTTGAAAAGTCATCCGTAAAAGTAATGAAGTAAGAATAACCGCTTCGCGCATGTGTAGACATTGGACCGCACACGTCGCTGTGTACGAGTCCCAAGAGCTCGCTCGCTCTTACTCTGTGTCCAGTGAACGGAGTCTTTGTCATCTTTCCTTTGAGACAGGATTGACAAGTGGCATACGATTGATATTCGAACGGATCCAAATATCCTTCTGTATGTAACTTAGTCAACCTTCTCTCATTGATGTGACCCAGTCTACAATGCCATAAGAAAGTCTGATTGATATCTGGAGACTTTCTTTTGTGTGTATTCTGGACATTGAAAATCTGTGGTTGGTTTAATACGTATATACCATTGCTCAGTGTACCTGACCCAATCAGAACTTGATTAAGGTGAATGTTTACAACATTACTTACAAAAGCAAATTCATAACCTTCTTTTGAAACCAAAGATACAGAAATGATATTACAAGTTGCGTTGGGTACAAAAAAGCAATTACGCAAAACCAAAACATGTCCATCTGACATTCCCAGGTGATAGTCGCCCACGGCTTTAGCATCCATGCTAGCTCCGTTCGCAACTCTAAGGGTCATGTCACCTGCCTTCAAAACCCTACGGTTTCTCAACGCCTGCAAAGAATTACAGATATGAGATCCTGATCCGGTATCCAATACCCAGGAAGTAGAGTTTATCGAAAGACAGTTTTCAATAACATACACACCTGAAGCTGAAGCCGCAACCTGCTTCAGTTCCTGTGTCCTGGCCTTCCAAGCCCTGCAAATTTTCTTCCAGTGTCCACTCTTATGACAATAGAAGCATTCTTCTTTACCCACAAGCTTCCCCGCTATCTTTGTTGCTTTTGCCTTTCCCTTCGTATCCACTTTACTAACACCGCCCCTTGGTTTGGCGGGGGCTTTCTTCTTCTTTCCCTTGGCTTTCGCCTTGGACCTAGAAGAAGAAGATCCTCCTACAAACAAAGTGGGTGTTTCCCTACCTTTCTGTAGGGTGCCCTCTGCGCTCCTCAGCATGTTGAGGAGTTCTGAAAGTTCAACTTCTTTTTCTTGTAAGTTGAAGTTCAGTATAAACTGGGCGTAAGTGGAAGGAAGGGACTGGAGAATCAAGTCCGTATAGAGCTCACTCTCCAACGTGGTCCCAAGTTCTACGAGCTCCTCAATGTAGCCAATCATCTTAAGCACGTGTTCCGCTACCGATGATCCGACGGCCAATCTTGCCGAAAATAACTTCTTCGACACTTCGTATCTTGCGATACGAGACTGCTCTCCATACAGTTCTTTTGTATGGAGAAATATAGACTCCAGATCCATATTCTCGTGCCTCCTCTGATGTTCGTTGTCCATAGAGGCAAGCACGAGGCACTTGGCCTTCGCGCAATCAATCTCCCAAGTCTTACGGATTTCCTTATCCGCGACGCTGGAGGTGGGACCTGGGACGGGGGGAGCTTTGGTGGTAAGAAGATACCCCATCTTGTCGTAAGTGATTGCCATTTTGACATTCCTGAGCCAATCTTTGTAGTTTGGCCCTGTCAGTATGTTTTTATCTAGAAGTAACTTAAGTCCAGTCATGTCGATTGGTCGCTGCAATTAGGAGAGAGAGAAGAAACACTCAGCACGATGCTCTTGCAAGTTTAGAATGGTTTTTAGTTTGTCTAAACAGGATGGCTCCCACTGTCTCTCGAATCCCTCCTCAAACCATAAAGGAAGAATTAGTTGGGATCAATCCCACCGCACAATACTTGCTTAACCGTTCAGCCAGGTCAGTGTCAGTACTTCGAGGGAGGTTTTCCAACGCTTTCGCGAAGTTCCTTAATTTAAGAACCTCTTTTCCCTGGGGGAGTAGCCCCGCTAACACCTTTCTAGACACCTACTAGGTTTATAGCATTGATCGTTTAGTGAAAAATTTCCCGAGGAGTAGCATATAGTCACAGTAGGATCGGGATCCAAATATCACTGCGTGACGAAACTGAAGGAATCCTACCAGAATCATCACACTCCAAATGGTATGCAACTCTAGCAAGTTTCAGTACTTATGAAACTCCCGATGTAGATTTTTTGCCCCATGCTCTTATGACCTTGACTTTGGCCAACAAATCATAAGACACATGTCAAGTTCTACCCGTCGTTCTCCAGGTTAATTTGAATCCACTCGTACTTACCCTTGACTTTGGCCAACAAGGCAGTACGACTGTTCCAAATCAACGCATCTATCTATGTTGCACATGAATACCCAATAGCTACCAATCACTATGCCTTGACTTTGGCCAACAAACATAGCTTGAATACTATTGACTATTCATGTGAAACGACGGAGGGCTACGAATGGTTTTGGCTAAACCGTGAACGTAGTGAACTTGATATGATCGATGGAACGAGATAGCTTTTAAAAGGAGTGGCTCAAGCTCCGCATTTAAAAGTTGGTTTTGAAAAGAACCGAGTGGTTTTTCGAAAGTGTTCCAACGACTTTTGCTTGGTTTATTATCTTGCATTAGTTCTTTTAATGCGTGATATACTTGCATTTGTTCTTTTAATGCGTCCCATCATTTAATCCTACCATTGCAGAAAACAACCAAAATATGACGTACGCTTATGCCATTCGCATTCGCCACGGAGCCCCGTCATCACCCGTTAGGTTACTTAACTAACGACAGAGCGGGGGCTGGGCTAGCGCGGCTGTAAAACATAAGCAACGCCTAAATAGTTATAAATATATATAACAATGATAGACATTACAGATCACAGATGAATACATTGGATATACTAGGAATCCGCAATCCGTTCGAGCCTGCAACGAAAAGAGGATTACACGGTCGCGGTGAATAGCCAATACCCCACCCAAGACCCCTATGGGTGCGGCAAACTACCCGCCAAGTACCCGAAGTGGAGCAACCTCCCTCAACGCCGTGAGTAGGCCACTCGGCACTTCGAGATACCCGGTAGTTTGTGCACCCCCTCCACGGGTCTATCCTAGGAGCAAAAACAGTCAAAAGAATTATACAATGACGGCTACAACCCCGACCCAGTTGTGCGGCCATACAAATAATAATATTACATCAATTTACATTTTACAATGAAAGAAAGAAAAAGAAACACTCATCTCACATCCACCCCGGCTATTCACCCACGACAGTCCAACGCTTTCATATACACAAACCATCATCAAACACAGATCACAGATATGTATAACCCCGACTAATCGACATATAGCGATTAGCTGACGTTCAATACATATAAACATCACAGATATAACCGATTAGTCAAAGTATAGTGAAGTTCGATCAAAAATACGGATTTATAGGCCCCCAAAACCAAATTTCTTTTCTGGAAAACCTGGGCACAAATAAACCATCTTAAAAATCCCAAAACCCTACCAGATGAACACTGCACCAAACCCGGTCACGAGAAGAGCTTAAACGGCGGCGGTTCCGCGAGAAATGTATACCCATTGCCGCGGAACCGCGGCGGTTTGAAGGATTCAGGCGACCGTTTTTGGTGGGTGTCTTCACAAAACCCTTAGCCGATTTTTGGAGTAAAACCTTTTATTTTTAGAGCACAAAAAATTTCAACAGAAAGTTAGGGTTTTGATGTTTAGGTTTTTGCGATTTTTCCGATCGAACTTCCATACACTTTACTACTAAGCTAGTTTAAGTTTAGTTAGGCTCTGATACCACTGTAAGTCCACGTTGCCAACCCCGGTTCTTACGGGGAGGCGGAAACGGTATAAAAAACAAATTTTTAGCACATTAGGCAACATGGACTAACAAAAGTCGGATCTTTTCTAAACTAAACTAGCTACTAAGCTAAAGAGAGTTAGCTACTCGGAAAAGAGGTTATACCTAACTTGAACTCCTTCTTCTTGAAACCTTTGTAGAGCTTGGATGGTGCTTTCCTCGTCGCCTTCTTCCGTCAAAGATGGATCCACCTGAGGGTTCAACTTTCGGGCTCCTTTCTCGAACTTTGAGAGAACTAAGGTCTTTGGCTTGCTAGACCTCTAACCCTAGAGAGAGTAGAGAGTGGTTTTGGGGTGTTTTTATCTCAAGGAGGGGGTTTCTCAACACATGAGAGTGAGTCTCCTTGAACTAGAGGAGGAGGAAGAAGAAGAGAGGAGAGAGAAGTGTTATGATAGAATGAAATGCTTTTTTACAACCATAACATAATATCAAATGAATTTTCAAAATAATAATAATAATCAAAATGAAATAGTTGATGGATGGTTTGAAATGACAATTATCATTACACACATTAAATGGTTTTGTTAGAATCAAAGAGCATCTTTGATATGTAATGATGATAGTCAAAGTTTCAACCATGGTCAACAAGTCAACCTTGGTCAACAAGTCAACAAACCCAACCATGACACAATTTCATTTAATTAATATTATTAATTGATATATCATAAATTCATTAGGGTTTGGAAAAAGACGACTGTCAACTGTGCATACGCACCCGTTCCGAAACCCTAATGAAAATCCTCTTCCTCCGTCTCAATCAACTGTGCATACACACCCGCATTCTTGTTCCGAGGAACATGAATACTATGAGATAAAACTAACCCCAAAACATATACTAGTATCTGGCTCAAACCAGAGCCCGCTAGTGATATCCGTCCGGACTCCAAACGTGCACAAGTGCGCGGATGAGAACGAACCCTGTCGCAAAACCATGCGACCTCTACTCTATTTTGCCCAGAGACGAATAGCCCTCTATGTGGGACTCTAAAGACTCGACACTACGCTGGCAGTGGGTTTAACCACAGACCGCAAGCGGCCCTAGCTGTGCGTAATGGTCCCCAGGTAGATGCCGATAAGAAGACTGACGAGGTGAACCCCATCTGAACTCCTACTGAGTCTGAATGTGACAGTCTCCGTACAGTCCGGTCTGTTCGTCTGATACATCGCATGGCGGGCCTAGGGGGCGGTAAACGTCAGTCCCCTAATAGCGGTACAAGTCGTGTCGGAGTGAAGCCCAAAACACCATGAGATAACACTGGAAGCCTCCAGTATATCTCGCTTGCCCTGGCCAGGGACTACTCGTGTAATGGCTCTCATGGACACAGCGCGATGTCAACCCCCAATACCGGGAGAGACGAATCCTGTCTAACCGTCACTGCCTCCAAGTGCTTCGGGACTGGACCCAACTACTACCTGTTTGCACGACTCCTTTGAGCCGTGGTAGGGTAGTAATCAAAATACAGTGGGAACACACTCGAGGCGAAGTGCCAGTGTCAAGTCAGCGGACTAAGCTGTACTCATGTCACCTGGGAACTGATAACTGATGATAGGTATAAAACCAACTAGTCAGTTCCCGACGAGTCCTGTCCAGTGTACTCGTAACCTAACGAGCACCCGCATACTATCTCAAGTACGACGTACTGACGGCTGTGGGACAGACCGTCTCCCACACTGGGATGAGAAGCGCATGCGCTAGTCTACTCCGGAGTATTGATGCCCTGTCTCGATAGTCTTGCGACTAGGGACCTGCATAAGGATGTGCTTATAGATTACCCAGCCCCTACTAGTGTGACTGCCATCACAACGCTGGTAATCAAGCAAAGATCCTAAGGGCTCCACTAATGTGTATAGGTGATATACTAAAATAAACAAATATACACATTGAAGTAGAAACAAACCAAGTAGCATACTACTATTTTGAACAAGATTGTATATACAAGGTGAATATCCCAAGCTTCCATTAAGTAATATACAAACTAGTATGATACAGTAATGGCCTCTAGGGCATATACACTAACAATAACAAGTCGGGCAATTCAACAAGATTCCCGACATCCTGATCTAATGCTCGTCGGAAACATTAGTAGACGGCCACACCCCGATACCGTCGACGAAGTGCTCTTAGGCGGAGCACCGCAGCCGCGAGCACCCGGACGGATGCTTTTGGCAACGGGGTTCTCTTACAGTCACTTGGTCGGGGCTATGGGGCGTGGCTATCTAGTAAAGTTACTCGGCGAGTATCCGCGTACACTACGTAATTGCGACGGACTTTTGATCCACATCAAATCCGGTGGCAACCGATCAAAAGAGACTAAATTGCTAGATTTATAAAATTCAAAGTAGTTTTCACAAAACTAATTTTTGTGGATTCCAAATATTTTATCACAATCACAGATAGTTAGACGATGTTAAATTTTTCGATCGAATCAACGAATTGCCAAAATTTCCCATAGTGCTCAACACTTGAGCGGAGTTAAAAAATACCCAAAACATGCCACAGTACCTACGGACCAACCGTAGAAGATCCAACCCTTGCCTCACTTATGGCGCCGCGGAACTACCGCAAACCCTGGGGTTTGGCGACGGTTCCGACGGTCATAGAATCGAGTTAGGCTTTCATTCTTCTAGAGAGTCCATAGAATTACCTGCATGATTTTTTGAATATTTTGAAACTTGGAAAAATCCAACTTTTGGAAAATTTCCAACGAGGGAGAAAAATGGGTATTTGATATTCGTTCAAACTTTTTAACGTCGCCAAGATTACCCGAAACGATGTTTGAATTACGACTACGAAACACTCCGAATTGCCTTTACAGAAAGATAAAATCACATGCAATCTTAGTAAAAACAAACAACACCTGAAACACCAAAACCCAGAGCCTGGAACACCAAACAAAAACGAGGCAAAAAAACCTATAAAAAACTGATGGGGCTGGTCCTTTCCCAAGTTCCTGCCGGGTCAAAACCGGTGAAAAGGCCTCATTTTTGTCTGGTGTTCATGTTACATCTCATGTAACATTTGTTAGTTATATGTATGCCCTAGAGGCCATTACTGTACATATGATGTATATTGTA
This sequence comes from Agapanthus africanus, assembly GCA_030015575.1. Lineage (NCBI taxonomy): Eukaryota > Viridiplantae > Streptophyta > Magnoliopsida > Asparagales > Amaryllidaceae > Agapanthus > Agapanthus africanus. The sequence goes on from CM057350.1 coordinate 291,550,134, forward strand.
ATGGATGCTTGGACATATATAGGGGGACTTTCTTTCTCGACATGATAGTATGCTATCTGGTTGTACTTTATCTTAACATGTACTCTTATTGTCTCTATGTTACATGTTGATAAAGCCCTTAGCATATGTACTCGACTACTGGGACTATGATGAGATCATACTGGTGGGGCCGCGGTAGTCGATGAGTACATCCTATAACTGTTCCTAGTCGAGGGTGTATTGAGACAGGGCATCGATACACCAGAGTAGACTAGCGTATACGCATCTTGACCCAAATGATGGGCGATGGATGATCCCATATCCATCGGTGTTTGACATCAAGGATGCTGTACGGGTGCTCAGTAGAGACTGGGTACACTGGAAGGACTCGCCGAGAACTCCCAGATGTTATTATACCTCACGTCAGATGGCAGTTCACCGGTGACACTGGTACAGAGTAGTCTGTTGACCCGAGATCGTCATAGAGTCTTGTATGACTCCCACTGTGTTTTGATTTCCATCATACCACGTCCAAGTGGGCGTGCAAAAAGGTGGCTTTTGGGTACAGTCCCGAATCACATGGAGGCAATGAGCGATAGGAGGGGATTCGTCTCTCCCGGTATAGGGAGTTGATGTTGTGCTGTGTTCGATTGGCTATAACTGGAAATCCCTGGCCAGGGTTGCTAAGATTTACTGGTAAGTGTTATCAGTAGTTTCTTGAACTGTTATAGACCTCATATCGACACGACTTATCAAGCTACCGGGGTCTGACGTATACCACCCCTAGGCGAGATATGCGACATATCAGACGACGAGACCAGACTGTACGGGAGTGTTACTGATTGGATTCACAGGAGAATGTACAGGCTTGCTTGTTGATCTTCTGAGCGCTCAATACCTGGGTAGCTGTTACGTTTAGCTGACCGCTTGCAGCTTGTGGGCGTTTGATATGATCATCACCTACTGCCGGCGTATTGACGATTCTTTAGAGTCCTACACAGAGGTTTCTTGACTTAGGAAAAATGGAGTAGGGGCACATATGTGATATGTGCAGGACCGAGGATAATGCGATATGTGATACCGTATTCTATTCTCACGATATTTGATATCAGCCGGGTCATCGGATCAAGTATTGATTCGATGAATCGGTAAACGATATATTAGTCGGTTATATGCGATATAGCCGGATTGTCGGATCAAGTGTTGATTCGATAATTTAATGTATAATAATATATATGATATATTAAATTACATTAACTAATATTAGATCACTAAAAGATTCTTTTTCTCACTCGGGTAATACATTGATATATATGCGATATATGTTAATTGTATTATTTTATTTTGTTACAATAAATATTATATATGTGATATATAATATTGTAACATGATATGATTACTAATGCAACATGTTTAGTGGAGATTAAACAAGGTTAGGGTTTGAATTGGGTTAGTTCATTCATGAATATTCTAGAAGGTTTTTTCTTTTGTCATGAATGAGATACTATACTTGATATTTTTGTGTGACTCATTCTTAACCCAACCCAAACCCTAGCCCTAGTTAAATCTCTACATGAGTCATCCTTGACCATGGTTGCATAATTAATCATTGTTATATTTTCATTGTTCATCACAAATGGAATTCACCATTCTTCTTCTTCTTCCTTGATGCAAAGCTTTCTTGCTTTGCTTTTTGTGATGAAAGTGAGTGAGAATAAGAAAACAAATGAGAGCAAAAATCCTACTTCATCATCCTCATCTACCCTTGCCATTTAGATGAGGGTGTTCACTTCATTTAGTGAGTGAGAGCTTGTGTTAATGAAACTTTAAAGTAGATCATCTTTGTTATCGAAGATCGGAAGTAAGCTTGCATCTTTCTCTTCGTGGAGCCTCTCGAGAGTCCGGAACACGATGATCGCAGCGAAGGAACCTCAACATAGAGCTTCAGAAGTGGAGGACTGGATCTACAAAGGTTGTAATCTCTCTCACTTAGTGTTAAAGTGTTTAACATGCTTGTTTTCGCCTAAACTCTAGTTTAAAGATCCGGCTTTTGGTTGTTCGGCACGGCTAAATTTTAAATCGGGCATGGTTGATGCCTCGTAGACCCTTGTGTGTGTGCCTAGCATCCCTACAGTGGTATCAGAGCCAAGCTAGAGATTTAGGCAAAGTCTAGACGAAGTTTAAAGTCCGATCGAACCCGGAAACCCCGATATATACCCTTCTCTGGATATTTTCTAAAAATGTGATTTTTTCTGCATTAAAAATACTCAAAAAAATCAGCAGGGAAATCTAAGGATAACTGTAGGAAACGACTGCCTAACTCCACTGTAGCGCCACGGATCCGCGGCCGTACCCTGCTTTTAGCGGCGGTTCCGCGGCCGTATGTGAAGATTGGGGACTCAATTTTCCACAGTAACGTCCGTAGGTGCTTCCTGATTCTTCTGGGAATTTTCAATTATACTCAAGTGCTGAGTTTTCTGGGTTGTATTAGGGACTCGTTGATTCGATCGGATAATTTAATTTCGTTTGTTTTTTCCGGATAATTTTAGAAACTGTTAAAAAGTTTGAACAGATATCAATAACTCACTTTTTCCCCTGTTTGAAAATTTTTCAAAAGTTGGATTTTTCTCGAGTTTGAAACTTCCGGAAAATCATGCAAGTAACGCGGTGGACCCTCTAGAAGAACACAAACCTTAACTCGATTATGTGACCGTCTTGAACTGCCTCTAAACCTTAGGGTTTGTGGCAGTACGGCGTTGCCACATGTGAGGCGTTGGCTTGACCCCTCTACGGCTGGATCATTGGTACTGTAGCATGTGATGGATACTTTTTGAACTCCGCTCAAGTGTTGACAACTATTTGGGAAATCTTGGGTTTTTGTTTATTCGATCGGAAAGTTTAACATTGTCTATTTATCTGGAATGTGATATAATATGTGGAATTCACGTAGTTAGGCATGAAATGCGAAGTATGTGATATTTCGCATTTACGATGTCTAAGGAGATTGTGGATTCCAAATGTTGTAGTTTTAAACTTTCTTTTCTGTGACCGTAAGCATAGTATGTGGTGTATCGCCGGCTTCGTTGCTATACATCAACGACAATCGGGATACGCATACTTGCTTACGTTGATGATATGAGATATTATGTGTTGCTGTGATATGTTATATTGGATCGTCGTGTTCTGAATAGCCGGGGATTTTATGTGAGATGAGAGTTTTTCTTTTTCATTCATGTAAAATTCATTTGTATGTAATATTCTTTTATTGGGGCACTTCCGGGCTGAGAATGATGTCACCATAGTATATTATTTACTTTTCCGCATTAGGTAGACCCAAGGCGGGGAGCACAAGTAACCGGGTTCTAGGGTCCAGTGGGAGACTATCTCGAGGAGTCGAGACCGGGTCTCCTAACCCTAGAATTGGCAGTGTTACTTACCGCTCTCGTAGGGGTCTAGGGATGTGGGTTTGGCTATTCATCGCGACCGTGGAATCCGTGTTTTATACAGGCTCGTATTAAAAACACGGACATCCTAGTATATCCAATATTTCATATATGTTCTTCTGCTGCAATGTTCTATGATGAGATCATATTACTGCCTGAGACGAATGTTTATATTATATATATAAGATATATGTTATATTGCAGATTTCGTTTCAAATGTGATACTTGTGAAGCACAATAAAATGGGACTTCATTAATGAGATTAATGAAACTAAAAGAAACCTAAAGATGTTGTAGAAACTTGTTTAAAAACTGGTAGCTCTAGTTCTTGCTTTGCATAGCGGTGTTCCTTGTAGAACATCCAGCACCTTATTCGATAAGGAAAGAGCCGAGATCCCTTCACCGGGAGTGACCTCTTTAGTGAAACTAGCAGATGCTACAAACTCGGTTTGTCTTTTGATTGCTTCTATAGTTCTTGCTTTGCATAGTAATATTTGTGAAATATCCTGCACCTTATTCGATAAGGAAAGAGCCGACGATCCCTTCACCGGGAGTGACCTCTTTAGCAAAACTATAAAAGGCCTAAAAAAAACATTCCATTTAAAATCACTCGATTCTACAACGATATCAAGTTCATTACGCAAAGGGTTTTCTTAAAAACCTGTCGTAGCCCTTCGTCATTTCAGATAAGTTCTACTTAGTATTCGTACTACATTTGTTGACCTCCGTCAAGACGTAGTGTACGGTAGCTAACTAGTATTTATCTGCTTATGCATATGATGCGGATTGTTTTAGGGTAGTCGTGCGGCCTTGTTGACCTCCGTCAAGGGTCGTGCGGATGGGTTTAATTCAATCAGGAAATGACGGGTAGAACTTGACTAGCAGCCTATGCTTTGTTGACCTCCGTCAAGGTCATAGGACGCTAGGGGTAAAAGCTTTATGGGGAATTTCAAGTGTTGAAATTTTCAATGAGATTACATACCTTCTATGAGATAGTTGGATCCCGATACCCGCTGCGAGTAAGAGTTACTCCTGGGAGAGTTTTACACATTACAATTAGCCGATCAAGTAGGTGTATAGAAAGGTGTTAACGGGGTTACGCCCCTGGGAAGACGAGGTTTATTTTAATTAGGTCCGTGCGAAAACACGGGGAACCTCCCTCAAAGTACCGGCACTGGCCTGGCTGAAAGATTGGCGAACTTGTAGGGTGTAATTAATCCCGGCAAGTCTTTCCTTTTAGGGTTTGAATGAAGATTTGACTAAAACAGTGGGAAACATCCTGATTAGATAAATTGATAACCAATCTAATCTTGTAAAAGCGCACGCTGAGTGTTTTCTTCTTTCTCTCTCCTGGTTGCGACTATGTCACGCCTTAATCAAGATAATAATACGGATGTATTGACCGAACCCGCTTGTTATACTGTGCTAAGGAACGTTGGTCCCGCTCCAACTTATAATTGTTATAAGACAGAGCAGGAAATTGGGGATTACCAGTATTCCCGTGCCGCCCAAACGAATAAAGTGCATGCTGATGCATCTTCTTCGGGTGTGTTCATTACAGAGAACTGTTTATCAGTATCCTTTACGTCCTGGGTATGAGATACCGGATCAGGATCCCAGATATGTAATTTGGTACATGGGCTACAGATAGGTAGAGAACTGAGAACGGGTGATAAGTTTCATGAGATAGAAACGATGCAAGTGTTGCAACCAAGTCTGTTGGTAGTTATCACCCTGTATTAGTAAATACATTGATTCTGAATGAATGTTATTAGATACCGAACCTGATATACAACATCATATCAGTCTCTTTATTAGTAAAGAAGGATATGATTTTGTATTGTTGGATAATGTTTTGAACATTTCCTACATCAAGAGTTGATCGGTTCAGGCACGTTATCTAAAAGCATAGACGTTCTAAATCAAACCACAGTTCTTAATGTACAGAACACATACAAAAGGAAGAGTTCAGAAATGAACGAATCCTTCTTGAGGTATTGTAGACTAGGTCATATCAATGCGACCCGACTAGCTGAAATTACATTTAGATGCATATTTAAATCTGTTTGAATTTACATCTTGTGAAACTTGCCGGTCATGTCACAAAGATAAGATGACCACAGCTCTGTTTATTGGAAACAGAGAAAGAGTCAGTGAACTCATGGGATTGATACATGCTGATGTATGAAGGTCCCCTGTCTACACATGCCAAGACCAGTTCTTTGTACTTCATTACATTCACTGATGGTCTCTCAAGATTCGGACATATGTTCCTGTTCAAACACAAGTCCGAAGCTTTTGAGATATTCACAGAATATAAGTTAGAAGTAGAGAACCAAAAAAGGGTATAAGTATTATGTCCTTTGATGAGATCAGGGAGGAGAATACTTGAGCACGAAAATCCTGGACTATTCTAAAGGAGAATGAGATTCTATCTCAGCATTACTCCTCCGTATACAGCACAGCACGTCAGTGTATCGGGGCGGAGCAATCACACCCTATGTGATATGGTGCGCTCTATGATGAGTACTACTGAGTTTCCTATTTCCTTTTGGGAGTTATGCACTTGTGAAGCTGCATACCTATTGAATAGGGTTCTAATCAAATCAGTTGCCTACCACTTCATATGTGATATGGAAAGGGTAGAGCCCATATCTTAAGTTTTTTAAGATTTGGGGTTGTCCGGTCTATGTCTAAAAAGCAAAATCCGGACAAGCTCGAGGCAAAGTCAGTTCTGTGGAAGTTTGTTGGATATCCCAAGCATTCACAAGGGAATATCTTCTACCAAACCGAGGAACATAAGATGTTTTGTTTGTCAGCATGCCACCTTTGTGAAAGGGAATTTCTTGTGAAGAAATTATTGGTCATGAGGTAGAACTGGAAAGAGTTCCGGCTATACAAACTGCAGCTGATGATTTGGTAGAACCAAAGGATTCAATAGTTTCCAACGAACCTCAGTCTCTCCGCCGATCTAGTAGGGTTCCTCTCCCACCTGAGAGATACTTCGGTTTCTCTATGACAGTGGGAGCGAGGATTGCATCATGAGATGATGACCCAACTAGTTTCGAGCTGGCCATCAGGAGTGGGACTCTGTAAGAATGGCTGGATGCTTAGCGATCTGAGATGGAATCCTTATACACCAACAAAGTATGGACTTTGGTTGCTTTATCTGAAGGGTTAAATCCCCATCAGAAGCAAGTATATCTTGAGAAGATTACTTGGTGTACATGGAAAAGTTGAGACTTTCAAAGCTATGCTTAAGTCCATCCAGATCCTACTTGCCACTGCTACATACCATGAATACGATATCTGGTGGTTGGGTGTCATGACTGCTTTTCTAAATGATGTTTTAGAGGAGAGCATCTATAAGTACACAGCTAGAGGGCTTCGTAGACAGTGGGAGCAGCGGAAACGTGTGCAAGTTATTTTATGTGATAAATCAGGCTTCGCGGAGTTGGAACATTTGTTTTGATGTGGTAGTCAAAGAGTTTGACTTCATCAAAATGGTAGATGAACCTTGTATATACAAAAAGGTAGTAGGAAGTATGGTGGTGATCCTCGTAGAGTACGCGGATGACATACTCTTGATAGGGAAGGAGTTTCCTATGCTACGCTCGGTCAATCTCCGCTTATCACAAGGATTCTCCATATAGGATCAAAGCGATACCTCATAAATCCTGGGTTTTGGATCTATGAGATAGATCTAATTGGATGTTAGGATTCTCACTAGTTGTAGTGAGAGAGTATCAATCGATCCTGGGGAGAATCACTGGAAAGGTTCCAGGGTGATAAGTACGACTGAATGTCAGTCGCAGGCATTTTCTATACCCTCAGTGGAGGGACGGTATGTTGGAAGAGTTCCAAGCTAGATACCGTGACTTACTAGACGATTAAAGGCAAGATACATCATTACTAAGGATGCTACCAAAGAGGCAGTCTGGATAGATATATGTTCATGAGATGAACTTTGTTCCTACCATTGTGTGACAATGGAGTTGTGGCTTTTTCCAAGGAACCCCCCGTCCCATCAGAAATCCAGATATAATTCTTAAGCAGTATCACCTGATCATGGAGATAATTGATCTCCAGGGAGATCAAGGTTAGGAGAGTAGACACAGAGGACAACAGCGCGGTTCCACTCACAAAGGCCTTTTTCCCAGTAGAGACTTTTTATGGGATGGTTGAGTATGAGATAATTCAACAGCAGCTAATTGTTGGGTATGTGATACCACAACAGATGGCCCTAGTGCAAGTGGGAGATTGTTAGTTATATGTATGCCCTAGAGGCCATTACTGTACATACGATGTATATTGTAATGGATGCTTAGACATATATAGGGAGGACTTTCTTGCTCGACATGATAGTATGCTATCTGGTTGTACTTTATCTTAACATGTACTCTGATTGTCTCTATATTACATGTTGATAAAGCCCTTAGGATATGTACTCGACTACTGGGACTATGATGAGATCATACTAGTGGGGCCACGGTAGTCGATGAGTACATCCTATAACTGTTCCTAGTCGAGGGTGTATCGAGACAGGGCATCGATACACCAGAGTAGACAAGCGTATACGCATCTTGACCCATATGATGGGCGATGGATGATCCCATATCCATCGGTGTTTGACATCAAGGAAGGTGTACGAGTGCTCAGTAGAGACTGGGTACACTGGACGGACTCGCCGAGAACTCCCAGATGGTATTATACCTCACGTCAGATGGCAGTTCTCCGGTGACACTGGTACAGAGTAGTCTGTTGCCCCGAGATCGTCATAGAGTCTTGTGTGATTCCCACTGTGCTTTGATTTCCATCATACCACGTCCAAGAGGGCGTGCAAAAAGGTGGCTTTTGGATACAGTCCCGAATCACATGGAGGCAATGAGTGATAGGAGGCTTTTGGGTACAGGACCGGATCTACAAAGGTTGTAATCCCTCTCACTTAGTGTTAAAGTGTTTAACATGCTTGTTTTGCCTAAACTCTAGTTTAAAGATCCGGCTTTGGGTTGTTCGGCACGGCTAAATTTTAAATCGGGCATGGTTGATGCCTCGTAGACCCTTGTACATGTGCCTAGCATCCCTACAACATTCTGCAATTGCTTAAAAAAATTTAGACACTCTGAAAAATTCGACAGAAACTAGGGTCATGATTCGATGTTTCGGAGTTGTTTCGGTTTCGTAATCCAACAAACATCGTCTAATTCTCTAGTTGGCTCTGATACCACTGCTGGGTTTCCTAGCACCACCACAAGGTTTCGGAAGGCATCAACCATGCCGTTTTAAAAAATTTGGCGTGCTAAAGAACCCTAACCTAGAATCTTAACTAGAGAATTAGACGAAACATGCATGTAAATATCTTTACATCAAAGTGAAAAAGGAATACAACCTTTGTAGACCGATCCTTCACTTCAAAAGCTCCATGTAGTAATCCATTCGCTCCAAGTAGTGATCTCCCGGACTCTAGTAAGGCTCCACAAGGTGAAATGTGTAAGTCCATGCTACCTCTCCCGGTACTTTCGGGAATGCGGAATTTGGTAAAAAACAATTTTTATAGAGGTGGTAACATGGACCTAAAACCCGGATCTTGGTTAAACATCTATCTAAAAACCTAAGTACGAGTTTCTAGCTACTCGGTTAGGGGGTTATACCTTGCTTGTCTTGAACTCCTTCGTCTTCAAGCTCCGATGGTGGTCCGGATTGGCTTCTTCCCGTCGTCTCCGTACGTCGAAGATAGATCCACCTGAAAGCTCCAACCTTTGGCTCCTTCTTCGTTCTTTGAAGAAACTAGTTCACTCGGTTTGCTAAACCTTGTGAAATAGAATGAGTAGAGAAGAGTTTGTGTGGGATTTTATCTATGGTTCTTGATTCTCAACTCATGAGATATGTGAACAATAGAGTCAAGAGAGGGAGCAAGAGGAAGAGGGTGAAAGCAAGAGCAAGAGAGCTCAAGAACAAGAGAGAGAATCAACAAGAAAGAATGAGCAAGTCTTTTGTCTTTCACCCTCTCATAATCCAAAACCATCATCACTCATTATACCAAATCAAGTGTTATGTGATGGTTGAAGCAACCATAACCATATCATTTCATGCACTCATTTTGCACAAATGAGCAAGCAAGCAAAAGTCTTTGCCATGAAATGATGGCTATGGTTATCATGATGGTCAACTAGTCAAGCCTAGTCAACCGGTCAACAAAGTCAACAAGTCAACAAAAGTCAACAAGTCAACAAAGTCAACAAAAGTCAACAACCATGTCACCATAATACTTAATTAATATAATAGTTAATCACATATCATATTCTCATTAGGGTTGAGCAAAAAGTCAAATAGTCAACGGTCAACTGTCAACAACCCTAATGAGAATCCGCTGCCTCTGTCTCCCCGTCATCTGTGCATACACACCCGCATCCGTGTTCCGAGGAACACGAATGCATACTGGATAAATCCAATCTCAAAAGGTACACTAGGATCTGGCTTAAACCAAAGCCCGCTAGTGTAAACTGTCCGGACACTGTACGTGCACAAGTGCACGGATGTGACCGAACTCTGTCGCAAAACCATGCGACCTGTCGCAAAACCATGCGACCTCTACTCTTTTGCCTAAAGGCGAAAAGCTTTCTGTGTGGGACTCTAAAGACTCGACACTACGCTGGCAGTGGGTTTAACCACAGACCGCAAGCGGCACTAGCTGTGCGTAACGGTCCCCAGGTAATGCCGACAAGAAGACCGACGAGGCGAAACCTATCTGAACTCCTACTGAGCCTGAATGTGACATTCTCCGTACAGTCCGGTTTGTTCGTCTGATACATCGCATGGCGGGCCTAGGGGGCGGTAAACGTCAGTCCCCCAATAGCGGTACAAGTCGTGTCGGAGTGAAGCCCAAAACACCCTGAGATAACACTGGAAGCCTACCAGTATATCTCGTTTGCCCTGGCCAGGGACTACTCGTGTAATGGCTCTCCTAGACACAGCGCGATGTCAACCCCCAATACCGGGAGAGACGAATCCTGTCTAACCGTCACTGCCTCCAACTGCTTCGGGACTGCACCCAACGACTACCTGTTTGCACGACTCCTTTGAGCCGTGGTAGGGTAGTAATCAAAGTGCAGTGGGAACACACTCGAGGCGAAGTGACAGTGTCAAGTCAGCGGACTAAGCTGTACTCATGTCACCTGGGAACTGATAACTGACGATAGGCATAATACCAACTAGTCAGTTCCCGACGAGTCCTGTCCAGTGTACCCGTAACCTAACGAGCACCCGCATACTATCTCAAGTACGACGTACTGACGGCTGTGGGACAGACCGTCTCCCACACTGGGATGGGAAGCGCATGCGCTGGTCTACTCCGGAGTATCGATGCCCTGTCTCGATAGTCCTGCGACCAGGGACCTGTATAAGGATGTGCTTATAGATTACCCAGCCCCACTAGTGTGACGGCCATCACATCGCTGGTAATCAAGCAAAGATCCTAAGGGCTCCACTAATGTGTATAGGCGATATACAAAAATAAACACATGTACACATTGAAGTAGAAACAAACCAAGTAGTATACTACTATTTTGAGCAAGATTGTATATACAAGGTGAATATCCCAAGCTTCCATTAAGTAATATACAAACTAGTATGATACAGTAATGGCCTCTAGGGCATATACACTAACAATCTCCCACTTGCACTAAGGCCATGTACTGGCGTATCGAAGACGTATCATCTCGATCAGCCGCTCGAACTGAGTCTGGGGCAGGGCCTTGGTGAATGGATCTGCAGTGTTATCTTCTGAAGCGACTCTCCGAACCTCGATCTCCTGGCGATCCACGATCTCCCTGATCAGGTGATACCGCCTCAAGATGTGCCTGGATCTCTGATGGGACCTGGGTTCCTTCGCTAAAGCTATAGCCCCGTTGTTGTCGCAATACAGAGGTATTGGATCAACAATGGACGGAACCACCTGAAGTTCTTTCAAGAACTTCCTCATCCAGACAGCTTCTTTTGCGGCATCAGATGCTGCGATGTATTCCGCTTCCATCGTCGAGTTCGCAACGGTTTCTTGTTTGGAACTCTTCCAACACACCGCCCCTCTATTGAGGGTAAAGACAAAACCCGACATGGACTTGGAATCATCCTTGTCACTCTGGAAGCTGGAGTCAGCAAAGGCCTCGATCTGGAGGTCTTTTCCGCCATACACCAAGAACATCTCCTTAGTCCTTCTCAGGTACTTGAGAATGTTCTTTACCGCTATCCAGTGTTTCTCCCCAGGGTTTGACTGATACCGGCTTACCACACTCAGTGCATAAGCTGCATCCGGTCTGGTACACAACATCGCATATATTATAGAGCCTACCGCAGAAGCGTAGGGTATAATAGACATGCGATCCCTCTCCAAATCAGTCTTGGGAGACATCTCTTTAGAGAGGGTGAACCCGTGACAAGCCGGTAGGTTACCGCGCTTGGAATCTTCCATACTGAATCTTTTCAGTACGGTGTCGATGTACCTGGACTGTGAAAGTCCTAATATCCTCTTGGATCTATCACGATGGATCCGGATCCCCAGGATGTATGAGGCATCACCCAGGTCTTTCATGGAGAACCTGTGTGACAAGAACCCCTTGACAGATTGTAGCATAGGAATGTCATTTCCTATTAAGAGAATGTCATCCACGTATAAAACGAGGAATAATACAGTTCTCGCTACAAATCTACTATGGATGCATGGTTCATCTGGATTTTTGATAAAGCCAAATTATTTGACCGTCTCATCAAAGCAGATGTTCTAACTCCGCGATGCCTGCTTTAGTCCATAGATGGACTTAAGCAACTTGCACACCTTTCCGCTGCTCCCACTCTGAATGAAACCCTCTGGCTGGTCCATATAGACACACTCCTCTAAATTTCCATTTAGAAAAGCGGTCTTTACGTCCATTTGCCAGATCTCATAATCGTGGAAGGCAGTAATGGCAAGAAGGATCCGAATGGATTTCAGCATGGCTACTGGAGAAAAGGTTTCGTCATAGTCCAAGCCAGGTCTTTGACGAAAACCCTTTGCTACCAGCCTAACTTTATAGGTCTCAACCTGTCCATCTACACCAATCTTCCTTTTGAAGATCCACTTGCATCCTACGGGTTTTACCACGTCTGGAGCAATGTCCAACGTCCATACCTTGTTGGTGTACATGGACTCCATTTCGGTCCGCATTGCATCCAGCCATTTCACTGAGTCAACGCTCTGAACGGCCTGCTGGAAGCTAGTAGGCTCATCATAATCTACGATGCAATCCTCTCTATCCCCGTCTATGAGAAAACCGTAGTATCTCTCGGGCGGATGAGTCTGCCTACTACTCCTGCGGAGCGGCGTAGGAATGTCCTGTTCTGTTGAACCCTCTGGTTCCACTAAGCTTTCAGTAATAGTCTGTGGTTCTGGAATTTCATCCAGTTCTACTGCGCTCCCACTAATTTCCTTTTCTAAAAACTGGTGTTCCAGAAAGTGGGCATGACGAGAAACAAGGACTTTTTGTTCCTCTTCGCAGTAGAAGAAATATCCCTTGGAATTCTTTGGATATCCCACAAACTTACACAGTACTGAGCGTGCCTCGAGCTTGTCCGCATGCTGCTTTTTGACAAAAGCTGGACTTCCCCATGTCTTAATGTGATTAAGATGGGGTCTCTTCCCACACCATATCTCATATGGTGTGGTAGGCACAGTCTTAGTAGGAACTCGGTTCAAAAGGTATGCAGCTGATTCTAGCGCATACCCCCCAGAATGATCGCGGTAACTCAGCGTTACTCATCATGGACCGTACCATATCCAATAGGGTGCGGTTCCGTCTCTCCGATACACCGTTATGTTGCGGAGTGTATGGAGGAGTAAGCTGAGAGAGAATTCCATTCTCTTTTAAATAGTCCAGGAACTCGGCACTTAAGTATTCTCCACCTCGATCCGATCTTAGAATCTTAATACTTTTGCCGGTTTGTTTTTCTACTTCATTTTTATACTCCTGGAATTTTCCAAAGGCTTCGGACTTATGTTTCATTAAGAAGACATAACCGTACCTTGAGAAGTCATCCGTAAAAGTAATGAAGTAAGAATAACCGCTTTGCGCATGTGTAGACATTGGACCGCACACGTCACTGTGTATGAGTCCCAAGAGCTCGCTCGCTCTTACTCCGTGTCCAGTAAACGGAGTCTTTGTCATCTTTCCTTTGAGACAGGATTGACAAGTGGCATACGATTGATATTCGAACGGATTCAAATATCCTTCTGTATGTAACTTCGTCAACCTTCTCTCATTGATGTGACCCAGTCTACAATGCCATAAGAAAGCCTGATTGATTTCTGGAGACTTTCTTTTGTGTGTATTCTGGACATTGAAAATCTGTGGTTGGTTTAATACGTATATACCATTACTCAATGTACCTGACCCAATCAGAACTTGATTAAGGTGAATGTTTACAACATTACTTACAAACGCAAATTCATAACCTTCTTTAGAAACTAAAGATACAGAAATGATATTACAAGTTGCGTTGGGTACAAAAAAGCAATTACGCAAAACCAAAACATGTCCATCTGACATTCCCAGGTGATAGTCCCCCACGGCTTTAGCATCCATGCTAGCTCCGTTCGCAACTCTGAGGGTCATGTCACCTTCCTTTAAAACCCTACGGTTTCTCAACGCCTGCAAAGAATTACAGATATGAGATCCTGATCCGGTATCCAATACCCAGGAAGTAGAGTTTATTGAAAGACAGTTTTCAATAACATACACACCTGAAGCTGAAGCTGCAACCTGCTTCAATTCCTGTGTTCTGGCCTTCCAGGCCCTGCAATCATTCTTCCAGTGTCCTTTCTTATGACAATAGAAGCATTCTTCCTTATCCACAAGCTTCCCCGCTTTCTTTGTTGCTTTATCTTTTCCCTTCGTATCCACTTTACTAACACCGCCTCTTGGTTTGGCGGGGGCTTTCTTCTTCTTTCCCTTGGCTTTCGCCTTGGACCTAGAAGAAGATGATCCTCCTACAAACAAAGTGGATGTTTCCCTACTTTTCTGTAGGGTGCCCTCTGCGCTCCTCAGCATGTTGAGGAGCTCTGAAAGTTCAACCTCCTTTTCTTGTAAGTTGAAGTTCAGTATAAACTGGGCGTAAGTGGAAGGAAGGGACTGGAGAACTATATCTGTATAGAGCTCACTCTCCAATGTGGTCCCTAGGTCCGCGAGCTCCTCAATGTAGCCGATCATCTTTAGCACGTGCTCGGCTACTGATGATCCGACGGCCATCTTTGCCGAAAATAACTTTTTCGACGCTTCGTATCTTGCGATACGAGATTGCTCTCCATACAGTTATTTTGTATGGAGAAATATGGATTCAAGGTCCATATTCTCGTGCCTCCTCTGATGTTCGTTGTCCATCGAGGCAAGTACGAGGCACTTGGCCTTCGCGCTATCAATCTTCCAAGTCTTGCGGATTTCCTTATCCGCGACGCTGGAAGTTGGACCAGGGACAGGGGGAGCTTTGGTGGTAAGAAGATACCCCAGCTTGTCGTAAGTGATTGCCATCTTGACATTCCTGAGCCAATCTTTGTAGTTTGGCCCTGTCAGTATGTTTTTATCTAGAAGTAACTTAAGTCCAGTCATGTCGATTGGTCGCTGCAATTAGGAGAGAGAAGAAGAAACACTCAGCATGATGCTCTTGCAAGTTTAGAGTGGTTTTTAGTTTGTCTAAACAGGATGGCTCCCACTGTTTCTCGAATCCCTCCTCAAACCATAAAGGAAGAATTAGTCGGGATCAATCCCACCGCACAATACTAGCTTAACCGTTCAGCCAGGCCGGTGTCGGTACTTCGAGGGAGGTTTTCCAACGCTTTCGCGAAGTTCCTTAATTAAAGAACCTCTTTTCCCTGGGGGCGTAGCCCCGCTAACACCTTTCTAGGCACCTACTAGGTTTATAGCATTGATCGTTTAGTGAGAAATTTCCCGAGGAGTAGCATATACTCACAGTAGGATCGGGATCCAAATATCATCGCGTGACGAAACTGAAGGAATCCTACCAGAATCATCACACTCCAAATGGTATGCAAATCTAGCAAGTTTCAGTACTTATGAAACTCCCGATGTGGATTTTTGCCCCATGCTCTTATGACCTTGACTTTGGCCAAAATATCATAAGTCACATGTCAAGTTCTACCCGTCATTATCCAGGTTAATTTGGATCCATCCGTACCTACCCTTGACTTTGGCCAAAATGACAGTACGACTGTCCCAAACCAACGCATCTATCTATGCTACACATGAACACCCAATAGCTACCAATCACTGTGCCTTGACTTTGGCCAACATACACAGCTTGAATACTATTGACTATTCACGTGAAACGACGGAGGGCTACGAATGGTTTTGGCAAAACCGTGAACGTAGTGAACTTGAAATAGTCGATGGAACGAGATAGCTTTTAAAAGGAGTGGCTCAAGCTCCGCATTTAAAAGTTGGTTTTGAAAAGAACCGAGTGGTTTTTCGAAAGTGTTCCAACGACTTAACTTGGTTTATTATCTTGCATTAGTTCTTTTAATGCGTGATATTCTTGCATTAGTTCTTTTAATGCGTCCCATTGCAGAAAACAACCAAAATATGACGTACGCTTATGCCATTCGCATTCGCCACTGGGCCCCGTCATTACCCGTTAGGTTACTTAACTAACGACAGAGCGGGGGCTGGGCTAGCGCGTCTGTAAAACATAAGCAACGCCTAAATAATATCATATATAGATATACTGCAATGATAAACATTTCAGATCACAGATGAATACATTGGATATACTAGGAATCTGTAATTCGCACGAGCCTGTAACGAAAAACAGATTACACGGTCGCGGTGAATAGCCAATACCCCACCCAAGACCCCTACGGGTGCGGCAAACTACCCGCCAAGTACCCGAAGCGTAGCAACCTCCCTCATCTCCATGAGTAGGCCACTCGACACTTCGGCATACCCGGTAGTTTGTGCACCCCTCCATAGGTCTATCCTAGGAGCAAAAACAGTAAAAAGAAATTATACAATGACGGCTACAACCCCGACCCGGTTGTGCGGCCATACAAATAATTATTACATCAATTTACAAATTTACATGAATTGAAAGAAAAGAAAAACTCTCGTCTCACAACCCCCGGCTATTCACCCGCGACAATCCAACATATTCATATACACATTCCAGTAACATTACAGATAACAGATTTGTATAACCCCACTAATCGACATATAGCGATTAGTAGACGTTCAATATAAATATCACATTACAGAAAAACCCGTTAGCTTAAGTCTTTTAGAAGTTCGATCAAAACTACGGATTTTCGGGACCCCAAAAATAAAATTTTCGTTCTGGAAAATCTGGGCTGAAAATACATATACCAAAAATCCTAAAATACCCCTATGAGAATACTGTAGCAAAGAAAGAACAGAGAGGAGCCATGTCGGCCACGGAACCGCGGCAATAGCAAGCTATTGCCGCGTTTCCGCGGCTCTTTGATGGGATCAATGGACCAAATTTCTACAGTATTCACAGAAAACCCTGAGTCGATTTTTGGTGTATCCCAAAAAATTTTTCCAGTACTTTTGAAATCGACAGAAAGTTCGAATTTTGGGGTTCATTTCGGGACTTTTTCTTTGATCGATCTTCTAGTTACTTGCTAACATGTTAGATAGAGTTTAACGAGGCTCTGATACCACTGTAAGTCCATGCTACCTCTCCCGGTACTTTCGGGAATGCGGAATTTGGTAAAAAACGATTTTTATAGAGGTGGTAACATGGACCTAAAACCCGGATCTTGGTTAAACATCTATCTAACAACCTAAGTACGAGTTTCTAGCTACTCGGTTAGGGGGTTATACCTTGCTTGTCTTGAACTCCTTCGTCTTCAAGCTCCGATGGTGGTCTGGATTGGCTTCTTCCCGTCGTCTCCGTACGCCGAAGATAGATCCACCTGAAAGCTCCAACCTTTGGCTCCTTCTTCGTTCTTTGAAGAAACTAGTTCACTCGGTTTGCTAAACCTTGTGAACTAGAATGAGTAGAGAAGAGTTTGTGTGGGATTTTATCTATGGTTCTTGATTCTCAACTCATGAGATATGTGAACCATAGAGTCAAGAGAGGGAGCAAGAGGAAGAGGGTGAAAGCAAGAGCAAGAGAGCTCAAGAACAAGAGAGAGAATCAACAAGAAAGAATGAGCAAGTCTTTTGTCTTTCACCCTCTAATAATCCGAAACCATCATCACTCATTATACCAAATCAAGTGTTATGTGATGGTTGAAGCAACCATAACCATATCATTTCATGCACTCATTTTGCACAAATGAGCAAGCAAGCAAAAGTCTTTGCCATGAAATGATGGCTATGGTTATCATGATGGTCAACTAGTCAAGCCTAGTCAACCGGTCAACAAAGTCAACAAGTCAACAAAAGTCAACAAAGTCAACAAAAGTCAACAACCATGTCACCATAATACTTAATTAATATAATAGTTAATCACATATCATATTCTCATTAGGGTTGAGCAAAAAGTCAAATAGTCAACGGTCAACTGTCAACAACCCTAATGAGAATCCGCTGCCTCTGTCTCCCCGTCATCTGTGCATACACACCCGCATCCGCGTTCCGAGGAACACGAATGCATACTGGATAAATCCAATCCCAAAAGGTACACTAGGATCTGGCTTAAACCAAAGCCCGCTAGTGTAAACTGTCCGGACACTGTACGTGCACAAGTGCACGGATGTGACCGAACTCTGTCGCAAAACCATGCGACCTCTACTCTTTTGCCTAAAGGCGAAAAGCTTTCTGTGTGGGACTCTAAAGACTCGACACTACGCTGGCAGTGGGTTTAACCACAGACCGCAAGCGGCACTAGCTGTGCGTAACGGTCCCCAGGTAATGCCGACAAGAAGGCCGACGAGGCGAAACCCATCTGAACTCCTACTGAGCCTGAATGTGACATTCTCCGTACAGTCCGGTCTGTTCGTCTGATACATCGCATGGCGGGCCTAGGGGGCGGTAAACGTCAGTCCCCCAATAGCGGTACAAGTCGTGTCGGAGTGAAGCCCAAAACACCCTGAGATAACACTGGAAGCCTACCAGTATATCTCGTTTGCCCTGGCCAGGGACTACTCGTGTAATGGCTCTCCTAGACACAGCGTGATGTCAACCCCCAATACCGGGAGAGACGAATCCTGTCTAACCGTCACTGCCTCCAACTGCTTCGGGACTGCACCCAACTACTACCTGTTTGCACGACTCCTTTGAGCCGTGGTAGGGTAGTAATCAAAGTGCAGTGGGAACACACTCGAGGCGAAGTGACAGTGTCAAGTCAGCGGACTAAGCTGTATTCATGTCACCTGGGAACTGATAACTGACGATAGGCATAATACCAACTAGTCAGTTCCCGACGAGTCCTGTCCAGTGTACCCATAACCTAACGAGCACCCGCATACTATCTCAAGTACGACGTACTGACGGCTGTGGGACAGACCGTCTCCCACACTGGGATGGGAAGCGCATGCGCTGGTCTACTCCAGAGTATCGATGCCCTGTCTCGATAGTCCTGCGACCAGGGACCTGCCTAAGGATGTGCTTATAGATTACCCAGCCCCACTAGTGTGACGGCCATCACATCGCTGGTAATCAAGCAAAGATCCTAAGGGCTCCACTAATGTGTATAGGAGATATACAAAAATAAACACATGTACACATTGAAGTAGAAACAAACCAAGTAGCATACTACTATTTTGAGCAAGATTGTATATACAAGGTGAATATCCCAAGCTTCCATTAAGTAATATACAAACTAGTATGATACAATAATGGCCTCTAGGGCATATACACTAACAAAATGAACATGCTTGCATGAAGTCTTCGAGACCGAAAATGATCTACGTCGAGGAGACACTAACTCAAACTACCTCTTCACTAATTAGGAATTAATGAAGCAAACAACCTAGACTAAATGGCTAATCTGGTGTAGGTTGATGAAGTAGGAATTTTGCTCACTTTAGAAATATTTTTCTCACTAATTTTCTTCACCTCCTCAAAATCTAGAGAGCTTTTGGAGATGAAGAAGAAGTTGACGTGGAGAAAGGAATGAATGAATCCATGAGTGAGAATAGCAACCATGGGTGAGATAATATCTTATATTAACTCATGTAGAGACTTAACCATGGCTTAAGGTAATGGTTGGGTTAATAAATATCTCAAATAAAACAAAATTAGTGGACTAAGTCAATGGTTCTACAAGCTTCCACTAAGCTCAAACCATGTGACTAATTTCCAACTAATTTTGATTTACTTTAAATAAATAAAACCCTTCATTATGATAAGCATGGTGTGAGTCTCATACACCCATGTTGCATGTAGCAACAAGCATGACACAATAATATATATCACATATATATTAAGTGTACACAAGTGAGAAAAGAAGTGCTTAAGTGAGCTAATATTAGTTAATGTAAATTAATGTATCAAATATATAATGATACATTAAATTATTAAATCAACACTTGATTTAATAATCCGGCTATATCATATATAACCGACAAATATCATTTGTATCAACTTATCGAATCAACACTTGATTCGATAACCCAGCTATATCACATATAACCGACCGATATCACATATCGTGAGAATAGAATACGGTATCATATACGCGTATTAATCTCGGTCCCGCACATATCACATATATGCTCCTACTTCGTTTCTCCTGAGCCAGGAAACCTCTGTGTAGAACTCTAAAGACTCGTCAATACGCCGGCAGTAGGTGATGATCATATCAGTCACCCACAAGCCGTCAGCGGTACTAGCTGGACGTAACGGCTACCCAGGTGTTGAGCGATCAGAAGATCAACAAGCAAGCCTGCTCATACTCCTGCGAATCCAATAAGTAACACCACCGTAAAGTCCGGTCTCTTCGTCTGATATGTCACATATCTAACCTTGGGGGGGGGGGTAAACGCCAGACCCCAATAGCCTGATAAGTCATGCCGATGTGAGGCCCATAACGGTTCAAGAAACTAATGATAACACTTACCAGTAAATCTCAACAACCCTGGCCAGGGATTTCCTGTTATGGCCAATTGAGCATAGCGCAACATCAACCCCCAATACCGGGAGAACGAAATCCCCTCCTATTGCTCATTGCCTCCATGTGACTCGGGACTGTACCCAAAAACCACCATTTTGCACGTTCTCTTGAACGTGGTAAGGTGGAAATCAAAGCACAGTGGGAATCACACAAGACTCTATGACGATCTCGGGTCTACAGACTAACCTGTACCAGTGTCACCTGAGAACCGCTATCTGACGTGAGGTATAATACCATCTAGGAGTTCTCGGTGAGTCCGTCCAGTCTACCCAGTCTTCACTGAGCACTGATATACCATCTCTGATGTCAAACACTAATGGATATGGGATCATCCATCGCCTATCACATGGGTCGAGAAGCGTATACGCTAGTCTACTCTGGAATATCGATGCCCCGTCTCGATACTCCCACGACTAGGAACAATTAAAGGATGTACTTAGGGACTACCCTGGCCCCACTAGTATGATCTGCATCATAATCCTGGTAGTCAAGTACATATCCTAAGGGCTTTATCAACATGTAACAGAGAGACAATAAGTGTACATGTCAAGATAAAGAGCAACCAGATAGCATACTATCATGTCAAGCAAGGAAGTCCTCCCTATATATGTCTAAGCATCCATTATAATATACATCATATGTACAATAATGGCCTCTAGGGCATACATATAACTAACAATTAAACCTTAGCTAACAGTTTAGACAACGTGTAAAACTACGAAACCGAAATAACTCCAAAACACGAAACAAGAAATCCAAGTTTCTGTCGAAATTTGCAGAGACTCTAAATTTTTTTTAAACAATTGCAGAGTGCTCTATTTTTTGTGAGATGAACGTAGAACAAGAACAAGGCAATTCCACCATGATTTGGCCGGCCAAAGTGCAAAAATGACCGGCTCACCGGTTGAGTTGTGTAGGATTGTGTTGATTTTTGTTATGTGTTCTTGTTTCTTGGATTTAGGGTTTCAGGTGGTGTTTGATTTTGCAAATGTTTATTATACTGTTAATTCTCTGCTGTGGCAATACGGAGTATTTCAAACGCAGTTTTAACGTCGTTTAACAAGTTTTAGTTGTTATATGTGTTCGTAAACTTCCGCTAATTGCTATATGTCGGTTAGTTGAGGGTTGCACATATCTGTGATGGTTTGTGTATATGAACTTTATTGGATCGTCGTAGATGAATAGCCGGGGATGTGAGAAGAGAGTTTCTTTCATTCGATGTAAATTTGTAAAGTGATGTAATATTATTTTGCGGGGCACATCCGGGTTGAGATTGTAGCCACGGTTGAATTATTTCTTTTAATGTTTTTTTCTCCTAGGATAGACCCAAGGTGTGGTGCACAAACTACTGGGTTCTTGAAACGCTGAGTGACCTACTCATTTTACTGAGGGAGGCTGCTTCACTTCGGGAATTTGGCGGGTAGTTTGCCCCACCCGTAGAAGTCTAGGGTGGGGTTTGGCTGTTCATCACGACCGTGGAATCCGTCTTTCATTATGGGCTTAAACGAAACGCGGAATTCCTAGTATATCTAATATGTTCATATATGATCTGGAATGCCTATTATTGCATGAGATGAATGGATATTATATATATGCTATATAGTAGACGTTGCTTATGTTTTGCACCCATGCTAGTCCAGCCCCCGCTCTGGCGTTAGTTAAGTAACCTAACGGTGTTAGACAGGGCCCAGTGGCGAATGCAAATGGCATAAGCGTACGTGGTACTTTCGTTTCTTTCTACAATGGTAGGTGTAAATGATGGGACTGCATTATATGTTTTATGCAAAGAAAACAAACCAAAACTGAATCGTTGGAACAATTTCAAAACCACTCGGCTTTTTTCAAAAAGCAAACTTTTAAATGTGGAGCTTAAACTACTCCTTTAAAAGCTATCAGGTTCCTTCAATTAAATCAAGTTCATTACGTTCACGGTTTCTCCAAAACCATTCGTAGCCCTCCGTCATTTCAGTTGGGTATTCAGTAGTATTCAAGCTATGTATTTTGACCTTCGCCAAGGCATAGTGATTGATAGCTGCTGAATATTAATCTGTAGCATAGATGGATGTGTTGGTTTAGGACAGTCTTACTACTATTTTGGCCTTCGTCAAGGGTATGTA
This sequence comes from Agapanthus africanus, assembly GCA_030015575.1. Taxonomy (NCBI): domain Eukaryota; kingdom Viridiplantae; phylum Streptophyta; class Magnoliopsida; order Asparagales; family Amaryllidaceae; genus Agapanthus; species Agapanthus africanus. The sequence continues at coordinate 291,572,791 of CM057350.1, forward strand.
CGGGTTGGTTCAAATTAACCTGGACAATGATGGATAGAACTTGACTTGCGACTTATGATATGTTGGCCTTCGTCAAGGTCATAAGAGCTTGGGGCAAAAATCCACATCGGGAGTTTCTAAAGAAACTGAAACTTGCTTGTGTTGCATACTATTTGGAGTGTGATAATTTTCGTAGGATTCCTTCAGGATTATCACACAATGATATTTGGATCCCGATCCTACTGTGATTATCCGCTACTCCTCAGGAGATTTTTTCACTAAAACAATCAATGCTATAAACCAAGTAGGTGTCTAGAACGGTGTTAGCGGGGCTATGCCTCCAGGAAAAAGAGGTTATGTAATTAAGAAACTTCGCAAAAGCGTTGGAAAACCTCCCTCAAAGTACCAACACCAGCCTGGCTGAAAGGTTAAGCAAGTATTGTAGGGTGAGATTAATCCTGACTAATTCTTCTTTTATGGTTTGATGAAGGATTCGAGATACAGTGGGAGCCATCCTGTTTAGATAAACTAATAACCAATCTAAACTTTCAAGAGCATCATGCAAAGTGTTCTCTCTCTCTCTCTTAATTGCAGCGACCAGGTGACCAGACATAGGTTACAGCTAAATAGTAAATTGACTGAGCCAGACTATATTGATTGGCAAAGGTTTGTCCAGATATCCATTACCTATGATAAGCTGGACCACCTCCTTACTACTAAAGCCCCCGCCGTCCCAGGTCCAGTTTCCACCGTCGCGGATGTTGATATCTGTAAGACAAGGGAAAAAGACAGTGTGAATGCCAAGTGCCTCGTGTTGGCCTCAATGGATAATGAACACCAAAGGCAGCACGAGAAGATGGACTTAGCTTCTATCTTCCTCCATAACAAAGATTTATATGAAGAGCAATCTTGTATCGCAAGATATGAGACCTCGAAGGAATTGCTTCAAGCGAGGTTGGCTTTCGGGTCATCTGTAGGGGATCACATCCCTACAATGATCAGCTATATTAAAGAGCTCACGGACCTGGAGACCACGTTGGAGAACGAGTTATGTACTAACTTGATTCTACAGTCTCTACCTTCTACTTACACCCTGAAGAAAACCAGGGAGACACCCGCTCTGCTTATTGGGGAATCTTCCTCTTCTAGATGTAAGGTGAAAGCCAAAGGGGAGAAGAAGAAGGCCTCCACCAAGCCGATAGGCGGTGTCAGTAAGGTAGAAGGAAAGGGCAGGGCAAAAGTTTCGGGGCTAACAGTAGGGAAGGAGGGTTGTTCCTATTGTCACGGGAAAGGGCATTGGCAGAAGGAATGCAGGGCTTGGAAACCCAGAATCCAGGATCCGAAGCACGTTGTAGCTTCAGCTTCGGGTGTGTTTGTGATTGAAAACTGTATGTCAATTAACTCTACTTCCTGGGTACTAGATACCAGATCAGGATCTCATATCTGTAATTCATTACAGGCTTTGAGAAACTGTAGAGTTATCAGGGAAGGTGATATGACTTTCAGGGTTGTTAACGGAATGAACGTGGACGCTGTATCCGTAGGGGAATATCACCTAGGATTGACAAGTGGGCAAATATTGATTTTACGTAACTATTTGTGTGTACCTAGTCTAGCTTGTAATATCATATCTATATCTTTAATTTCTAAAGAAGGATATGATTTTACATTTGTAAGCGATGTAGTCCACATCCACCTTAATCATGGTTTGATTGGGTCAGGTGCACTAGATAACGGTATATACGCATTAAATCAAGCTCAGGTTTTCAACGTCCAGAACACACTTAAAAGAATGTCTCCAGAATTAAATAAGGCTTTCTTATGGCATTGTAGACTGGGTCACATTAATGAAACACGGTTGAAGAAGTTAAATAAAGAAGGATATTTGGATCCGTTCGAATATCAGTCTTATGCAACTTGTCAATCTTGTCTCAAAGGAAAGATGTCAAAGACTCTGTTCACTGGACACGGAGTAAGAGTGAGCGAGCTCTTGGGACTCATACACAGCGACGTGTATGGTCCAATGTCTACACATGCACGAAGTGGTTATTCCTATTTCATTACTTTTACGGATGATTTCTCTAGGTATGGACATGTCTTCTTGATGAAACATAAATCCGAGGCCTTTGAGAAATTCCGAGAATATAAGAATGAAGTGGAAAAACAAATCGGCAAAAGCATCAAGACACTGAGATCTGATCGAGGTGGTGAATATTTAAGTGCCGAGTTCCTGGTTTACTTAAAAGAGAATGGAATTCTCTCTCAGCTTACTCCTCCATACACACCACAACACAACGGTGTATCGGAAAGGCAGCACAGAACCCTATTGGATATGGTACGTTGCATGATGAGTAACACTGAGTTACCACGATCCTTCTAGGGTTATGCAATTGAATCAGCTGCATATCTTTTGAACAAGGTTCCTACCAAGACTATCCCTACCACAACATATCAAATGTGGAGTGGGAAGATCACTATCTTCAGTATCTGAAGATATGGGGATGTCCAAAATTTGTAAAAAAGTAGCATGCAGACAAGCTCGAGGCATGCACAGTACTGTATAAGTTTATGGGATACCGAAAGAACTCCTGGGGGTATCTTTTCTATTACGCAGAGGAACAAAAGGTCTTTGTTTCTTGTCATGCCCACTTTTTGGGAAATCAATTTTTGGAAAAAGAAACTAGTGGGAGCGCAATAGAACTGGAAGAAATTCCAGAACCACAAGCTATTACTTAAAGCATGGTAGAACCAGAGGTTTCGAAAGAACAGGACATCCCCACGGCACTCTGCAGGACTAGTAGGCAGTCTCATCCGCCCGAGAGATACTACGGTTTTTTCAGAGCGGGGACTCGATAAAATGGCTCGATGCAATGCAGACTGAGATGGTGTCCATGTACACCAACAAAGTATGGACTTTGGACAATGCTCCAGAAGGGGTAAAACCCGTAGGCTGCAAATGGATCTTCAGAAAGAAGATTGGTGTAGATGGACAGGTTGAAAACTATAAGGCTAGACTTGTTGCAAAAGGTTTTCGTCAAAGACCTGGTTTGGACTATGATGAAACCTTTTCTCCAGTGGTTATGCTCAAATCCCTTCGGATCCTTCTTGCCATTGCTGCCTTCCACGATTATTAAATTTGGCAGATGGACATAAAGACCGCTTTTCTGAATGGACATTTGGAAGAGTGCGACTATATGGATCAGCCATAGGGCTTCATTCAGAGTGGGAGCAGCGGGAAAGTGTGCAAGTTGCTTAAATCCATTTATGGATTAAAGCAGGTATCGCGGAGTTGGAACATCTGTTTTGATGAGACGGTCAAAGAATCTGACTTTATTGAAAATCCAGATGAACCATGCATCTATACTAAGATTGTAGCGAGAACTATGGTATTCCTCGTCTTTTACGTGAATGACATTCTCTTAATAGGAAATGAAATTCCTATGCTACAATCAGTCAAAGGATTCTTGTCATAGACGTTCTCCATGAAAGACCTGGGTGATGCCTCTTACATTCTGGAGATCCAGATCTATCGTGATAGATCTAAGAGGATATTAGTACTTTCGCAGTCCAGGTACATCGACACCATACTAAAGAGATTTAGTATGGAAGATTCAAAGCGCGGTAGTCTACCGCCTTGTCACGGAATCACCCTCTCCAAAGAGATGTCTTCCAAGACTGATTTGGAAAGGGCTCGCATGTCAATTATACCCTACGCTTCTGCGGTAGGTTCTATAATGTATGCAATGTTATGTACCAGACTAGATGTTGCTTACGTACTTAGCGTGGTAAGCCGGTATCAGTCAAACCCAGGGGAGAACCAGTGGATAGCAGTAAAGAACATTCTCAAGTACCTGAGAAGAACTTAGGAGATGTTCTTCGTGTATGGTGGAAAAGACCTCCAGATCGAGGCCTTTGCTCACTCCGGCTTCCAGAGTGACAATGATGACTCTAAGTCTATATCGGGTTATGTCTTTACCTTAAATGGAGGGGCGGTCTGTTGGAAAAGCTCCAAGCAGGACACCGTTGCTGACTCGACGATGGAAGCGGAGTATATCGCTGCTTGTGACGCCACGAAAGAAGCAGTCTGGATGAGGAAGTTCCTAACAAAACTTCAGGTGGTCCCGTCCATTGTAGATCCAATACCTATGTATTGTGACAACAACGACGCTATAGCTTTAGCGAAGGAACCCAGGTCCCATCAGAAGTCCAGACATATCTTGAGGCGGTACCACCTGATCAGGGAGATCGTTGATCGCCGGGAGATCGAGGTGCGGAGAGTTGATTAGGAGAACAACACTGCAGATCCATTTATAAAGGTCATCCCTCAGACACAGTTCGAGAGGCTATTTGAGATGATAGGTCTGCGATATGCCAATACATGGCCTTAGTGCAAGTGGGAGATTGTTAGTGATATATGCCCTAGAGGCTATTATTGTATCGTACCAGTTTGTATATTACATATTGGAAGCTTGGGATATACACGGATATAGTAACAGTCTTGCTCGAAATGGTAGTATGCTACCTGGTTTGTTTCTACCTCAATATGTGCATGTGTTTCTGTTAGCGTATCGTTTATAAATATTGGTAGAGCCCTTAGGATCTTTGCTTGATTACTAGCGTTGTGATGGCAGTCACACTAGTGGGGGCTGGGTAGTCTATAAGCACATCCTTAAACAGGTCCCTAGTCGTAGGATTATCGAGACGGGGCATCGATACTCCAGAGTAGACTAGTGTATACGCTTCTCATCCCAGCAGGGGAGATGGTCTATCCCACAACCATTCGTACGTCATACTGGAGATAGTATGCAGGCGCTCATTGGGTTTTGAGTACACTGGACAGGACTCGTAGGAAGCTGCTGGTAGGTATTATACCTATCGTCGGGTAGCAGTTCCTAGGTGACATGAGTACAGCTTAGTCCGTCGACTTGACACTGCTACTTCACCACGAGTGTGTTCCCACTATTCTTAGATTACTACCCTACCACGGCTCAAAGGAGTCGTGCAAACAGGTAGTAGTTGGGTACAGTCCCGAAGCACTTGGAGGTAGTGGCGGTTAGATAGGATTCGTCTCTCCCAGTATTAGGGGTTGATATCGCGCTGTGTTCGGAAAGCCATTATACAAAGTCCCGGGCCAGGGAAAGCGAGATTTACTGGTAGGTACTCCAGTAGTTTCTCAGGGTGTTTTGAGTTACACCCCGACACAACTTATTGCGCTATTAGGGGTCTGACGGTTACCGCCCCTAGGCCCGATATGCGATACTCTTAGATGAACAGACCGAACTGTACGGAGATTGTCATAGATAGGCTCCGTAGTAGTTCGGATGAGTTTGCTCATAGGATTTATTATCGATATATACCTGGGTAGCCATTACGTGCAGCTAATACCGCTGACGGCTTGTGGTTAAACCCACTGCCAGCATAGTGTCGAGTCTTTAGAGTCCCACACAGAGGGTTTCCCTGCATCGGGAAAAAGATGTAGAGGCCATAGGGTTTTACGGCAGGGCTTTGATCACATACGTGCACTTGTGCACGTATGATGTTCGGGCGGATAATAATAGTAGGCTTTGGTTTAAGCCGGATCCTAGTATTATATTGATGGATTATTTTCGTCTCTTTGTATTCGTATTTTTCGGAATAAGGATACGGGTATGTATATACGGTGAGGGGTATTCTTGTAATTTGCTCAAGTAAACTTCTACAAGAAGACACCTCATTTTGTATTTAATCTTTTGATTAAAAGATAAATGAGGTGGAGGTATGAGGTGGAGGATTTCATTAAATAGGCATGGCTCTTTGGTGACTCACTAGATGACTCATGAAGCATGCTTGATATTTTGGTGAGATATTTATCTTATACATTATTGGTATGCTTCATTATTCATCACAAACAAGCCTTCTTCATTCTAATGTTTTTCTTCACTCTCTTTTCCTCAAGCTCCCCTTCTTCTTCCTCTAACCCTATATGTCTCATATGTTAAGAAACCTAGGGTATTTAGAGACAAACTAATCCATATTCACTCTCTACATCATCTAGGACATCTAGTTTAGCGAACTAGGTGCGTTAGTTACCTCGGATTTGAGGTTGGAGCTCGGACTATAGACTCTCGGGTGGATCGTCTTTGACTTGAGGAGACCGACGAGGAGGCCCGATCCGTGTACGATCTGAGGAGCCTATGATGAGGAGGAGGACATCAAGAAGACCTGAAGGACATGGTTCTGTGAGGTATATCTTTTTATCCGAGTAGTTAACCTCATACAGTTTTGCTAGTTAGGTTTTAGTATCGATCCTGGAGTTCAAGTCGGTGTTCCGAAGCCCGTAAAAATCATTTTTTGAGTATTCCGCCTCCCCGCGAACACGCGGGGTGCGCGATATCGACTTACAGTGTATACGGAGGAGTAAGCTGAGAGAGAATCCCATTCTCTTTTAAACAGTCTCGGAATTCCGTGCTCAAGTATTCTCCTCCTTGATCAGATCGAATGACTTTAATACTTTTACCCGTCTGGTCTCAACTTCGTACCTATATTCCTTGAATTTCTCAAAAGCTTCAGATTTGTGTTTTAACAGGAACACATGTCCGAATCTTGAGAGATCATCGGTGAATGTAACAAATTACGATGAACCATTCCTAGCATGTGTAGACATAGGACCGTATACATCACTATGTATCAGTCCCAAGAGTTCAGTATCTCTTTCTCCGTGTCCCGTAAACGGAGTTTTGATCATCTTGCCTTTGAGACATGACTGGCAAGTTTTATAAGATGTAAATTCGAATGGATTCAAATATCTATTTTTATGGAACTTTTGTAGTCTTGTCGCATTGATATGACGAAGTCTACAATGCCACAAGAAGGCTTCGTTCATTTTTGAACTTTTCCTCTTGTGCGTGTTCTGTATATTTAGAACTATATTTTAATTTAGAACGTAAATGCCATTACACAACATACCAAACCCAATCAACACTTGATTTAGGAAAATGTTCATAACATTTTTCTCTAGTGCAAAGTTATACCCTTCTTTATCTAATAAGGAAACGGATATTATATTGCACATCATCAACGGTATGAAATAACAGTCATTCAAAATCATTGTATTACCATTTGGCAATACAAGGTGATATTTGCCGACAGTTTTGGCAGCAACAATTGCTCCGTTCCCTACTCTGAGAGACATATCACCCTTTCGTAGTTCTCTACTTCTTCTTAACCCTTTTAATATATTACAAATATGGGATCCTAATCCGGTATCTAATACCCAGTATATAGAGCAAACTGAGAAACAGTTCTCAATAACGAACACATCCGAATAAGATGCATCAACATGCTCTTTCTTCGTTCGGGTTGCGTGGGAATCTGGAATTCCCCTATTCCTTGCTCAGACTTATGACAATCATAAGATAGAGCGGAATCAACGTTCCCCAGCCCAGTATAATAAGCGGGTTAGGTCAATACATCCATATTATTATCTTGATTAAGGCGTGTCATGGTCACTACCTATAGAGAGAGAGATGAAAACACTTTTAGCGTGCGCTCTTGCAAGATTAGATTGGTTATTATCTTATCTAATCAGGATGGCTCCCACTATTTTTATCAAATCTTCCTTCAAACCCTAAAACGTAAGATTAGCCGGGATTAATTACACCCTACAAGTTCGCCAATCGGTCAGCCATATATTGGTACTCCGAGGGAGTCTCCTTATGCTTTCCTATGGAACTAATTAAATAACCTCGTTTCCGTAGGGGCATAACCCCGTTAACACATTTCTTAGACACCTACTGTATCAGTGATTGGCACGCTTTTGGCGTGTCGTATTTTAAGTTCTAAAGTTTTAACCGCAATCAAGACGATGTCGTGTGTAGCTAGCCGCGATGAGTACGGGTCGTCCGCAGGGAGGCGGTGCGTTTTGCGTTCTTGTTATGACGAGTTAAGGCGAGGGTCGGAAGTGTTTGATTCTAACCTAAGTGTGTATATGCAAAAAAATGAGTTGTTAGGAATAGACAGGTTAGTGTAAGTTAGTGAAGTCCGTACTTAATCCTTTGTACCGAGCTTGACCATTGGAGCTAGAGCAATCGGCAACAACGTGGATTAGGGTGCTTAAGCTCGGTATTTGTGAAATCTGGCTTATTGACCCTTGTCCGTCCGTTCTTGTCTCTTGACTTTCGCCTCCGGCTAAACAGAACGCAACCGGTCACGGTTAGGGGTCACCGATACCTTAGTAGGGTAGGGTGCCTAACGGAGCGCTTGCGTAAGGTTTGGGCGTAGTTCAATTGGAAAATATCGGGCAAACAAAATGAGAGAGGAAAACCTTAACATACATAACCATTCTTTTTCCTAACAACATCAATATTCACAAACCAACAAAACAACAAAGAGAAAGAGCAAAAGAAAAGAAAAAAGAAAGGAAAAGAACAACAAGCAAGTAAGTATAGGGCATGGAAATAAAGTGCAAGTAAGTAAATGGCAAGAATAGAAATGCAAGTAAGGCAAGAGAAATAATACTAAGAACCCAAGTGCAGAATGAAAGCTTTATTAAGTCCAAGTGATGATACAAACCATGAGTTCAATAACCAAAACTTAAACTTGTAAGCTCAATGAAGAGGTTGCAAGATCAAGAGAAGGTAAAGAGCTCAAGGTGAACAAGCTATGTACAAGAACTAAAACAAAAAAGAAAAATAAAACAAAAGTATATGAAGTATTGGACCCCTTTCCCTTGTTCACTGATCTGGCTTTTATAGGCATAAAATAAGATTAAACAAGCTGATGTGACAGCAGGGGAATGGCAGCAGAAAAATGGGGCTCATTGGGCTTGATGGGGCCGGCGAGATCGGGAATTATGGGGATGTCGCCGATTTTGTGTTGGACATTGGGGCTCGTATTTGTTCTGTGATGATGTGTGCTCTCCATAATCACTCTGGTGCTGTTTGATTTGTCTAAATGAACCTGGTCTACCCTCATGAATTTGGAGGGAAACATGTAGCTTTATATCACATCATTTCTTTTTGCATTTAACATTCTTGTCCCCCATGTGTGCCCACCATGTGCCAAGGGCAGCCACCACCTAGTTCCAAGTGCCAAAGAGTTATGTGCACACTTGCATTGTGTTGGACCAAAATGTGTGTACACTTCATTTGTTGCAAAAAAACTCTTTGAATATCGATCGGTTTGCAGTTCTTGTTGCAGTGTCGGCTCACAAACGTTATATCTGTGAATTTGAGTGTGTTTCCAGTATTGTGTTACGGATACCTGTAATCTATATTTACTGAGAAGACACTGGTTAATAGTACCGATCTATAACAAAACAGATAATGAATGAGTGGTATTAAAATGCAGTTTTCTGTGATAAACAAATACCCCCAAACTTATCTTTTGCTTGTCCCGAGCAAAACAAAATCCTAGCCTCACTTTCGCAGGGAACGCGATTGCACTGAGCTCGTGCAACAAGCCGTTAAACCTCTTGGTTCCCTAGCAGGAGGAGTGTTGTCTCTTGAGGGTTTTCAGCAGATACTACCCACAAAATCCCGTCAAGCTAGTTTCACAAGTTAACGTCGATTCTACTCCTACAGTTTAGTATCTAGGTTAGAAATTCTATCATCTTAAGTTAGAAATATTCAACCCTTATGTTTCACGCCTCCTATTTATTTAACCTCAGATCCTATACATTTTTACAGTTTAGAAAGATATTGGTTTCTCTTGAGTTTTCCTTCGAAAATGCGGTCTCCAATCAGGGATTTTTATCATCTTTACGGAAAACATAAGTCTTAATCTTTATTCCTATCTTTTCTCCAAACATTGATTGTATACCCCTACGTGTGTGTAAAATTTTACCTTTACACTTAAGAATTCAATTCAAGCTATAGTACCCTTGCCCTAATACCTAATATTACTTCGTTTTGTTAATGATGGACGGTTTTGCTCACACCATTCATGCGACTATTAATGCTTCTTAAGGCACTAACAGCCGATTACTGAATGTGCGAGCTTAAAGCGTAAATAGCAGTTTCCAGGTCTTGAATTTATTTATTTTTTTCTTTTTTTCTTTTTATTTTTCTTTTTCAAGACCGGATATATTTTTCAATGATACTCTTTTGGTGGTTATCTTTTAATACCGTCTTTTCTTTCATACTAGCTTTTCAGGCAAGAGTATTTCTAGGCATCCTCTATTATCCCAAGTTTCAAGGTGCGTGTATGTGCAGTTTGTGGGGTATATACTTTCTAAATTTGGACTCAAGAATAGAAACTATTTTTTAGACATATCTTTCAGTAAAGCTTCAATACTTTCCCTTCATCTCGACTTAACTCAAGAACTGAACTCACGATTACCTACTTCTATAAGGACGTATAATTCCCAAGATTAAACAGAATGAGAGTTATTTTTAGGGTTTTCAATTCCTAAGCCTAGGATTTAGTTATTTCTAACGTATCAACTAAACTTTCGGAATAAAAATTTAAGTTACCTTATTAGCTAACTTGACGACAAAGTTTTTATATTTTTGTAAATATTTTTGATTTTTATGGGTTTTTAATAAGTATGCAAATGCAAAATATACACATGAATGTTGTAAGTCTACGGTAGCGCCCCGGCCGCCGATCCGAGGCCAAAATGCGGAAACAATTCAAAACTTGAAACCAGCGCTATCGCAGACTTTAATCCCGGATCTAACCATTAACCTATAACTAGCTAACTAGAGAAGGATAGAAAAGCTATACCGATCAATCCGTGTGCTTCGGTCTTTGGCCACCATCCCAAGATCCTTGCGGCATCTCTGAGCTCGATCTCCTTGTCGGAAAGGGCACCACATCATCGAGTCTTTTTACGGGCTCCCGCTTCATCCGAAGCAACTCGGGCACGAAGTTCACTAGCCGACGTATCCAAGGTGGAGTAGAGAATGTGTGTAATCACTTTGTCTCAAGCATCCATTGATTCTCATCACATGAGAGTGTATGGATGGAGGTTGAAGGTGATGCCATTGGTGGAAATGGTGAGCTCAAGAAGCAAGAGGAAGAAGAAGAATAAGTGCCTTTCCTTTTCTTATGTGTTGCTATGATAAAATGAGTGCAAGAATGAATAAACACAAGAGTAAACTCTAGCCATATGGCTGCCCTCCTTCTCTCCTCTTATCATTTCAACACATCAATCAATCCTAATGTGACATTAGCACAAGAAAAGAGACAATGAGTCACTAAGCTTGTCCATGTCACATTAAAAGCACCTCATCATGAATTAAGCTCACTATTTTCACCAAAGTAAACATTAACCCAAATGTTTACAACAATAAAAAGATACGGCAACATCTAAAGTAAACTCGTGACAGATCACAAGGATACCCCTCATCTGTATATACATACCTGCATCCGCATTCCGACCGAATGCGAATGCGAGGAGACTAAAGTAATCCAACAAATCTAATACTAGGATCCGGCTTAAACCAAAACCCACTAGTATGATCCGTCCAATCATGATCCATGCACTACTGCACGTATATGATCGAACCCTGCCATATATCATACGGCCTCTACAACGTTTCGTCCGAAACTTGAGAATCTGTCTGTGGGGGACTCTAAAGACTCATCAATACTTTGGCTGTGGATTTAACCACTAGCACGTCAGTGGTACTAGCTGTACGTAACGGGCTACCAGGTATTGACCAAAAGGGAGGTCGATGAGAGAACTCATGCTAACACCCTACTAAGCCTGTCAGTGACAATATCCGTACCGTCCGGTCCGTTTGTCTATGAGTGTTGCATGTCGGGCCTAAGGGTTGGTAAAAGTCAGACCCCCAAAAGCGGTACAAGTCGTGTTGGAGTGTAGCCCAAAACACTCAGAGATACTACTGGAATACCTACCAGTAAGTCTCCTGCCTTGGCCAAGGACTTCGTGTAATGGCTCTCCTAGACACAGCGCGATCTCATCCCAAATACCGGAAGAGACGAAACCCCTGCCGATCCGCTCACTGCCTCTATGTGTCTCGGGACTGTACCCAACTAAAACCTGTTTGCACGACTCCTTTGAGCCGTGGTAGGGTAGTAATCAAAGCACAGTAGGAACTCACACGAGACAAATGATGATCTCAGGTCGATGAACTAACCTGTACACATGTCACCAGGGAACTGCTATCTGACATCAGGTATAATACCAACTAGCATGTTCCCGGCGAGTCCTGTCCGGTGTACTCATAACCCAATGAGCACCTGTATACATCTTAGGTGAACCAACTGACACCAATGTCTTATGAGACCAGCCACCGCCCCTCGTCGGGGTCTCGACTGTATACACTAGTCTACTAATGGAGTATCGATGCCCAGTCTCGAAAACTCCCACGACTAGGGACCACTTTAAGGATATGCTTGTAAACCCCAGCTCCCACGTATATGATCGCCATCATACTGCTGGCAGTTAAGCAAGAATCATAAGGGCTCTATCAACGTGTAATAGCGACCTTGTAAGGTCGCCTAAAGCAGTACACGATGATAAAGATAAACCAGATAGCATACTATCATCTTGAGTAAGACTGTCCTACCGGTATAGGTCCTCCCTCAATCATTGCAATCACGTGCCTGTGATCAATAATTGACTCTGAGGGCACTATATCCAACAATCTCCCACTTGCACTCAAGGCTAATTATTGCGATGTCGCATACTCACAGACCGTGTGATACCGAACACCCAACTCCTCTACTAATCAGTCTCACAAAGCCCGTTTGTGAAACTATTGCGTTCGAGGAATAGCCTTAGTGAGTGGATCCGCCCTGATGTTTCTTTTTATGTCTCTCTTTATCTCAAGTTCGCGGAGAAAGCCATCTCCCGAAATGAGCAATACCCGTCTTAGAATATGTCTAGATAACTGATGGGACCTAGTTCATAAATTAACTCCAAATCTAAACTTCTTAGACTGTATCGTCAACTGAACTTAATCGGTATCATGTGCCATGCCTCTCTCAGTATCCGCTTGGACCACCTGTCCAAAATACTACCCCCCGTCAGAGGGAAAACTATAACTCTGACAGTCACTCTGTCATCCAGGTCACCTTGGAAGCCTGGAATGATAACCGTCTCCCGAAGGAGGCTGTTGTTATCATATCCCTAGAACATCCCCTTATGTTCTAAAACTACTTCAGAACGTTTCTCCAGGATATGATTAATATCAACTTATTGTACCTAGTGCAAAAACAACGTTTGGTGTGGTACTTGACATCTCATGATTGACTCAATTTCCTAAGCAAGTGATGTGCCAATCATGCACATCCCTCTCCCCTTTAGTCTGTAAGACACCTTTAGAGAGGGTGACTCCATTACCTGCAGGTATACTACCATGCCTGGAGTCGTCCATTCTAAAGCATCTTTAGATTGCTGTCTAAGTACCCAGATTGGGAAACTACCCAAATCTAGATCTAAGACCATAGATCTAGTAACCAGAATGTCTGATATAATATCCAAGTCCTATGTGGAGAAACCACTGTGTGACAACCAAAGTATAACCGTTCGTAGTGTAGGAATTTCACTTCCTACTCTGTGTATGTCATCCAAATACCAGGACATCACACCCTACTATCTTTTTAACAGATCCATCCCCTATTCTGATGAAGTCAAACCTATGACTGTCACATCAGAAATAGATGATCTATCTCCGCTATATCTGCTTTAGTCCATAAATAGATATAAGCTACTTGTCCACTATACTTCGCTGATCCCACTGACTACGACAACCCTCTGGCAAAATAATATACACGTACACTTCTAAAGCTAGTTTAGAACGACGCTATACTCATCCTCCTGCCAGGTCTCACAGTCTGGAACAACAGCAATGGCAAGTCTGGGTAAACAAGAACCTCCCTGTCACCATCCTTGAGGCTACCGGAGTACCTCTCAGGCGCCTGAGGTTACCCACCATATCTGCGGAATGGCCAATGGAATGTCAAACCGGATTGAATCTTTAGGTTCTTATCAAATTTTCAGTAATCGTTTACGGTTCTGGAATCACTTCCAGTTCTACCATACTCCCACTACTGTTTTCTGAAAAAAATCCATTTTACTAAAACTGTGGCGAGTCAAGAACAATATCACTATTGATCTTCCAGATGGTAGAAAATCAACCCTCGTCATAGCCCGGGTCAACCCACAAACAGCCATTACAGAAACGTGTCTTGAGTTATCCAGAGTCTGGTTTTAAGCATAAGCCGGACAACTCCCCGTACCTTAACATTGTTAAGATATGAACTATTCTATATCCAATATAGAAACAGAGGCACTGATTTAATTGGAACCAGATTCAAATCATGCAGCTGTCTCCAGTGCATGTCAACTAAATGGAGAGAGGCTGATCAGCATTACTCAACTTAGGAATACATCCAGATATGAGTAACCTGAAAGAGATGCAAGTTCTCATAATTATTACTATCAACTGAATACCATACACAAGTATCTACATCTTCGATCACCTTGAAGAATCCTGATACTTGCAATACCTGGTTCTCTACTTTATTCATATACCTATAACTTCTCAAAACTTAGACCTTGCATTTCTACGAAACACATGTCTAAGAACTAGAGAAGTCACAAGTAAACAGAATATAGTACGAGTATCAACCCCTATGTCCTAATGGACACTGGACAAAATACAATACTCTGTATAAGTCTCCTGAGTCTAATAACTCATATCCTGTGTGTCGTAGGTTGAAAAATGTACTTATGGTTAAGAAGAATTTCACCGCTATTTAACACTCCTTACCTAATCATCCACTGATATAGGTAAATGTTATAGACATAATTTCAAAAAGTTATATCTCACTTTATAAAAATAAACGTACAGATATATCAATTTGAAATTGGTGCATAACAACGGATATTCAAAACCAAATATTTGTCGTCCGGCAAACAACCCAGGCGATTTCCTCAAATATCACCGATTACAACGAATCGCGATATAATGAGGATGATCACCCAATTCCCAATAATTTACTCCCACTCATCATCTGTAAAACCATACAGATGTGAGAATCATACCTGGTAAATACATACCCTGGAGCAAGTGTCTAATTGGGAAATCAGTTTTCTATTAACAATGCACAGTGAGACTGAAACATGAATATGTTTCGAAGGGGTTTCCGGGTATTCTTAGTAATGCCTCTTCCATTATCAGATTCACAACTGTAACCGTATATTTCTTTGCCATCTCTCCAAATCCCTTTATATGTCTTTAGTCATTACCTTCTGTACACCCCTTTATGCTAAAAGGTTTTCTTCCCTCCCTACCGTTCGGCACCAGCCTATGGTTTGGAAGAAGACTATCCAATAAGCATAATGGGTGTACTCTCCTAATCCTAGGAGTACTCGTAACCTGAGAGAAGGTGAAAATAAAAGACAACTGAATAAATCTTATTTCTATTTCTCCTGAACCAGAATCCATCCCCGAACTGGAACAAGTTCCTTCGAGTTCGTATATAACCATACGATGGAATATCCAATAACTATGGATCTTCGTAGTGATACGGAGTGTTCTGGAGAAATACAAAGGTGAAGTAGGAGTGGCGATGAAATACTTGGTTTTGTCGTGAATAGCAGTCGCAATTTACTTTGACCTCTTACTAATCCCTTTATTTGTCTTTACTTAATACCTTCTGTACACCTTTTAGGCTAAATGGTTTTCTTCATTCCCTATCGTTCGGCACCTGCCTATGGTTTGGAAGAAAACTATCCAATAAGCGTAATAGGTGTACTGTCCTAATCCAAGGAGAACTCGCAACCTGAGAGAAGGTAAAAGGAAAAGACAACTAAATAGTCTTATTCGTCTTCTCCAGAACCAGAAACCATCCTCGAATAAGTTCCTTAGAGTTCGTATATAACCATACGATGGTTTTATCCAATGGAAGTGGATGTTCGTAGTAATACGGGGTGTTCTGGAGAAAAGGGTAAAAGTAGGAGTGGAAATGAGGTATGCAACTCAGACAATCCAAAAGCCAGTGTTTTAAGAAGGTTCGGTTAATCTTGGTCACTGAGTCATAGTCAAGGGTCGGGCCATGGTCGCTGCCAAAGAGAGAGAGAAAAAGAAACACTCTGCGTGCACTCTAACCTAGATCAGAATGGTTATCACTTTATCTAATCAGGAAACCTCCCACTGTAACCTCAAATTCTCCTTCAAACCTGAAAGAAGAATTAGTCGGGATCACCCGAGGAGTAAACCAACTCATCAGTGGGAATCGGGATCCAACTATCATCACATGATAACGTGATAGAATCCACTAACGTTATCACTCTCCAGAAGGTATGCGCATATCTGGCAAGTTTCAGTTTCTTTAGAAACTCCCGATATGATTTTTTACCCCTAGGACCCAAGTGACCTTGACACAGTCAACAAATCAAAGAGTCCTAGTCAAGTTCAACCCATCATTATCCTGGATTGTATTAAACCCACCCGTACGAGCCCTTGACACAGTCAACAAGGACGCACGACTGTCCTAACCAATCGCATTAATATGCCACAAACAAACACTACTTAGCTACCGCACACAACGCCTTGACACAGTCAACAAACGCAACACGAATACTAAGTAATACTTGTAAGAAATGACGGAGGGCTATGGCTAGTTTTTGGCGAAAAACTTTTAACGTAATGAACTTGATATCGTTGAAGGAACTGCATAGCCTTTTTATAAAAATATAGTGGCGAAAACCTTTGCCAAAGAGGTCACTCCCAGTGAAGGGATCTCGGCTCTTTCCCCGTAGAATGAGGTGCAGGATATTC
The DNA here is from genome assembly GCA_030015575.1 of Agapanthus africanus. Lineage (NCBI taxonomy): Eukaryota > Viridiplantae > Streptophyta > Magnoliopsida > Asparagales > Amaryllidaceae > Agapanthus > Agapanthus africanus. The sequence goes on from CM057350.1 coordinate 291,589,506, forward strand.
CAACTGAACACTACGATGCAAAGAAAAAAGGCAATCGGCTATAGTGAAGTTATTACCCTGACGCAAACTTCTGTCCAGGGGGTCACTCCCGGTGAAGGGATCTCGGCCCTTGCCTCGTCAACTGAGGTGCTGGATATTCATAACCGAATACCACTGTGCAAAACAAAAGAGAACGTCCTTACACTAACAGCTTTTTGAAAAATGTTCCAACAACATCAGAATAGGTTTGTTTAGCTTGCATTGATCCGAATCAACGCAGTCCAATCAATTGATCACACCAATAAAAAACAAAAATATGATGTACGTATATGCCATCCGCATTCGCCACTGGGTCCCGTCATCACCCGTTAGGTTACTTAACTAACGACAAAGCGGGGACTGGACTAGCGCGGGTGTAAAACGTATACAACATCTACTAGTATATATATCAATATATAATAATCGCTCAAGGCGTGATAAAATGCAACATCACAGAAATGTAATAAGCATCACAGAATAATACAGATAATCTGGGATCCCCGGGTTTCATAGAGCCGCTACTGAAACCCGACGTTCCCCTGGTCGTGTGGATAGCATGTGCAATGAAATCCTAGACCCCTATGGGTGCGGCAAGTTACCCGCCAAAACCTGAAGCGAGGCAGCCCTCTTCAACAAAGTGAATGGACCACCCAGCACTTCATGGAATCCGGTAACATGGGCACCCCTCCTTGGGTCAACCTATACCCCCTACGAGTGCGGCGAATAGCCCGCCAATTCTAGAGTAAAGCCCCCTCCGTCTCAAAGCCATGAGATGCGGGCTCGTTGCCCTCTAGAACCCGGCTACCCGTGCACCCCTCCGCGGGGTAATCCTAATACAGAAAGTAAAATATTCAACGGGTACATCAACCTCAGCCTGGTCGTGCCCCAAAAGAATAATATACAAACAGGCAGTGACGGCAGTCCACATGTCGGACGCTCGCCTCGCAATATCAAATGTACAAATACAACCAAAATGTACTACCATTGCATCCAGGCTATCCACCACGATAAATCCGCAACATCACAGCACAATACAGAACATCAACGTGAATGTCACGTTCGCAAATCCGTCTAAAGGAACTGTAGCAATTAGACAAGATTTACCGCTCGAATGACATTCACGGTCGCAGATATAAAGTAAGCACTGTGAACTAACATATTTAAAATTTTCGATCGACAAAATTTCCCGAAGTGGGCCCCAAGCATAATTCCCAGTACTCAAAATAATCTGGGCCAAAACAGAAAATACCAGAAACCCTAATTCCAACTCAGAGGCTACTGTAGAAAATTTGGTGGACTGATGCTACAGTAGTGCGGCGGAACCGCGGCTAAAACAAGGGTAATGCCGCGGTTCCGCGGCGCTACAGTGCGATCAATGTACCAAATTTTCTCAAATTGCTTAAAAAAGCTTGCCTGATTTTCTGCAACACTCAAAATAATTTTTTGACGATAAAAAAAATTCGACAGAAACTATTAAATTGGAATCGCGGTTTTGGAAATTTTGATCGATCGATGTTTTAAATACGTTAGAGCAAGCTAGTAAAGGTTAATGGCGTGGCTCTGATACCATATAAGTCTACGGTAGCGCCCCGGCCGTCGATCCGTGGCCAAAATGCGGAAACAAAAACTTTTTCAACACTTGAAACCGGCGCTATCGCAGACTTTAATCCCGGATCTAATCATTAACCTATAACTAGCTAACTAGAGAAGGGATAGAAAAGCTATACCGATCGATCCGTGTCCTTCGGTCTTTGGCCACCATCCCAAGCTCCTCACGGCATCTCCGAGCTCGATCTCCTCGTCGGAAAGAGCACCACATCATCGAGTCTTTTTACGGACTCCCGCTGCATCCGAAGCAACTCGGGAATGAAGTTCGCTAGCCGATGTGTCCAAGGTGGAGTAGAGAATGTGTGTAATCACTTTGTCTCAAGCATCCATTGATTCTCATCACATGAGAGTGTATGAATGGAGGTTGAAGGTGATGCCATTGGTGGAAATGGTGAGCTCAAGAAGCAAGAGGAAGAAGAAGAATAAGTGCCTTTCCTTTTCTTATGTGTTGCTATGATAAAATGAGAGCTAGAATGAATAAACACAAGAGTAAACTCTAGCCATATGGCTTCCCTCCTTCTCTCCTCTTATCATTTCAACACATCAATCAATCCTGACATTAGCACAAGAAAAGAGACAATGAGTCACTAAGCTTGTCCATGTCACATTAAAATCACCTCATCTTGAATTAAGCTCACTATTTTCACCAAAGTAAACATTAACCCAAATGTTTACAACAATAAAAAGATACGGCAACATCTAAAGTAAACTCGTGACGGATCACAAGGATACCCCTCATCTGTATATACATACCTGCATCCGCATTCCGACCGAATGCGAATGCGATGAGACTAAAGTAATCCAATAAATCTAATACTAGGATCCGGCTTGAACCAAAGCCCACTACTATGATCCGTCCGATCATGATCCGTGCACTATTGCACGTATATGATCGAACCCTGCCATATATCATACGGCCTCTACAACATTTCAGCCGAAACTTGAGAAACTGTCTGTGGGGGACTCTAAAGACTCATCAATACTTTGGCTGTGGATTTAACCACTAGCACGTCAGTGGTACTAGCTGTTGTTCATATCAGATTTTTGCATTTTCATACCGCCCAATTTTTATCACATTGCATATCCATAGATACTCTTGAGCCGTGTTTGCTAGTCAATTGCAGGATACAGGTTCTCGGTTCTCAAACGGAGAAATTCATGGAAAACACGACAAAAATCCGGTTCCTGCCAACCACAAATAAAACACGGTCTCCGCTCTTCATCCGTATGCTGCCAGATACCAGTTTAGGAAGACAAAATGTCAAATCAATGTCGTTTTCAGGCACAAGGCTCAATGGTAGCACAAGATCCAAGAGATCTACGCGGAGCTCGAGACAATCATGACAAAATCTTAACAAAAAGTCCACCTTTCCTTCAACAGAAATTCTGGAAAAATCGTGGAGCCAAATTGAGAAAATACATATACCAGAATAATGTACGCTGCAAACCAGGCCAGCACCAAAAAGCAAATTGCCCAACTCAACAATACGGCCGCGGAACCGCGGCCAAAGGGGGATATTAGCCGCACTTCCGCGGCCGTTCTGGTGCCAAGTGCGCAGGGCTTTTGGGGGTAGTTGGGTCTTTTCCTGTATGTTCTGTTGGTTGCCCTAGGGTTTCATGTTTTGGCCTATAAATAGCCCAGAAGTTTGTGAAGGAAAGGGTCCAATTCTTGTATTTCTTTTGGCTAGGTTTTAGTTACATGTTCTTCTTCCTCTTCTCACCTCTTCTCCATTAAACTTGTAAGTGAGCTTTTGAGTGAAGAGTGATGAATAAAGAAGACCATTTTATATCATGCTTGTCTCTTTCTTTTACTTGTTGTAATTTCAATTGTTAAGTAGTTGTTGTTATTTCCTTGTTATTTCTTTCTTCTCTTTTTTTCTTTATCCTTACATACGACAATGATACTTACGCTTGATCCTCGCCAAGGTGAGGTCGCAAACAGTTAGTCATATTCTTCTAATCTTCTTCTTTCTATCTTCCTCTTTTGTGTTGTTTTATTTTTCCGTATTATGATGTGTGAGTAGTTCATTCTTGTTAGGGTAGGATAAGGGAAGTTTGAGAGAAGGAAATCTCTCTCACTCTTTCCTTGCCCAACATCTTAAATCGACTCCCGTTAATCGAACCACAATCCGCTCCTTACGGCACCCTATCCTACATGATAGCGGTGATTCCGTAGTGAGACCGGTTGTGGTTGGATTAACCGGAGGTTATGGCTAAGAGCCAAGAACGGACGGACAAGCACCAAAAGGAAGACTTATGCGTTGGAAAGCCTAGCTTATACTCGCAAAGTCCTTCCTAGTCGTGCTAATCCCCGTTGTTGCCGATTACCGTAACACGATATTAAGAAGGGCAACGAAAGATGTGGAGACTCCTAACTCAAACTAACCTAATCCTAACCCTAACATGCTCTCTTTAAATATCAACTCAACACTTAGATAACTACAAACAAAATCTGAACAACCGGACTTAACTCGTCGAAAAACACATAGAAAAAGATTCCCATCTCCCTGCGGACGACCCGTACTCAACCGGCTAGCTACGTGCGAAACCGTCTTGATTGCGGTATTTAAACTTAAACTTGAACACGCTCGTATCCTAACAATCAGCTGTACGTAACGGGCTACCAGGTATTGACCAAAAGGGAGGTCGATGAGCGAACTCATCCTGACACCCTACTGAGCCTGTCAGTGACAATATCCGTACAGTTCGGTCCGTTCGTCTATGAGTATCGCATGTCGGGCCTACGGGGTTGGTAAAAGTCAGACCCCCAAAAGCGGTACAAGTCGTGTCGGAGTGTAGCTCAGAACACCCTGAGATACTACTGGAATACCTACCAGTAAATCTTGTAAGTCGATGTGCAACACCCTACGAGTTGCGGGGAGGCAGAAATATGAAAAACGATCTTGTTTGTTAAGCGAACATCGACTAACCGAAGATCTTTGCTAAACGATAATTAACAAAAAGCATAGAGTTCTAAGCTACTATGTTAAAAGATTATACCAAACGATTCTATTCCTTCGTCTTTACGATCTCTATGGCCTCCTTGGATCTCCACGTCCTCCTCGGCTTCCTTTCCATGATTGACGATCCTCCCGAGAACCCTAATCCAAGCTATAACCTCTAAACTTGAGGTTACTTAGTTTCTCTAGTTGCTAATAAAGGAACTAAGATGATGTAGAGATTGGTTATGGAGTATTTAGTCTTTCCTAATCCTTGTTCTCAACTCATGAGTGGTAGGATTAGGGTTTGGTGAAGGAGAGAGAGCTTGAGGAGAGAGAAGGTGGAGATGATAATGAGAATAAAAAGCTTCTCACTTGAATATATGATACATAATGAATTATCAAATAATATCAATTAAATGATTATTCACCATGCTTCATTTATTCAAGGAGAGTGATTCATCATGTCAGTCATTAGATCATTAATGATGCATTAATGATGCATTTAATGATATGATGAATCATATGAATGAGTCACTAAAACAATTAATGAAAATGCCACCTCAACCCCTCATGTCACATCCTTCTAGAAGCTTCTCGGAAATTACGAGAACGCCCCTCGCATCCGTGAAAACACGGAAAAACTTTAGACTGTAAAAATCCAATAACCCGATACTAGAATCTGGCTTAAACTAAAGCCGGCTAGTAAAAACTGTCCGAATGTCGTACGTGCGTTTAAACACGTATGCGTCCGAACCTTTGTCGTAAAACCATACGACCTCTATATCTTTTCGCCTGGGTTTGGGAAATCTCTGTGTGGGACTCTAAAGACTCGACTACTACGCTGGTAGTGGGTTTAACCACAGACCGCAAGCGGCACTAGCTGTACGTAACGGTCCCCAGGTAGTTGTCGATAAGAAAGCCGATGAGGTAACCCATCCGAAATCCTACTGAGCCTGTCCGTGACAATATCCGCGCAGTCCGGTCTGTTCGTCTAAGAGTATCGCATGTATGGTCTAGGGAGGTGGTGGACGTCAGACCCCTAATAACCGTACAAGTCGTGTCGGTATGGCTCAAGACCATCCGAGAATCTACTGATCAGTCCATCAGTAATTCTCAATCAGCCCTGGCCAGGGACTTATGGTAATGACCAACCGATCACCGTACGATATCAACTCCCTATATCGGGAGAGACGAATCCCTAACAGTCACTCACTGCCTCCACATGGCTCGGGATTGTGCCCAACTAAAACCTGTTTGCACACTCCTTTGAGCCGTGGTAGGGTAATAATCAAAGCACAGTGGGAACTCACACGAGACAAATGATGACTTTGCAGGGTTCCTAGGCACCCTAGTGAGGTCTCCCAAGCCATCAACCATGGCAATTTCAAAATTATGGTGCCTACAAACCCTAGTGTACGGATCGATAACTAGATGTCTAGGCGAAAAGAAAGCTAGCTAACAACTTAGCTAATGAGAATACGGAAATACAACCTTTGTAGATCCGGTGCTCCACCTCCACGGCTCCGCAACGATGTCGTCTCCGCTGTCCAAATCAAATCCGGGCTCTAGAGTCGGCTTCGTCGGAGAATGGGCAAGCTAGGTCGTCGATGTCCATGCCGAAGATGATCTACGTCGAGGCATCGCTAGATCAAGCTCACAACTTCACCAAGTCATGAAACTTGTGAAGTAAACACACTCTACTACTTGGCAAGAGGTAGAGGATGAAGAAATAGGAAGTGGGTATACTTTAGAATTGGATTTCTCACTTGTTTTCATCAATCACCATTGATGAAGAATGGTTTTCTTCAATGAAGAAGATGAAGAAGAAGAAGCTAGTATTATGATAAGTTAATTGAAAAAGAAAAGAAAATCAATTCTTATCATAAAATTCACCATGGTCAAGTGTAGAGACTAAACTAGGGTTAGTGGGAATGGTTAGGGTTAAGGATGAGATAAGAATGGTTGACTTGATCAAAGCTTCATGAAGCTTCAACTAAAGAACAAATAAAGCCACCATTCTTTTCTCTTTTCCATTTATTTTTCAAAATGTATAAACAAATAAATAAATGAATAAATAAGTAATGGAAAATAAAACCCTAACCACTCTAACAACCATGGTTTAATCTTCACACAAAACACAAGTTAGCATGCATCATCAAACATGATACATACAAGTGCACAAAAAATATATCACATATACAATGTGCACAATCCAAGTGAGAAAATCCGTTTAAAGTGAACCAATACTAGTTAGTGCAAAGTAACATATCAAATATATAATTATGCATTAAATCATTAACTCAACACTTGATTCAATGATCCGGTCATGTCGCACACAACCGACTAGTATTTAATGTATCGGCTTATCGAATCAACGCTTGAATCGATAACTAGGTTATATCGCATACAACCTTTCCGATACATTCATCGCGAGAATGGAATGCGGTATCACATACACGCATTATTCTCGGTCCCGCACATATCTCATATGCGCTCCTATTTCGTTTCGCTTGAGCCAGGAAACCTCTGTGTAGGACTCTAAAGATTCGTCAATACGCCGGCAGCGGATGATGATCATATCAAACATCCACAAGCCGCAAGCGGTCTGCTAAACGTAACGGCCACCCGGGTATTGAGCGATCTGAAGATCGACGAGCAAGCCCGCTCACACTCCAGTGAATCCGACCAGTAACACTACCGTACAGTCCGGTCTGATCGTCTGATATGTCGCATATCTCGCCTAGGGGTGGTAAACGTCAGACCCTAATAGCTCAATAAGTCGTGTCGATATGAGGTCTATAACTGTTCGAGAAACTACTGGTAACACTTACCAGTAAATCTCAGCAACCCTGGCCAGGGATTTCCTGTTATAGCCAATCGAACACAGCGCAACATCAACTCCCTATACCGGGAGAGACGAATCCCCTCCTATCGCTCATTGCCTCCATGTGACTCGGGACTGTACCCAAAAACCACCGTTTTGCACGCCCTCTTGGACGTGGTAAGATGGAAATCAAAGCACAGTGGGAACCACACAAGACTCTATGACGATCTCGGGTCAACAGACTACTCTGTACCAGTGTCACCAGAGAACTGCCATCTGACGTGAGGTATAATACCATCTGGGAGTTCTCGGCGAGTCCGTCCAGTGTACCCAGTCTCTACTGAGCACCCGTATATCATCTCTGATGTCAAACACCGATGGATATGGGATCATCCATCGCCCATCTGTATGGGTCGAGAAGGTATACGCTAGTCTACTCTGGTATATCGATGCCCCGTCTCGATACACCCACGACTAGGGACTTTGAAGGATGTACTTATGGACTACCATGTCCCCACTAGTATGATCCGCATCATAGTCCAGGTAGTCAAGTACAGATCCTAAGGGCTTTACCAACATGTAACAGAGAGACAATCAGCATACACGTTAAGGTAAAGATCAACCAGATAGCATACTATCATGTCGAGCAAGAAAGTCCTCCCTATATACGTCCCAGCATCCACTACAATATACATCCTATGTATAGTAATGGCCTCTAGGGCATACATATAACTAACAATCTCCCACTTGCACTAGGGCCATCTGTAGCAGTGGTTGCAGTATCTCATACTCAACCATCCCATAAAAGTCTCTCTCTGGGAACAGGCCTTTGTGAGTGGATCCGCTGTGTTGTCCTCAGAATCTATTCTCCTAACCTCGATCACCCTGGAGATCAACCATCTCCATGATCAGGCGATGCTGCCTTAGAATAAGTCTGGATCACTGATGGGACCGGCGTTCCTCGGCATGAGCCACAACTCCATTGTCTCACAATGGTAGGAACGTAGTTCATCTCATGAACTAATATACACCCAAACAGCCTCTTTGGTAGCATCTTAAGTAGCGATATATCCAGCCTTTATCGTCTAGTATGTCACGGTATCCAGCTTGGAACTCTTCCAACATACCGTCCCTTTACTGAGGGTAAAGACAATGCCTGTGACTGACATTCAGTCGTCTTTATCACCCTGGAACACTTCCAGTGATTCTCCTCAGGATCGATTGACACCATCTCACTACATCTAGTGAGTATCCTAACATCCATTTAGATCTATCTCATAGATCCAAAACCCAGGATTTAGTAGGTATCACTTTAATCCTATATGGAGAATCTTTGTGATAAGCGGAGATTGATCGAGCGTAGCATAAGAAACTCCTTTCTTATCAAGAGTATGTCATCCACGTACTCTACGAGGATCGTCACCATACTCCCTACTACCTTTTTGTTTATACAAGGTTCATCTACCATTTTGATGATGTCAAACTCTTTGACTAATTCATCAAAACAGATGTTCCAACTCCGCGATGCCTGCTTTATCCTATAAAGCATCTTGCACACGTTTCCGCTGCTCCCACTGTCTACGAAGCCTTCTGGCTGTGTACTTATAGACGCACTCTTCTAAAACTTCATTTAGAAAAGCAGTCTTGACACCCAACCACCAGATATCGTAGTCATGGTATGTAGCCGTGGTAATTAGGATCTGGATGGACTTAAGCATAGCTACTTGAAAAGGTTTCATCATGATCCACGCCTGGTCAATGACGAAAAGCTTTAACAAGTCTAGCTTTGAAAGTCTTAACTTTTCCATCTACACCAAGTAATCTTCTCAAGATATACTTGCTCCTGATGGGGATTTAACCCTTCAGATATAGCAGCCAAAGTCCATACTTTGTTGGTGTATAAGGATTCCATCTCAGATCCCTAAACATCCAGCCATTCTTATGGAGTCTTACTCCTGATGGCCAGCTCGAAACTAGTTGGGTCATCATCTCATGATGCAATCCTTGCTCCCACTGTCATAGAGAAACCGAAGTATCTCTCAGGTGGGTGAGGAACCCTACTAGATCGGCGGAGAGGCTGAGGTTCGTTGGAATCTACTGAATCCTTTGGTTCTACCAAATCATCTGCTGTTGTTTGTATAGCTGGAACCTTTCCAGTTGTACATAACAGACCTTGCCTCGAGCTTGTCCGGATTTTGCTTTTAGACATAGGCCGGTCAACCCCAAATCTTAACTAACTTAAGATATGGGCTCTTCCCTTTCCATATCATATATGAAGTGGTAGGCAACTGATTTGATTGGAACCCTATTCAATAGGTATGCAACTTCATAAGTGCATAACTCCCTAAAGGAAACAGGCAACTCAGTAGTACTCATCATAGAGCACACCATATCAAATAGGGTGTATGTGCTCCGCTCCGATATACCATCGTGCTATAGTGTATACGGAGGAGTAATGCTGAGAGAGAATCTCATTCTCCTTTAGAAAAGTCCAGGAATTCCGTGCTCAAGTATTCTCCTCCTTGATCTCATCAAAGGACATAATACTTATACCCGTGTTTTGGTTCTCTACTTCTCGCTTATATTCTGTGAATATCTCAAAAGGCTCGGACTCATGTTTCAACAGGAACATATGTCTGAATCTTGAGAGATTATCAGAGAATGTAATGAAGTACAAAGAACCTGTCCTGGCATGTGTAGACAGGGGACCTATATACATCAACATGTATCATCCCAAGAGTTCACTAACTCTTTCTCTGTTTCCAATAAACAGAGCTGTGGTCATCTTATCTTTGTGACATGACTGGCGAGTTTCACAAGATGCAAATTCAAACTGATTTAAATATGCATCTATATGTAACTCTAGCCAGTCGGGTCGCATTGATCTGACCTAGTCTACAATACCTTAAGAAGAATTCGTTCATTTCTGAACTCTTCCTCTTGTGTGTGTTCTGTATACTAAAGAACTGTAGTTTGATTTAGAACATCAATGCTTTTAGATAACGTGCCTGAACCGATCAACTTTTGATATAGGAAATGTTCAAAACATTATCCAACAATACAAAATTATATCCTTTCTTTTCTAATAAAGAGATAGATATGATTTTGTATATCAGGTTCGGTATCTAATAACATTCATTCAGAATCAATGTACTGGTGATACAGGGTGACAGTGACCGACAGACTTGGCTGCAACACTTGCCCCGTTTTCTGCCTCATGAAACTTATCACCCGTTCTCAGTTCTCTACCTATCTGTAGCCCTATGTAACAGATTACACATCTGGGATCCTGATCTGGTATCACATACCCAGGACGTAGAGAATACTGAGAAACAGTTCTGTATAATGAACACACCCGAAGTTGATGCATCAGCATGCACTCTCTTCGTTTGGGCGGCACGGGAATTCTGGTAATCCCCAATTTCCTGCTCTGTCTTATAACAATTATAAGTTGGAGCGGGACCAACGTTTCCCAGCTCAGAATAACAAGCGGGTTCGGTCAATAATCCGTATTATTATCTTGATTAAGGCGTGATATGGTCGCTACCAGGAGAGAGAGAGAAGAAAACACTCAGCGTGCGCTCTGTCAAGAATAGATTGGTTATTATTTTATCTAATCAGGATGGCTCCCACTGCTTTTTATCAAATCTTCCTTCAAACCCTAAAAGGAAAGACTAGCCGGGATTAATTACACACTACAAGTTCGCCAATCTTTCAGCCAGGCCAGTGTCGGTACTTTGAGGGAGGTCCCCCGTGCTTTCGCACGAACCTAATTAATGTAAACCTCGTTTTCCCAGAGGCGTAACCTCGTTAACACCTTTCTAGACACCTACTTGATCGGCTAATTGTAATGTATAAAACTCTCCCAGGAGTAACTCTTACTCGCAGCAGGTATCGGGATCCAACTATCTTATAGAAGGTATGCAATCTCATTGCAAATTTCAACACTTGAAATTCATGATAATATTTTGCCCCTAGCTCGCTATGACCTTGACGCATGCCAAACAACCCATAGTCTGCTAGTCAAGTTCAACCCGTCATTTCCTGATTGAATTAAACCCACCCGCACGACCCTTGACGCATGCCAAACAACGCCGTACGAATACCCTAATCCAATCGCATCATATGCTTATACAGATAAGCACCAGTTAGCTACCGCACACTACGCCTTGACGCAGGCCAACAAACGTAGCACGAATACTAACTACTACTTATCTGAAATGACGGAGGGCTACGACAGGTTTTTCTGAAAACCTATTGCGTAATGAACTTGATATCGTTGTAGAATCAAATGAATTTTGAAATGGAGTGTTTTTGAGGCTTTTCTAGTTTTGCTAAAGGAGTCACTCCCGGTGAAGGGATCGTCGGTCCTATCCTCGTCGAATGAGGTGCTGGATATATCACATATATCGCTGTGCAAAGCAAAAATAATTAAAAGCAATCAAAAGACAAACCGAGTGTGTAGCATCTGCCAGTTATTGCTAAAGGAGTCACTCCCGGTGAAGGGATCTCGGTCCTTTCCTCATCGAATAAGGTGCAGGATATATCACATATACCGCTATGCAAAGCAAGAACTGTAGCTACCTGTTTTATTTTGAAATTCGATTCTACAACATCTTAGGTTTCTTTTTATTTCATTAATCACATTAATGAATTCCCATCATTTAAGTACCTAAACATCACAGATAGATATGACGTACACTTATGCCATCCGCATTCGCCTCGATGTCCCCTCGTGCACCGTTAGGTTAGGTGACTAACGACAGAGCAGGGCAGGGCTAGCGCGGGTGTAAAACATAAGTAACGTCTATATAATATATCATATATACTATATACTATATCCATCACAGAACATCACATGATCACATCACAGATATCGCAGCAGAAGAATCATATGAAATATTGGATATACTAGGACGTCCGTGTTTTCAATACGAGCCAGTATAAAACACGGATTCCACGGTCGTGATGAATAGCCAAACCCACACCCCTAGACCCCTACGAGAGCGGCAAGCAACCCTACCAATTCTAGAGTTAGGAGACCCGGACTCGACTCCTCGAGTTGGTCTCCCACTGGACTCCAGAACCCGGTTACTTGTGCCCTCCTCCTTGGGTCTATCCTAGTGCGGAAAAGTAAATAATATACAACAGGTGACTACTTCCGCAACCTGGAAGTGCCCCAATAAAAGAATATTACATACAAGTTTTTACATGAATGAAAATGAAAAACACTCATCTCACCTAAAAACCCCCGGCTATTCAAACACGACGATCCAATATAACATATCTAGCAACACATAACATCACATGTCATCAACGTAAGTAAATATGTCCATCCCAATTGTCGTTGACATATAGCAACGAAACCGGCGATATCACATATTACACTTACGGTCACAGAAAAGAAAGTGTAAAACTACAACAGTTGGAATCCGCAACCTCCTCAGACATCGCATGCCTGACCAAATGAATACCTTAGACATCGCATGCCTAACAATTATAAACCCCGCATTTTAGTCTCATTATCGAAAACTCTTTTCAATATCAAGTCGGGCAATTCAACAAGATTCCCGACATCCTGATCGAATGCTCGTCGCAAACTTCAGTAGACGGCCGCATCCCTGATACCGTCGACGAAGTGCACCAAGGCGGAACACCGCTGCCGGGAGCACCCGAACGGATGCTTTCGGCGACGGGGTTCTCCTACAGTCACTTGGTCGGGGCTATGGAGTGAAGCTGTCTATTAAGTTTACCCGGCGAGTATCCGCGTACACTACGTGATTGCGACGGACTTTTGATCACATCAAAATTCCGTGGCAACCGATCAAGTGAGACTAAAGTGCTATGTTTATAATATTCATTCAGTTATCTCATAACTATTGTGAATTCCAATTATTGTATCCCATTCCAGATAAACAGAAAATGTTAAACTTTTCGATCGAACAATCGAACACCCAAGTTTTCCCGAAACTGATCAACACATGAAACAAGTCTAAAAACATTCAGTTCGTGCCTCAGTACCAACGGTCCAGCCGTAGAAGGGTCAAGCCAACGCCTCACATGTGGCACGCCGTACTGCCCCAAACCCGAAGGTTCAAAGGGCAGTTCAAGACGGTCACATAATCGAGTTAAGGTTTGTGTCTTCTAGAGGGACCATCGCGTTACTTGCACTACTTAGAACGTCGTTAAACTACGGAAAAATCCAACACTTGGAAATTTCCCGACAGGGGAAAAATTGGGTATTTATATCCGGTCGAACTTTTTAACATATTCTAAAATTTATCCGGAAAGCCACACAGACAAAATTTGATACCCCGATCGAAACACCGAAGTTCCAAAACATTCCAGATTATTCAACACTTGAATAAAATTTTAAAAATATCCAGAGAACTCAGAACAGCTAAATAGGAGTTACTGTGCAAACTTCCCAACAGAAAACGACAAAACGGCCGCTCTTCCGCCGCACGAGCCATGCTCGTGCCGCGGAAGCGCGGCGCTTTAATGGAATTAGGGATACGGGTTGCACAGTTACTCTTATATTTTCCTGCATGTTTTTCTGAATATTTTTAATGTGGAAAAATGCACTGTTTTGAAAAAAGTACAGAGAGCATATTCGTTTTGGAATTCCGGGTTCGTTCGGACTTCAATTTCCGTCTGGACTTCGCCTAAGGCTCTAGCTAGGCTCTGATACCACTGCAGGGTTCCTAGGCACCCTAGTGAGGTCTCCCAAGCCATCAACCATGGCAATTTCAAAATTATGGTGCCTACAAACCCTAGTGTACGGATCGATAACTAGATGTCTAGGCGAAAAGAAAGCTAGCTAACAACTTAGCTAATGAGAATACGGAAATACAACCTTTGTAGATCCGGTGCTCCACCTCCACGGCTCCGCAACGATGTCGTCTCCGCTGTCCAAATCAAATCCGGGCTCTAGAGTCGGCTTCGTCGGAGAATGGGCAAGCTAGGTCGTCGATGTCGATGCCGAAGATGATCTACGTCGAGGCATCGCTAGATCAAGCTCACAACTTCACCAAGTCATGAAACTTGTGAAGTAAACACACTCTACTACTTGGCAAGAGGTAGAGGATGAAGAAATAGGAAGTGGGTATACTTTAGAATTGGATTTCTCACTTGTTTTCATCAATCACCATTGATGAAGAATGGTTTTCTTCAATGAAGAAGATGAAGAAGAAGAAGCTAGTATTATGATAAGTTAATTGAAAAAGAAAAGAAAATCAATTCTTATCATAAAATTAACCATGGTCAAGTGTAGAGACTAAACTAGGGTTAGTGGGAATGGTTAGGGTTAAGGATGAGATAAGAATGGTTGACTTGATCAAAGCTTCATGAAGCTTCAACTAAAGAACAAATAAAGCCACCATTCTTTTCTCTTTTCCATTTATTTTCCAAAATGTATAAACAAATAAATAAATGAATAAATAAGTAATGGAAAATAAAACCCTAACCACTCTAACAACCATGGTTTAAGCTTCACACAAAACACAAGTTAGCATGCATCATCAAACATGATACATACAAGTGCACAAAAAATATATCACATATACAATGTGCACAATCCAAGTGAGAAAATCCGTTTAAAGTGAACCAATACTAGTTAGTGCAAAGTAACATATCAAATATATAATTATGCATTAAATCATTAACTCAACACTTGATTCAATGATCCGGTCATGTCGCACACAACCGACTAGTATTTAATGTATCGGCTTATCGAATCAACGCTTGAATCGATAACTAGGTTATATCGCATACAACCTTTCCGATACATTCATCGCGAGAATGGAATGCGGTATCACATACACGCATTATTCTCGGTCCCGCACATATCTCATATGCGCTCCTATTTCGTTTCGCTTGAGCCAGGAAACCTCTGTGTAGGACTCTAAAGACTCGTCAATACGCCGGCAGCGGATGATGATCATATCAAACATCCACAAGCCGCAAGCGGTCTGCTAAACGTAACGGCCACCCGGGTATTGAGCGATCTGAAGATCGACGAGCAAGCCCGCTCACACTCCAGTGAATCCGACCAGTAACACTACCGTACAGTCCGGTCTGATCGTCTGATATGTCGCATATCTCGCCTAGGGGTGGTAAACGTCAGACCCCAATAGCTCAATAAGTCTTGTCGATATGAGGTCTATAACTGTTCGAGAAACTACTGGTAACACTTACAAGTAAATCTCAGCAACCCTGGCCAGCGATTTCCTGTTATAGCCAATCGAACACAGCGCAACATCAACTCCCTATACCGGGAGAGACGAATCCCCTCCTATCGCTCATTGCCTCCATGTGACTCGGGACTGTACCCAAAAACCACCGTTTTGCACGCCCTCTTGGACGTGGTAAGATGGAAATCAAAGCACAGTGGGAACCACACAAGACTCTATGAAGATCTCGGGTCAACAGACTACTCTGTACCAGTGTCACCAGAGAACTGCCATCTGACGTGAGGTATAATACCATCTGGGAGTTCTCGGCGAGTCCGTCCAGTGTACCCAGTCTCTACTGAGCACCCGTATATCATCTCTGATGTCAAACACCGATGGATATGGGATCATCCATCACCCATCTGTATGGGTCGAGAAGGTATACGCTAGTCTACTCTGGTATATCGATGCCCCGTCTCGATACACCCACGACTAGGGACTTTGAAGGATGTACTTATGGACTACCATGTCCCCACTAGTATGATCCGCATCATAGTCCAGGTAGTCAAGTACAGATCCTAAGGGCTTTACCAACATGTAACAGAGAGACAATCAGCATACACGTTAAGGTAAAGATCAACCAGATAGCATATTATCATGTCGAGCAAGAAAGTCCTCCCTATATACGTCCCAGCATCCACTACAATATACATCCTATGTATAGTAATGGCCTCTAGGGCATACATATAACTAACAGACTTTAAGTCAACGTACTTTCTGCACACATGTCACCTGAGAACTGCTATCTGACGTTAGGTATAATACCATCCAGTCAGTTCTCGGCGAGTCCTGTCCGGTGTATTCACATCCAGTGAGCATCTGTATACAATCTTAGGTGCACTCCACCAATGGCTGCGGGACCAATCCATCGCCCGTCCTCAGGGTCTAGATATGTATACACTAGTCTACTCCGGAGTATCAATGCTCAGTCTCGATACTCCTACGACCAGGGACATCTAAGGGTGTGCCTATTGACTATCCAGCTCCCACTAGTATGACTGCCATCACAACGCCGGTAGTCAGACAAACCCCTTATGGGCTTTATCAACATATATATATATATAAACACCAAGTAAAATATATCATACGTTAAGATAAAGACAAACCAAATAGCGTACTATCATATCAAGCAAGACTGTCATGTACATATATATCCCAAGCATCCTATACAATGTAGGCCTCTGGGGCATATATATCCAACAATCTCCCACTTGCACTAAGGCCTATAATTGGTGCAATGAGTACCCACTGTCTCTACCAGATCCAGTTGCTGGCGTACCGCATGCCCAACATCTCAAACAGCCTCTCGAACTGTACTTGAGGGATGGCCTTGGTGAATGGATCTGCCGTGTTGTCTTTTGTGTCTACTCTCCGTATCTCGATCTCCCGACGATCTACGATCTCCCTGATCAGGTGAAACCGCCTTAAGATATACCTGGATTTCTGATGGGACCTTGGTTCCTTCGCTAAAGCTACAGCACCATTGTTATCGCAATACAAAGGTATTGGATTGGCAATGGACGGAACCACCTCAAGTTCAGAAATGAACTTCCTCATCCAGACAGCCTCTTTTGCGGCTTCACTAGTAGCTATATACTCAGCCTCCATAGTTGAGTCTGCGACGGTATCCTTTTTGGAACTCTTCCAACATACCGCCCCTACATTGAGGGTAAACACAAAACCCGAAATGGATTTAGAATCATCTTTGTCACTTTGGAAGCCGGAGTCGGTAAAAGCCTCTACCTGGAGGTCCCCATTACCGTAAATCAAGAACATCTCCTTAGTCCTTCTCAGGTACATGAGAATGTTCTTTACCGCTATCCAATGTTTCTCACCTGGGTCAGACTGATACCTGCTTACCACACTAAGTGCGTAAGCTACATCCGGTCTGGTACATAACATCGCATACATTATTGATCCTACCGCCGAAGCGTAGGGTATAATGCTCATGCGAGCCCTCTCTTCATCAGTCTTTGGAGACATCTCTTTGGAGAGGGTGATTCCGTGACAAGCGGGCATATTGCCGCGCTTGGAATCTTCCATACTAAATCTCTTTAGTATAGTGTCTATATACCTGGACTGTGAAAGTCCCAACATTCTATTAGATCTATCACGATAGATCTTAATGCCCAGAATGTATGATGCATCTCCCAAGTCTTTCATAGAGAATTTCTGTGACAAGAAGAGCTTTACTGATTGTAGCATAGGGATATCATTCCCTATCAATAGTATGTCGTCGACGTATAAAACGAGGAAGACTACTGCTCCTTCTACAATCTTCCTATAAATAAATGGTTCATCTACATTTTTGATAAAGTCAAATTCTTTGACTGTCTCATCAAAGAAGATGTTCCAACTCCGCGATGCTTGCTTTAATCCATAAATGGATTTAAGCAACTTGCAGACTCTTCCGCTGCTCCCACTGTCTAAGAAACCTTCTGGTTGATCCATGTAAACACTCTCTTCTAAATGTCCATTTAGAAAAGTTGTTTTTACGTCCATCTGCCAGATTTCATAGTCATGGAAGGCAGCAATCGCAAGCAGGATCCGAATGGATTTAAGCATAGCTACAGGTGAAAAGGTTTCATCATAGTCCAGTCCTGGTCTTTGACGAAAACCTTTTGCTACGAGTCTAGCTTTGTAAGTTTCCACTTGTCCAAATGCACCAATCTTCTTTTTGAAGATCCATTTGCATCCAACTGGTTTTACTCCAGGAGGAGCAACTTCTAAAGTCCATACTTTATTGGTGTACATGGATTCCATTTCGGATCTCATAGCATCCAGCCATTTCATCGAGTCACTACTCGTAGTAGCCTGCTGAAAACTAGTAGGCTCATCATCATCGATGATGCAATCCTCTCGATCCCCATCTAGAAGAAAACCATAGTATCTTTCAGGAAGATGAGAAAGCCTACTAGATCTGCGGAGTGGCGTTGGTTCGTCATGTTCTATTGAAATCTGAGGTTCTACTAAGTCCTCGGTAGCAGTTTGAGGTTCTGGAATTTCTTCCAACTCTACCGCGCTCCCACTAATTTCTTTTGCAAGAAATTCGCTTTCTAAGAAGACAATGTGATGAGCGACAAACACCTTTTGTTCTTCAGTGTGGTAGACCATATACCCCCTTGAATGCTTGGGGTATCCTACAAACTTGCATAAAACCGATCGTACCTCGAGCTTGTCCGGTTTATGCTTTTTAACATATACCGGACATCCCCATATCTTGATATACTTGAGATATGGTCTCTTTCCGCTCCACATTCATATGGAGTGGTAAGCACAGACTTAGTCGGAACTCTATTTAATAGGTATGCTGCTGATTCTAGAGCAAATCCCCAGAAGGAAAGTGGCAACTCAGCACTACTCATCATTGAACGCACCATGTCTAACAGAGTGCGATTCCTCCTTTCTGATACACCATTATGTTGAGGTGTATAAGGCGGAGCAAGCTGAGAGAGAATTCCATTCTCTTTTAAGCATTCAAGGAAACCGGTACTTAAGTATTCTCCACCTCGATCAGATCGAAATGTCTTGATGCTTTTACCAGTTTGTTTCTCTACTTCATTTTTATATTCCTTAAACTTCTCAAAAGCCTCAGATTTATGCTTCATTAAGAACACATGTCCATACCTAGAGAAGTCATCAGTAAAAGTGATGAAGTAGGAGTGACCACTTCGTGCATGCGTAGACATCGGACCACATACATCACTGTGTACAAGTCCCAAGAGTTCAGTGGCTCTTTCTTCGTGTCCGGTGAACGGAGATTTGGTCATTTTTCCTTTGATACATGATTGACAAGTTGCATATGATGAATATTCAAACGGATCTAGATATCCATCTTTATGTAAGTTAGTCAACCTTGTTTCATTTATATGACCAAGTCTACAATGTCATAGGAAGGCTTGATTCGAATCTGGAGCCTTTCTTTTACGCGTGTTTTGAATATTGAAAATTTGAGGTTGATTAAGTATGTATATGCCATTTTCCAGTGTGCCATACCCAATCAGTTCTTGATTTAGGTGAATGTTCATAACATTTCTTTCAAGCGCAAAACTATATCCTTCATTCGATAACAAAGATACTGATATAATATTATACAACATACTGGGAATACAAAAACAACTGTACAACACCAAAATGTGTCCACTAGTCAACCCTAGGTGATATTCCCCTACTGCAATTGCATCTACATGCATTCCATTGCCCATCCGGAGAGTCATATCACCTGTCCCCAGCACTCTACTATTTCTCAGATCCTGCAATGAATTACAGATATGAGAACCAGAACCGGTATCAAGTACCCATAATGTAGAGTTAACTGAAAAACAATTTTCGATTACAAACACACCTGAAGTAGAAGCAACTACTTGCTTCATGTCCTTGGCTTTGAAGGCCTGACAATCCTTCTTCCAGTGCCCTTGCTTGTGACAATAGAAGCACTCGTTCTTTTCTGTCTTCACCCTTCCTGCCTTGTTCGTTCCCTGCACCTTCTTGACCCCACCTTTCGGTTTGGTGGCTTTCATCTTCTTCTTCCCTTTAGCTTTCGCTTTAGATTTAGAAGAAGATGATTGGCCAACATACAGAACGGGGGTCTTCTCCTTTCTCAAGGAGGTCTCTGCTACCCTCAACATATTGAGGAGCTTTGGAAGATCCGCTTTCATTTTGTGCATGTTGAAGTTCAGCACGAACTGAGAGAAGGTGTGGGGAAGGGACTGCAAAATCAAGTCGATATACAAATCGTTCTTTAGCACGCATCCCAGGTTTGCGAGTTCCTCAATGAGGTTGATCATTTTGAGGACATGCTCTCCTACAGGCGATCTTGGAGCTAACCTCATCTTGAAGAGTTTCCTTGAGGTTTCGTACCTCGCGATAAGGGAGTGCTCCCCATACAATTCTTTGACATGGAGAAAGATGGATACAATATCCATACTCTCGTGCTGTTTCTGGAGTTCATTGTTCATGGACGCCAGCACGATACACTTAGCTCGCTCACAATCTAGATCCCAGGTTTTGCGGACTTCCCTGTCCACAACTGAGGAATCTGGTCCAGGGATAAGGGGAGGAACAGCGGTGGTAACATATGCTATTTTGTCATAAGTTAGTGCAATATTGACGTTCCTTAGCCAATCTTTATAGTTCTGCCCGGTCAGTATATTTTTTTCAAGTAATAGTTTTAGTCCAGTCATGGTAGCTGCCAGAGAGAGAGAAAAGAAAACACTCAGCATATGCTCTTGCAAGTTTAGATTGGTTTATTAATTTATCTAAACAGGATGGCTCCCACTGTTTCCTCAAATCCTTCTTCAAAACCTAAAAGAAGAACTAGTCAGGATTTAATTACACGTCACAATACTTGCTTAACCTTTCAGCCAGGCTAGTATTGGTACTTCGAGGGAGGTTTTCCAACGCTTTTGCGAAGTTCCTTAATTAAATAACCTCTTTTCCCTGGAGGCGTAGCCCCTCTAACACTTTTCTAGTCACCTACTTGGTTTATAGTATTGATTGTTAAGTGAGAAAAATTCCCGAGAGTAATCCTACTCATCAGTGGGATCGGGATCCAACTATCATTGCATGATGCCCTAGATGGAAGCCACTCTAGTCACCACACTCCAGAAGGTATGCTAAATCTGCAAGTTTCCTTTATGTTTGAAACTCCCGATGTGATTTTTACCCCAAGCTCTTATAGACCTTGACGTAGGCCAACAAGTCATAAGACGCAAGTCAAGTTCTACCCGTCGTTGTCCTGATCAATTTAAGTACATCGTACAAGCCCTTGACGTAGGCCAACAAGGTGTACGTCTGTCTTAAACTAATGCATCTATCTATGCAACAAATAGGAACACACACTGCTACCATACACTATGCCTTGACGTAGGCCAACAAGCATAGCATGATTACGATGTGCTGTCTATCTCAAACGACGGAGGGTTACGGCTGGTTTTTGGCAAAAAACCGTTAACGTAATGAACTTGATATGATCGAAGGAACAGAGATAGCTTTTATTTAAAAGGAGTGGTTTAAGCTCCGCATTTAAAATTTGCTTTTTCAAGAAAACCGAGTGGTTTTTAGAAATTGTTCCAACGATTCAGTTTAGGTTTTATTTTCTTTGCATTAATAATAATGCGTCCCATCAATTAACCTATCATTACAGATAACAACGAAAATACAACGTCCTCTTATGCCATCCGCATTCGCCACTGGGTCCCGTCATCACTCGTTAGGTTACTTAACTAACGACAGAGCGGGGGATGGGCTAGCGCGGGTGTAAAACATAAGTGACGTCTAAATAGCTATCATATATAGATATTGTACATTCGTCAGACGCAATAATAGGCATTCCAGATCACAGATAAAAAATATTGGATTTGCAAGCAATCCGCGTTTCTTTGGAGTCTGCAACGAAATACGGATTACACAGTTGTGATGAATAGCCATTTACCCTACCCCAGACCCCTACGGGTACGGCAAACTACCCGCCAAGTACCAGAAGTGAAGCGGTCTACCTCAACACTTCAAAATACCCGGTAGTTTGTGTACCCCACCTTGGGTCTATCTTAGGAGCAAAAACAGTAAAAGAATAATACAACGGTGGCTACAACCGCAACCTGGATGTGCCCCGCAAAATAATATTACAACTTATTACAATTACATCGAATGAATTAATACAATAACCCATCACAAAACCCGACTAATCACCACAACAGTCCAATACAGTTTATATACACAAACAGTTATATATAACATCACAGATATGTGCAACCCCCTGCCAACCGACATACTAGCAGTTAGGGGAGGTTTACGAACACATAAAACATTTCACAGATATAATCATACAGGCAAACACCGTATAATTTCGATTGATTAAACACATTTAATTTTGCTCCAATACTTCTCTGTAAATCTGAAACCTGAGCAAAAATTAAAAAATACCAGAAAATACCAAATATCACAGCAGATGCACAGAAGAAAACTGGGCTGAATCGGCCCCAACTCGGCCGCGGATCCGCGGCAGATCGGTGGGATCGGCCATGGTTCCGCGGCTCTTTGGCCGATTCAGGAGCCCATTTTTCTTGTGTGTTCTTATATTTTCATGTGGGTCATTCTGGAGGTCCCTGAAAAATTTTTGGACCTCATTTTAAAATCGACAGAAACTATAGGATATCGGGGTTTTTTCCGGTTTGTTTTCCGTTCGAAATTCATAAAACATTGCAAGTGTGTTAATTATTATTTAGTGAGGCTTTGATACCACTGTAAGTCGATGTGCAACACCCCACGAGTTGCGGGGAGGCGGAAATATGAAAAACGATCTTGTTTATTAAGCGAATATCGACAAACCGAAGATCTTTGCTAAACGATAATTAACAAAAAGCATAGAGTTCTAAGCTACTATGTTAAAAGATTATACCAAACGATTCTAGTCCTTCGTCTTTACGATCTCTATGGCCTCCTTGGATCTCCACGTCCTCCTCGGCTTCCTTTCCGTGATAGACGATCCACCCAAGAACCCTAATCCAAGCTATAACCTCTAAACTTGAGGTTACTTAGTTTCTCTAGTTGTTAATAAAGTAACTAAGATGATGTAGAGATTGGTTATGGAGTGTTTAGTCTTTCCTAATCCTTGTTCTCAACTCATGAGTGGTAGGATTAGGGTTTGGTGTGTTAGTTGTATGTATGCCCTAGAGGCCAGTATTGTACAGATGATGTATATTATATTGGATGCTTGGACATATATAGAGATGACTTTCTTGCTCGACATGATAGTATGCTATCTGGTTGCTCTTTATCTTAACATGTACACTAGTCTCTTTATACTGTCTTATAGTTACATGTTGGTAAAGCCCTTAGGATGTGTACTTGACTACCTGGACTATGATGCAGATCATACTAGTGGGGACATGGTGGTCCATAAGTACATCCTTCAACGTCCCTAGTCGTGGGTGTATCGAGACGGGGCATCGATATACCAGAGTAGACTAGCTTATACGCTTCTCGACCCATGAGATGGGCGATGGATGATCCCATATCCATTGGTGTTTGACATCAGAGATGGTATACGTGTGCTCAGTGGAGACTGGGTACACTGGACGGACTCGCCGAGAACTCCCAGATGGTATTATACCTCACGTCAGATGGCAGTTCTCAGGTGACACTTGTACAGGTTAGTCTGTAGACCCGAGATCGTCATAGAGTCTTGTGTGATTCCCACTATGCTTTGATCTCCACCTTACCACGTCCATGAGGGCGTGCAAAACGGTGGTCTTTGGGTACAGTCCCGAGTCACATGGAGGCAATGAGCGATAGGAGGGGTTTCGTCTCTCCCGGTATTGGGGGTTAATGTTGCGCTGTGCTCGATTGGCCGTAACAGGGAAGTCCCTGGCCAGGGCTATTCAGAGATTTGCTGGTAAGTGTTACCAGTAGTTTCTCGACCCGTTATGAGCCTCACATCGGCACGACTTATCGGTTATTGGGGTCTGACGTTTACCACCCCTAGACTTGATATGCGACATATCAGACGAACAGACCGGACTGTATGGTAAGTGTTATTGGTTGGATTCACAGGAGTGTGAGCGGGCTAGCTCGTCGATCTTCTGATCGCTTAATACCCGGGTGGCCGTTACGTTTAGCAGACCACTTGCGGCTTGTGGGTGCTTGATATGATCATCATCTGCTACCGGCGTATTGACGAGTCTTTAGAGTCCTACACAGAGGTTTCCTGGCTCAAGCGAAACGAAATAGGAGCGCATATGAGATATGTACGGGACCGAGAATAATGCGTGTATGTGATACCGTATTTCATTCTCGCGATGAATGTTTCGATTGGTTGTATGAGATATAACCTAGTTATCGAATCATTGATTCGATAAATCGATACATTGTATACTAGTCGGTTATGTGCGACATGACCGGATCATTGAATCAAGTGTTGATTTAATGATTTAATGTATAATTATATATATCAGATATATTATTTTGCATTAACTAGTATTGGTTCACTTTAAATGGATTTTCTCACTTGATGTGCAAGTTGTATATGTGATATACTTTTGTGCACATGTTTGTATCATGTAGACTTGTGTTTGTGTAAAGATTAAACCATGGTTATATGAATGGTTAGGGTTTTATATACTTATTCATTTATTTATATTGATTATTCATTTTGGAAAAGAAAAGAAAAATGGTGGCATTATTTGTTTCTTTCATGAAGCTTCATAAAGAGTTGAATAATTGACCATTTTGTTTTCTTCTCTTAACCTAACCATCCACTTAACCCTAGTTTGCTCTCTACACTTGACCATGGTAAGTATATGATAAGTATTGATTTATTATTCTTTTTACACAATACTTATCATATTCTATCTACTTCTTCTTCTTCATCTTCAAGAGAGAAAGCTTGATGCCATCAATGGCATCTTGAGTTCTAAAGTGAGAAATCCAATTCTAAAGTGAACCCACCTCCTATTTCTTCACCCTCTACCTCTTGCCAAGTTGTTTTGGGTGTTTTCTTCACAAGTTTCACTACTTGGTGAAGTTGGAGCTTGAACTTGTGCAACCTCGACGTAGATCATCTTCGGCACGAAGCCGACGACCTATTCCGCTCATTTCGATGATGAAGCCGATGCGAGAGTCCGAGATCCAACTAGGACAGCGAGAGGACGCCTATGTGGAGCTTAGGAAGTGGAGAAACGGATCTACAAAGGTTGTAGCCTCTCTCCTTTAGTTAAGTTGTTAACTAGATTTGTATTTCGCCTAAACTTCTAGTCAACGATCCGTGTTAGGTTTTCTCGGCACCCTAAAAATTTGAAACTGGCATGGTTGATGCCTTGTGAGACCTCTTGAGAGTGCCTAGGAACCCTACAGTGGTATCAGAGCCTAGCTAGAGCCTTAGGCGAAGTCTTGACGGAGTTTGAAGTCCGAACGAACCCGAAACCCTAAAACCCATGAGCTCTCTGGACTTTTTCTAAAATCTGGGATTTTTCCATATTAAAAATGCTTAAAAAATTCAGCAAAGAATTCTAAGAATTACGGTGCAATTTGTTTCCAATGAACAGTACACTGTGCGGCGGAACCGCGGCAGAAGCATGGCTTCTGCGGCGGTTCCGCGGCTCTATGGTGACGTCAGCCCTAATTTTTTGCACAGTAATTCCTGATAAATTATGCTGAGTTTTCTTGGAATTTTTAAATTGATTCAAGGCTTGAGTGCTCTGGGGTTGTATTGGGAATCGACGATTCGATCGGATTATCAAACCTTGTCTAAGTGTTTTTCCGGATAACTTTAGAATATGTTAAAAAATTGGATACGGATATAAATACCCAAGTTTTCCCCTGCCGGAAAAATTCCAAATGTTGGATTTTTCTGTGGTTTAAAGACGTTCTGAGTAGTGCAAGTAACACGATGGTCCCTCTAGAAGACAACAAACCTTAACTCGATTATGTGACCGTCTTGAACTACCCTTTGAACCTTCGGGTTTGGGGCAGTACGGCGTGCCACATGTGAGGCGTTGGCTTGACCCTTCTAAGGCTGGACCGTTGGTACTGAGGCATGAAGTGAATGTCTTTGAACTTATTTCATGTGTTGATCGGTGTCGGGAAAACTTGGGTGTTCGAATGTTCGATCGGAAAGTTTGATATATTCTATTTATCCGGAATTGGATACAATAATTGGAATTCACAAACAGTTATGAGATAACTGGATGAATGTTATAAATCTAGTGGTTTAGTTTCACTTGATATCGAAAAGAGTTTTCGATAATGGGACTAAAATGCGGGGTTTATAACTGTTAGGCATGTGATGTCTAAGTATTTCATTTGATTAGGCATGTGATGTCTAAAGAGGTTGCGGATTCCAACTGTTGTAGTTTTACACTTTCTTTTCTGTGACCGTAAGTGTAATATGTGATATCGCCTGTTTCGTTGCTATATGTCAACGACAATTGGGATGCGCATATTTACTTACGTTGATGACATGTGATGTTATGTATTGCTGGATATGTTATATTGGATCGTCGTGTTTGAATAGCCGGGGGTTTTTATGTGAGATGAGTGTTTTTCATTTTCATTCATGTAAAAACTTGTATGTAATATTCTTTTATTTGGGACACTTCCAGGTAGCGGAAGTTGTCACCTTTTGTATATTATTTACTTTTCCGCATTAGGATAGACCCAAGGAGGGGAGCACAAGTAACCGGGTTCTGGGGTCCAGTGGGAGACCAACTCGAGGAGTCGAGTCCGGGTCTCCTAACCCTAGAATTGGCAGGGTTGCTTGCCGCTCTCGTAGGGGTCTAGGGGTGTGGGATTGGCTATTCATCACGACCGTGGAATCCGTGTTTTATACTGGCTCGTATTGAAAACACGGACGTCCTAGTATATCCAATGTTTCATATGTTTCTTCTGCTGCGATATCTGTGATGTGATCATGTGATGTTCTGTGATAGATACAGTATATAGTATATATAATATATTATATAGACGTTACTCATGTTTTGCACCCGCACTAGCCCTGCCCTGCTCTGTCGTTAGTTACCTAACCTAACGGTGCACGAGGGGACATCGAGGCGAATGCGGATGGTATAAGTGTACGTCGTATTTATCTGTGATGTTTAGGTATTTAAATGATGGGACTTCATTAATGTGATTAATGAAAGAAAAGAAACCTAAGATGTTGTAGAATCAAATTTTAAACAAAACAGGTAGCTACAGTTCTTGCTTTGCATAGCGGTATATATGATATACCCTGCACCTTATTCGATGAGGAAAGGACCGAGATCCCTTCACCGGGAGTGACTCCTTTAGCAATAACTGGCATATGCTAAAAACTCGGTTTGCTTTTGATTGTTTTTGAGTTTTTCTTTGCACGGTGATATATATGATATATCCCGCACCTCATTCGACGAGGAAAGGGCCGACGATCCCTTCACCGGGAGTGACCCCTTTAGCAAAACTAGAAAAGCCTCAAAATCACTCCATTTCAAAACTTCATTTGATTCTACAACGATATCAAGTTCATTACGCTCATGGTTTTTATGAAAAACCTGCGTAGCCCTCCGTCATTTCAGATAAGTACTAGTTAGTATTCGTGCTGCGGTAGTTTGGCCTCCGTCAAGGCGCAGTGTACAGTAGCTAACTAGTGCTTATCTGCTTGCATATGATGCGATTGGATTAGGGTATTCGTACGGCGTTGTTTGGCCTCCGTCAAGGGTCGTGCGGGTGGGTTTAATTCAATCAGGAAATGACGGGTTGAACTTGACTAGCGGACTATGGGTTGTTTGGCCTCCGTCAAGGTCATAGGACGCTAGGGGCAAAATATTATCGGGAATTTCAAGTGTTGAAATTTGCAATGAGATTGCATACCTTCTATGAGATAGTTGGATCCCGATACCCACTGCGAGTAAGAGTTACTCCTGGGAGAGTTTTACACATTTCAATTAGCTGATCAAGTAGGTGTCTAGAAAGGTGTCAACGGGGTTACGCCTCTGGGAAAACGAGGTTTACATTAATTAGGTTCGTGCGAAAGCACGGGGGACCTCCCTCAAAGTACCGACACTGGCCTGGCTGAAAGATTGGCGAACTTGTAGTGTGTAATTAATCCCGGCTAATCTTTCCTTTTAGGGTTTGAAGGAAGATTTGATAAAAAGCAGTGGGAGCCATCCTGATTAGATAAGATAATAACCAATCTGATCTTGCACGAGCATACGCTAAAGTGTTTTCTTCTCTCTCTCTCCAGGTAGCGACCATTTCATGCCCTAATGAAGATAATAATATGGATGTTTTGACCGAACCCGCATGTTATACTGTGCAGGGGAACGTTGAACCCGTTCTATCTTATAAGTGTTATAAGAATGAACAGGAAACAGGAGAATATCTGGATTCTCAAGCCGCCCAAAAGAACATGCATGTTGATGCATCTTCTACAGGTGTGTTAGTTATTGAGAACTGTTTCTCAGTTCACCCTACGTCCTGGGTATTAGATACCGGATCAGGATCCCATATATGTAAACAGTTACATGGGCTACGAAAAGGTAGAGAACTGGGAAAAGGTGATCATTCCGTTCAAGTAGGGAATTGGGCAAATGTTGCAGCCAAAGCAGTTGGCGAATATCACCTTCAATTACCAAGTGGTGATACACTGATTCTAAATGAATGCTATTATATACCGAACATGATGTGCAACATTATATCAGTTTCTTTATTAAGTAAAGAAGGGTATAATTTTGTATTACAGGGTAATGTTATGAACATATTCCTAGATCAAAAGTTGGTTGCATCAGGCTCGTTGTATAATGGCATATTCATTCTCAATCAAAATACGGTCCTCAATTTACAAAACACACACAAGAGGAAGAGTTCTGAACTAAACGAATCTTTCTTGTGGCATTGTAGACTGGGTCACATCAATGTGACACGACTTGCTAAGTTGCATAAGGATGGGTATTTAAATTCATTTGAATTTTCATCTTATGACACTTGCCAGTCATGTCTCAAAGGCAAGATGACCAAAACTCCGTTTACAGGACACGGAGAAAGAGTTACTGAACTCTTGGGACTAATACATAGTGATGTATGCGGTCCCATGTCTACACATGCCAGGGATGGTTCTTCGTACTTCATTACATTCACTGACGATCTCTCTAGATTCGGATATGTGTTCCTGATGAAACACAAATCAGAAGCTTTTGAGAAATTTAGAGAATATAAACATGAAGTAGAGAACCAAACAGGCAAAAGTATTAAGATCCTTCGATCTGATCGAGGAGGAGAATACTTAAGTAACGAATTCAGAGATTATCTAAAAGAGAATGGGATTCTCTCTCAGCTTACTCCTCCTTATACACCACAGCACAACGGTGTATCGGAGCGGAGAAATCGCACCCTATTAGATATGGTGCGCTCTATGATGAGTACAGCTGAGTTACCTATTTCCTTCTGGGGATATGCACTGGAGACTGCTACATACCTACTGAATAGAGTTCCGACCAAATCAGTGCCTACCACTCCATATGAGATATGGAATGGCAAGAGACCATGTCTTAATTTTATTCAGATATGGGGTTGTCCGGCCTATGTTAAAACACAAAATCCGGACAAGCTCGAGGCAAGGTCTGTTCTATGTAAGTTTGTTGGATATCCCAAACATTCGTGAGGGTATATCTTCTACCACTCCGAGGAACAAAAAGTGTTTGTTTCTCGACATGTCACTTTCTTAGAAAAAAGTTTTCTTATGAATCAGATAAGTGGCATTGAGGTAGAACTGGAAGAGGTTCCAGCGACACAAACTATAACAGAAGACTTGGTAGAACCAGAGAATTCAGTAGAACTCGACGAACCCCAGCCTCTCCGTCGATCTAGTAGGGTTTCTCGTCCACCAGAGAGATACTACGGTTTTCTCATTGACGGTAGAAGCGAGGATTGCATCATGGAGGATGATGACCCAACTAGCTTCGAGCAGGCCATCACGAGTAGGGACTCAGTGAAATGGCTGGATGCTATGCGGTCCGAGATGGAATCCATGTACACCAACAAAGTATGGACTTTGGACGTTGCTCCTGAAGGGGTAAAACCCATTGGGAGCAAGTGGATCTTCAAGAAGAAACTTGGTGTAGATGGGAAAGTGGAGACTTTCAAAGCTAGACTTGTTGCAAAAGGTTTTCGTCAAAGGCCAGGTGTGGACTATGACGAAACCTTTTCTCCAGTAGCTATGCTTAAATCCATCCGGATCATGCTTGCCATCGCTGCATATCATGATTACGAAATCTGGCAAATGGATGTTAAGACCGCCTTTCTAAATGGTGATTTAGAAGAGTGCGTGTACATGACTCAACCAGAGGGCTTCGTAGACAGTGGGAGCAGCGGGAAGGTGTGCAAGCTGCTTAAATCCATTTATGGATTAAAGCAAGCATCGCGGAGTTGGAACATCTGCTTTGACGTCGTTATCAAAGAGTTTGATTTCGTCAAAATCCCAGATGAACCTTGTATCTACAAGAAGGTGGCAGAGAGTAAGGTTGTCTTCCTCGTATTGTACGTGGACGACATACTCTTGATAGGAAATGATATTCCTATGCTGCAATCGGTCAAGCTCTTCTTATCACAAAGATTCTCGATGAAAGATCTTGGTGATGCCTCCTGCATATTGGGAATTAGGATCTATAGAGATAGATCCAAACGGATTTTGGGATTGTCCCAATCCAGGTACATTGACACCATACTAAAGAGGTTTAGTATGGAAGAATCCAAGCGTGGGAACCTGCCCACGATCTCTGGAGTCACTCTCTCCAAAGAGATGTCTCCCAAGACTGATTTGGAGAGAGCTCGCATGCAAGGGATACCCTATGCTTCGGCTGTAGGCTCTATCATGTATGCGATGCTATGTACCAGACCCGATGTAGCATACTCACTAAGTGTAGTGAGCAGGTATCAAGCTGATCCTGGAGAGAGTCACTGGACAGCTGTGAAGAGCATTCTCAAGTACTTACAAAGGACTAAAGAGATGCTCTTGGTGTATGGTAATGGAGAACTCCAAGTGGAGTCCTTTACCGATTCGAGCTTCCAGAGTGATAAGGACGACTCTAAGTCGCAGTCGGGTTTTGTCTTTACCCTTTACGGAGGGGCGGTTAGCTGGAAGAGTTCTAAGTAGGAAACCGTGGCAGACTCGACGATGGAGGCTGAATACATCGCTGCCAACGATGCTGCTAAAGAAGCTGTTTGGATCAAGAAGTTCATTACTGAACTTGGTGTGGTTCCATCCATTGAGCATCCAATACCTTTGTATTGCGATAACAATGGAGCAGTGGCTTTGGCCAAGGAACCCAGGTCCCATCAGCAATCCAGGCATATTCTGAGGCGGTATCACCTGATCCGGGAGATAGTTGATCGCCGGGAGATCGAGGTCAGGAGGGTTAACACGAAGAACAACACGGCGGATCCACTCATGAAGGCCATTCCCCAGATACAGTTTGAGAGACTCTTCGGGATGCTCGGTATGCGATACTACAGCAGCTGGCCCTAGTGCAAGTGGGAGATTGTTAGTTGTATGTATGCCCTAGAGGCCAGTATTGTATAGATGATGTATATTATATTAGATGCTTGGACATATATAGAGATGACTTTCTTGCTCGACATGATAGTATGCTATCTGGTTGCTCTTTATCTTAACATGTACACTAGTCTCTTTATACTGTCTTATAGTTACATGTTGGTAAAGCCCTTAGGATGTGTACTTGACTACCTGGACTATGATGCAGATCATACTAGTGGGGACATGGTGGTCCATAAGTACATCCTTCAACGTCCCTAGTCATGGGTGTATCGAGACGGGGCATCGATATACCAGAGTAGACTAGCGTATACGCTTCTCGACCCATGAGATGGGCGATGGATGATCCCATATCCATTGGTGTTTGACATCAGAGATGGTATACGGGTGCTCAGTGGAGACTGGGTACACTGGACGGACTCGCCGAGAACTCCCAGATGGTATTATACCTCACGTCAGATGGCAGTTCTCAGGTGACACTTGTACAGGTTAGTCTGTAGACCCGAGATCGTCATAGAGTCTTGTGTGATTCCCACTATGCTTTGATCTCCACCTTACCACGTCCATGAGGGCATGCAAAACGGTGGTCTTTGGGTACAGTCCCGAGTCACATGGAGGCAATGAGCGATAGGAGGGGTTTCGTCTCTCCCGGTATTGGGGGTTGATGTTGCGCTGTGCTCGATTGGCCGTAACAGGGAAGTCCCTGGCCAGGGCTATTCAGAGATTTGCTGGTAAGTGTTACCAGTAGTTTCTCGACCCGTTATGAGCCTCACATCGGCACGACTTATCGGTTATTGGGGTCTGACGTTTACC
Organism: Agapanthus africanus; assembly: GCA_030015575.1. Lineage (NCBI taxonomy): Eukaryota > Viridiplantae > Streptophyta > Magnoliopsida > Asparagales > Amaryllidaceae > Agapanthus > Agapanthus africanus. Next base: position 291,621,963 of record CM057350.1, read on the forward strand.
ACCCCTAGACTTGATATGCGACATATCAGACGAACAGACCGGACTGTATGGTAAGTGTTACTGGTTGGATTCACAGGAGTGTGAGCGGGCTAGCTCGTCGATCTTCTGATCGCTTAATACCCGGGTGGCCGTTACGTTTAGCAGACCGCTTGCGGCTTGTGGGTGCTTGATATGATCATCATCTGCTACCGGCGTATTGACGAGTCTTTAGAGTCCTACACAGAGGTTTCCTAGCTCAAGCGAAACGAAATAGGAGCGCATATGAGATATGTACGGGACCGAGAATAATGCGTGTATGTGATACCGTATTTCATTCTCGCGATGAATGTTTCGATTGGTTGTATGAGATATAACCTAGTTATCGAATCATTGATTCGATAAATCAATACATTGTATACTAGTCGGTTATGTGCGACATGACCGGATCATTGAATCAAGTGTTGATTTAATGATTTAATGTATAATTATATATATATGATATATTACTTTGCATTAACTAGTATTGGTTCACTTTAAATGGATTTTCTCACTTGATGTGCAAGTTGTATATGTGATATACTTTTGTGCACATGTTTGTATCATGTAGACTTGTGCTTGTGTAAAGATTAAACCATGGTTATATGAATGGTTAGGGTTTTATATACTTATTCATTTATTTATATTGATTATTCATTTTGGAAAAGAAAAGAAAAATGGTGGCATTATTTGTTTCTTTCATGAAGCTTCATGAAGAGTTGAATAATTGACCATTTTGTTTTCTTCTCTTAACCTAACCATCCACTTAACCCTAGTTTGCTCTCTACACTTGACCATGGTAAGTATATGATAAGTATTGATTTTATTATTCTTTTTACACAATACTTATCATATTCTATCTACTTCTTCTTCTTCATCTTCAAGAGAGAAAGCTTGATGCCATCAATGGCATCTTGAGTTCTAAAGTAAGAAATCCAATTCTAAAGTGAACCCACCTCCTATTTCTTCACCCTCTACCTCTTGCCAAGTTGTTTTGGGTGTTTTCTTCACAAGTTTCACTACTTGGTGAAGTTGGAGCTTGAACTTGTGCAACCTCGACGTAGATCATCTTCGGCACGAAGCCGACGACCTATTCCGCTCATTTCGAAGATGAAGCCGATGCGAGAGTCCGAGATCCAACTAGGACAGCGAGAGGACGCCTACGTGGAGCTTAGGAAGTGGAGAAACGGATCTACAAAGGTTGTAGCCTCTCTCCTTTAGTTAAGTTGTTAACTAGATTTGTATTTCGCCTAAACTTCTAGTCAACGATCCGTGTTAGGTTTTCTCGGCACCCTAAAAATTTGAAACTGGCATGGTTGATGCCTTGTAAGACCTCTTGAGAGTGCCTAGGAACCCTACATGGTGAAGGAGAGAGAGCTTGAGGAGAGAGAAGGTGGAGATGATAATGAGAATAAAAAGCTTCTCACTTGAATATATGATACATAATGAATTATCAAATAATATCAATTAAATGATTATTCACCATGCTTCATTTATTCAAGGAGAGTGATTCATCATGTGAGTCATTGATCATTAATGATGCATTAATGATGCATTTAATGATATGATGAATCATATGAATGAGTCACTAAAACAATTAATGAAAATGCCACCTCAACCCTTCATGTCACATCCTTCTAGAAGCTTCTCGGAAATTACGAGAACGCCCCTCGCATCCGTGAAAACACAGAAAAACTTCAGACTGTATAAATCCAATAACCCGATACTTGAATCTGGCTTAAACCAAAGCCGGCTAGTAAAAACCGTCCGAATGTCGTACGTGCGTTTAAACACGTATGCGTCCGAACCTTTGTCGTAAAACCATACGACCTCTATATCTTTTCGCCTAGGTTTGGGAAATCTCTGTGTGGGACTCTAAAGACTCGACTACTACGCTGGCAGTGGGTTTAACCACAGACCGCAAACGGCACTAGCTGTACGTAACGGTCTCCAGGTAGTTGCCGATAAGAAAGCCGATGAGGTAACCCATCCGAAATCCTACTGAGCCTTTCCGTGACAATATCCGCGCAGTCCGGTCTGTTCGTCTAAGAGTATCGCATGTATGGCCTAGGGAGGTGGTGGACGTCAGACACCTAATAACCATACAAGTTGTGTTGGTATGGCTCAAGACCATCCGAGAATCTACTGATCAGTCCATCAGTAATTCTCAATCAGCCCTGGCCAGGGACTTATGGTAATGACCAACCGATCACCGTGCGATATCAACTCCCTTTACCGGGAGAGGCGAATCCTTAACAGTCACTCACTGCCTCCACATGGCTCAGGACTGTGCCCAACTAAAACCTGTTTGCACGACTCCTTTGAGCCGTGGTAGGGTAATAATCAAAGCACAGTGGGAACTCACACGAGACAAATGATGACTTTAAGTCAACGGACTATCTGTACACATGTCACCTGAGAACTGCTATCTGACGTTAGGTATAATACCATCCAGTCAGTTCTCCGCGAGTCCTGTCCGGTGTACTCACATCCAGTGAGCATCTGTATACAATCTTAGGTGCACTCCACCAATGGCTGCGGGACCAATCCATCGCCCCTCCTCAGGGTCTAGATATGTATATGTTAGTGTTTATGCCCTAGAAGGCCATTACTGTATCATACTAGTTTGTATATTACTTAATGGAAGCTTGGGATATTCACATGTATATAACAGTCTTGCTAAACATGGTAGTATGCTACTTGGTTTTTCTATCTTAATATGTGAGTATACGTATTGATAGAGCTCTTAGGATCTTGCTTGACTACCAGCGTTGTGATGGCAGTCACACTAGTGGGGGCTGGGTAGTCTACAAGCACATCCTTATTCGGGTCCCTAGTCGTTGGATTATCGAGACAGGGCATCGATACTCCGGAGTAGACTAGTGTGTACGCTTCTCATCCCAGTTGGGGAGATGGTCTGTCCCACAGCCATCAGTACGTCATACTGGAGATAGTATGCAGGTGCTCGTTAGGTTACGGGTACACCGGACAGGACTCATAGGGAACTGTTGGTTGGTTTTATACCAGTCGTCAGTGAGCAGTTCCCAGGTGACATGAGTACAGCATAGTCCGCAGACTTGACACTGCTACTTCGCCTCGAGTGTGTCCCACTGTTCTTAGATTGCTACCCTACCACGGCTCAAAGGAGTCGTGCAAACAGGTAGCAGTTGGGTGCAGTCCCGAGCACTTGGAGGCAGTGGCGGTTAGACAGGATTCATCTCTCCTGGTATTGGGGGTTGATATCGCGCTGTGTCAGAGAGCCATTACGCAAAGTCCGTGGCCAGGGCAAGCGAGATTTGCTGGTAGGTTCCAGTAGTTTCTCAGGGTGTAATGGGCTTCGCTCCGACACGACTTATACCGCTATTAGGGGACTGACGCTTGCTGCCCCCTAGGCCCGATATGCGATAGTCTTAGACGAACGGACCGGACTGTATGGAGATTGTCACAGCAGGCTCAGTAGGAGTTCGGATGGGTTTCCTCATCGGCCTTCTTATCGACATCTACCTGGGGACCGTTACGTACAGCTAGTGCCACTTGCGGTCTATGGTTAAACCCACTGCCAGCGTAGTAGTCGAGTCTCTAGAGTCCCACACAGAGAGTTTCCCTACTCCAGGCGAAACGATATAGAGGTCGTATGGTTTTACGACAAGGGTTCGGACGCATACGTGTGTTTACGCACGTACGACTTTCGGACAGTTTTTACTAGTCGGCTTTGGTTTAAGCCAGTTACTAGTATCCGGTTATTGGATTTATACAGTCTAAAGTTTTTCTGTGTTTTCGCGGAAAGGAGGGGCGTTCTCGTAATTGCGCGAGAAGCTTCTAGAAGATGGTGACTAAGGAGGTTAAGGTGGCATATACATTGAATGAGATTAGTGAGTCAATGAGTGATTCATCCATGTCATTAATGCATCATAAATGCTTAATGACTCATGGTAATGAATCACCATTAGATATTTATGAAGCATGATTTTTCATCATTTGTTTTTCTTTTATTGATAAATCTTAATGCTTCATATATATTATGATAACTCATTTTCTCATATCAATTATTCTTCTCACCTTCTCTCTCCTCAAGCTTCCTCTCTTCAAACCCTAATCCTCCCCTCTCATGTGTTGAGTACAAGGATTAGTTAGACTACTTAATCCATAACCCTCACTCTATATCATCTAGGTACTTTGATTAGCACTTAAAGAAACCTAGTTTCCTCAAGTTTAAAGGCAAAGCTTTGAGTAAAGCTCTCGTGGTGGATCGTCTACTACTTGGAGAAGGTCGAGGAGGAGGTGGAGTTCGTAAAGACGAAGGACACGGTTCTACAGGTATAATCACTTCACATAGTAGTTTAGAACTCCTATGTTAGTTGTTAGTTATCGTTTAGCTTCGATTCATGCGGTTAGTCGATGTTTAAGCAAAGAACAAGATCGTTTTTCATATTTCCGCCTCCCCGCAAGTCGTGGGGTGTTGTACATCGACTTACAGTGGTATCAGAGCCTCGCTAAACAATAAATAACTTACTTGAAAATTTGTATGAATTTCGAACAGAAAAAACGAAACCGGAAAAGCCCGAAATCATAAGTTTCTGTCGTTTTTTAAATGAAGTCCAAAAATTTTTCAGGGATGTTCAGAAAGCTTGAAAAGACAGTAGAAGAACACCCAAGAAAATTGGGCCCCTGAATCGCCTAAAGCGCCGCGGAACCGCGGCGGATCCCACCGATCCGCCGCGATTCCGCCGCCGAGTTGGCGATTCAGGAACCCAATTTTTTTTTTTGTTGGTTCTCTGGGATATTTGGTATTTTCTGGAATTTTTAATTTTTGCTCAGGTTTCAGATTTACAGAGAAGTATTGGAGAAAAATTAAAAGTGTTTAATCGATCAAAATTATACAGTATTTGCTTGTTGGATTATATCTGTGTTTGTATAATGTGTTCGTAAACCTCCCCTAACTGCTAGTATGTCGGTTGGCAGGGGGTTGCACATTTCTGTAATGGATTTTATCTGTTTGTGTATATGAACTGTGTTGGACTGTTGTGATGTATAGCCGGGGTTATGTGATGGGTTATTATTTAATTCATTTGATGTAAATGTAATTTGTTGTAATATTATTTTGCGGGGCACATCCAGGTTGCGGTTGTAGCCACCGTTGTATTATTTCATTTTACTGTTTTTGCTCCTAGGACAGACCCAAGATGGGGTGCACAAACTGCCGGGTGGGTAGTTTGCCGTACCCGTTGGGGTCTTGGGTGGGGTAATGGCTATTCATCACAACTGTGTAATCCGTCTTTTGTTGCAGGCTCAAAACAAACACGGATTACTTGCAAATCCAATAAAGTTCATCTGTGATCAGGAATGCCTATTATTGCGTCTGACGAATGTACAATATCTATATATGATAGCTATTTAGACGTCACTTATGTTTTACACCCGCGCTAGCCCAGCCCCCGCTCTGCCGTTAGTTAAGTAACCTAACGGGTGATGACGGGACCCCGTGGCGAATGCGGATGGCATAAGAGGACGTTGTATTTTTGTTGTTTTCTGCAATGATAGGTTAATGATGGGACGCATTATTTATAATGCAAAGAAAATAAACCAAAAAGTTGAATCGTTGGAACATTTTAAAAGAAACCACTCGGTTATTTTAAAAGAGCAGAATTTTTAATTGCGGAGCTTTAACCACTCCTTTTAAAAAGCTATCAGGTTCCTTCGATTATATCAAGTTCACTACGTTCACGGTTTCGCCAAAACCAGTAGTAGCCCACCGTCATTTCTTATGGATGGTCAGTAGTATTCAAGCTATGTTTGTTGGCTTTCGTCAAGGCATAGTGTTTGGTAGCTGCTGGGGTATTCATTTGTTGCATAGATAGATGAGTTGGTTTGGGACAGTCGTATAACCTTGTTGGCTTTCGTCAAGGGTATATACGGGTGGGTTCAAATTAACAAGATAATGATGGGCAGAACTTGACATGTGTTTTATGATTTGTTGGCTTTCGTCAAGGTCATAAGAACATGGGGCAAAAATCAATATCGGGAATTTCTAAAGAAACTGAAATTTGCAAAGAGATGCATACCATTTGGAGTTTGATGAATGTTGGTAGGATTCCTTCAACATTATCATACGATGATATTTAGATCCTGTTGCGCCACGGCAGCGCCCCGGCCGTCTTACTCGAGGCCAAATTGCGGAATCAAAATTTTTCCTTACTCGGAAACCGGCGCTACCGCGGACAAAGAAAACCCGGATTGTTAACCATTAACCTACGCTAGCTAACAAGAGATGGGAAGAAAAGTATACCGAGTGATCCGAGTCCTCCGGTCTTCTCTTCATCATCCCGATCTCCCGCGGAAAGTCTTGGCTCCACATCGTCGCCTCCTCGCCGGAAAGGGCACCACATCGCCTTCGTCTTTTACGGGCTCCCGCCTCAATACCGAGGCAACTCGAGCATGAAGCCGGCAACTCGACATGCCCAAGAAGTGCTGTAGAATGTAGTGTAGATGATGCTAGTCTCATTTGGGGTTTGTAGTTGCCATGATGGAGGATTGGGGTTAAGAAAAATGGTGCTTTCATTTTTCCGAAACAAGAAGAAGAAGGAGATGAAGAATTCCTCCCATAACAAAGATGAACTCTCTCATTCTTTTTCTTTCTCTCTTTCTTTTTCTTCCTCTCTTTCTTTTTCTTCTCTTTCTTTTTCTTCCTCTCTTTCTTTTTCTTCTCTTTCTCATAACCATGAAAGACTTATTCATCAAGTGAGAATAAAGGGTGGAGGAAAAACAATATGAAGCTAGAAGGGAGGTGAGTGTAGGATGAAGGAAGTGGTGACCACATCAAGAGACAAGAAAACAAACAACCATACGCTTATCAAATCAAACCCATACCCTCACTTTATCACAAGTCAAGGTGCAAGATATGAAAGGTGTCATAATCAATACATTTACAAGAAACCCCCCCACAAAGTGTAATTTGCAAAACTGCAAATTACCCCCTCCATCAGAAAAGTCCGGCCGGGAAAGAACAAAGGAAAACCGGCCGGAACGGAATGCAAACTGGCAACTCCAGAAAACTGGTCCCGTAATAAATTACAGGAAAATCCCGACACTGTGCATACACACCCGCATCTGTATTCCGACCGGATACAAATGCAATGAGACAAAATCTACACTGTACTAAACTAGGACCGGCTTAAACCAAAGCCGGCTAGTAAATCTGTTCGATCCTGATCCGTGCAATACCGCACGTATCTGATCGAACCCTGCCATATACCTATACGGCTACTAGTACAAACCGTCCGATCCTGATCCGTGCAATCCGCACGTATCTGATCGGACCCTGCCATATCTCCATACGGCCTCTACAGCGTTTCGCCCGAAAGCTGAGTAACTGAAAGTGTGGTGGACTCTAAAGACTCGTCAATACTATGGATGTGGATTTAACCACTGGCACGTCAGAGGTATAAGCCAATACGTGACGGGCCACCAGCTATTGACCAAAAGGGACGTCGATGAGGAAGCTCACCCCGACACCCAACTGAGCCTGTCAGTGACAATATCCGTACAGTCCGGTCCGTTCGTCTATGAGTATCGCATGGCGGGCCTAGGGGGTTGGTGAAAGTCAGACCCCCAAAAGCGGTACAAGTCGTGTCGGAGCGTAGCCCAGAACGCCCTGAGATACTACTGGAATACCTACCAGTAAATCTCCTGCCTCGGCCGAGGGCTTTGCGTAATGGCTCTCCTAGACACAGCGCGACCTCACCCCCAATACCGGGAGAGACGAACCCCTGCAGATCCGCTCACTGCCTCCATGTGGCTCGGGACTGTACCCAACTAAAACCTGTTTGCACGACTCCTTTGAGCCGTGGTAGGGTAGTAATCAAAGCACAGTGGGAACTCACACGAGACAAATGACGATCTCAGGTCGATGAACTAACCTGTACACATGTCACCTGGGAACTGCTATCTGACGTCTGGTATAAGACCAACTAGCAGGTTCCCGGCGAGTCCTGTCCGGTGTACTCATAACCCAATGAGCACCTGTATACATCTTAGGTGAACCAACAGACACCAGTGGCTTGTGAGACCGGCCACCGCCCCTCGTCGGGGTCTCGACTGTATACACTAGTCTACTAATGGAGTATCGATGCCCAGTCTCGAAACTCCCACGACTAGGGACCATTTAAGGATGTGCTTATAGACCTCAGCTCCCACGTATATGATCGCCATCATACTGCTGGTCGTCAAGCAAGAATCCTAGGGGCTCTATCAACGTGTAATAGCGACGTGTCAGGTCACCTAAAGCAGTACACGATGATAAAGATAAACCAGATAGCATACTATCATCTCGAGTAAGACTGTCCTCCTGGGATAGGTCCTCCCTCAATCATTGCAATCACGTGCCTGTGATCCAATAATTGACTCTGAGGGCACTATCTCCAACAATCTCCCACTTGCACTCAAGGCTAATTATTGCGATGTCGCATACTCACAGCCCGTGTGATACCGAACACCAAACTCCTCTACTAGTCAGTCTCACAAAGCTTGTTTGCGAAACTATTGCGTTCGAGGAACAGCCTCAGTGAGTGGATCCGCTGTGATGTTTCTTTCTATGTCTCTCTATATCTCAAGTTCGCGGAGAAAGCCATCTCCCGAAATGAGCAATACATGTCTTAGAATGTCTGGATGTCTGATGGGACCTAGCTCATAAATGAACTCCAAATCCAAACTTCTTAGACTGTATCATCAACTGAACTTAATCAGTATCCTGCGCCATGCCTCCCTCAGTATTGCCTTGGACCACCTGTCCAAAATACTGTCCCTCGTCAGAAGGAGAACTATAACTCTGACAACCTGCTTGTCGTCCATGTCACCTTGGAAGCCTGGAGTGATAACCGTCTCCTAAAAGAGGCAGCCGTTATCATATCCCTAGAACAATCACTTATGTTCTAAAACTGCTTCCGACTGTTCCTCCAGGATTGGATCAATATCAACTTATTGCATCTACTGCAAGAACAACATCTGGTGTGGTACTTGACATCTCATGATTGACTCAATTGCCTAAGCAAGTGATCTGTCAATCATGCGTATCCCTCTCCCCTTTAGTCTATAAGACACCTTTAGAGAGGGTGACTCCATTACCTGCAGGTACACTACCATGCCAGGAGTCGTCCATTCTAAATACTCTTAGAATGCTGTCAAGGTACCCTGATTGGGAAACCACCCAAATCTAGATCTAAAACCATAGATCTAGTAACCAGTGTGTCTGATATAATGTCCAAGTCCCATGTGGAGAAAACACTGTGTGACGACCAAAGTATAACCGATCGTAGTATAGGAATGTCACTTCCTACTACCTTCTCAACAGATCCATCCCCTATTCTGATGACGTCAAACCCATGACTGTCAAATCAGAAACAGATGATCAAACTCCGCTATATCTGCTTTAGTCTACAAATGGATATAAGCATGAAGTCCACCAATGCTTCCGCTGCTCCCACTGACTACGACAACCCTCTGCCAGAGTCATATAGACGTGCACTTCTAAAGCTAGTTTAGAACGACGCTATACTCATCCTCCTGCCGGGTCTCGCAGCCTGGAACAACAACAATGGCAAGTGTGGGTAAACAAGAACTTCCCTGTCACCGTCCTTGAGGCTACCGGAGTACCTCTCGGGTGCCTGAAGTTACCCACCTTATCTGCGGAGTGGCCAATGGAATGTCAAATCAGATTGAATCTTTAGGTTCCTTATCAAATCTTCAGTAATCGTTTGCGGTTCTGGAATCACTTCCAGTTCTACCATACTCCCACTTCTGTTTTTGAAAAAAATCCATTTTTAATAAAACTGCAACGAGTCTAGAACAATATTTCTATTGATCTGCCAGATGGTAGAAAATCAACCCTCGTCATAGCCTGGGTCAACCCACAAACAGCCATTACAGAAACGTGCCTTGAGTTGTCCAGTGTCTGGTTTTAATCATAAGCTGGACAACTCCCCATACCTTAACATCGTTAAGATATGAACTGTTCTATATCCAATATAGAACCAGAGGCACTGATTCAATTGAACCAGATTCAAATCATGCAACTATCTCCAGTGCATGTCAACTAAATGGAAGGAGGCGGATCAGCGTTACTCAACTTAGGAATGCTTCCAATTATGAGTAACCTGAAAGAGAAGCAAGTTCTCATTACTATCAACTGAATACCATACATAAGTATCTACATCTTCGATCACCTTGAAGAATCCCGATACTTGCTACACCTGGTTCTCTACTCTATTCAAATACCTATAACTCCTCAAAACTTAGACCCTGTGTTTCCACGAAACAGCTGTCTAAAATCTAGAGAAGTCATAAGTAAACCGAATATAGTACGAGCACCAACCCCTCTGTCCTAATGGACACTGGACAACATACAATACTCTGTATAAGTCCGCTGAGTCTAACAACTCTTTCACTGTGTGTCGTAGGTTGAAAACTGTACTTATAGTTAAGAAGAATTACACCGCTGTTTAATGCTCCTTACCTAACCATCCACTGATATAGGTAAATGTCATCGACATAATATCAAAAGGTATATCTCACTCTATGAAAATAGACGTACAGATATATCGATTTGAAATTGGTGCACAACAGCGGATATTCAAAACCAAATATTTGCCGACCGGCAAACAACCCAGGTGACTTTCTCAAATATCACCGATTACAACGAATCCCGATATAATGAGGATGATCACCCAATTCCCAATAACTTACTCCCACTCATCATCTGTAAAACCATACAGATGTGAGAATCCAACCTGGTAAATACATACCCTGGAGTAAGTGTATAATCGGGAAATCAGTTTTCTATTAACAGTACACAGTGAAACTGAAACATTGAAATGTTTCGTCGGGGTATCCTGGTATTCCTAGTAATGCCTCTTCCATTATCCAGATTCACAACTGTAACCGTATATCTCTTTGCCATCTGTCCAAATCCCTTTATATGTCTTTAGTCATTACCGTCTGCACACCCCCTTAGGCCAAATGGTTTTCTTCCTTCCCTACCGTTCGGCACCAGCCTATGGTTTGGAAGAAGACTATCCAATAAGCATAAAAGGTGTACTGTCCTAATCTTAGGAGCACTCGCAAAGCGAGAGAAGGTGAAGATAAAAGACAACTGAATGTACTTTATTCCTATTTCTCCTGAACCATAATCCATCCCCGAACTGGAACTAGTTCCTTTCGAGTTCGTATATAACCATACGATGGAGTATCCAATAAAATGGGATCTTCGTAGTGATACGGAGTGTCCTGGAGAAATACAAAGGTGATTTAGGATTGGCGAAGAAATACTTGGTTTGGTCGTGAATATCAGTCGCAATTTACTTTGCCCTCTTACTAATCCCTTGCTTTGTCTGAACTTAATACCTTCTGTACACCGTTTTAGGCTAACTGGTTTTCTTCATTCCCTACCGGTCGGCACCAGCCTATGGTTTGGAAGAAGACTATCCAATTTGCGTAATAGGTGTACTACTCCTAAACCAAGGAGTACTCGCATCCTGAGAGAAGGTGAAAAGAAAAGACAACTGAATAGTCCTATCCGTTTTCTCCAGAACCAGAAACCATCCTCGAAGTCCTTCGAGTTCGTATCTAACCATACGATGGTTTTGTCCAATGGAAGTGGACGTTCGTAGTAATACGGGGTGTCCTGGAGAAAAGGGTAAAAGTAGGAGTGGCAATGAGGTCTGCAACTCTGACAATCCAAAAGCCAGTGTTAAGAAGGTTCGGTCAACTTGGTCACTGAGTCATAGTCCAGGGTCGGGTCAATGGTCGCTGCCAAAGAGAGAGAGAGAAAAGAAACACTCAGCGTGCACTCTAACCTAGATCAGAATGGTTACCAATTTATCTAATCAGGAAACCTCCCACTGTACCTCAAATTCTCCTCCAAACCTGAAAGAAGAATTAGTCGGGATCACCCGAGGAGTAAACTAACTCATCAGTGGGAATCGGGATCCAACTATCATCGCATGATAACTTGACGGAATCCACTCAAGTTACCACACTCCAGAAGGTATGCGCATGCCTGGCAAGTTTCAGTTCTTTTGAAACTCCCGATGTGATTTTTACCCCTAGGACCCAAGTGACCTTGACGAATAATCAACAAATCAAAAGGTCCTAGTCAAGTTCAACCCGTCATTATCTTGATTGCGTTAAACCCACCCGCACGACCCTTGACGAATAATCAACAAAGTCGCACGACTGTCCTAACCAATCCACATATCCATGCGACAGAAAGCATTACAGAGCTACCGCACACTACGCCTCGGCGAATAGCAACGACAAACGTAGCGCGAATACTAAGCAATACTAATCCGAAATGACGGAGGGCTACGAATGGTTTCTGGCGAAAACCTTTAACGTAATGAACTTGATATCGTTGAAGGAACTGGATAACTTTTATAAAAATATAGTGACGAAAACTTTTACTAAAGAGGTCACTCCCGGTGAAGGGATCTCGGCTCTTTCCCCGTAGAATGAGGTGCAGGATATTCCAACTGAATACCACGATGCAAAGCAAAAGTAATCGGCTATAGTGAAGCTATTGCCCTGACGCAAACTTCTGTCCAAGGGGTCACTCCCGGTGAAGGGATCTCGGCCCTTGCCTCGTCGACTGAGGAGCAGGATATTCCAAATGAATACCACGATGCAAAACAAAAGTGAACGTCCTTGCAATAACAGCCTTTTGAAAAATGTTCCAACAACATCAGAATAGGTTTGTTTAAACTTGCAATGATCCGAATCAATGCAGTCCCATCAATTGATCACACCACAAAGAACGAAAATATACTGACGTACGTATATGCCATCCGCATTCGCCACTGGGTCCCGTCATCACCCGTTAGGTTAGCTAACTAACGGCAGAGCGGGGACTGGACTAGCGCGGATGTAAAACATATACAACATCTACTAATATATATACCAATATATAGTATTTCGCTCAAGGCGTGAATAAAATGCAACATCACAGAAATGTACAGCATCACAGAACAATACAGATATCTGGAAACCCCGGGTTTCACAGAGCCGCTGCTGAAACCCGACGTTCCCCTGGTCGTGTGGATAGCCTGTGCAATGAAATCCTAGACCCCTACGGGCGCGGCAAGTCACCCGCCAAAACCTGAAGCGAGGCAGCCCCCTTCAGCACCGTGAATGGACCACCCAGCACTTCACGGAATCCGGTAACTTGGGCACCCCTCCTGGGTCATCCTGTACCCCCTACGAGTGCGGCGAATAGCCCGCCAATCCTGGACTGAAGCCCCCTCCGTCTCAATGCCCTGAGATGCGGGCCCGTTGCCCTCCAGAACCCGGCTATCCGTGCACCCCATCGCGGGGCAACCCTAATACAGAAAGTAAAATATACATACACCGGGTACATCGACCGCAACCAGGTCGTGCCCCAAAAGAATAATACAATCAGGCAGTGACGGCAGTCCACATGTCGGACGCTCGCCCCGTAATATCAAATGTACATAATACAACACTGTACTAACATTGCAACCAGGCTATCCCCCACGACCGATCCGCAACATCACAGCATAAACATAGAACATCAACGTGAAAGTCACGTTCGCAAATCCGTCTAACCGGGCTATAGCAGTTAGACCGGATTACCGATCGAGTGACATTCACGGTCGCAGATATAATGTAAATACTGTGAACCAGCAAGTTTAAAATATCCGATCGAACAAATTATACCAAATGGGCCCCAAGCATCACTGTAGCACTTACAGAAAATCTGGGCCAAAAAATTATATTCCAAAAACCCTATTTTAGAGTGTAAGACAATCTGGAAAAAATTGGCACAGTGAAGAACTGAACTCGCGGCGGAAGCGCGGCCAAATCATTGCTTTGGCCGCTCTTCCGCGGCGCTTTGAGGAATTTAGGCTACCAATTTTTACCAGATATCTTATATTTCCCTGCACATCATTCTGCAACCACCTGAAAAATTTTTTGACTTAAAAAAAATTCGACAGAAAACTGATGCGCACAAAATACAGTTTTTGGGATTTTTGTTCGATCGGGTCTTTAAACATACTAGAGCAAGCTAGACTAGGTTAATGGCGTGGCTCTGATACCATGTTGCGCCACGGCAGCGCCCCGGCCGTCTTACTCGAGGCCAAATTGCGGAATCAAAAGATCCCGATCCTACTGTGAGTATATGCTACTTATCAGGAGATTCGTCACTTAACGATCAATACTATAAACCAAGTAAGTGTCAAGAAAGGTGTCAGCAGGGTTACGCCCCCAGAGAAAAGAGGTTATTTAATTAAGGAACTTCGCGAAAGCGTTGGAAAACCTCCCTCGAAGTACCGACACTAGCCTGGCTGAACGGTTAAGCAAGTATTGTACAGTGAGAATAGTCCTGGCTAATTCTTCTTTTATGGTTTGAGAAAGGATTCGAGAAACAGTGGGAGCCATCCAGTTTAGATAAATTAAAAACCAATCTAAACTTGCAAGAGCATCATGCTAAAGTGTTTTCTTCTCTCTCTCTCATTGCAGCAACCTTGTGACCATGACTAGGTTACATCTAGATAACAAGTTGACTGAATCTAACTTATATGACTGGCAAAGGTCTGTCCAGATGACCATTGCCTATGACAAGCTGGACCATCCTATTACTACTCAAGATCCCGCCGTCCCAGGTCCAGTTTCCACCGTCGCGGATATGGATATCCGTCAGACAAAGGAAAAGAATAAAGCGAAAGCCAAGTGCCTCGTGTTGGCTTCAGTTGATGGTATAAACCAGAAGCAGCACGAGAAGATGGACTCAGTTTTCATCTTTCTCCATAACAAAGATTTATATGGAGAGCAATCTCATATCACAAGATATGAGGCCTCGAACGAATTAATTCAAGCAAGGTCGGCTGACGGGTCATCAGTAAGGGACGACGTCCTTATGATGACTAGCTATATTGATGAGCTCAAGGACCTGGAGACCACGTTGGGAAACAGGTCATATGCTGACTTATTTCCACAGTCCCTACCCTCTACTTATACCCTGAAAGAAACTAGGGAGACACAAGCTCTGCTTAATGGGGGACCTTCTTCTTCTACATCCAGGGCGAAAGCAAAGGATAAAAAGAAGAAGACCTCTACAAAGCCGATATACAGTGTCAGTAAAGTAGAAGGAAAGGAAAGAGCAAAAGTTTCGGGACTTGGTGTAGGCAAGGAGGGATGTTCCTATTGTTATGGGAATGGACATTGGCAGAAAGATTGCAAGGCTTTGGAAGCCAGTAGCCAGGATACGAAGCATGTTGTGGCTTCAGCCTCAAGTGTGCTTGTAATTGAGAACTGTTTGTCAATTAACTCTACTTCCTGGGTACTAGATACCGGAGCAGGATCTCATATCTGTAATTCGTTACATGCTTTGAGAAACCGTAAAGTTATAAGGATAGGTGATTTGTCTCTCAGAGTAGCAAACGGAATGAGCGTGGACGCTGAATCCGTGGGAGAATATCATCTAGGTTTGATAAGTGGGCAGATATTGATTCTCCGTAACTGTCTGTATGTACCTAGTTTGACTTGTAATATCATATCAGTGTCCTCACTTTCAAGAGAGGGATATGACTTTACATTCGTAAGCGATGTAGTTCACATCCACCTAAATCAAGTTCTGATTGGGTCCGGTACATTAGATGACGGTATATATGTATTGAATCAAGCTCAGGTTTTCAATGTCCAGAACACACTTAAAAGAAAGTCTCCAGAACTGAATCAGGCTTTCTTATGGCATTGTAGACTAGGTCACATCAATGAAACACGATTAACGAAGTTACATAGAGAAGGATATTTGAATCCGTTTGAATATCAATCTTATGCCACTTGTGAATCTTGTCTCATGGGAAAGAATGACAAAGACTCCGTTTACTGGACACGGAGTAAGAGCGAGCGAGCTCTTAGGACTCGTACACAGTGACGTGTGCGGTCCGATGTCTACACATGCGCGAGGTGGTTATTCCTACTTCATTACTTTTACGGATGATTTCTCTAGGTATGGACATATCTTCTTGATGAAGCATAAATCCGAGGCCTTTGAGAAATTCCAAGAATACAAGAATGAAGTGGAAAACCAAACAGGCAAAAGTATTAAGACACTGAGATCTGATCGAGGTGGTGAATACTTAAGTGCCGAGTTCCTGGGTTACTTAAAAGAGAAAGGAATTCTCTCTCAGCTTACTTCTCCATACACACCACAACAAAACGGTGTATCGAAAAGAAGGAATCGAACCCTATTAGATATGGTTCGTTCCATGATGAGTAAGGCTGAGTTACCGCGATCATTCTGGGGTTATGCGCTAGAATCAGCGGCATATCTTTTGAACAAGGTTCCAACCAAGACTGTGCCTACCACGCCATATCAGATGTGGAGTGGGAAGAAACCCTATCTTCAGTACCTGAATACATGGGGATGTCCAGCTTTTGTAAAAAAGCAGCATCCAGACAAGCTCGAGGCACGCTCAGTAGAGTGTAAGTTTGTGGGATATCCAAAGAACTCCATGGGATATTGCTTCTACTACGCAGAGGAACAAAAGGTTTTTGTTTCTCGTCATGCCCGCTTCTTAGAAACTGAATTTTTAGAAAATCAGAAGAGTGGGAGCACAGTAGAACTGGAAGAAATTCCAGAACCACAAGCTGTTACTGAAAGTTTGGTAGAACAAGAAGTTTCAGAAGAAAGGGACATACCAGCGCCTATCCGCAGAAGTAGTAGGCAGTCTTATCCGCCCGAGAGATACTACGGTTTTCACATAGACGGGGATCGAGAAGATTGCGTCATTGATAATGACGACCCTACTAGCTTCCTACAAGCCATTCAGAGCGGCGACTCGGTAAAATGGCTGGATGCAATGCGGACCGAAATGGAGTCCATGTACACTAACAAAGTATGGACTTTGGATACTGCTTCAGATGGGGTAAAACCCGTAGGATGCAAGTGGATCTTCAGAAAGAAAATTGGTGTAGATGGACAGGTTGAAACCTATAAGGCTAGACTTGTTGCAAAGGGTTTCCGTCAAAGACCTGGTTTGGACTATGACGAAACCTTTTCTCCAGTGGCTATGCTGAAATCCATTCGGGTCCTTCTTGCTATTGCTGCCTTCCACGATTATGAGATCTGGCAGATGGACGTAAAGACGGCCTTTCTAAATGGAAATTTAGAAGAGAGCGTCTATATGGATCAGCCAGAGGGATTCATTCAGAGTGGGAGCAGCGGTAAAGTATGCAAGCTGCTTAAGTCCATTTATGGACTAAAGCAGGCATCGCGGAGTTGGAACATCTGTTTTGATGATACTGTCAAAGAATTCGACTTTATCAAAAATCCAGATGAGCTATGCATATACAGTAAGATTGTAGGGAGAGTTGTCGTATTTCTCGTCTTGTACGTGGATGACATTCTCCTAATAGGAAATGATATTCCTATGCTACAGTCAGTCAAAAGATTCTTGTCACAGAAATTCTCTATGAAGGACCTGGGTGATGCCACCTACATTCTGGGGATCCAGATCTATCGTGATAGATCAAAGAGGATGTTGGGACTTTCACAGTCCAGGTACATAGACACCATATTGAAAAGATTCAGTATGGAAGATTCTAACCTACCGGCTTGTCACGGAATCACCCTCTCAAAAGAGATGTCTCCCAAGACTGATTTGTAAAGGGAACGCATGTCGATTATACCCTACGCTTCTGCGGTAGGCTCTATAATGTATGCGATGTTATGTACCAGACCAGATGTAGCATACGCATTGAGCGTTGTAAGCCGGTATCAGGCAAACCCAGGGGAGAATCACTGGATAGCAGTAAAGAACATTCTCAAGTACCTGAGAAGGACTAAGATGATGTTCTTGGTTTACGGCGGAAAGGACCTCAAGATGGAGGCCTATGCTGATTCCGGCTTCCAGAGTGACAAGGATGACTCCAAGTCCATGTCGGGTTATGTCTTTACCCTCAATGGAGGGGCGGTCTGTTGGAAGAGTTCCAAGCAGGACACCGTTGCTGACTCAACGATGGAAGCGGAGTACATAGCTGCATGCGATGCCGCAAAAGAAGCTGTCTGGATGAAGAAGTTCCTCACAGAACTTCAGGTGGTTCCTACCAGTGTTGGTCCAATACCTCTGTATTGCGACAACAATGGCACTATAGCTTTAGCGAAGGAACCCAGGTCCCATCAGAAGTCCAGACACATCTTAAGGCGGTATCACCTGATCAGGGAGATCGTAGATCGCCGGGAGATCGAGGTAAAGAGAGTAAATACAGAGGATAACATTGCCGATCCATTCACTAAGGCCCTACCTCAGATTCAGTTCGAGAGGCTACTCGAGATCATCGGTCTTCGATACGCCAGTACATGGCCCTAGTGCAAGTGGGAGATTGTTAGTGTTTATGCCCTAGAAGGCCATTACTGTATCATACTAGTTTGTATATTACTTAATGGAAGCTTAGGATATTCACATGTATATAACAGTCTTGCTAAACATGGTAGTATGCTACTTGGTTTTTCTATCTTAATATGTGAGTATACGTATTGATAGAGCTCTTAGGATCTTGCTTGACTACCAGCGTTATGATGGCAGTCACACTAGTGGGGGCTGGATAGTCTACAAGCACATCCTTATTTGGGTCCCTAGTCGTTGGATTAACAAGACAGGGCATCGATACTCCGGAGTAGACTAGTGTGTACGCTTCTCATCCCAGTTGGGGAGATGGTCTGTCCCACAGCCGTCAGTACGTCGTACTGGAGATAGTATGCAGGTGCTCGTTAGGTTACGGGTACACCGGACAGGACTCATAGGGAACTGTTGGTTGGTTTTATACCAGTCGTCAGTGAGCAGTTCCCAGGTGACATGAGTACAGCATAGTCCGCAGACTTGACACTGCTACTTCGCCTCGAGTGTGTCCAACTGTTCTTAGATTGGTACCCTACCACGGCTCAAAGGAGTCGTGCAAACAGGTAGCAGTTGGGTGCAGTCCCGAGCACTTGGAGGCAGTGGCGGTTAGACAGGATTCGTCTCTCCCGGTATTGGGGGTTGATATCGCGCTGTGTCAGAGAGCCATTACGCAAAGTCCCTGGCCAGGGGAAGCGAGATTTGCTAGTAGGTTCCAGTAGTTTCTCAGGGTGTAATGGGCTTCGCTCCGACACGACTTATACCGCTATTAGGGGACTGACGCTTGCCGCCCCCCTAGGCCCGATATGCGATAGTCTTAGAAGAACGGACCGGACTGTATGGAGATTGTCACAGCAGGCTCAGTAGGAGTTCGGATGGGTTTCCTTATCGGCCTTCTTATCGACATCTACCTGGGGACCGTTACGTACAGCTAGTGCCGCTTGCGGTCTGTGGTTAAACCCACTGCCAGCGTAGTAGTCGAGTCTCTAGAGTCCCACACAGAGAGTTTCCCTACTCCAGGCGAAACGATATAGAGGTCGTATGGTTTTACGACAAGGGTTCGGACGCATACGTGTGTTTACGCACGTACGACTTTCGGACAGTTTTTACTAGTCGGCTTTGGTTTAAGCCAGTTACTAGTATCCAGTTATTGGATTTATACAGTCTAAAGTTTTTCCGTGTTTTCGCGGAAAGGAGGGGCGTTCTCGTAATTGCGCGAGAAGCTTCTAGAAGATGGTGACTAAGGAGGTTAAGGTAGCATATACATTGAATGAGATTAGTGAGTCATATGAGTGATTCATCCATGTCATTAGTGCATCATAAATGCTTAATGACTCATGGTAATGAATCACCATTAGATATTTATGAAGCATGATTATTCATCATTTGTTTTTCTTTTATTGATAAATCTTAATGCTTCATATATATTATGATAACTCATTTTCTCATATCAATTATTCTTCTCACCTTCTCTCTCCTCAAGCTTCCTCTCTTCAAACCCTAATCCTCCCCTCTCATGTGTTGAGTACAAGGATTAGTTAGACTACTTAATCCATAACCCTCACTCTATATCATCTAGGTACTTTGATTAGCACTTAAAGAAACCTAGTTGCCTCAAGTTTAGAGGCAAAGCTTGGAGTAAAGCTCTCGTGGTGGATCGTCTACTACTTGGAGAAGGTCGAGGAGGAGGTGGAGTTTGTAAAGACGAAGGACACGGTTCTACAGGTATAATCACTTCACATAGTAGTTTAGAACTCTTATGTTAGTTGTTAGTTATCGTTTAGCTTCGATTCATGCGGTTAGTCGATGTTTAAGCAAAGAACAAGATCGTTTTTCATATTTCCGCCTCCCCGCAAGTCGTGGGGTGTTGTACATCGACTTACAGTATACACTAGTCTACTCCGGAGTATCAATGCCCAGTCTCGATACTCCTACGACCAGGGACATCTAAGGGTGTGCCTATTGACTATCCAGCTTCCACTAGTATGACTGCCATCACAACGCCGGTAGTCAGACAAACACCCTATGGGCTTTATCAACATATATATATATATAAACACCAAGTAAAATATATCATACGTTAAGATATAGAAAAACCAAATAGCGTACTATCATATCAAGCAAGACTGTCATGTACATACATATCCCAAGCATCCTATACAATGTAGGCCTCTAGGGCATATATATCCAACAAATCTCCTGCTTTTGCCAAGGACTTCGTGTAATGGCTCTCCTAGACACAGCACGATCTCACCCCCAATACCGGGAGAGACGAAACCCCTGCCGATCCGCTCATTGCCACTATGTGGCTCGGGACTGTACCCAACTAAAACCTGTTTTCACGACTCCTTTGAGCCGTGGTAAGGTAGTAATCAAAGCACAGTGGGAACTCACACGAGACAAATGACGATCTCAGGTCGATGAACTAACCTGTACACATGTCACCAGGGAACTGCTATCTGACGTCAGGTATAATACCAACTAGCATGTTCCAGGCGAGTCATGTCCGGTGTACTCATAACCCAATGAGCACCTGTATACATCTTAGGTGAACCAACTGACACCAATGGCTTCTGAGACCAGCCACCGCCCCTTTTTGGGGTCTCGACTGTATACACTAGTCTACTAATAGAGTATCGATGCCCAGTCTCGAAAACTCCCACGACTAGGGACCACTTTAAAGATGTGCTTATAGACCCCAGCTCCCACGTATATGATCGCCATCATACTGCTGGCAGTCAAGCAAGAATCCTAAGGGCTCTATCAATGTGTAATAGCGACCTTGTAAGGTCGCCTAAAGCAGTACACGATGATAAAGATAAACCAGATAGCATACTATCATCCTGAGTAAGACTGTCCTATCGGTATAGGTCCTCCCTCAATCATTGCAATCACGTGCCTGTGATCCAATAATTGACTCTGAGGGCATTATATCCAACAAATGCGAAGGAAGAAAGCTTACCGAGCATACCCCCAAACTTAAACTTGACAGTGCCCTCACTGTCAGGCTACACCAAGAGGGTCAAAATTGTCGGCGCTCCCCTTATTTTTATTATTATTATTTTATTCAAAACAAAAAGCAAACCAAAAATATATACACCAAAAGATCCCCCCAAACTTAAGTGAAACATTGTTTCCACTGTTAAGCGTTGAAGTTCAGAGTTAGGGGGAGAGAACAATATCAATCTATACAAGGCCTTACACAAGCCAAAAGTTAGCACCAACCATTCAAAAAATTTATCGCTATAATGTGCCGGTTGGTGAAAGAATGCGGAGAGGAAAGAAATGGAGAATACGCGAGACCGTATGGGGATAGAAACGGGATACGGTCTCGGTGGATGAGAAGAATGGCGGAGGGGAAAAAGAAATAGAATACGAACTTGAGGGTGGAAATGGAGTGAATAAATTAGTACAATTTGTAATGACCGATGTGTAAAAAGCTAATGTACTAATCTATCAACCCGTCGAGAAATGTGGCCAAACCCCTCAAGATTCGTGAGAAAACATGGGTAGACCAAACTTGGTAAACCAGACATAAGAAAATAAGGGAATACGGTGTCTTACGAAGTAGGAACGATGGAAAGTATGGAAGGAAGTAATTGAGGAAGGGTATCAGTTAAAGGTTCAGGAGAGTGTATACAGTCAATGAAAGGGACAGGATGAATTTGAAAATCCGACTCATCAACTAAAACTGGTTCATCCTAAAAAATATCCTTAAAATTTTTCTCAAAAATTGACTCATCCATGCAGTTATCATCAATATCTAGACGCATATGAAGTTCGGGAAAAAAAAACTAATGACTCAGGATGATGTCCACACGGAAGTGAAAGGACATGATGAATTGGTGAGAAAAACTCATCCAAAGCTGTGTGTTCATCATCCAAAATATTCCCAGCGTCGATATTCTCAATCAAGTGAAAGTTAAATTTCTCAGACACCTCATCAAAAGCATGGATTTTAATCAATTGTGGTTCTAGGTTGGAGATGTAGAGGTCAAAAGGATTGGGTGTGGTTTCACCTGACAGGGTCCCTTCACAATCTTGTTAATCAAACACTACAAAGTTGCACAACTCATTAATCATTCTATCATCAATTGGTGAATCATTTGGGACACTTAATAGACTTTCAAAACTGGAGTTGTGCAATTCAATTTGGAACGGGTAGGTTTTATTTGGAAGGGTGTACAGCTCACTCTCACTACTCAAATTCTTAATCTGTCCTATCGCCTCATCATACATTGGAAAATGTGGAGCTAGTTGGAAACTAGCTTCCAGTTCGTTATGTTGTATGAGGGCGGCCATAGACGCATTCAAATCCATCATCTGTTGGCATGACGTTACCCAAAAGTCTTCTAATAACTGTTCCAGACTAGACATGGGTTGTGAAGGGGTTTCAGTAAAAGATTCAAAGTTGTTTGGATACTGGAAACTCCCAAAAGGCTGTTCAGAAGCAATGTCTAGGGAAGGTGTAAAATTCGGGTAGGACTGGTAGGAATCGAATGGTTGGACAGGAGTAGGATCAACATTCGGATAAGAAGGTGATTGAAATTGTTGATCAAAAGAATTGGCAGTGGTGAAAGGAGTGAAAAATCGGCTACGAGATTGTTCAATTATGTCGGCAATGGACATAGGTTTCAGAGTTGCAACATGACTCTCAAAAGGGGTATCAACGTAAGAAGGTGGGGGAGGTTGAAACGGTTGATACAAAGTGGATTGCGGAGTCCAATTGTTTGTCCTAGACGCGTCTATCCGATCTTTCAAAGATATTTTGGGCATGGATGGATCGTTCGAAGTTCGACAAAAGCAAGAACCGTAAGAAGTAATGTCTAGTTGTGGGTACCAAAGTTCGAAAAGCGTTTTTCTAGGTGGGGTACCCATGATATGAAGAGAAGAAAAAGAAGAAGAGAAAAGGTGGGGGAAAAGAATGTGATTTTTTTATTTTTTTTTATTTTTTTGTTAGTTATCAACAAAAGAATGAAATATACACACAAAAAAAGAAAAACAATCACGACACAATACCACACACCTAATCGATCTAGGGTTCACCTAGGTCAACTAAACCTGCTCAAGAACTTGATTGTTGAAGTAAAACTATGTCGAGAAACGGGCTCAAGATATACTGATCACGAGGCCAGATAAGTGTAGAGATAAGGGGAGGTTTTCCAACACTTTCGCGAAGGTCCTTAATTAGATAACCCTTTCTCTTTTGGCGGTTTCTCCGTGAACACTTTCCTAGACACCCCGTGAACGATATACCGTTAAACGGTGTTATAAATATAGTTAACTTCTCCTAATGAGCGCGAAGTCCTTACAGTCTTAAAGTCTAGTTTCTTTTAAAATTTGTGCGGGTAAATGTTATGCTCAATTTCATGATTTGTGGGCCACGAAAAAGGTGATGAAATCCTTTACCGTATGTTGTGGGGTTCACTTGCCCTTAAGTCCGTATTAATGAATGCAATGCGCAAATCAATGAAAAGGGTTACAAACCTAAAAAAATCGATTTTTATGTTTAAGCACGGCACTGCAACAAATACGGGTTATTCAATTTTAGCGTTTGCCAGCGAACTTGCAAAGAATCCTGCAAAGATAGAATAGTGGATGCGTCGGATTTGAGAAGAAGGTGTTAGTAAAGTACGTACCGACAAGCTTTCGGGTTAAGAAACCCTCGTTGAATTGAATCCGGCTAGCTTGAAAAGTTCGCTTGCACGGGTCAAACTACCCGGATCTTTGGCACTGTACTTCGCAATCACCTTAGCTTTGAATGTACACTTTACTCAACACGATCGCAGTTCGCAAATCCGTCAATATCTGAAAATGTCGGTAAAACGGATTATTAGTGCAAAAAAGCGATATGAATACCCAAACTCTTGCACACCTAAAATTATTAAAATCAAGCAATAAAATTGGGACAAAATTAGAACATTGGATCACAGGGAAAAATTTTGGAGCAAAAGGGGAATCCTTGGCCGGCGACGCCAGAATTTTGAAGAATCTCGCCAGGCTTTCTGATGAATTGGGGCTCCAAATTTTTTCTGGTGTCTTAGTGTTATACTAGTGTCTCAATGTTATTGTTTATCTTTTCTATTTAGTTCTAGAGTGCTTGCAGGTCAAAAATCCAGAGATCAAAAAGGTTAGATATGTTAATTTTTGTTTTGGTTTTGAAATTTTTTTCGATTTTAATTTTTTTAAGAATGGTGTTAGTTATATAAACAAGATATACAGAGATTAACCTGAAATAACAACAATTAAAACGTTACCATCTCCCCGGCAACGGCGCCATTTGATTGGTGTGCTTTTGGCGTGTCGTATTTTAAGTTCTAAAGTTTTAACCGCAATCAAGACGGCGTTGCGTGTAGCTAGCCACGATGAGTACGGGTCATCCACAAGGAGGTGGTGCGTTTTGCGTTCTTGTTATGACGAGTTAAGGCGAGGGTCGGAAGTGTTTGATTCTAACCTAAGTGTGTATATGCAAAATGTCACGACCCGAATTTATTTCGTGACCGGCACTTAAATCAAGCAACGTCTAAAGGCGCAACGTAAATTAAGTAAGCCAAAACCCAGAAATCTAAACCTTTTTAAGAAAATATAAGAGGTGAAGTTTTAAAATAAGGTATACTAATCATGTTTTGTCCTTTAAAGATTCGGGCAGCACCTCCCTTGTATATTTTGATCCAAAACCACATATCCATGATAATATAAAAGGTATCCCCAAGCGGGAGCTAGCTCTTCGCCAAACGGCGGAGTCACAACCACGCAAGACAGAATATAAGTACACGATGCCCAACGGCAAAGATCAACACAAGGAATAATGTAAAGCAAGACATCAAACCCACCAAGCGAACACATAACCCATCACTGAAGTCTCGCAACTACAAGTCTTGCTAAGTCTTACTACTTATATAAATACTAGTTTCTGATTGATGGAGTTGACTAGATACAATAGGAATAATAATGCAAGAGTGGAACGATCCAACATGTACCACCTGCCAAAGCAAGTAATCCGCAAGTAAGCTGTGTGCCGGCGATGCCGCTACTGATCCAAGTGGTCAACCTGCAAGAACTGTGGTACAACGGGGGTGAGTTGCCAACTCGTGAGTAGAAAGCATCATCAGGTAGAAATCGAAATAAACAATGACTCCTAGGTCAACTATATCATAAAGGTAATACTATGATATCTAGTGTGACCGTATCTGCATATGTGCCAACAACATAAACAATGCCTATCAGCAAGTGGATATCATCCAACCATAATCAATGCCTGTATGCATGCGGATCTTATCCACGTGTCAACCAATGACACAACAACATCATGATATAAATATCACGAAAGCATATGCATGTAAATATGAGGATATAAATCAACGTGTGTCTAGCAATGACACATCAAAATCATGGAACCTGAGTGTCCCGCATCGACACTCGAAACATCATGAAACCCGTGTCCAACATCGACACGTAAATCCTCATATCTCGGGCTCCGTCAGTCTGCGGGATCGGCCATCGGGCTTCGGCAGTACGGATCGGCCCATATCCATCTCTCGACTCCGGTCGGTATCCTCCAGATAACCGCCGAGTCCAAATACTATCACCGGTAGGTAGCAGTCCCTCTGCCAGGCTCATCCTCTACACCACGAAAATCACCTCTTGCCCTGGGGTACCATACCGGGTCCACCATGTACCCGCAGACGGTGCCTCCCTCTCCTCGAATCAGGTTTCACATGCCAATATCAGAACCGAGAAAACACATGGTGGACGTCTCAAAATATCATATCAAGAGAAACCGGGTTTTAAAACAATATATAATTTCCTTTCAAATTTAGCCGCGGTTCTTAAATCCCGAATCTCATGAAAACAGCATCTCAATGCGTAATATCATAAAGCATGATGTATGCGACATATAATAGAATGTAAGCATATCTGTATATCATGCAGCATGGAACAGTGATGTGAACATAGCAAGTAAATCATAGCATGATGTAGCAATTCTACTGTGTAAGTGACATAACAATTATCGATGATGAAGTTGTATGAGTCGGCCAATCTGTGTAAGTGTAACATACGCATCATCGATAATGGCGTAGGTGTACTAACACAGGTATATGCAATGCAATGCGAATATCATGAGCGTAGCATAAAGTACATCGTAAGCGAAACGCTACAAGGTATACGTGTCTATAATATATCCGAGTCGGTGAATCTATCAATCGGCATCCAGCCTCTCAACATCACGTACGGTATAATCCATCGTACGGCATATCCCTTAAGATTCACAACATTATATATATCTATATACCTATATCCCAGGTCATATTCGTATCAATCTCATATCATGGGACCGACAAAGGTATCATTTATCTCATATCGACTCGCATCCAAATAACGATATATCATACCAAGTCATCATATCATATCGTATACTCGTTCATCACATTAGTATCTCACATCACATTGAAATAACGTCATATCTTATTAATTCCACAACACCTCTATCTCAATCTCGTGTCGTGTTTATCGATCTCGAACACACCTCATACCATTATCAACTCATACTTGTTCTTTTTCATATTCTCATATTCCAATATGTTCATTAGTGTCAACTTCTATCATATTATCATTACTAAATCCTATAATCATGTCCGTCGCATATCATTTATCAAAAGATAATTATCAAATGATCTTCCATATCAATGTTTGCGAGGGTGCTATACGCCATCCACCCGACTTCCTCCGTAGATATAATCTACTCACCTGCTAAACTCCTCGCTTAACTGAAGTCGATGTGCTTCGTCGTCTCGGAAGTCCACGCAAAGTACCTACAATCAATACACAATCAAAATGCAAACACAATCAATATCCGAAAATCGATACGACATATAGATTGCCTATAAGTTAGAACCTATAGCCTACGCATGCAACAACAACCAAATAACCCTCATCGTTGATGTACAAACGTCCAACGAACAAGCACAATATCAAATACCAAAACCCAAGTTCAGAAATTGGAAAACCAAATTCAGCAACGAAGGAAACCACTTCCAGATTTTGCCTCAGGTACAATTAGCCAATTTTGCATATGGGGTTGCTCTAGATATCACATAAGGGAGCCACAGACCAAAAATCAACACATTTCGCCCCGACTTGGCCGCAAATTGCGGCCAAATCCATTAAATCTGCGGCCCAGATAAAAAGGAATGGGCTCGGGTTTCTAGGGTAGGTTCCTAATTGCCTGCACGTCTCTCTATAATCGCTAAATATTTTTCAGGTCCTCCGAGTCAAAGCAGATCTCAGTATCCTATCACAAATCCCACAAATACGATATCAGCCAATTTTAAAGTTCGTATTTTGGGTTTAAGTCTCAGTTCATGGCCAGGGAATCATCTCTAAAGTCTTGTAAACACTCTCTACACCTCAATTAGCCACTTAACAGCAACTTGTAATTTTCTAACATCACAAAATCTAACATAATCAAATTCTAAACTAGAATACGATATTTAACGCAAACAAAATTCTAAAGTGAGAAGATATACCTTATAAGCAACTACATAAACTTTCTTGAGTTGCCCAAAGTCTCCAAAATCCAAACTTGAATGGTTCAAGGGGTTTAGAATGATGTTGTGCATGTTTATTGTGAAGGTTGCATAGGGTTTTGGCAAGGAAATGAAGAGGATGCATGGGGATAGTGAGGAATGAAGAAGATGAGGGAAATGGAGAAAAGCAATGGAGAAGGAGGGAAAAGGGGTAGCCACTCTCATTCTTTGGCTCACTCTCTCTCTCACAAATATCACCCCTACACTCACTCTCTCACAAAATATCTTCTTTTGTCCATGGCATCTATTTTAATTCCATTCACACTACACTCTTTCTTTTCTTTTCTTTTCTTTTCTTTTACTTTCTCTTTCTCTTTATTTCTCTAACTCTCCAAACTCATAAGTCATTAAACTCAAAAACCAACATGCACATGACACGGTGCATAAGTCACGGAAAAATGTAAAAACACGGATTTTTCAAAAAATTCGATAAATATCATTAAAATAAATAAATCATTTTAATTTCCGATAAATTCCCAAATATTGGTATATACTTATACCAATTTACGAAAAGTCCCTATTCGCAAATCGGGTAGTTTCCGGAAAATATATTATTTTAATATTAAATTTCAAATGTTACAGTCTTCCCCCATTAAATAAATTCGGTCCCCGAATTTAAATTTAAACCCCCATATACAAAAACATTTCAATAATCAGCTCCAATCAACGGGGTTCCGAAATCATGGAAGATACAGAAATACCACAGCGCATCATGTGCGCCTGAAAACGAGTACAAAACTCAAAAATCGGACTTCGTCAAGCGTCACGCAAATCATCGGATTTGCACGCATATCATCGGAGTTACCATGGAGATACAGATCTCAAAATGCATTACTGAAATCCAATACGCACTAGTCAAATACTATAATACGTGTATAGTGTAAGTCTATGTCGCTCACCCCACAAGCTAGCGAGGAGGCGGAACAAGTAAAAATCAAAACTTTCTTACATAGCAGCATAGACTAAGCATGAAGGATCTTTGCCAAACCATATCTAACGAAACTACGGGAGGTTTAATCTACTGTGATAGACGATTATACCTCATGAAACTAGTCCTTCGGTTCTTTTCTCCGCAGTCTTCCTCGTCCATGTGAACTCCGAGGATCGATCCGGATCTTGGTCACCTCCGCGGCCTCCTAGAGTCGAAGACGAGAGTCTATAGTCCGAGCTCCACCTCAAGCCAAGGTAACTAGGGCAACATGTTTGCTATGCTTGATGTCCTAGGTGATGTAGAGGAAGAAGATGGATTTGTTTGTCTATTTAGATTCTATTTTTCTCAACACATGAGAGCTATAGAAATTTCTAGTGAGGAGGAAGAAGAAGAACCATGGGAGCACTCTTTTGATGAGAGAGAATGAGCAAGAGATAATGATCAAGAGAAAAATATATTTACTAATCTTTTATCATGATAATATGTGATGGCTACACTTGATTTGACCATTATCATCTTAAGATAAATCCAAAACAAAAGAAGAATTTAGTGCTCACAAAATATCTAAGTCAACAATAGTCAAATGGTCAAGCATGGTCAAATGGACAAACCAATTAGCCATAACACAATTATCATTAAAAAAGATAAGTAAACATTTCCCTCCACCTCATAATGGTTTTGACCAAGTCAATGGTCAAAACCCTAATGAGGCACCTCCTTCTTCGCTCCTCACAACCGTGCATACACACCCGCATCCGCATTCCGTAGAATACGAATGCACAGAAGACAAAACTAATCCATCTATACAATACTAGGATCCGGCTTAAACCAAAGCCCACTAGTATTGTCCGCCCGAACATCATACGCGCACAAGTGCACGTAAGTGATCGTTGCCCTGCCGTAAAACCATACGGCCTCTACACCCAGTACAGGGAAACTCTCTGTGTGGGACTCTAAAGACTCGACACTACGCTGGCAGTGGGTTTAACCACAGACCGCAAGCGGCACTAGGTGTACGTAACGGTCCCCAGGTAGATGTCGATAAGAAGGCCGACGAGGTAAACCCCATCCGAACTCCTACTGAGCCTGAATGTGACAATCTCCGTACAGTCCGGTCTGTTCGTCTAAGAGTATCGCATGTCGGGCCTAAGGGGGCGGTAAACGTCAGACCCCTAATAGCGGTACAAGTCGTGCCGGAGTGTAGCCCAGAACACCGTGAGAAACTACTGGAAACACTACCAGTAATTCTCGCTTGCCCTGGCCAGGGACTTTGTGTAATGGCTCTCCTAGACACAGCGCTATATCAACCCCCAATACCGGGAGAGACGAATCCTGTCTAACCGTTACTGCCTCCAAGTGCTTCGGGACCGCACCCAACTACTACCTGTTTGCACGACTCCTTTGAGCCGTGGTAGGATAGTAATCAAAGCACAATGGGAACACACTCGAGGCGAAGTAGCAGTGTCAAGTCGACAGACTAAGCTGTACTCATGTCACCTAGGAATTGTTATCTGACGATAGGTATAGTACCAACCAACAGTTCCCGACGAGTCCTATCCAGTGTACTCGTAACCTAACGAGCACCCGTATACTATCTCCAGTACGACGTACTAATGGCTGTGGGATAGACCATCTCCCCTGCTGGGATGAGAAGTGTATACGCTAGTCTACTCCGGAGTATCGATGCCTGTCTCGATAATCCTACGACTAGGGACCTGTATAAGGATGTGCTTGTAGATTACCCAGCCCCCACTAGTGTGACTGCCATCACAATGCTGGTAATCAAGCAAAGATCCTAAGGGCTCCACTAATATGTATAAGCGATATGCTAAAAGAAACACATGCACATATTGAAGTAGAAACAAACCTAGTAGCATACTACCATTTTGAGCAAGACTGTCTATACAACTGTGAATATCCTAAGCTTTCATTAAGTAATATACAAACTAGTATGATACAATAATAGCCCCTAGGGCATATACACTAACAATCTCCCACTTGCACTAGGGCCATGTACTGGCATATCGAAGACCTATCATCTCGATCAGCCGCTCGAACTGAGTATGGGGTATGGCCTTCGTGAGTGGATCTGCAGTGTTATTCTCCGAATCTACTCTCCTCACCTCAATCTCCCGGCGATCAATGATCTCCCTGATCAGGTGGTACCGCCTCAAAATGTGTCTGGACTTCTGATGGGACCTGGGTTCTTTCGCTAAAGCTATAGCGCCGTTGTTGTCGCAATACAACGGTATTAGATCAACAATAGTAGGAACCACGTGAAGCTCCGTAAGGAACTTCTTCATCCAGACAGCTTCTTTTGCGGCATCGCAAGCAGCTATGTACTCCGCTTCCATCGTTGAGTCAGCAACGGTTTCCTGCTTGGAGCTCTTCCAACAAACCGCCCCTCCATTGAGGGTAAAGACATAACCCGACATGGACTTGGAGTCATCCTTGTCACTCTGGAAGCTGGAGTCAGCAAAGGCCTCGATCTGGAGGTCTTTTCCGCCATACACCAAGAACATCTCCTTAGTCCTTCTCAGGTACTTGAGAATATTCTTTACTGCTATCCAATGTTTCTCCCCTGGGGCCGACTGATACCGGCTTACAACGCTCAATGCGTATGCTACATCTGGTCTGGTACACAACATCGCATACATTATAGAGCCTACCGCAGATGCGTAGGGTATAGATGACATGCGAGCCCTTTCGAAATCAGTCTTTGGAGACTTCTCTTTGGAGAGGGTGATTCCGTGACAAGCCGGTAGGTTATCGCGCTTGGAATCTTCTATACTGAATCGTTTCAGTATGGTGTTGATATACCTGGACTGCGAAAGTCCCAACATCCTCTTAGATCTATCACGATAGATCTAGATCCCCAGAATGTAGTTGGCATAACCCAGGTCCTTCATGGAGAACCTCTGTGACAAGAATCCTTTGACTGACTGTAGCATAGGAATGTCATTTCCTATTAAGAGAATGTCATCCACGTACAAGATGTGGAATACCACAGTTCTCCCTACAATCTTACAGTAAATGCATGGTTCAACTGGATTTTTGATAAAGTCGAATTCTTTGACAGTATCATCAAAACAGATGTTCCAACTCCGCGATGCCTGCTTTAGTCCATAAATGGACTTAAGAAACTTGCACACTTTACCGCTGCTCCAACTCTGAATGAAACCCTCCGGCTGATCCATATAAACGCACTCTTCCAAATTAATATTTAGAAAAGCCGTCTTTACGTCCATCTGCCAGATCTCATAATCGTGGAAGGCAGCAATGGTAAGAAGGATCCGAATGGATTTGAGCATAGCCACTGGAGAAAAGGTTTCGTCATAGTCCAAACCAGGTCTTTGACGAAAACCCTTTGCAACAAGTCTAGCCTTATAGGTTTAACCTGTCCATCTACACCAATCTTCTTTCTGAAGATCCATTTGCAGCCTACGGGTTTTACCCCTTCTGGAGCAATGTCCAAAATCCAAACTTTGTTGGTGTACATGGACTCCATTTCGGTCCGCATTGCATCCAGCCATTTTACCAAGTCGCCACTCTAAATGGTTTGCTGGAAGCTAGTAGGCTCATCATTTTCAATGATGCAATCCTCTCGATCCCCGTCTATGAGAAAACCGTAGTATCTCTCGGGCGGATGAGACAGCCTGCTACTCCTGCGGAGTGGCACTGGGATGTCCGGTTCTCTTGAAACCTTTGGTTCTACCAAGCTTTCAGTAATAGCTTGTGGTTCTGGAATTTCTTCCAGTTCTATTGCGCTCCCACTTATCTGATTTTCTAAAAATTCAGTTTCCAAGAAGTGGGGATGCTGAGAAACAAAAACCTTTTGTTCCTCTAGGGAATAGAAAAGATACCCCCTGGAGTTCTTGGGGTATCCCACAAACTTACACAGTACTTACCGTGCCTCGAGCTTGTCCGCATGCTGCCTTTTTACAAAAGCTAGACATCCCCATGTCTTAAGATACTTAAGACATGGTTTCTTCCCACTGCACATCTGATATGGTGTGGTAGGCACAGTCTTGGTTGGAGCCTTGTTCAAAAGATAAGCAGCTGTTTCTAGTGCATAACCACAGAAAGATCGCGGTAACTCAGCCTTACTCATCATGGAACGAACCATATCCAATAAGGTTCGATTCTGCCTTTCTGATACACCATTATGTTGTGGTGTGTATGGAGGAGTAAGCTGAGAGAGAATTCCAGTCTCTTTTAAGTAGCCTAGGAACTCGACACTCAAGTATTCACCACCTCGATCAGATCTCAGTGTCTTGATACTTTTGCCTGTTTGTTTTTCCACTTCATTCTTGTATTCCCGGAATTTCTCAAAGGCCTCAGATTTATGCTTCATCAAGAAGATATGTCCATACCTAGAGAAATCATCCATAAAAGTAATGAAATAGGAATAACCACCTCGCGCATGTGTAGACATTGGACCACATACATTGCTGTGTATGAGTCCCAAGAGCTGGCTCGCTCTTACTCCGTGTTCAATGAACGGAGTCTTTGTCATCTTTCCCATGAGACAAGATTCACAAGTAGCATAAAACTGATATTCGAACGGATTCAAATATCCCTCTTTATGTAACTTCGTCAACCGTGTCTCATTGATGTGACCCAGTCAACAATGCCATAAGAAAGCCTGATTTGTTTCCGGAGACTTTCTTTTAAGTATGTTATGGACATTGAAAATCTGAGCTTGATTTAATTCGTATATTCCGTTTTCTAATTTACCGACCCAATCAGAACTTGATTTAGGTGGATGTGGACCACATCGCTTACAAAAGTAAAATCATATCCTTCCTTAGAAAGTAAGGATACAGATATGATATTACAAGCTAGACTATGTACATACAAACAGTTACGTAGAATCAATATCTGCCCACTTGTCAATCCAAGGTGATATTCCCCTACGGATTCAGCGTCCACGCTCATTCCGTTAGCAACCCTGAGAGTCATATCACCTAACCTGATAACTCTATGGTTTCTCAAAACCTATAATGAATTACAGATATGAGATCCTAATCCGGTATCTAGTACCCAGGAAGTAGAGTTAATTGACATACAGTTTTCTATTACAAACACACCCGAAGCCGAAGCCACAACATGCTTCGAATCCTGGCTACTGGCTTTGCTAGCCCTGCAATCCCTCTGCCAATGTCCTTTCCCGTAACAATAGGAACGTCCCTCCTTCACCACATCTAGTCCCGAAACTTTTGCCCTTCCCGTTCCTTCTACCTTCCTGGTTTCCTTCAGGGTGTTAGTAGAAGGTAAAGACTGTAGAATCTAGTCAGTATATGACTCGTTCTTCAACGTGGTCCTCAGGTCCGTGAGCTCATCAATATAGCTAGTCACTGTAGGGACGTTGTCCCCTACAGATGACCCGACAGCCAACCTTGCTTGAAGCAATTAGTTCGAGGTCTCATATCTTGCGATACGAGATTTCTCTCCATATAAATTTTTGTTATGGAGGAAGACAGAAACTAAGTCCATCTTCTCGTGCTGCCTCTGGTATGCACCATCAACTGAGGCCAACACGAGGCACTTGACATTCGCACAATATTTTTCCGATATCTTACGGATATCAGTATCCGTGACGATGGAAACTGGTCCTGAGACGGCAAGGGTTTGATTAGTGAAGAGGTGTCCCAGTTTGTCATGGTTAATGGACATCTGGACAGATCTTTTCCAGTCAATACAGTCAGATTCAGTCATTTATTATCTAGATGTAACCTATGTCTGGTCACTGGGTCGCTGCAATTAAGAGAGAGAGAAGAAAACACTTAGCATGATGCTCTTGCAAGTTTGGATTGGTTTTTAGTTTATCTAAACAGGATGGCTCCCACTGTTTCTCGAATCCTTCCTCAAACCATAAAAGAAGAATTAGTCAGGATTAATCTCATCGTACAATACTTGCTTAACCGTTCAGCCAGGCTAATGCCGGTACTTCGAGGGAGGTTTTACGACGCTTTCGCGATATTCCTTAATTAAATAACCTCTTTTCCCTGGAGGCGTAGCCGTGCTTACACTGTTCTAGACACCTACTTGGTTTATAGCATTGATCGTTAAGTGAAAAAATCTCCCGAGGAGTAGCGGATACTCACAGTAGGATCGGGATCCAAATATCATTGTGTGATAATGCTGAAGGAATCCTACCAACATTATCAAACTCTAAATGGTATGCAGCACTAGTAAGTTTCAATTTACTTAGAAACTCCCGATGTGGATTTTTGCCCCATGCTCTTATGACCTTGACGAAGGTCAACAAATCATAAGTCACATGTCAAGTTCTACCCATCATTTTCCAGGTTAATTTGAACCCACCCGTGTATACCCTTGACGAAGGTCAACAAGGTAATACGACTGTCCCAAACCAACACATCTATCTATGCTACATATGAACACCCAACAGCTACCAATCACTATGCCTTGACGAAGGTCAACAAACATAGCTTGAATACTATTGAATATTCATATGAAATGACGGAAGGCTACGAATGGTTTTGGAGAAACTGTGAACGTAGTGAACTTGATATAATCGAAGGAACCTGATAGCTTTTAAAAGGAGTGGTTTAAGCTCCGCGTTTTTAAAAGTTTTCTGTTTTGGAAAAAACCGAGTGGTTTTGAAATTGTTCCAACGATTCAGCTTTGGTTTGTTTTCTTTGCATTAATTTAATGCGTCCCATCAATTAATCCTACCATTGCAAAAAACAACAAAAATATGACGTACGCTTATGCCATCCGCATTCGCCACTGGGCCCGTCATCACCTGTTAGGTTACTAAACTAACGACAGAGCAGGGGCTGGACTAGCGCGGATGCAAAACATAAACAACGCTTACTAGATATCAAATACAGATATAAACATTCGTCAGATGCAATGATAGCCATTCCAGATCACAGATGAAGACATTGGATATACTAGGAATCCGCGCTTCGTTTGAGCCAGCAACGAAAGACGGATTACATGGTCGCGATGAATAGCCAAACCCCACCCTAGACCCCTATGGGTGCGGCAAACTACGCACCAAATACCCGAAGTGAAGCAACCTCCCTGTCACGACCCGAAATGGCACGTGACTGGCCCTTGAATCATATGAAGTCTGTAGGACCCCATCTAATTCAAGTAAGCCAAAACCCAGAAATCTAAAACCATTTTAGGTAAGAAGAAACTTATTTTAAAACGAGTGATTTTGATAGCATAAGCCAAATTAAGCATTTTTAAAACATCAAGTCTTTTCTGAAAATTTCGGCAGAGTTTCCTTTGTAAATACTGGCCCCGAACGGGGTACAAGATGATAAAATCATATATAATGATAAAAGGCATCCCCAAGAGGGAGCTAGCTCTTCGTCAATAGACGGCCACAACCACGCAGGAAATATAATATACAACGCCGAAGGGCGAGGATCAAAACCGAAAAGGAAACTCAAATCAACACGAAATCCATAATAATACAACGCGCGACTCTAAGGTCGAAAGAATATACAACTGGTCTCTAATCTGAAATAAATACATGTCTGGTTGATGGAGTTTCTAGATACAACAATGTAAATAAAATACAAGGGTGGTCACGATACAAGTGAACCCACCTACCAAAGCAATCACCCGGAATGGAAGCAGTGTGCCAGCAAAGCCGTAACGAAACGTGTACGGCAAAACCTGCAAGAAACTATGGCACAACGGGGGTGAGTTTCCAACTCGTGAGTAGAAAATATCACCGAGCAGAAATCGTATATATGACTCAATCCTAGGTCAATACGATCAATAATATATATAACCTCAAAATGATGAGTCTGAAGTATGAAAAAGTGGCAAGGGTAAACATCTATACATAAGTGTAATCCCATGTGCTCGTGTCAGTGCCTCAGGTAGCAATGTATCATGTGTATGAGGTATGAATGTAATGTAAAGAAAACAAAATACATGTAAATGAAGAAACCGTTTTCTTGTTTTAGTGAGAATTCTGTTTATATAAAATGAGGTATCATCAATGAAATCAAAATAATCAGTGTCTAGCATCGACACAAAACATAAATCCCAATATCTTAATATCACAGTGTCTCAATACCTCGGGCTCCGTCAGTCCGGATCGGCCCATATTATCAAATCACACGACAACGGACGGTATCCTCCGGATATCCGCCGCGCCAAACAATCACCGGTAGGCAATCTGCCCCTGCCGGGCTCATCGACTACACTCAAGCTTCTTGCCCCGGGGTACCATACCGGGTCCACCATGTACCCGCAGACGGTTCATCCGGCTCCTCGAATCGGGTCTCGAAATCCATTTAATAACTGAGAAAACATCATGGTGGACGACTCATACATCACGAGAAAACCGCAACTTGCATTTTAAAAGAGAGAGAGAGAGAAGTTTATATATGTTCTTGCGGTTTTCCCCCAAAACCCGAAATCTCATGAAAATCCGAAATCCAAGAATCAAGAGTAAGTAAACAGTAAATATCGGCATAAAACCCCAAAATACTGCATAACCAAAGAATATATGAATGCATCTGATATCATGCAATGAGTGCAATTGTTAAACTAGCATATGAAAGCGATAACATATTGCAACTATCAGCTAGCAGGCTATGTCAATGAAATAGTATTCTCTAAAGTGTACGTGACATGGCAATTACCGATGATGATGTGTGTGAGCCGGCAAGCAAGTGTATGTGGAGCATACGCATCATCGGTAATGGTGCTGGTATCTTGACAGCATGGTTTCATAATCACTAAGTACACAATAAACATGCAATGAGACGATAACAACATAATAAATGGCAAATGAATAGTAAATGCAGCAATAATATGCGGATCATGAATAATAACGTAATAATAAGGAATCTACATTACTATACATGTGTCAAGACTGTTTTGCCATTTGAAATAATACGAATCATGGTGTGTTGAAAATAAGGGCTACGGTGATTTTAAGAAAAGGTACGTCCTTTGAAATATCCGTAGGATCCCTTGGCCTGTCTTTAAAATACTCATGATTCGTTAGCTTTGAAATAGGTATGACTCGAGTCTAGTCTAACATCTACAAGTAAACTACAGGACTAAACTACAGACTGATAAAAAGGGTAAGGAAAACCACCTAAGTCTGAGCCGATATAAATATATATAATAGTCGGTGATCCCGCCTCAATAGTATCCCATACAATACCCTATATAATATGACATCCTCGAGTCAAGAGTGCGGATCAAACATAAATATATAGCTCGTACGGTAAATCCGTCGTACGGCCTCCCAAATCTGGGTACGGGTCAAATATCACATTTATCTCATTATTCATCTGGTATCCTCTTTATCATATATCATGATCTGGGAGTACTGATCTACGTCTAGTACAATACAGATACCATCTATGTATATGCATGCGTGTGTATGAAAAACACCATGCCTAAAGGACCTGCTAAAATATCGTGTCGTATCTCAAAATACGAACCACGTCACATCACAGATCTCATGGCCTCAAGCCCAAACTCAACGACTCATCTCCAAATACCATGTATATGTATACGTATATATATATATATATACATAGTCCCATACCCATGTGTGTGTGTGTGTGTGTATACATATCCCCATATACGCACAGGTAAATAAAAGTATGCAAGTGTGTGTGTGCGTGTGGGTGTAAACCTTATTCTAGGGTTCGCGACTACAACTAAAATAATGACACTATCAAACAAAGTCTTCTAAAGCATATCTAGCTAATAATCACATCTTACTATTGTAACGTTTTAGAAATCGTTATGAGAATTTTTCCGTTTTAGGGTTAAATTGTCGGTATTTTCCGTTTTAACCCGACTGTGTTCAAACGACTATATAAACTTGTCAGCACCTATTTTAGCTAAAATAAAGCTAGTGCGCAAGCTTTGGGGGTATATGGAACGTTTTGGTTCAATTAGAATTTTTCCCAATTTTAATATTATTTTAATGCGGTATTCACATTTTGGGAAATTTCTTTTAAGTGAACTTTTCATCAATTATGTTTGAGTTAAATCAAACCCTTCTCTTCTTATCTAGATCCTTGTGTTGACTTTGGTTTAAAGTTAAAGAAAAGAAAAGAATCAAAGAGATGCATGAATGTGTGTGTGAATGTATTTATGTGCATTTATTGATGATTTAAGCTAGAACAATCCACACAAAGCCCCCACCTCCTTACTTGGCCGAGCTCCTTCCCTTCCCTTCTGCTCTTAATCATTTCCTTTCATTTCTTGCATCAATCCAAGCTCATAAATCTCCAAAATTCCAAAATAAATCACAAAAAATACACCAAGTCCTTGTTCTTGTTCTTTGATCACTTGGAAACTAGGAAAGTTTGAATCTTGTGAGCTAAAGTTGATAGGTATAGTCCCTACACTGATAAATAGGAGTTTTTATGTTGTATAGCTCGTTGATTATGGTTTAGAACACTTTATATATCGATTAGTGAAATATCGTATTTTTGGTGTCTTTTAGAGCCTCTGTGAACTACTGTGACTTGGGATTTTTACAGAAAAATCAAACAAAATTGTAGTGATGTACTAGTGACCCTGGAGCACCACCTGAGACATGAGACCCACCCCACCAGCCTCGGCCGGCGACCCTAGGAAAAATTCCGGCAAAGCCGGCGATGGAGGGAGGTGCTGGGGTTTGGCTTTTGTGGGTAGTTGTCTTCTGTTGGTTAGGGGTGTTTGGTACTGTTTACTTTTTTAGTAATTGCAGTATGCAAAATCTGGGATCGTTTACCTATAATCTAGTGTTTTGAGTCCACGTGTTACATTTTGCGACACGAATCGTGATCTGGTGCAGCTGCTGTGCTTGGGTAGGTTTTGTGGTATCGTGACGCACGTTAGCCACTAGACGGACACTAGTGAGTTAGTTTAGTGTTGGTACGTTATTTAAAACGTAGTTTTACGTTATATTAGTCGATTCTTAGATGTTTGCACTATTTGTGTGTTTGTGAAATTATAGCGTCGCAAGCGGGGACTTCGGACGTTGCGACCAAAGGGAAACAGGTGGTCGGATTTTCATAGCTCGAGACCATCGGTGAGTAGATTTAACATCTACGAGGAAATCGCCTGTATGGCGCTAAGCGTCGGGGCTAGATATGATATGATATTAGCCGTATGTTTATATGCTTATATAGAGATATTGCATGATTCACATTGCATATAGTTACTTGTTGTGCCTGATACTGTATATATTGTACACTGCACTATTATTGACAGTCCATGTTGCACGAGCACCAATGATATGCTACACACACACTGTCGATAATTGCCATGATACGCACAATACAAATGCTCATTTATATACCTTGCTATTGGTTAGCGACATTGAAATAGTTATACTTGTGCGACAGCGCATATGACATATAGCATACCTGTATATCTACATGCTTATATATATGCCATACTATACCTACATGCTCGCACATATACTTTACTATTGTTACATGATCAGTTTTATAACATATATATCGGTGAAATGGGATGTTGTATATATATGTGTTTTGGATTTGGATTTTAGGAACCGCGAGATATATTTAATGACTTGATGCATTTAAATAGCGGATTTTTCCCATGATATGCTCATCTTGATGTTTTATGTTGCATATGTTGTTTTACGTGGATTTACGCATTTGAGATATGTTTTCGTGCGATATGGGAATTTCAGGTGTCGATGTTAGGCACTTATATTCCGA
This sequence comes from Agapanthus africanus, assembly GCA_030015575.1. NCBI lineage: Eukaryota > Viridiplantae > Streptophyta > Magnoliopsida > Asparagales > Amaryllidaceae > Agapanthus > Agapanthus africanus. Next base: position 291,662,605 of record CM057350.1, read on the forward strand.
GAGATATATGGATTTGGAAAGACCGATACGTGGAATCACAAGTGTCGAGGTGGGATACTTGGGTTTCGAGGAACATATGGATATCAGAAAGACCAATACGTGGAACACAAGTGCCGAAGTGGGATACTTGGGTTTCGAGGAACGTATGGATACGAGTATTTACGTGTCAATGTTAGGCACTGGATTTCATGATATTTTAGAGTGTCGATGTTTGACCCTCGGGTTCCATGAGACTTACAGAATTTGAGGGCCGATCTGAGGGCCAATTTGAGTATTATTTTGGGATTTGGGTGTTGCTGAGTTGCACCGTGTTTTTCCATGCTTATAATTTATGCATGAGATTATTTATTATCCCGCACTCAGTACTCAGTTGATATGCACTTATTCATGTAGATATAGTACCTAGTGATGTACCTTGATCATGATAGCCGCATATTTATATTGTCATACTCATGCTACCAGCTTACATGCTATTGATCATTGCTGTTAGTGCATACTTGCGATTTCAGTATGATGTTATTTACTATTCATGAGTTGGCAACTCACCCCCGTTGTGCCACAGTGTTTTGCAGGACTTACCCTCTGAGTAGTCGCGGCAGGGCGTCTTATCATCTCTACATTTGCGGATACCGCTACGTTAGGCAGTGAGGCCTTTGCTTTTAGGTGGGTTCACGGTTATTTGCTTGTATATTGTATATCTTTTTGTTGGATCTAGTATTCTCCATCTACCACTATTTGTATATGACTTAGAGACGACTTGTGAGGATTCTGTGTTGTATATTTTGGTGACTTTGGGTGCCGTGCTCATGGGAACCAGTTATGTTGAAAAGTTTACTTCTTATTGCAGTCTTTCCTTTGTTATTTCTTCGCTTCGGCATTGTATACATGTTGTGGTGATTGTCTCCGCCGTTGGGTATGATTTTGCTCCCATTTGTGATGCTTTTTATATTACCTGTGTTATACCCGTTTTCGGAGCTAGTTTTTACAAAGGAGGTACTGCTGAAATTTTCAAGAAAGAAAACTAGAGTTAAAGATTTTACTTGTGATTTTTTTTCAAATGTTAAAACTATGTTTTTCTCCATTGATTCAGATTTGGGTGGTTTAGATTTCTGGGTTTCGGCTTACTTGAGTTGCGTACGCCTGTAGACGTTACGTAGTTTAAGTGCCGGTTACAGGCCAAATTTTGGGTCGTGACAAAGTTGGTATCAGAGCGCTAGGTTTTACCTTTCGGAGTATAGGATGACCTTGGTATGATGGAGTAGGTAGCTTAAGCAGAGTGACGTAGCATGTGTATATTCCGCGGCATACTTACGACACGGTACTCCGCCTAAGTAACCATAGGACTTATTGATTGATTTCCTCCGTGATGATATACATCCTTGTGATTCGATTCCTGTTTCCTTATCGAATCTTGTATCAATTTCCAGCCCATATGCCGCCGAAGACTACGAGGGCACAGAGAGCGGCCGCGAGGGCCGAGGTCAGATTTGACTCGCCTGAGGCGAGGACTGACCAGGGTGGTACGCCTGTTGTACCGGAGCATATTGCTATGTTTGGGGCTGGTATACAGGACATGCGCCAGATGATGGGGACCTTAGTAGAGGCCTTTCGAGCATAGGGGTTGGCAGTTGTTCCGCCCGTTGCAGGGACCACGATGGTAGCTACAGTTCCGGCAGCCGCAGTTACAGATCCGGAGGTTATTACCGTGTCGCTGACAGAGTTCATGAGGCTGAGGCCTCCGGTGTCCATTGGCACAGATACTACTGAGGATCCGCAGTCGTTTATCGACTGGATGGCCAGGATTTGTCGTTCGCTCTGATGCTCCGATGAGAGGTAGGTGGAGTTTGCGAGCTTTCATCTGGAGGGTCTGGCCCAGAAGTGGTGTAAGTCCTTGGAGAGGGGCAGAGCCGCGGGGCTTGCTCCTATGACCTGGGCCGAGTTTGTGACGGTATTTCTCGCCCGTTTTCTTCCACCGAGCGTCAGGGATGCACGAGCGCGTAGATTTGAGTCATTACGCCAGACTCCGGGGATGACGGTGTCTGAGTATGATGTACTGTTTACCGAGCTGTTAGTGTATGCTCCGTACTTAGTGGCGACAGAGGAGATGAGGGTGAAGAGGTTTGTTCGAGGCCTACTTACCCAGTTGTTCCTAGCCATCAGCATTCAGCATTGCAACACATATGCGGCGGCGGTAGATGCAGCCCTATTGGTTGAGGAGCATCTTTCTGAGTTGTCTGTTGCTCCGGAACCGAAGAGGCTTCGTACTGGTGATCCGGCAGCGAGGTGGGCGTTTAGACGTCGTGACAGTTCCCGTTCAGATAGTGGAGGTTCGGGACGAGGTCGGCTTTTTAGCTCTTACCCTCAGTAGGGTCGGCAGTTTGTATCTGGGTGTTACCGGTGCGGGAGTATGGGTCATCGGGTTCGAGATTGTGCTGAGCCACGTGTGAGCGAGGCAGCTGTACCGCAAGTTACCTTACCACCTTCTCCACCTCAGAGGGCATTGCCCCTTGTGCCGGTTGTTGTTCCGCGTCATACTCTTGTGCAGAGAGGTCGGGGTCGCGGTGGTTTTGTACCGAGAGGGCGGGGTGGTAGAGGCGGAGGTCAGCCAGTTGCCGGTAGAGGGCAGGCTCGGGTGTTTGCCTTGACTCAACAGGACGCTCAGGCGTCCAATGCTGTGGTTTCAGATACCCTTTCTGTATGTTCTTATGATGCACATGTTCTTTTTGATCCGGGATCTACGCATTCGTATGTTTCTACGCACTTCGTGCCAAGGTTAGGCCGAGAGTCATGTTGGCTAGATCAGCCGCTGGTCGTGGCTACTCCTGTAGGAGAGTCGTTTGTTGCATGACACATGTTCCGGTCGTGTGCTGTCCGTTTAGGAGACAGAGTTTTGCCCGTCGACTTGATCCTTCTGGAGATGTTGGACTTCGACGTTCTGCTGGGCATGGACTGGCTAGCTATGTTAGTGTTTATGCCCTAGAAGGCCATTACTGTATCATACTAGTTTGTATATTACTTAATGGAAGCTTGGGATATTCACATGTATATAACAGTCTTGCTAAACATGGTAGTATGCTACTTAGTTTTTCTATCTTAATATGTGAGTATATGTATTGATAGAGCTCTTAGGATCTTGCTTGACTACCAGCGTTGTGATGACAGTCACACTAGTGGGGGCTGGGTAGTCTACAAGCACATCCTTATTCAGGTCCCTGGTCGTTGGATTATCGAGACAGAGCATCGATACTCCGGAGTAGACTAGTGTGTACGCTTCTCATCCCAGTTGGGGAGATGGTCTGTCCCACAGCCGTCAGTACGTCGTACTGGAGATAGTATTCAGGTGCTCGTTAGGTTACGGGTATACCGGACAGGACTCATAGGGAACTGTTGGTTGGTTTTATACCAGTCGTCAGTGAACAGTTCCCACGTGACATGAGTACAGCATAGTCCGCAGACTTGACACTGCTACTTCACCTCGAGTGTGTCCCACTGTTCTTAGATTGCTACCCTACCACGACTCAAAGGAGTCGTGCAAACAGGTAGCAGTTGGGTGTATTCCCGAGCACTTGGAGGCAGTGGAGGTTAGACAGGATTCGTCTCTCCCGGTATTGGGAGTTGATATCGCGCTGTGTCAGAGAGCCATTACGCAAAGTCCCTGGCCAGGGCAAGCGAGATTTGCTGGTAGGTTCCAGTAGTTTCTCAGGGTGTAATGGGCTTCCCTCCGACACGACTTATACTGCTATTAGGGGACTGACGCTTGCCGCCCCCCTAGGCCCGATATGCGATAGTCTAAGACGAACGGACCGGACTGTACGGAGATTGTCACAGCAGGCTCAGTAGGAGTTCGGATGGGTTTCCTCATCGGCCTTCTTATCGACATCTACCTGGGGACCGTTACGTACAGCTAGTGCCGCTTGCGGTCTGTGGTTAAAACCACTACCAGCGTAGTAGTCGAGTCTCTAGAGTCCCACACAGAGAGTTTCCCTACTCCAGGCGAAACGATATAGAGGTCGTATGGTTTTACGACAAGGGTTCGGACGCATACGTGTGTTTACACACGTACGACTTTTCGGACAGTTTTTACCAGTCGGCTTTGGTTTAAGCCAGTTACTGGTATCCGGTTATTGGATTTATACAGTCTAAAGTTTTTCCGTATTTTTGCGGAAAGGAGGGGCGTTCTCGTTATTGCGCGAGAAGTTTCTAGAAGATGGTGACTAAGGAGGTTTAGGTGGCATATACAATGAATGTGATTAGTGAGTCATATGGATGATTCATCCATGTCATTAATGCATCATAAATGCTTAATGACTCATGGATGTAAATCATCACTAGATATTATCAAGCATGGTTGTTAAATTCATTTCTTTTCCTTTCTTGATAAAAGAAATGCTTGATATATATTATCATAACTCATTCTTCTCACTTCATGATTATCTTCACCTTCTCTCTCCTCAAGCTCTCCCTCTTCAAACCCTAATCCTCCCCTCTCATGTGTTGAGTACAAGGATTAGTTAGACTAATTAAACCATAACCCTCACTCTATATCACCTAGCTTCTTTGATTAGCACTTGAAGAAAGTTAGTTGCCTCAAGTTTAGAGGCTAAGCTTGGAGTAAAGCTCTCGGGTGGATCGTCTACTACTTCGAGAAGGCCGAGGAGGAGTTGGAGTTCGTAAAGACGAAGGACACGGTTCTTTAGGTATAATCCCTTTACATAGTAGTTGTTAACAACTATGTTTGATGTTAGTTATCGTTTATCTTCGATTCATGCGGTTAGTCGATGTTTAGCATAAGAACAAGATCGTTTTTCATATTTCTGCCTCCCCGCAAGTCGTGGGGTGTTGTACATCGACTTACAAGCTACTTGCTACGCGTCCGTGGACTGCCGCGAGAAGACAGTTAGGTTTTGTTTTTCCGGTGAGTCTGTGTTTATTGTGCAGGGGGACCGTGGTGCCGCCCCTCACAGTTTGATTTCTGTTCTGTGCGCTAGTCGGCTTTTGAGGAGGGGATGTCGGGGATTATTGGCTTTCATTCATGATACTGGAGCCACAGTGGAGTCGTTGGACCAGGTTTCTACCGTGCGAGAGTTTCCTGATGTCTTTCCCGATGAGTTACCTGGGTTGCCGCCAGAGCGCGATATTGAGTTCTGCATTGATCTGATTCCTGGCATGGACCTATTTCTATACCGCCTTATTGGATGGCTCCGGCAAAGCTTAGATAGCTTAAAGTTAAATTGCAAGGATTGCTTGATTTGGGACTTGTGCGTCCGAGTGTTTCACCGTGGGGAGCTCCTGTTCTGTTCGTCAAGAAGAAGGACGGCAGTTTGAGGCTATGTGTGGACTATCGTTAGTTGAACCGAGTTACGGTGCGGAATAGGTATCCTTTACCTCGCATTGATGATTTATTTGATCAGCTCCAGGGTGCGAAACATTTTTCAAAGATTGATTTACGTTCGGGGTATCATCAGTTGCGGGTTCGGAATGATGACATTCCGAAGACTGCTTTTCGTACGCGCTATGGGCATTATGAGTTTTTGGTGATGTCGTTCGGACTCACCAATGCGCTAGCAGCGTTCATGGATCTGATGAACCGGATTTTCAGGCCGTTCCTCGACCAGTTTATTATAGTGTTTATTGATGACATACTGGTCTACTCTAGTAGTCATGAGGAGCATGAGCAGCACTTGAGGATTACTTTGCAGATATTGAGAGAGCACCAGCTGTATGCTAAATTCTCAAAGTGCGCATTTTGGCTTGATAGTGTTGACTTCCTGGGTCATGTGGTGACTGGTGATGGTATTCTTGTAGACCCGAGGAAGATAGAGGCTGTACAGCTTTGGCCCAGACCTGTATCGGTGACTGAGGTCCGCAGCTTTTTGGGCTTAGCTGGTTATTATCATCGTTTTGTGCAGGATTTCTCGAGTATCGCTGCACCGCTGACTTTACTGACCCGGAAGGGAGTTCCTTTTCTCTGGACTGATGCATGCGAGAAGAGTTTTCAGCAGTTGAAGACTCGGTTGACGACAGCACTAGTTCTTTCTTTACCTTCTGGATCGGGCGGCTATGTTGTTTATTATGATGCTTCTCGAGTGGGGCTCGGCTGTGTGTTAATGCAGCATGATAGAGTGATTGCTTACGCTTCTAGGCAGCTGAAGAAGCACGAGCAGAATTACCCCACTCACGATCTTGAGATGGCCGCGGTAGTCTTTACGTTGAAGATTTGGAGACACTACTTGTACGGGGAGCCGCGTCAGATCTTCACTGATCACAAGAGCTTGAATTATATCTTCCAGCAGCGGGATCTGAATCTGAGACAGCGCCGTTGGATGGAGCTAGTGAAGGATTATGATTGTGAGATCCTTTATCACCCGGGAAAGGAAAATGTGGTGGCTGATGCTTTGAGTCGTAGGCCCGGGGGTAGCTTGTCCCAGTTGAGCGCAGTTCAGCGTCAGTCGTCTGCAGATTGGCAGCTCTTGTGTGATGGTAGAGTGCAGTTCTAGTTCATTTCCGCTGGGGGACAGTTTGCTCATGTCCGCGCCCGTCCACTACTATTTGATCGTATCCGTGAGGCGCAACCCAGTGATGCCCGTTTGTCCGAGATTCTTGAGCTTGTTCTACAGGGTACAGTTTCGGAGTTCATGATTGATGACCAGGGTGTGCTAAGATGCGGGACTCGCTTGTGTGTACCAGATACTGATGGGTTGAGACGCGAGATCCTAGAGCAGGCACATCAGTCGGCCTTTAGCATTCATCCAGGTTTCACCAAGATGTACCGTGATTTGAGAGACTTTTACTAGTGGGAAGGGATGAAACGCGATATTTCGGACTTCATTTCGAGGTGCCTGACTTGTCAGCAAGTCAAGGCTGAGCATCAGAGACCGGCTGGAGAGTTGCAGCCTTTACCCGTTCCGGAGTGGAAATGAGAGCAGATTTCTATGGACTTCATTGTGGGTCTACCCAGGATCAGTAGAGGGTATGACTCCATTTGGGTGATTGTTGACCGGTTGACGAAAGCGGCTCACTTCCTTCCAGTGAAGACCACTTTCGGGTATGCTCAGTATGCGCAGCTGTATATAGATGAGATTGTGCATTTGCACGGTGTTCCGACATGCATAGTATCCGACAGAGGCACCCAGTTTACTAGCCGTCTTTGGCAGAAGCTTCAGGAAGCTTTGGGTACCCGGTTGAGTTTTAGCACTGCTTTTCATCCACAGACCGATGGTCAGTCGGAGCGGACTATACAGACTCTGGAGGATATGCTCCGTGCATGTGTGCTTGATTTTGGTGGCAGTTGGGATCGTCACTTTCCATTGATTGAGTTCTCCTACAACAACAGCTTTCAGGAGACTATTCAGATGGCATGTTTTGAGGCTTTGTACGGTAGGAAGTGTCGATCGCCAGTCTGTTGGACCGAGCTTAGTGAGTGTCTGGTTTTGGGACCCCAGCTAGTTCAGGAGACTATGGAGAAGATCCAGCTGATTCAGGACAGAATGAGAGCAGCCCAGTGCAGGCAGAAGTCTTATGCCGACCGTCGTCGTCGCAGACTTGAGTTCGCAGTGGGATCATGTATTCCTGAGGATTTCTCCGATGAAGGGCGTTATGCAATTTGGGAAGAGAGGGAAGCTCAGTCCCAGATTTGTTGGTCCTTTCGAGATCCTAGAGCGACTGGGTTCTATTGCTTATCGTTTAGCGCTCCCGCCCAGTTTTCCGGATGTTCACCCTGTTTTCCATGTGTCGATGCTTCGTAGATACATTCATGATCCTTCTCACATGATTCAGCACGGGACTGTTCAGCTTGAGCGTGATCTTTCGTTCACTGAGCAGCCGGTAGTTATTTTGGATCGGCAGTTGAAGAAACTTCGGTCAAGGGTCTTGCCGTCTGTGATGGTTCTTTGGCATAGCCCTACTAGTGAGGAGATCACTTGGGAGGCCGAGAACGAGATGCAGAAGAAATTCCCTCATCTCTTTGAGTACGCTTAGTAGTTAATTTTAATTCGGGGACCGAATTTTTATAAGGGGAGATTGTAACATTTTAGAAATCGTTATTGTAGGGTTACTAGGCACTCTCATAAGGGTCTATAAGGCATCAACCATGCCCGATTTAAAATTTAGACATGCCGAACAACCCTAACCAAGATCTTTAAACTAGAGATTAGACGAAACAAAGCATATTAAACACTTTAACATCTAAGAGTTTAGGATTACAACCTTTGTAGTCCAGTCCTTCACTTCATAAGCTCCGTGTTGTGGTCCCTTCACTGCGATCATCAAGTTCCGGACTCTCGAGAAGCTCCACGAAGAGAAAGATGCAAGCTTGCTTCCGATCTTCGATAACAAAGATGATCTACCTTGAAGTTTCTTTAACACAAGCTCTCACTATCTAATGAAGTGAACACCCTAATCTAAATGGCTAGGATAGATTAGGATGATGAAGTAGGATTTTAGCTCTCATTTGTTTTCTTTAACTCACTCATTTTCATCACTTCATGAAAAGCTAGAAAGCTTTTCATACAAAGAAGGAAGAAGAAGAAGCTCCATTTCTTTTGTGATGAATAATGAATAACTCAAGTGTTTGGTTAGAAATGCAACCATGGTAGATAATGAGAAGGCTAACCATTGTATAGACATAACTAAGGTTAAAGGGTTGGGTTGGGTTAAACAAATATCACAAAATATCACAAAATATCTAAGTCAAAGTCAAAGCTTCAAGAAGCTTCTTGAAAGCTTCAAGAAGCTTCTTGAAAGCTTCATGAAAGTTTAACCCTAATCCAAACCCTAACCATTTTTATTCTCCACAAAACATGTAGCATTAATAACCCTAACCTGTTATAATATTATATATCACATATACAATATTTATTGTAACAAAATAAAATAATACAATTAACATATATCGCATATATATCAATGTATTACCCGAGTGAGAAAAAGAATCTTTTAGTGAGCTTATATTAGTTAATGTAATTTAATATATCAAATATATAATTATCAATTAAATTATCGAATCAACACTTGATCCGATAATCCGGCTATTTCACAAATAACCGACTAATATAATCTGTATCAGTTCATCGAATCAACACTTGATCCGATGACCCGGCTATATCACATATACCCGGCCGATATCTCATATCGTGAGAATCTAATACGGTATCACATACTCCTATTGTTCTCGGTCCCGCACATATCATATATGTGCTCCTACTCCGTTTTGCCTGAGCCAAGAAACCTCTGTGTAGGACTCTAAAGAATCGTCAATACGCCGGCAGTAGGTGATGATCATATCAAATACCCACAAGCTGCAAGCGGTCAGCTAAACGTAACAGCCACCCAGGTATTGAGCGATCAGAAGATCAACAAGCAAGCCTGTACATTCTCCTATGAATCCAGTCAGTAACACTCCCGTACAGTCCGGTCTCTTCGTCTGATACGTCGCATATCTCGCATAGGGGTGGTAAACGTCAAACCCCAGTAGCTTGATAAGTCGTGTCGATATGAGGTCTATAACAGTTCGAGAAACTACTGATAACACTTACCAGTAAATCTCAGCAACCCTGGCCAGGGATTTCCAGTTATAGCGAATCGAATACAGCGCAATATCAACTCCCTATACCGGGAGAGACGAATCCCCTCCTATCGCTCATTGCCTCCTTGTGATTCGGGACTGTACCCAAAAGCCACCTTTTTGCACGCCCTCTTGGACGTGGTATGATGGAAATCAAAGCACAATGGGAATCACACAAGACTCTATGACGATCTCGGGTCTACAGACTACTCTGTACCAGTGTCACCAGAGAACTGCCATCTGACGTGAGGTATAATACCATCTGGGAGTTCTCGGTGAGTCCGTCCAGTATACCCAGTCTCCACTGAGCACCCGTATGCCTTCTCTGATGTCAAACACCAATGGATATGGGATCATCCATCGCCCATCATATGGGTCAAGAAGCGCATACGCTAGTCTACTCTGGTATATCGATGCCCTGTCTCGATACACCTACGACTAGGAACATTTGAAGAATGTACTTGACGACTAAACTGTCCCCACTAGTATGATCCGCATCATAGTCCTGGTAGTCAAGTACTTATCCTAAGGACTTTATCAACATGTAACATAGAGACAATCAGAGTACATGTTAAGATAAAGAGCTACCAGATAGCGTACTATCATGTCGAGCAAGAAAGTCCTCCCTATATTTGTCCAAGCATCCACTACAATATACATCGTATGTATAGTAATGGCTTCTAGGGCATATATCTAACTAACAATTTCCCACTTGCACTAGGGCCATCTGTTGTGGTATCACATACCCAACAATTAGCTGTGGTTGAAGTATCTCATACTCAACTATCCCATAAAAGTCTCTACTGGAAAAAAGGCCTTTGTGAGTGGATCCGCGCTGTTGTCCTCTGTGTCTACTCTCCTAACCTCGATCTCCCAGGAGATCAACCATCTCCATGATCAGGTGATACTGCCTAAGAATTATATCCGGATTTCTGATGGGACGGGGGTTCTTTGGCATAAGCCACAACTCCATTGTCACACAATGGTAGGAACGAAGTTCATCTCATGAACTTATATATATCCAGACTGCCTCTTTGGTAGCATCCTTGGTAAAGATGTATCTTGCCTTTAATCGTCTAGTATGTCACGGTATCTAGCTTGGAACTCTTCCAACATACCGTCCCTCCACTGAGGGTAAAGACAATGCCTGCGACTGACATTCAGTCGTCCTTATCACTCTAGAACCTTTCCAGTGATTCTTCTCAGGATCGATTGATACCATCTCACTACAACTAGTGAGAATCCTAACATCCAATTAGATCTATCTCATAGATCCAAAACCCAGGATTTAGGAGGTATCGCTTTGATCCTATATGGAGAATCCTTGTAATAAGCGGAGATTGACCGAGCGTAGCATAGGAAACTCCTTCCCTATCAAGAGTATGTCATCCACGTACTCTACGAGGATCACCACCATACTCTCTACTACCTTTTTTTATATACAAGGTTCATTTACCATTTTGATGAAGTCAAACTCTTTGACTAGCACATCAAAACAGACGTTCCAACTCTGCGATGCCTGCTTTATCACATAAAACATCTTGCACACGTTTTCGCTGCTCCCACTATCTACAAAGCTCTCTGGCTGTGTACTTATAGACGCTCTCTTCCAAAACATCATTTGGAAAAGCAGTCATGACACCCAACCACCAGATATCGTAGTCATGTATGTAGCCGTGGCAAGTAAGATCTGGATGGACTTAAGCGTAGCTTTGAAAGTCTCAACTTTTCCATATACACCAAGTAATCTTCTCAAGATATACTTGCTCCTGATAGTGATTTAACCCTTCAAATAAAGCAACCAAAGTCCATACTTTGTTGGTGTATAAGGATTCCATCTCAAATCGCTAAGCATCCAACCATTCTTACAGAGTCCCACTCCTGATGGCCTGCTCGAAACAAGTTGGGTCATCATCTCATGATGCAATCCTCGCTCCCACTGTCATAGAGAAACCGAAGTATCTCTCAGGTGGGTGAGGAACCCTACTAGATCGGCGGAGAGGCTGAGGTTCGTTGGAAACTATTGAATCCTTTGGTTCTACCAATTCATTAGCTGCAGTTTGTATAGCTGGAACTCCTTCCAGTTCTACCTCATGACCACTAATTTCTTTAAAAGAAATTCCCTTTCACAAAGGTGGCATGTTGAGAAACAAAAACACTTTTTGTTCCCCAGTTTGGTAGAAGATATTCCCTTGCGATTGCTTGGGATATCCAACAAACTTCTACAGAACTGACTTTGCCTCGAGCTTGTCCGGATTATGCTTTTAGACATAGTCTAGACAACCCAAATCTTAACATACTTAAGATATGGGCTCTTCCCATTCCATATCACATATGAAGTGGTAGGCAACTGATTTGATTGGAACCCTATTCAATAGGTATGCAGCTTCTCAAGTGCATAACTCCCAAAAGGAAATAGGAAACTCAGTAGTATTCATCATAGAGCGCACCATATCAAATAGGGTGTATTTGCTCCGCCCCGATACACCGACGTGCTGTGGTGTATACGGAGGAGTAATGCTGAGAGAGAATCTCATTCCCCTTTAGAATTGTCCAGGAATCCCGTGCTAAAGCATTCTCCTCTTTGATCTCATCAAAGGACATAATACTTATAACCGTTTGTAGTTCTCTACTTCTAACTTATATTCTGTGATTATCTCAAAAGTTTCGTACTTGTGTTTCAACAGGAACATATGTCTGAATCTTGAGAGATCATCAGTTAATGTAATGAAGTACAAAGAACCGGTCTTGGCATGTGTAGACAGGAGACCTTCATACATCAGCATGTATCAATCCCAAGAGTTCACTAACTCTTTCTCTGTTTCCAATAAACAGAGCTGTGGTCATCTTATCTTTGTGACATGACCGGCAAGTTTCGTAAGATGTAAATTCAAACTAATTTAAATATGCATCTAAATGTAACTTCAGCTAGTCAGGTCACATTGATATGACCCAGTCTACAATACCTCAAGAAGGATTCGTTCATTTCTGAACTCTTCCTCTTTTGTGTGTTCTGCATACTAAGAACTGTGGTTTGATTTAGAATGTCTATGCTTTTAGATAACGTGCCTGAACGGATCAACTCTTGATATAGGAAATGTTCAAAATATTATCCAACAATACAAAATTATATCCTTCTTTACTAATAAAGAGACTGATATGATGTTGTATATTAGGTTCGGTATCTAATAACATTCGTTCAGAATCAATGTATTTGTTAATACAGGATGATAACTACCAACAGACTTGGCTGCAACACTTGCACCGTTTCTATCTCTTGAAATTTATCACCCGTTCTCAGTTCTCTACCTATCTGTAGCCCATGTAACAAATTACATATGTGGGATCCTGATCCGGTATCAAATACCCAGGACGTAAAGGATATTGAGAAACAGTTCTGTGTAATGAACACACCCGAAGAAGATGCATCAGCATGCACTTTCTTCGTTTGGGTGGCACGGGAATTCTGGTAATCCCCAATTTCCAGCTCTGTCTTATAACAATTATAAATTGGAGCGGGACCAACGTTCCCTAGCACAGTATAACAAGCGGGTTCGTTCAGTACATCCGTATTACTATCTTGATTAAGGCGTGACATGGTCGCTACCTGGAGAGAGAGAGAGAGAGAAGAAAACACTCAGCGTGCACTTTTACAAGATTAGATTGGTTATCAATTTATCTAATCAGGATGTCTCCCACTGTTTTAGTCAAATCTTCCTCCAAACCCTAAAAGGAAAGACTAGCCGGGATTAATTACACCCTACAAGGTCGCCAATCTTTCAGCCAGGCCAGTGCCGGTACTTTGAGGGAGGTTCCCCGTGCTTTCGCACGTACCTAATTAAAATAATCCTCATTTTCCCAGGGGCGAAACCCCGTTAACACCTTTTTAGACACCTACTTGATCGGCTAATTGTAATGTGTAAAACTCTCCCAGGAGTAACTCTTACTCGCAGCAGGTATCGGGATCCAACTATCTCATAGAAGGTATGCAATCTCATTGCAAATTTCAACTCTTGAAATTCCCAATAATATTTCACCCCTAGCGTCCTATGACCTTGACGCAGGCCAACAAACCACAGTCCACTAGTCAAGTTCAACCTGTACATTTCCGAACTGAATTAAACCCACCCGCACGATCCTTGACGCAGGCCAACAAAGTCGCACGACTACCCTAACTCAATCGCATCATATGCATTTGCAGATAAGCATAAATAGCTACTGCACACTACGCCTTGACGCAGGCCAACAAACGCAGCACGAATACTATGAAGTACTTATCTGAAATGACGGAGGGCTATGACAGGTTTTTAAGAAAACCCTTTGCGTAATGAACTTGATATCGTCGTAGAATCGAGTGATTTTAAATGGAGTGTTTTTGAGGCTTTTACTAGTTTTGCTAAAGAGGTCACTCCCGGTGAAGAGATCTTGGCTCTTTCCTCATCGAATAAGGTGCAGGATATTTCACAAATACCGTTGTGCATAGCAAGAACTATCGAAGCAATCAAAAGACAAACCGAGTTTGTAGCATCTGCTAGTTTCGCTAAAGAGGTCACTCCCGGTGAAGGGATCTCGGCTCTTTCCTTATCGAATAAGGTGCTGGATATTCTACAAGGATTACCGCTATGCAAAGCAAGAACTAGAGCTACCAGTTTTTAAACAAGTTTCTACAACATCTTTAGGTTTCTTTTAGTTTCATTAATCTCATTAATGAAGTCCCATTTTATTATGCTTCATAAGCATCACATTTGAAACGAAATCAACAATATACAATATATATCTCATATATATAATATAAACATTCGTCTCAGACAGTAATATGATCTCATCACAGAACATAGCAGCAGAAGAACATATATGAAATATTGGATATACTAGGACGTCTGTGTTTTAATACGAGCCTGTATAAAACACGGATTCCACGGTCACGATGAATAGCCAAACCCACATCCCTAGACCCCTACGAGAGCGGCAAGCAACACTGCCAATTCTAGGGTTAGGAGACCCGGTCTCGACTCCTCGAGATGGTCTCCCTCTAGACCCTAGAACCCGGTTACTTGTGCTCCCCGCCTCGGGTCTACCTAATGCGGAAAAGTAAATAATATACAATGGTGACATCATCCTCATCCCGGAAGTGCCCCAATAAAAGAATATTACATACAAATGAATTTTACATGAATGAAAAAGAAAAACTCTCATTTCACATAAAACCCCCGGCTATTCAGAAACGACGATCCAATATAACATATCACAGCAACACATAATATCACATATCATCAACGTAAGTAAATAGGCGTATCCTAATTGTCGTTGATGTATAGCAACGAAACTGGCGATACACCACATATTACACTTACGGTCGCAGAAAAGAAAGTGTAAAACTACAGCTGTTGGAATCCGCAACCACCTTAGACATCACATGCCTAACCAAATGAATTCTTTAGATATCGCATGTCTAACAATTATAAACTCCGCATTTCAGTCTCATTATCGAAAACTCTTTTCAATATCAAGTCGGGCAATTCAACAAGATTCCCGACATCCTGATCGAATGCTCATCGCAAACTTTAGTAGACGGCCACACCCCCGGATGCCGTCGACGAAGTGCACTAAGGAGGAACATCGCTGCCGCGAGCACCCGAACGGATGCTTTTGGCGACGGGGTTCTCCTACAGTCACTTGGTCGGAGCTATGGGGCGTGGCTATCTATTAAGTTTACCCGGCGAGTATCCGCGTACGCTACGTGATTGCGACGGACTTTTGATCACATCAAAATCCCGTAGCAACCGATCAATTGAGACTAAACTGCTAGATTTATAACATTCAAATTAGTTATCTCATAACTACTTGTGGATTCCAAATATTGTATCACATTCCAGATAAATAGACAATGTTAAACTTTCCGATCTAATAATCAAACACCCAAGATTTCCCAAATAGTTCTCAACACTTGAAATTAGTTTTAAAACATCCATCACATGCCACAGTACCAATGGTCCAGCCGTAGAAGGGTCAAGCCAACGCCTCACATGTGGCAACGCCGTACTGCCACAAACCCTAAGGTTTAGAGGCGGTTCAGACGGTCACATAATCGAGTTAAGGTTTGTTGTGTTAGGTTTACCTAGCACCCTATGAAAGGTTTGGAAGCATCACATGTCTCAAAGATTATGTTTTTAGAGTGCTAAGTGAACACACAAAGAATCAATCCTAAAAAATTAGGGTTCATAACTTTACAAGTAACAAAGACTAGGGTTTTGAGAGTACAACCTTTGTAGCTCCCTACGCTAGACTCCTTAGCCACTTGAGGGTTGGAAAACAGTTAGCTTGAGGTCTTCTAGCGTCCACGACGATCCACCCGAAGCTCCTTTGTCCAAGCTTGCAACTTCACTTTATCAAGCGAAAGAAATGAAGCTAACACTCTAAACAAGTGGGCAAGACTTGGGTAGAATGGTGTTATGGTTCTTTTTCTCACTTCAAAATCCTATCTTGTTAAGTATTTTTCTCACTTGAAAGATCTAGAGAGCAAAAGAGCAAGGTTGAAGAAGATGATGGCCTTTTTGAAGAAGAAGAGAAAAAGATAATCTCATGAAAGAAAATAGAAAAAATATGTATATATATTTTTCACTTCTCATCTCAAACCATGGTTAAATGATAAAGATATTATTTAATTTGAGTTAAAACATAAAAGGAAAGTTAATCCATGGTTAAAAGTAGGTGAGCATGGTTAGGTCAAAGAAGAGTGTAGAAACAAATCATGAATTATCCTTTCCTTTTTCATTTTGTTTTAAAAAAAATAGAAATAATTATCCATATAAATAACCAAGGTGTGAGTCTTATATTGCCACCATTTTCTATGTATATACAACCATGATAGAATGATGTATGTATGCATGTGTGCATGCACATCCATATGTGCATGAACAAGAATGAATGCATACATGCATGCATACATCCAAAAAGGACAAGAAAGGATTTCTAGTGAGAAGCTAATGGTTAAATGATAAATCAACACTTGATTTATCAATCCGGCCATATCACATACGACCCAACCAAAAGCAAGCCGCCCGATTAATATACGGTATCTCATACGCGCATTTTAACCGGGTCCATGCGCATATCGCATACGTGCACCGCAACATTTCGCCTGGATTAGGTAACTCTTTTGTGGGACTCTAAGACTCGTCAATACGCCGGCAGTGGGTGATGATCATATCAAACACCCTCAAGCCGCAAGCGGCCAGCTAAACGTAACGGCCACCCGGGTATTGAGCGATCAGAAGAAAACAAGCGAACCTTCTACAACTCCCGTCGAGCCAACCGGCAACACTACCCGTGCAGTCCGGTCTCCTCGTCTGATATGTCGCATATCAAGTCTAGGGGTGGTAAACGTCAGACACCAATAACCGATAAGTCGTGCCGATGTGAGGCTCATAACGGGTCGAGAAGCTACTGGTAACACTTACCAGTAAATCTCTAATCAGCCCTGGCCAGGGACTTCCCTGTTACGGCCAATCGAGCACAGCGCAACATCAACCCCCAATACCGGGAGAGACGAAACCCCTCCTATCGCTCATTGCCTCCATGTGACTCGAGACTGTACCCAAAAACCACCGTTTTGCACGCCCTCATAGACGTGGTAAGGTGGAAATCAAAGCACAGTGGGAATCACACAAGACTCTATGACGATCTCGGGTCTACAGACTAACCTGCACAAGTGTCACCAGAGAACTGCCATCTGACGTGTGGTATAATACCATCTGGGAGTTCTCGGCGAGTCCGTCCAGTGTACCCAGTGTCCACTGAGCACCCATATACCATCTCTGATGTCAAACACCAATGGATATGGGATCATCCATCGCCCATCTCATGGGTCGAGAAGCGTATACGCTAGTCTACCCTGGTATATCGATGCCCCGTCCTGATACACCCACGACTAGGGACCTTGAAGGATGTACTTATAGACTACCATGTACCCACTAGTATGATCCGCATCATAGTCCAGATAGTCAAGTACACATCCTAAGGGCTTTACCAACATGTAACTATAAGACAGTATAAAGAGACAAGTATACATGTTAAGATAAAGAGCAACCAGATAGCATACTATCATATCGAGCAAGAAGGTCATCTCTATATATGTCCAAGCATCCAATATAATATACATCATCTGTACAATACTGGCTTCTAGGGCATACATACAACTAACAATCTCCCACTTGCACTAGGGCCAGCTGCTGTAGTATCGCATACCGAGCATCCCGAAGAGTCTCTCAAACTGTATCTGGGGAATGGCCTTCGTGAGTGGATCCGCTGTGTTATTCTTTGTGTCAACCCTCCTGACCTCGATCTCCCGACGATCAACTATCTCCCGGATCAGGTGATACCGCCTCAGAATATGCCTGGATCGCTGATGGGACTTGGGTTCCTTGGCCAAAGCCACCGCTCCATTGTTATCGCAATACAAAGGTATTGGATTCTCAATGGATGGAACCACTCCAAGTTCAGTAATGAACTTCTTGATCCAGACAGCCTCTTTGGCAGCATCGTTGGCAGCGATGTATTCATCCTCCATCGTCGAGTCTGCCACGGTTTCCTGCTTGGAACTCTTCCAGCTAACTGCCCCTCCGTAAAGGGTAAAGACAAATCCCGACTGCGACTTAGAGTCGTCCTTATCACTCTGGAAGCTCGAATCGGTAAAGGACTCCACTTGGAGTTCTCCGTTACCATACACCAAGAGCATCTCTTTAGTCCTTCCTAAGTACTTGAGAATGCTCTTCACAGCTGTCCAGTGACTCTCTCCAAGATCAGCTTGATACCTGCTCACTATACTTAGTGAGTATGCTACATCGGGTTTGGTACATAGCATCGCGTACATGATAGAGCCTACAGCCGAAGCATAGGGTATCCCTTGCATGCGAGCTCTCTCCAAATCAGTCTTGGGAGACATCTCTTTGGAGAGAGTGACTCCAGAGATCATGGGTAAGTTCCCACACTTGGATTCTTCCATACTAAATCTCTTTAGTATGGTGTCAATGTACCTGGACTGGGACAATCCCAATATCCTTTTAGATCTATCTCTATAGATCCTGATTCCCAATATGCAGGAGGCATCACCTAGATGTTTCATTGAGAATCTTTGTGATAAGAAGAGCTTGACCGATTGTAGCATAGGAATGTCATTTCCTATCAAGAGTATGTCATCCACGTACAATACGAAGAAGAAAACCTTACTCTCTGCCACCTTCTTGTAGATACAAGGTTCATCTACGTTTTTGACGAAATCAAACTCTTTGATAATGACGTCAAAGCAGATGTTCCAGCTCCGCGATGCTTGCTTTAATCCATAAATGGATTTAAGCAGCTTGCACACCTTCCTGTTGCTCCCACTATCTACGAAGCCCTCTGGCTGAGTCATGTACACGCACTCTTCTAAATCACCGTTTAGAAAGGCGGTCTTAACATTCATTTTCCAGATTTCGTAATCATGATATGCAGCGATGGCAAGTATGATCCGGATGGATTTAAGCATAGCCACTGGAGAAAAGGTTTCGTCATAGTCCACACCTGGTCTTTGAAGAAAACCCTTTGCAACAAGTCTAGCTTTAAAAGTCTCCACTTTCCCATCTACACCAAGTTTTTTCTTGAAGATCCACTTGCTCCCAATGGGTTTTACCCCTTCAGGAGCAACTTCCAAAGTCCATACTTTGTTGGTGTACATGGATTCTATCTCGGACCGCATTGCATCCAACCATTTCACTAAGTCCCTACTCGTGATGGCCTGCTCGAAGCTAGTTGGGTCATCATCCTCCATGATGCAATCCTCGCTTCCACCATTAATGAGAAAACCGTAGTATCTCTCAGGCGGATGAGAAACCCTGCTAGATCGGCGGAGAGGCTGGGGTTCGTCGGGTACTACTGAATCCTCTGGTTCTACCAAATCATCTGTTGTAGTTTGTTCTGCTGGAACTTCTTCTAGTTCTACCTCAATGCCACTAATCTGTTTCATAAGAAAACCTTTTTCTAAGAAAGTGGCATGTCAAGAAACAAACACCTTTTGTTCCTCGGAGTGGTAGAAGATATACCCTTGCGAATGTTTGGGATATCCAACAAACTTACATAGAACAGACCTTGCCTCGAGCTTGTCCAGATTTTTTGTTTTAACATAGGCCGGACAACCCCATATCTGAATAAAATTAAGACATGGCCTCTTACCATTCCATATCTCATATGGAGTGGTAGTCACTGATTTGGTTAGAACTCTATTCAATAGGTATGCAGCTGTCTCCAGTGCATATCCCCAAAAGGAAATAGGTAACTCAGTTGTACTCATCATAGAGCGCACCATATCTAATAGGGTGCGATTCCTCCGCTCCGATACACCGTTGTGCTGTGGTGTATAAGGAGGAGTAAGTTGAGAGAGAATCCCATTCTCTTTTAGATAATCTAGGAATTCATTGCTTAAGTATTCTCCTCCTCGATCAGATCGAAGGATCTTAATACTTTTGCCCGTTTGGTTCTCTACTTCGTGCTTATATTCTCTGAATTTCTCAAAAGCTTCAGACTTGTGTTTCATGAGGAACACATATCCGAATCTTGAGAGATCGTCATTGAATGTAATGAGGTAGGAAGAACCATCCCTGGCATGTGTAGACATGGGACCGCATACATCGCTATGCACCAGTCCCAAGAGTTCCATAACTCTTTCTCCGTGTCCCATAAACGGAGTTTTGGTCATCTTGCCTTTGAGACATGAATGGCAAGTATCATAAGATGATAATTCGAACGAATTCAAATATCTATCTTTATGCAACTTAGCCAGTCGTGTCACATTGATATGACCAAGTCTACAATGCCACAAGAAGGATTCGTTCATTTCTGAACTTTTCCTCTTGTGTGTGTTTTGTATATTGAGGACTGTATTTTGATTTAGAATGAATATGCCATTATGTAACGAGCCTGATGCAATCAACTTTTGATCTAGGAATATGTTCATAACATTATCCTTTACTACAAAATTATATCCTTCTTTACTTAATAAAGAAACTGATATAATGTTGCACATCATGTTCGGTATATAATAGCACTCATTTAGAATCAGTGTATCACCACTTGGTAATACTAGGTGATATTCGCCAACTGCTTTGGCTGCAATATTTGCCCCATTCCCTACTTGAACGGAATGATCACCTTTTCCCAGTTCTCTACCTTTCTTTAGCCCATGTAACAATTTACATATGTGGGATCCTGATCCGGTATCTAATACCCAGGACGTAGGGTTGTTGGAGATAGTGCCCTCAGAGTCAATTATTGGATCACAGGCACGTGATTGCAATGATTGAGGGAGGACCTATCCCGGGACGACAGTCTTACTCGAAATGATAGTATGCTATCTGGTTTATCTTTATCATCGTGTACTGCTTTAGGTGACATGACATGTCGCTATTACACGTTGATAGAGCCCCTAGGATTCTTGCTTGACTGCCAGCAGTATGAGGGCGATCATATAAGTGAGAGCTGGAGTCTATAAGCACATCCTTAAAAGGTCCCTAGTCGTAGGAGTTTCGAGACAGGGCATCGATTCTCCAGAGTAGACTAGTGTATACAGTCGAGACCCCGACGAGGGGCGGTGGCCGGTCTCGCAAGCCACTGGTGTCAGTTGGTTCACCTAAGATGTATACAGGTGCTCATTGGGTTATGAGTACACCGGACAGGACTCGCCGGGAACATGCTAGTTGGTCTTATACCTGACGCCAGATAGCAGTTCCCAGGTGACATGTGTACAGGTTACTTCATCGACCTGGGGATCGTCATTTGTCTCGTGTGAGTTCCCACTGTGCTTTGATTACTACCCTACCACGGCTCAAAGGAGTCGTGCAAACAGGTTTTAGTTGGGTACAGTCCCGAGCCACATGGAGGCAGTGAGTGGATCTTCGGGGGTTCGTCTCTCCCGGTATTGGGGGTGAGGTCGCGCTGTGTCTAGGAGAGCCATTACACGAAGTCCTTGGCCAAGGCAGGAGATTTACTGGTAGGTATTCCAGTAGTATCTCAGGGTGTTCTGGGCTACACTCCGACACGACTTGTACCGCTTTTGGGGGTCTGACTTTTACCAACCCCCTAGGCCCGCCATGCGATGCTCATAGACGAACAGACCGGACTGTACGGATATTGTCACTGACAGGCTCAGTAGGGTGTCAGGATGAGTTCGCTCATCGACGTCCCTTTTAGTCAATAGCTGGTGGCCCGTTACGTATTGGCTTATACCTCTGACGTGCTAGTGGTTAAATTCACAGCCATAGTATTGACGAGTCTTTAGAGTCCACCACTCATTCTGTTACTCAAGCTTTCGGGCGAAACGTTGTAGAAGCCGTATGGAGATATGGCAGGGTTCGATCAGATACGTGCGGTATTGCACGGATCGTGATCGGACGGTTTTTACTAGCCGGCTTTGGCTTAAGCCGGATCTTAGTATTTGATAGTGTAGTTTTGTCTCTTTGCATTTGTATTTCGGTCGGAATACAAATGCGGGTGTGTATGTACAGTATCGGGGTTTTCCTGTAATTTATTATGGGACCAGTTTTCTGGGGTTGCCAGTTTGCATTCCGTTCCGGCTGGTTTTTCATTGTTCCTTCACGGCCGGACTTTTCGTTGGAGGGTGTTATTTGCAGTTTGCAATAACATTTTGTGGAGGGGGTTTATTGTGATTGTGACCTCTTCATTAAAAGAATTCTTTTTCCCCACTTGTCCATTGATGTGGCCGGCCACTGTTTGGAGTATGGGAGGGGTTATTTTTGGTGGACTTTTTCCTTATGCATATTATTAATTTATGCATTCTTTCCACTTGTTTTTGTGTGAGCACAAGAATGATTATTAATTTGTGCAGGGGCCGGCCATATCATGTGAGGAGAGAGAGAGAGGTTTAATTGTGTGGATATTTCCCTTCATGATTATTTTTGGTGGAACCCCCCCATTTGTGTTTGCAGTGAAGGATTTTTCCTTTTTCTGCTTTGTATTAATTGATGCACACATTCTTTACATGCTAGGCTTTGCTTCATTTTTCCAGCAAGCACAATGGATTGGCCGAGCTCACACATTTCCATTGCATGCTCAATTTCTCCATCAAGCATCCATGAAATTCTAGTGCACAAATTCCTCCAAAATGGCAACCTCATAAACCCCAAAGAGACATGGCTACTACACTATTCCACAGCATCCCTTGGACGCGTCGGCTAGCCAACTTCGCGCCCGAGTTGCCTCGGTATAGAGGCGGGAGCCCGTAAAAGATGCAGGCGATGTGGTGCCCTTCCGGCAAGGAGGCGACGGCCGGAGTTTCCGCGGGAGATCGGGACGATGACGAGAAGACCGGAGGACTCGGATCACTCGGTATATCTCTAACCCGTCTTGTTGTTAGCTAGATCTAGTTTAATGGCCCGATCCGGGATTTAGTGCGCGGTGGTGCCGGTTTGCTAAGTTCGCAAAATTAAAGTTTATCACTGATTCCGCATTTGGCCGTCGGATTGACGACCGGGGCGCCGCCGTGCACTTACAGTAGTATCAGAGCCACGCCATTAACTTCGTCTAGCTTCGTTTGATGTGTTTTGCATTTCCGATCGACCAAAATTCCAAAATCTACATTTTTGCTAGCGACAGTTTTCAGTTGAAATTTTTTGGTCTCCAAAAATTTTTCAGGTTGTATAAAAGTACTGTGCTAGAAGACCTAAGACTACTGTAGAAATTCGAGACACTGATCTCTTCAGAGGAGCGCGGAACCGCGGCAAAACCCTAATTGTTGCCGCGGTTCCGCCGCAGTATTGATGGATCAGTGTGTAGAATTTTTCCAGTAGGCTTTATGGGTAATTTTAGGGGTTTTGGAATATTAATATTGGGCCCAGAATTTCTTGATCTGCTACAGTATTGCTTGGGGGCCCACTTGTTAATTTTTGATCGATCGGATATTTTAAACATATTATTTCACAGTATTTACATTATATCTGCGACCGTGAATGTCACTCGATCGGTAAATCCGGTCTAACTGCTATAGTCCGGTTAGACGGATTTGCGAACGTGACTTTCACGTTGATGTTCTATGTATTTGCTGTGATGTTGCGGATCGGTCGTGGGGGATAGCCTGGATGCAATGCTAGTACCGTTTTGTTGTATTATGTACATTTGATATTGCGGGGCGAGCATCCGACATGTGGACTGCCGTCACTGCCTGTTTGTATTATTATTTTGGGGCACGGTCAGGTTGCGGTCGATGTACCCGTTGTATGTATATTTTACTTTCTGTACTAGGGTTACCCCGCGGAGGGGTGCACGGATAGCCGGGTTCTGGAGGGCAACAAGCCTGCATCTCAGGGCATTGAGACGGAGGGGGCTTCAGTCTGGAATTGGCGGGCTATTCGCCGCACTCGTAGGGGGTACAGGTTGACCCAGGAGGGGTGCCCAAGTTACCGGATTCCGTGAAGTGCTGGGTGGTCCATTCACGGTGCTGAAGGGGGCTGCCTCGCTTCAGGTTTTGGCAGGTGACTTGCCGCGCCCATAGGGGTCTAGGATTTCATTGCACAGGCTATCCACACGACCAGGGGAACGTCGGGTTTCAGTAGTGGCTCTGTGAAACCCGGGGATCCCAGACATCTGTATTGTTCTGTGATGCTGTACATTTCTGTGATGTTGCATTTTATTCACGCCTTGAGCGAAATATAATATATTGGTATATATATTAGTAGATGTTGTATATGTTTTTCATCCGCGCTAGTCCAGTCCCCGCTCTGCCGTTAGTTAGCTAACCTAACGGGTGATGACGGGACCCAGTGGCGAATGCGGATGGCATAAACGTACGTCAGTATATTTTCGTTCTTTGTGGTGTGATCAATTGATGGGACTGCGTTGATTCGGATCAATGCAAGTTAAAACAAACCTATTCTGATGTTGTTGGAACACTTTTCAAAAAGCTGTTATTGCAAGGACGTTCTCTTTTGTTTTGCATCGTCGTATTCAGTTGGAATATCCTGCTCCTCAGTCGACGAGGCAAGGGCCGAGATCCCTTCACCGGGAGTGACCCCTTGGACAAAAGTTTGCGTCAGGGCATTAACTTCACCATAGCCGATTACTTTTGCTTTGCACCGTGGTATTCAGTTGGAATATCCTGCACCCCATTCTACGGGGAAAGAGCCGAGATCCCTTCACCGGGAGTGACCACTTTAGTAAAGGTTTTCGTCACTATATTTTCTAAAAAGCTATCAGTTCCTTCAACGATATCAAGTTCATTACGTTAAAGGTTTTCGCTAGAAACCATTCGTAGCCCTCCGTCGTTTCATATGGATAGTCAATAGTATTCAAGCTGTGTATGTTGGCCAAAGTCAAGGCACAGTGTTTGGTAGCTGTTGGGTATTCATATGCAGCATAGATAGATGCGTTGGTTTAGGACAGCCGTACTGCCATTTTGGCCAAAGTCAAGGGTGGGTACGGGTGGGTTCAAATTAACCTGGAGAATGACGGGTAGAACTTGATATGTGACTTATGATATGTTGGCCAAAGTCAAGGTCATAAGAGCATGGGGTAGAAATCCACATCGGGAGTTTCAAAAGAACTGAAACTTGCCAGATATGCGCATACCTTCTGGAGTGTGATGACGTGAGCGGATTCCGTCACGTTATCATGCGATGAGAGTTGGATCCCGATTCCCACTGATGAGTTAGTTTACTCCTCGGGTGACCCCCGACTAATTCTTCTTTCAGGTTTGGAGGAGAATTTGAGGTACAGTGGGAGGTTTCCAGATTAGATAAATTGGTAACCATTCTGATCTAGGTTAGAGTGCACGCTGAGTGTTTCTTTTCTCTCTCTCTTTGGCAGCGACCATTGACCCGACCCTAGACTATGACTCAGAGACCAAGTTGACCGAACCTTCTTAACACTGGTTTTTGGATTGTCAGAGTTGCAGACCTCATTGCCACTCCTACTTTTACCCTTTTCTCCAGGACACCCCGTATTACTGCGAACGTCCACTTCCATTGGACAAAACCATCGTATGGTTAGATACGAACTCGAAGGAATTTATTCGAGGATGGTTTCCGGTTCTGGAGAAAACGGATAGGATTATTCAGTTGTCTTTTCCTTTTACCTTCTCTCAGGTTGCGAGTACTCCTTAGTTTAGGAGATAGTACACCTATTACGCAAATTGGATAGTCTTCTTCCAAATCTTAGGCTGGTGCCGACCGGTAGGGAATGAAGAAAACCAATTAGCCTAAACGGTGTGCAGAAGGTATTAAGTTCAGAAAAAGCAAGGGATTAGTAAGAGGGCAAAGTAAATTGCGACTGATATTCACGACCAAAACCAAGTATTCCTTCGCCAATCCTAAATCACCTTTGTATTTCTCCAGGACACTCCGTATCACTACGAAGATCCACAGTTTATTTGGATACTCCATCGTATGGTTATATACGAACTCGAAAGGAACTTGTTCCAGTTCGGGGATGGATTCTGGTTCAAGAGAAATAGGAATAAGGTTTATTCGGTTGTCTTTTATCTTCACCTTCTCTCGCATTGCGAGTGCTCCTAGGACTAGGACAGTACACCCATTATGCTTATTGGATAGTCTTCTTCCAAACCATAGGCTGGTGCCGAACGGTAGGGAAGGATGAAAACCATTTGGCCTAAGGGGTATGCAGAAGGTAACGACTAAAGACATATAAAGGGATTTGGAGAGGTGGCAAAGAATTATGCGGTTATAGTTGTGAATCTGGATAATGGTAGAGGCATTACTAGGAATACCAGGATACCCCATCGAAACATTTCAATGGTTCAGTTCAACTGTGTATTGTTAAAAGAAAACTGATTTCCCGATTAGACACTTGCTCCAAGGTATGTATTTACCAGGTTTGATTCTCACATCTGTATGGTTTTACAGATGATGAGTGGGAGTAAGTTATTGGGAATTGGGTGATCATCCTCATTATATCGGGATTCGTTGTAATCGGTGATATTTGAGAAAATCACCTGGGCTGTTTGCCGGTCGGCAAATATTTGGTTTTGAATATCCGCTTTTATGCACCAATTTCAAATTGATATATCTGTACGTCTTTTTTCATAGAGTGAGATATACCTTTTGATATTATGTCGATGACATTTACCTATATCAGTGGATGGTTAGGTAATGAGCATTAAACAGCGGTGTAATTCTTCTTAACCATAAGTACAGTTTTCAACCTACGACGCACAGTGAAAGAGTTGTTCGACTCGGCGGACTTATACAGAGTATTGTATGTTGTCCAGTGTCCATTAGGACAGAGGGGTTGGTCCTCATACTATATTCTGTTTACTTTTAACTTCTCTAGTTCTTAGACATGTGTTTCGTAGAAACACAGGGTCTAAGTTTTGAGGAGTTATAAGTATTTGAATAGAGTAGAGAACCAAGTGTAGCAAGTATCGGGATTCTTCAAAGTGATCGAAGATGTAGATACTTTTGTATGGTACTCAGTTGATAGTAATGATAAAGAGAAATTGCTTCTCTTTCAGGTTACTCATAATTGGAAGCATTCCTAAGTTGAGTAACGCTGATCGGCCTCCTTCCATTTTAGTTGACATGCACTGGAAACAGCTGCATGATTTGAATCTGGTTCAATTAAATCAGTGCCTCTGGTTCTATATTAGATATAGTACAGTTCATATCTTAACATTGTTAAGGTACGGGGAGTTGTCCGGCTTATGATTAAAACCAGACTCTGGATAACTCAAGGCACGTTTCTGTAATGGCTATTTGTGGGTTGACCCAGGCTATGACGAGGGTTGACTTTCTACCATAAGAAAGATTAATAGTGATATTGTTCTTGACTCGCCACAGTTTTAATAAAAATAGATTTTTTCAAAAACAGTAGTGGGAGTATGGTAGAACTGGAAGTGATTCCAGAACCGCAAACGATTACTGAAGATTTGATAAGGAACCTAAAGATTCAATCTGATTTGACATTCCATTGGCCACTCTGCAGATAAGGTGGGTAACTTCAGGCACCCGAGAGGTACTCAGGTAGCCTCAAGGACGGTGACAGGGAAGTTCTTGTTTACCCACACTTGCCATTGTTGTTGTTCCAGGCTGCGAGACCCGGGAGGAGGATGAATATAGCGTCATTCTAAACTAGCTTTAGAAGTGCACGTCTGTATGACTCTGCCAGAGGGTTGTCGTAGTCAGTGGGAGCAGCGGAAGCATTGGTGGACATCAGGCTTATGTCTACTTATAGACTAAAGCAGATATAGCGGAGATAGATCATCTATTTCTGACGTGACAGTCATAGGTTTGACGTCATCAGAATAAGGGATGGATCTGTTGAGAAGGTAGTAGGGTGTGATATCCTGGTATTGGATGACATACACAAAGTAGGAAGTGATATTCCTATACTACGATCGGTTATACTTTGGTCGTCACACAGTGGTTTCTCCACAAAGGAAATGGATTTTGTATCAGACATACTGGTTACTAGATCTAAGGTTTTAGGTCTAGATTTGGGTGGTTTCCCAATCTGGGTACTTAGACAGCATTCTAAGAGTATTTAGAATGGACGACTCCTGGCATGGTGGTGCACCTGCAGGTAATGGAGTCACCCTCTCTAAAGGTGTCTTACAGACTAAAGGGAGAGGGATGTGCATGATTGGCAGATCACTTGCTTAGGCAATTGAGTCAATCATGTGATGTCAAGTACCACACCAGATGTTGTTCTTGCAGTAGATGCAATAAGTTGATATTGATCCAATCCTGGAGAAACAGTCGGATGCAGTTTTAGAACATAAGTTGATGTTCTAGGGATATGATAGCAGCAGCCTCCTTTAGGAGACGGTTATCATTCCAGGCTTCCAAGGTGACCTGGATAGCAGAGTGGCTGTCAGAGTTATAGTTTTCCCTCTGACGAGGGGCAGTATTTTGGACAGGTGATCCAAGGCAATACTGAGGGAGGCATGGCGCAGGATACTGATTAAGTTCAGTTGACGATACAGTCTAAGAAGTTTGGATTTGGAGTTCATTTATGAGCTAGGTCCCATCAGACATCCAGACATTCTAAGACAGGTATTGCTCATTTCGGGAGATGGCTTTCTCCGCGAACTTGAGATATAGAGAGACATAGAAGGAAACATCTAGGCGGATCCACTCACTGAGGCTATTCCTCGACCGCAATAGTCTCGCAAACGAGCTTTGTGAGACTGACTAGTAGAGGAGTTGGGTGTTCGGTATCACACGGGCTGTGAGTATGCGACATCGCAATAATTAGCCCTGAGTGCAAGTGGGAGATTGTTGGAGATAGTGCCCTCAGAGTCAATTATTGGATCACAGGCACGTGATTGCAATGATTGAGGGAGGACCTATTCCGGGACGACAGTCTTACTCGAAATGATAGTATGCTATCTGGTTTATCTTTATCATCGTGTACTGCTTTAGGTGACATGACATGTCGCTATTACACGTTGATAGAGCCCCTAGGATTCTTGCTTGACTGCCAGCAGTATGAGGGCGATCATATAAGTGAGAGCTGGAGTCTATAAGCACATCCTTAAAAGGTCCCTAGTCATAGGAGTTTCGAGCCAGGGCATCGATTCTCCAGAGTAGACTAGTGTATACAGTCGAGACCCCGACGAGGGGCGGTGGCCGGTCTCGCAAGCCACTGGTGTCAGTTGGTTCACCTAAGATGTATACAGGTGCTCATTGGGTTATGAGTACACCGGACAGGACTCGCCGGGAACATGCTAGTTGGTCTTATACCTGACGTCAGATAGCAGTTCTCAGGTGACATGTGTACAGGTTAGTTCATCGACCTGGGGATCGTCATTTGTCTCATGTGAGTTCCCACTGTGCTTTGATTACTACCCTACCACGGCTCAAAGGAGTCGTGCAAACAGGTTTTAGTTGGGTACAGCCCCGAGCCACATGGAGGCAGTGAGCGGATCTTCGGGGGTTCGTCTCTCCCGGTATTGGGGGTGAGGTCGCGCTGTGTCTAGGAGAGCCATTACACAAAGTCCTTGGCCAAGACAGGAGATTTACTGGTAGGTATTCCAGTAGTATCTCAGGGTGTTCTGGGCTACACTCCGACACGACTTGTACCGCTTTTGGGGGTCTGACTTTTACCAACCCCCTAGGCCCGCCATGCGATGCTCATAGACGAACGGACCGAACTGTACGGATATTGTCACTGACAGGCTCAGTAGGGTGTCAGGATGAGTTCGCTCATCGACGTCCCTTTTAGTCAATAGCTGGTGGCCCGTTACGTATTGGCTTATACCTCTGACGTGCTAGTGGTTAAATTCACAGCCATAGTATTGACGAGTCTTTAGAGTCCACCACTCATTCTGTTACTCAAGCTTTCGGGCGAAACGCTGTAGAGGCCGTATGGAGATATGGCAGGGTTCGATCAGATACGTGCGGTATTGCACGGATCGTGATCGGACGGTTTTTACTAGCCGGCTTTGGCTTAAGCCGGATCTTAGTATTTGATAGTGTAGTTTTGTCTCTTTGCATTTGTATTTCGGTCGGAATACAAATGCGGGTGTGTATGCACAGTATCGGGGTTTTCCTGTAATTTATTATGGGACCAGTTTTCTGGGGTTGCCAGTTTGCATTCCGTTCCGGCCGGTTTTTCATTGTTCCTTCACGGCCGGACTTTTCGTTGGAGGGTGTTATTTGCAGTTTGCAATAACATTTTGTGGAGGGGGTTTATTGTGATTGTGACCTCTTCATTAAAAGAATTCTTTTTCCCCACTTGTCCATTGATGTGGCCGGCCACTGTTTGGAGTATGGGAGGGGTTATTTTTGGTGGACTTTTTCCTTATGCATATTATTAATTTATGCATTCTTTCCACTTGTTTTTGTGTGAGCACAAGAATGATTATTAATTTGTGCAGGGGCCGGCCATATCATGTGAGGAGAGAGAGAGAGGTTTAATTGTGTGGATATTTCCCTTCATGATTATTTTTGGTGGACCCCCCCCATTTGTGTTTGCAGTGAAGGATTTTTCCTTTTTCTGCTTTGTATTAATTGATTCACACATTCTTTACATGCTAAGCTTTGCTTCATTTTTCCAGCAAGCACAATGGATTGGCCGAGCTCACACATTTCCATTGCATGCTCAATTTCTCCATCAAGCATCCATGAAATTCTAGTGCACAAATTCCTCCAAAATGGCAACCTCATAAACCCCAAAGAGACATGGCTACTACACTATTCCACAGCATCCCTTGGACGCGTCGGCTAGCCAACTTCACGCCCGAGTTGCCTCGGTATAGAGGCGGAAGCCCGTAAAAGATGCAGGCGATGTGGTGCCCTTCCGGCAAGGAGGCGACGGCCGAAGTTTCCGCGGGAGATCGGGACGATGACGAGAAGACCGGAGGACTCGGATCACTCGGTATATCTCTAACCCGTCTTGTTGTTAGCTAGATCTAGTTTAATGGCCCGATCCGGGGTTTAGTGCGCGGTGGTGCCGGTTTGCTAAGTTCGCAAAATTAAAGTTTATCACCGTTTCCGCATTTGGCCGTCGGATTGACGACCGGGGCGCCGCCGTGCACTTACAAGGGTGATCTGAGAAACAGTTCTCAATAACTAACACACCTGAAGAAGATGCATCAACATGCATGTTCTTTTGGGCGGCTAAAGAATCCAGATATTCTCCTATTCCCTGTTCAGTCTTAT
Source organism: Agapanthus africanus (assembly GCA_030015575.1). Classification (NCBI taxonomy): domain Eukaryota; kingdom Viridiplantae; phylum Streptophyta; class Magnoliopsida; order Asparagales; family Amaryllidaceae; genus Agapanthus; species Agapanthus africanus. The sequence continues at coordinate 291,693,829 of CM057350.1, forward strand.
AACTCTTATAAGAAAGAACGGGTCCAACGTTCCCCTGCTCAGTATAATAAGCGGGTTCAGTCAATACATCCATATTATTATCTTGATTATGGCCTGACATGGTCGCTACCTGGAGAGAGAGAGAAGAAAACACTTTAGCGTATGCTCTTGCAAGATTAGATTGGTTATTATCTTATCTAATCAGGATGGCTCCCACTGTTTTTATCAAATCTTCCTTCAAACCCTAAAAGGAAAGACTAGCCGGGATTAATTACACCCTACAATTTCGCCAATCTTTCAGCCAGGCCAGTGTCGGTACTTTGAGGTAGGTTCCCCGTGCTTTCGCACGGATCTAATTAAAGTAAACCTCGTTTTCCCAGAGGTGTAACCCGGTTGACACCTTTCTAGACACCTACTTGATCGGCTAATTGTCCTGTATAAAACTCTCTCAGGAGTAACAATTACTCGCAGTGGGTGTCGGGATCCAACTATCTCATAGAAGGTATGCAATCTCATTGCAAATTTCAACACTTGAAATTCCCGATAATGCTTTTGCCCCTAGCGTCCCTTTTTTTGAAAAAATTTGATTCTACAACATCTTTTAAATTTCTTTTCTTTCATTAATCACATTAATGAAGTCCCATCATTTAAGTCACCTAAACATCACAGATAAATACGACGTACACTTATGCCATCCGCATTTGCCTCGATGTCCCCTCGTGCACCGTTAGGTTAGGTAACTAACGACAGAGCAGGGCAGGGCTAGTGCGGGTGTAAAACATAAGTAACGTCTATATAATATATCATATATACTATATACTATATCCATCACAACATATCAAATGATCACATCACAGATATCGCAGCAGAAACATAGATATAATGTGGGATATACTAGGACGTCCGTATTTAGTATTTAGCCAACAATAGAAAATACGGATTCTACAGTCGCGATGAATAGCCAAGCCCACACCCTGGACCCCTACGAGAGCGGCAAGCGACCCTACCAATTCTGGAGTTTAGGAGACCCGGTCTCAACTCCTCGAGATGGCCTCCCACTGAACCCCAGAACCCGGTCACCTATGCTCCCCTCCTTGGGTCCATCCTAATGCGGAAAAGTAAATAATATACAACACTGGTGGCATCAACCTCAACCCGGAAGTGCCCCAAATAAAAGAATATTACAATACATTTGAATATACATGAATGAAAATATAAAACTCTCATCTCACATAAAACCCCCCGGCTATTCAATCGCGACAATCCTGCACATCATATCTCAGCAACACATAATATCATATATCATCAACGTAAGTAAGTATGCGTACCCCGATTGTCGTTGATCTATAGCAACGAAACCGGCGATATCGACATACTACACTTACGGTCACAGAAAAGAAAGTGTAAAACTACAACATTTGGAATCCACATTCTCTTTAGACATCGTAAATGCGAAATATCACATACTTCGTATTTCATGCCTAACGATATGAATTCCACATATTGTATCACATTCCAGATAAATAGACAGTATTAAAGTTTTCGAACGAATGATCAAATTACCCAAAATTCCCTAAAGCTCAACACTTGAGTGTAGTTCAAAAACCCGGAGTGTGACACAGTAGTAGCGGTCCAGCCGTAGAAGGGTCAAGCCAACGCCTCACATGTGGCATGCCGTACTGCCCCAAACCCTAAGTTTCCAAAGGCAGTTCAAGACGGTCACATAATCGAGTTAAGGTTTGTTGTCTTCTAGAGGGTCCACCACAAAACTTGCACATATTTCCGAATGATTTAAACCCCGTGAAAAGTGAGCAAACGACACTCGTTCGAACAATTCAATACTTTCTAATTATCCGGAAAAAACATGAAGTTAAAATTCCGGTCGAATCATTGAACCCAAAACAATCTCCAGAACAAATAACACTTAAACCAGATTTAAAAATACCCAAAAATATACACAAGCAGGTAGTAAAAACACTGTACAAAAACAAGGCAGTGAGGCATCTGTACGGCCGCGGAGCCGCGGCCTAAGCAAGCTTTGGCCGCGGTTCCGCGCTAGGGTTTACTGTTCACAGCTTCGTATTTCACAGTTTGTCTTAGATTTTCCTGCTGAATTTTTTGCATATTTTTGATTCTGGAAAATAACAGTTTTCAAAAAATGTCCAGAGAGTGTCCCGAAAATCCGTATTTCGATTCGATCGGATACTTCCCTAAAGTGTCGCCAAATGTTCTAGGTCGGCTCTGATACCAATGTTCGGTTTACCTAGCACCCTATGAAAGGTTTGGAAGTATCACATGTCTTAAAGATTATGTTTTTAGAGTGCTAAGTGAACACACAAAGAATCAATCCTAGAAAATTAGGGTTTCATAACTTTACAAGTAACAAAGACTAGGGTTTTGAGAGTACAACCTTTGTAGCTCCGTACGCTAGACTCCTTGGCCACTTGAGGGTTGGAAAACGGTTAGCTTGAGGTCTTCTAGCGTCCACGACGATCCACCCGAAGCTCCTTTGTCCAAGCTTGCAACTTCACTTTATCAAGAGAAAGAAATGAAGCTAACACTCTAAACAAGTGGGCAAGACTTGTGTAGAATGGTGTTGTGGTTCTTTTTCTCACTTCAAAATCCTATCTTGTTAAGTATTTTGCTCATTTGAAAGATCTAGAGAGCAAAAGAGAAAGGTTGAAGAAGATGATGGCTTTTTTTAAGAAGAAGAGAAAAAGATAATCTCATGAAAGAAAATAGAAAAAATATGTATATATATTTTTCACTTCTCATCTCAAACCATGGTTAAATGATAAAGATATTATTTAATTTGAGTTAAAACATAAAAGGAAAGTTAATCCATGGTTAAAAGTAGGTGAGCATGGTTAGGTCAAAGAAGAGTGTAGAAACAAACCATGAATTATCCTTTCCTTTTTCATTTTGTTTTAAAACAAATAGAAATAATTATCCATATAAATAACCAAGGTGTGAGTCTTATATTGCCACCATTTTCTATGTATATACAACCATGATAGAATGATGTATGTATGCATGTGTGCATGCACATCCATATGTGCATGAACAAGAAAGAATGCATACATGCATGCATACATCCAAAAAGGACAAGAAAGGATTTCTAGTGAGAAGCTAATGGTTAAATGATAAATCAACACTTGATTTATCAATCCGGCCATATCACATACGATCCAACCAAAAGCAAGCCGCCCGATTAATATATGGTATCTCATACGCGCATTTTAACCGGGTCCATGCGCATATCGCATACGCGCACCACAACATTTCTCCTGGACTAGGTAACTCCTTTGTGGGACTCTAAGACTCGTCAATACGCCGGCAGTGGGTGATGATCATATCAAACACCCTCAAACCGCAAGCGGTCAGCTAAACATAACGGCCACCCGGGTATTGAGCGATCAGAAGAAAACAAGCGAACCTGCTACAACTCCCGTCGAGCCAACCGGCAACACTACCCGTGCAGTCCTGTCTTCTCGTCTGATATGTCGCATATCAAGTCTAGGGGTGGTAAACTTCAGACCCCAATAACCGATAAGTCGTGCCGATGTGAGGCTCATAACGGGTCGAGAAACTACTGGTAACACTTACCAGTAAATCTCTAATCAGCCCTGGCCAGGGACTTCCCTGTTACGGCCAATCGAGCACAGCGCAACATCAACCCCCAATACCGGGAGAGACGAAACCCCTCCTATCGCTCATTGCCTCCATGTGACTCGAGACTGTACCCAAAAACCACCGTTTTGCACGCCCTCATGGACGTGGTAAGGTGGAAATCAAAGCACAGTAGGAATCACACAAGACTCTATGACGATCTCGGGTCTACAGACTAACCTGCACAAGTGTCACCAGAGAACTGCCATCTGACGTAAGGTATAATACCATCTGGGAGTTCTCGGCGAGTCCGTCCAGTGTACCCAGTCTCCACTGAGCACCCGTATACCATCTCTGATGTCAAACACCAATGGATATGGGATCATTCATCGCCCATCTCATGGGTCGAGAAGCGTATACGCTAGTCTACCCTGGTATATCGATGCCCCGTCTCGATACACCCACGACTAGGGACCTTGGAGGATGTACTTATGGACTACCATGTCCCCACTAGTATGATCCGCATCATAGTCCAGGTAGTCAAGTACACATCCTAAGGGCTTTACCAACATGTAACTGTAAGACAGTATAAAGAGACAAGTATACATGTTAAGATAAAGAGCAACCAGATAGCATACTATCATATCGAGCAAGAAAGTCATCTCTATATATGTCCAAGCATCCAATATAATATACATCATCTGTACAATACTGACCTCTAGGGCATACATACAACTAACATGTTGTCTTCTAGAGGGTCCACCGTGTTACTTGCACGACATAGAATGTTCTTAAACTACGGAAAAATCCAGCACTTGGAAATTTTCCGGCAGGGGAAGAAGTGAGTTATTGATATCCGTTCGAACTTTTTAACAGGTTCTAAATTATCCGGAAAACACTTAAACGAAGTTAAACTTTCCGATCGAATCAACGAGCCCCCAATACAACCCAGAAAACTCAACACTTGAGTATGGATTAAAAATACCCAGATGCATGGACAAATACCTACGGATCAACCCTGCCAGTACGAGCCCATAACTCCCAAGTACGGCCGCGGAACCGCCGCAGGAAGCATGCTCCTGCCGCGGTTCCGCGGCGACTTCAGGGAGTTAGGGTGTCGTATTTTAGGGTAATCCTTAGAATTTCCTGCTGATTTTTTTGAGTATTGTTAATGCAGAAAAAAACACATTTTTACAAAATTTCCAGAGAAGGGTAAAAATCGGGGTTTCCGGGTTCGATCGGACTTTAAATTTCGTCTAAAGCTCTAGCTTAGCTCTGATACTACTGTAGGGTTACTAGGCACTCTCACAAGGGTCTATAAGCCATCAACCATGCCCGATTTAAAATTTAGACGTGCCGAACAACCCTAACCAAGATCTTTAAACTAGAGATTAGGCGAAACAAAGCATGTTAAACACTTTAACATCTAAGAGTTTGGGATTACAACCTTTGTAGTCCGGTCCTTCACTTCATAAGCTTCGTGTTGTGGTCCCTTCGCTGCGATCATCAAGTTCCGGACTCTCGAGAGGCTCCACGAAGAGAAAGATGCAAGCTTGCTTCCGATCTTCGATAACAAAGATGATCTACCTTGAAGTTTCTTTAACACAAGCTCTCACTATCTAATGAAGTGAACACCCTAATCTAAATGGCTAGGATAGATTAGGATGATGAAGTAAGATTTTAGCTCTCATTTGTTTTCTTTAACTCACTCATTTTCATCACTTCATGAAAAGCTAGAAAGCTTTTCATACAAAGAAGGAAGAAGAAGAAGCTCCATTTCTTTTGTGATGAATAATGAATAACTCAAGTGTTTGGTTAGAAATGCAACCATGGTAGATAATGAGAAGGCTAACCATTGTAGAGACATAACTAGGGTTAAAGGGTTGGGTTGGGTTAAACAAATATCACAAAATATCACAAAATATCCAAGTCAAAGTCAAAGCTTCAAGAAGTTTCTTGAAAGCTTCATGAAAGTTTAACCCTAATCCAAACCCTAACCATTTTTATTCTCCACAAAACATATTGCATTAATAACCCTAACATGTTACAATAGTATATATCACATATACAATATTTATTGTAACAAAATAAAACAATACAATTAACATATATCGCATATATATCAATGTATTACCCGAGTGAGAAAAAGAATCTTTTAGTGAGCTTATATTAGTTAATGTAATTTAATATATCAAATATATAATTATACATTAAATTATCAAATCAACACTTGATCCGATAATCCGGCTATTTCACAAATAACCGACTAATATAATCTGTATCAGTTCATCGAATCAACACTTGATCCGATGACCCGACTATATCACATATACCCGGCCGATATCTTATATCGCGAGAATCTAATACGGTATCACATACTCGTATTGTTCTCGATCCCGCACATATCATATATGTGCTCCTACTCCGTTTTGCCTGAGCCAAGAAACCTCTATGTAGGACTCTAAAGAACCGTCAATACGCCGGCAGTAGGTGATGATCATATCAAACACCCACAAGCTGCAAGCGGTCAGCTAAACATAACAGCCACCTAGGTATTGAGCGATCAGAAGATCAACAAGCAAGCCTATATATTCTCCTATGAATCCAGTCAGTAACACTTCCGTACAGTCCGATCTCTTCGTCTTATAGGTCGCATATCTCGCCTAGGGATGGTAAACATCAAACCCCAGTAGCTTGATAAGTCATGTCGATATGAGGTCTATAAAAGTTCGAGAAACTACTAATAACACTTACCAGTAAATCTCAGCAACCCTGGCCAGGGATTTCCAGTTATAGCCAATCGAACACAGCGCAATATCAACTCCCTATACCGGGAGAGAAGAATCCCCTCCTATCGCTCATTGCCTCCATGTGATTCGGGACTGTACCCAAAATCCACCTTTTTGCACGCCCTCTTAGACGTGGTATGATGGAAATCAAAGCACAGTGGGAATCGCACAAGACTCTATGACGATCTCGGGTCTACAGACTACTCTATACCAGTGTCACCAGAGAACTGCCATCTGACGTGAGGTATAATACCATCTGGGAGTTCTCGGCGAGTCCGTCCAGTGTACCCAGTCTCCACTGAGCACCCGTATGCCTTCTCTGATGTCAAACACCAATGGATATGAGATCATCCATCACCCATCATATAGGTTAAGAAGCGCATACGCTAGTCTACTCTTGTATATCGATGCCCTGTCTCGATATACCTACGACTAGAAAATTTTGAAGGATGTACTTGACGACTACACTGTCCCCACTAGTATGATCCACATCATAGTCCTGGTAGTCAAGTACTCATCCTAAGGGCTTTATCAACATGTAACATAGAGACAATCAGAGTACATGTTAAGATAAAGAGCAACCAGATAGCGTACTATCATGTCGAGCAAGAAAGTCCTCCCTATATATGTCCAAGTATCCACTACAATATACATCGTATATACAGTAATGGCCTCTAGGGCATACATATAACTAACAGTTATGAGAATTTTTCCGTTTTAGGGTTAAATTGTCGGTATTTTCCGTTTTAACCCGACTGTGTTCAAACGACCATATAGACTTGTCAGCACCTAGTTTAGCTAAAATAAAGCTAGTGCGTAAGCTTTGGGGGTATATGGGACGTTTTGGTTCAATTAGAATTTTTCCTAATTTTAATATTATTTTAATGCGGTATTCACATTTTGGGAAATTTCTTTTAAGTGAACTTTTCATCAATTATGTTTGAGTTAAATCAAACCCTTCTCTTCTTATCTAGATCCTTGTGTTGACTTTGGTTTAAAGTTAAAGAAAAGAAAAGAAAAGAAAAGAAAAGAATCAAAGAGATGCATGAATGTGTGTGTGAATGCATTTATGTGCATTTATTGATGATTTAAGCTAGAACAATCCACACAAAACCCCCACCTCCTTACTTGGCCGAGCTCCTTCCCTTCCCTTCTGCTCTTAATCATTTCCTTTCATTCTTGCATCAATCCAAGCTCATTAATCTCCAAAATTCCCAAATAAATCACAAAAATACACCAAGTCCTTGTTCTTGTTCTTTGATCACTTGGAAACTAGGAAAGCTTGGATCTTGTGAGCTAAAATTGATAGGTATAGTCCCTACACTAATAAATAGGAGTTTTTATGTTTTTTAGCTCGTTGGTTATGGTTTAGAACACTTTATATATCGATTAGTGAAATATCGTATTTTTTGGTGTCTTTTAGAGCCTCTGTGAACTGCTGTGTCTTGGGATTTTTACAGAAAAATCAAACAAAATTGTAGTGATGTACTAGTGACCCTGGAGCACCACCTGAGACACGAGACCCACCCCACCAGCCTCGGCCAGTGACCCTAGGCAAAATTCCGGCGACGCCGGCGATGGAGGGAGGTGTTGGGGTTTGGCTTTTGTGGGTAGTTTTCTTCTGTTGGTTAGGGGTGTTTGGTACTGTTTACTTTTTTAGTAATTGCAGTATGCAAAATCTGGGATCGTTTACCTATAATCTAGTGTTTTGAGTCCGCGTGTTACGTTTTGCGACACGAATCGTGATCTAGTGCAGCTGCTGTGCTTGTGTAGGTTTTGTGGTATCATGACGCACGTTAGCCACTAGACGGACACTAGTGAGTTAGTTTAGTGTTGGTGCGTTATTTAAAACGTAGTTTTACGTTATATTAGTCGATTCTGAGATATTTGCACTATTTGTGTGTTTGTGAAATTATAGCGTCGCAAGCGGGGACTTCGGACGCTGCGAACAAAAGGAAGCAGGTGGTCGGATTTTCATAGCTCGAGACCATCGGTGAGTAGATTTAACATCTACGGGGAAATCGCCCGTATGGCGCTAAGCGTCGGGGCTAGATATGATATGATATTAGCCGTATGTTTATGTGCTTATATAGAGATATTGCATAATTCACATTGCATATAGTTACTTGTTGTGCCTGATACTGTATATATTGTACACTGCACTATTATTGACAGTCCATGTTGCACGAGCACCAATGATATGCTACACACACTGTCGGTAATTACCATGATACGCACAACAAAAATGCTCATTTATATACCTTGCTATTGGTTAGCGACATTGAAATAGTTATACTTGTGCGACAGCGCATATGACATATAGCATACCTGTATACCTGCATGCTTATATATATGCCATACTATACCTACATGCTCGCACATATACTTTGCTATTGTTACATGATCAGTTTTATAACATATATATCGGTGAAATGGGACGCTGTATATATATGTGTTTTGGATTTGGATTTTGGGAACCGCGAGATATATTTAATGACTTGATGCATTTAAATAGTGGATTTTCCCCGTGATATGCTCATATTGATGTTTTATGTTGCATATGTTGTTTTACGTGGGTTTACGCATTTGAGATATGTTTTCGTGCGATATGGGAATTTCAGGTGTTGATGTTAGGCACTTATATTCCGAAAGGTATATGAATTTGGAAAGACCGATACGTGGAATCACAAGTGTCGAGGTGGGATACTTGGGTTTCGAGGAACGTATGGATATCAGAAAGACCGATACGTGGAACACAAGTGTCGAAGTAGGATACTTGGGTTTCGAGGAACGTATGGATACGAGTATTTACGTGTCAATGTTAGGCACTGGATTTCATGATATTTTAGAGTGTCGATGTTTGACCCTCGGGTTCCATGAGACTTACAGGATTTGAGGGCCGATCTAAGGGCCGATTTGAGTATTATTTTGGGATTTGGGTGTTGCTGAGTTACACCATGTTTTTCCATGCTTATGATTTGTGCATGAGATTATTTATTATCCGGCACTCAGTACTCAGTTGATATGCACTTATTCATGTAGATATAGTACCTGGTGATGTACCTTGATCATGATAGCCGCATATTTATATTGTCATACTCATGCTACCAGCTTACATGCTATTGATCATTGCTGTTAGTGCATACTTGCGGTTTCAGTATGATATTATTTACTATTCATGAGTTGGCAACTCACCCCCTTTGTGCCACAGTGTTTTGCAGGACTTACCCTCTGAGTAGTCGCGGCAGGGCGTCTTATCATCTCTACTTTTGCGGATACCGCTACGTTAGGCAGTGAGGCCTTTGCTTTTAGGTGGGTTCGCGGTTATCTGCTTGTATATTGTATATCTTTTTGTTGGATCTAGTATTCTCCATCTACCACTGTTTGTATATGACTTAGAGACGACTTGTGAGGATTCTGTGTTGTATATTTTGGTGACTTTGGGTGTCGTGCTCGTGGGAGCCGGTTATGTTGAAAAGTTTATTTCTTATTGCAGTCTTTCCTTTGTTATTTCTTCGCTTCGGCGTCGTATACATGTTGTGGTGATTGTCTCCGCCGTTGGGCATGATTTTGCTCCCACTTGGGATGCTTTTTATATTACCTGTGTTGTACCCGTTTTCGGGGCTAGTTTTTACAAAGGAGGTGCTGCCGAAATTTTCTAGAAAGAAAACTAGAGTTAGAGATTTTACTTGTGAATTTTTTTCAAATGTTAAAACTATGTTTTTCTCTGTTGATCCAGATTTAGGTGGTTTAGATTTCTGGGTTTCGGCTTACTTGAGTTGCGTACGCCTGTAGACGTTACGTAGTTTAAGTGCCGGTTACGGGCCAAATTTTGGGTCGTGACAACTATACTATAAAAGTATATAACTATAATATCATAACGCATTCGCGTTCTACTTTACGAAACTGTGGGGGTGCAATACGCCATCCACCCGACTTCACCCGTAGATATATATCTACTCACATTGCTTCTTGCGTGTCGATGCCGATGTCGCCATTCTCTCCTTCATCGTATGAAATCCACGTGAAGGCAGCTCATTTGGCAACTCAAGAAAATTCTTGAGTTGCCCCAAGTCTTCAAAATTGGATTGTAACGTTTTGAAAATCGTTTTGGTGAAATTTCGAAAAAACGATAAAATAAGGGGGTTTTCTGTAAAAAGTCAAAATGTAAATATCTTTATTATAAAATTAAATATACATATTCTAGCTATGTAATTGCTAGTATTTAGTGTTTATTGAGCCACTGGTGAAATTTCAAATTTTCTGAAAAATTTTCCGAAATTAATTATTTTAATATTATTTTAAGCCGTCACTAATACATTTAATTAGGGAAAATTACAAATTGGAATGAGTTGAAACAAATTTTGTTCATCATAAAACATTAAATAAAATTTTATCATATGGTTTTTGAAACGAAATCGTTTGCCAAAACGGTTTAGAAAATATCGAAGAAAAAGGCTTTTTTCGGTGAAATTAGTGTTAATGGGAATTGGGGTTTAGCATTTATCTTTTTCCTAACCCACACACCCACACCTCACTCTCTCCCCATGTGGCCGGCCCCACCATGACAGCCCTCCCCCTCTCCCTCTCTCCAATCACTTCTTTTTTCAAAAGAAAAGAAAAAGAAAAGAGTAGAAAATGATAGAATTAGAGTGGACTTTGACTAGAGTGGACTTTCCCCACCTCACTCTCTCTCCTCCCTCACCCAATCCCCACCAATTCTGGCCAAAATCTGAACCCACAACAGCCCCTTCATTCTTCATCTCCTTCTCTTTAAAAAAGTTCATCAAAAATGTTTGAAAAATCCACAAAAAATCAAGCAAAAATCCAAATCAAAATCCACCTCCTACCCATTTTCCCTTGGCTACCATTGCATGGATCTAGGGATTTAGATTTCAATTTGGGAGGCTAAGTGTGCTTGTGGGATCTTCAAATTATTTGGGTATAAATTCTAACCTTTTTGCTTAATGTGTTGTTAATTGCTTAGGTTAGTTTAATTAATTGTTTAATTAGGTTTTTAATTAGTTCTAGGTGCATGATTTAAAATTCAAGAGAGGGGTTTGATTTCAAATTGGTATTTTGTGTTGTGAGATTTAGTTTATATGATATAATTGACATATTAATGTTATGGTAAATCCAATTTAAGTTGCTAGTTTGCATATTTGTTGATTTAAAAGTGATAATTATATAATTGGTAAACTAGGTTTTTTAAATAATTATATTCTTATGAGATAAAATTCAAATTTAGGTTTCATGTCATTATAAAGATTATATTGAGTGGTTTAATGCTTTTAGTTCATGAAAATCCAAGCTGGATTGTAGTTTGTGCATTTTTTCTATAAAATTGTTAAAATTTAGGTATTTTGTAAACTAGAATTTTAACGTTTATGGAAATTAATGAGATTAAATTATGGGAATTGTTTTTATGACTTAATTAAGATATTTAGTGAATATTGTGGCCTCTAGATTCGTTTATACATCGAGTTTTGTACTAAAACGGCGAATTGTGCTTGCTAAATTTTCGGAAAAATGACTTTTTAAGTGAAATTGGGTTTTTTGTGAGTTTTAACCTATTTTATATTAAAATTAGTGTTCGTGAATGTGCAAATGAGTGTATTTGGGTTTTTCTCGATGGTCTGGCGTTTGTACGCCGACGTCGAGGGTTTTTGGGTTGATTTGTGAAAGCAACTATAGGTTTTGACCTATGTGGGATTCATGTATCGTTTTAGTCATGAGTCGGATTTTAATACGACACGGTACGTTATGATATGTAGGTACCCCATGTGGACTTCGAGACGACAAGCAAGCACGTGGCGACGTCGGCACCGGCGAGCGAGGACCAGGTGAGTAGATTTATATCTACGGGGAGAAGTCGGGTGGATGGCGTATAGCACCCCCGCAGTCCGTAGTGTGGCTTATATATATATATTTATATAGGTGTTTTATGATACGAGAATGTTTATTCATGTTATGATTATGTGTTCATGGATTAGCTTTGGGTTAGTTGCGAAACCCTGGAGTAGTTGTTATACCCACATACACACACACAGACTTGCATACTTTACTTTCTTGTGCGCAGATTGGGATGTGTATACATGTATATATGCGTGGGTAAGGGACTATGTATATGTACATTCATATACGCATGCATGGATAATGATGATAGTACTTGGGATTTATGATGAGTCGATGAGATTTGATTTGAGATCGGTGATATAGCAGGGTTCGTATTTGAGATACGACATGACGTTGTAGCGGGTCCTTGACGTAGTGTTTCACACACGTGCATGCATACTTAGGCGGTATCAGTATTGTACTAGACGTAGATCAGTACCCCAATCATGATATTTGATAAAGAGGATACCAGGTGAATAGTATGATGAATGTGATATTAACCCGTACCCAGATTTGGGGATGTCGTACGACGGATTTACGTACGAGCTATATTTTGATGATTGATCCGCACTCTTGACTTGGGATGTCTGGTTATAGATATGGTATCGGATATGATATTATTGAGGCGGGATCACCGACTAATATATATACAGGTATGTATATGTATCGACTCAGATGTTAGGCGGTTTCCTTACCCGTAGTCCAGCTTGTTAGCTTAGCCCTTTAGTTTAGTTTAGTTGTTAGATTTGATTCGATTCTTACCTATTTCAAAAACTAACGAATCGTGGGTATTTTAAAAGACAGCCCAAGGGTTCCTACGGATATTTCAAAAGACGTATCTTTTCATAAAAACACCGTAGCCTCTATTTTCAAAACCCCATAATTCGTGTTATTTCAAAAGGCACCATTTGTAGGATTTATATTAGATTAATGCAGATTAGTTATACTTGCGTCTAGTATTCAGCTCCCGCTCATTATTGTGGTTCGCTTCGCATCGCATGCTTATATTATGTTTCATACTCCTATTATTAATATCATGCTGTTAGGACACCAGCACCATTACCGATGACGCGTATGTACCACGTATACTTACTTGCCGGCTCACACACATCTTCATCGGTAATTGCCATGTCACGAACACTTTAGAAAATACTATTTCATTTGACATAGGTTGTTAGCTAATAGTTTAGACATGATATTAGTGTACTTGCCTTATATGCTAGTTAGACATTGTAGTTATTGCCTACTACTTCATGCATGTTATTATTCACTGTTGTGTCGCATTCATGGATTCTCATGCCTATATTCACTGTTTACATGCTATTGATGACTTGGATTCGGATTTCATGAGATTTCTTGGATTTGGAGGAAAACCGCAAAAACATAAATAAACCTTTTCTCTCTTTTAAAATAAAAAGTGCGGTTTTCCCATGATGTATGAGTCGTCCACCATGAGTTTGCTGATGGATTTCGAGACCCGATTCGAGGAGTGGAGGAACCGTTTCGGGTACATGGTGGGCCCTGTACGGTACCCCAGGGCAAGAGGATCGTGTTGTTGACGTTGAGCCTGGCAGGGGAGCACTACCGACCGGTGATATTACCCGACGCGTCGGATATCCGGAGGATACCGTCGTGGTCTTGAGATAGATGGTAGGGGCCGGTCTGGATTGACGGCGCCCTAGATATTGTGATTGAGATATTGAGATTTTGAGATATTGAGGTACAGAGATTGTGATACAGAGATATCGAGATATTTGGACACTTGTTTTGTGTCGATGCTGGGCACTGTTTTATGCTGATTTCATTTATGGTACCTCACTTTTAAAATACAGAAATCTCACTGATTTATGAAAGCAGTTATCGTCAGTACATGCATTCTGTTCCATGCATTCATACATCATCCATATGATACATTGCTACCTGAGGCACTGGCACGGGCACATGGAATTACACTTGGATTAGATATTTACCCTAGTCATTGTTACAGACTGCTGGTTTTATTTGAGGATTATATATATTGATCGTATGACCTAGGATTGCGTCATACATGCGATTTCTATTCGTAGATGTTTTTCTATTCACGAGTTGGCAACTCACCCCCGTTGTGCCCCAGTTTCTTGCAGGTTTCGCCGTACAGGTTTCTTTACGGCTTTGCGGGTACAGTTTCATTCGGGTGACTTGCTAGTAGGTGGGTTTATTTGTATCGTACCCATCATTATATATTGTATATTATTATTCAGTTGTATCTAGAAGTTCCATCAACCAAACATGTATTTATTTTGAGATAGAGACCAGTGATGTTATTCCTTCGACCTTAGAGTCGCGCGTTATTTTTCCGTGGTATTCTTGTGGTTTTGAGTTTCCTTTTGAGTTTTGATCCTCGCCGTTGGCGTTGTATATTATATTGCTTGTGTGGTTGTGGCCGTCGATTGACGAAGAGCTAGCTCCCGCTTGGGGATGCCTTTTTTTTGATTTCGTATACTATTCATGTTGTATCCCGTTTGGGGGCCAGTATTTACAAAGGAGACTCTGCCGAAATTTTCAGGAAATTTTTGATGTTTTTAAAAACCGCATAATTCGGCTTATGCTATTGAAACTACTTGCTTTAAGTTGGTTTTTCCTGCACTCTACATCTTTTCTTGGTTTGGATTTCTGGGTTTTCGGTTTACTTAGATTACGTACGCCTCGAGACGTTCGTAGTTTAAGCGCCGGTCATGTTCCGTACTTTCGGGTCGTGACATGGATTTTTCTTGGTCCAAAGTGATTGTGAGAAGCTTGTGCATGATTTTTGTGAAGTGGAGATGGACTTTTGGTGTTGTTTTAAGGGTGTTTGAGAGGATGAAGAGGGGGAGGAAGATGGGTGCTGCCATGGGAGAGATGAGGAGGGAGAATGAAGGAGGAAATAATGAAGGGAAACAATGGCCAAGTCAAGGAGACCCATCACCTCTCTCTCTCATGCCCATGCTTCTTTGTTTATTGTTTTCCTTTTTCTTTTCTTTTGTTTTCTTTGTTATCTTTTCTCTTCTCTTTTCTTTTAAAAACCCAAGTCATGCATGATAAAAAGAAGAGACCATGTAGGAAAATGTAGCAAGTGTGAAAAATGACATGTGCATGTCATGTGCACAAAATACGTTTAATGCGCGATTAGCGATATTTAATCGCGATTAGCATTAAAATAGTGTATAATAAATTAGAAAATTTCATAATTTGCTTAAATCCAATAAAACACCCTCATTTCAGTAATTTCCATAATTTTCCAAATTTTTTCCCATTTATCGGTATTTAATTATACCGCCTTATAAAAATATTCAATATATTTTATTATTTAATTATAAAAATTCCCAAAAATAATATTTTATTTTTCTGAAATGTTACAATCTTCCCCCCTTAAAGAAATTCGGTCCCCGAATTTAAATTTAAACTCCCCCAATTTCTAAAACATTTCAGTAAAAAGTTCAAGTCGTCGGGGCTCCGAAATCATCAATACATAAATCACATAGTGGCACAATCCATGCGCGTGAAAATGAGTATATCAATCAAAAACAAAACTCCGTCAAGCATCCCGCAATCATCGGAGTTATGGTGAAGACACAAATGTCAAATCCAATATGAAAACCGACATGATATACATCAAACTATACATGTAAATATCATTAAGATATCAGAAAGAAATACATGCCAAACCTTTCATGTTGCTGTGCGGTGCGCGTATCGCGGCACAGTGGCGGACGTCTATTATAAGAAAATAACTATATATATACCCCTTGTTTAACATACACGTCCCGCCGTTTTGAAAATAATTTAGAAGGGTTTCCTTTATAAAATGTTTCGTGTCATCTCGGACACGTAGGTAAATACTGAGACTATAGCTCCTTTTTGGAAATCCCTTCGATAGCTACCAATGCATGCAAAATATATTCAGGTGCTGTCCTCTGACTAGTCCTTCTCAGTCACTATATTTAATAGTAAATAACATAAAACATGCTGCTCAAAGGGAATCGCTCCCAAAATGCATATAAGAATGCCACGTGCGTCTGGTATGCACGGAAATCGAAACCCATGATTGTACCATACATGTGCATAGAAACAAAATCTAAGTGCAACGGGTGTGCACGAAACACCAGTCATAGGCAGCGGGTGTGCCTGACAGCAAAAATCAGGTGCATCTGATATGCACGAAGAATCTCGATTTAGTGCATCTGGTGTGCATCAAAATCGCATCAAGCGCCCAAGTATGCGCAAGAATCCAAATCCAGTGCATAGGTGCACGAAAACAAATATCGAATATCACAATCGAAATCGACGGTATACAACACATTTCAATCCAAATCCAAATCAAGTATACCGTGGTATATAATCTCACAACCATGTGCATCAGCGTGCACAAAATCGAATCAAAATACTAAAAGTGAATGAAAACTATGCCGAAAGCATAGTCAAATCACATGCATACCATAGGTATGAAATCAAAATCAACATCTCGAATGACATCAAATCGAAGTCAAGTGCAACTGTGGTGCACAAAATACGTATCAATGCACTGTAAGCATATGTGAACTATACCGAGTGCGAAAACCAAATCGTGTGCATACCATATGCACAAAATCAACCCAGTAGGTGCAACCATAGTGCACGAAAACAAATATCATGAAACTCAGTCATCAAAACTCAATCATGCGAATAGATCGTCCAAAATACCGAAATCAAGTATGGCGGAATAGTCCCGCTCAAGAACATCCTCTAAGAATTTCTGGCCAACTGTCGTGGTCACTCATAACATGTCTCGTCGACGATGCTGAACTCTGGCCTGCTGGGTGTGCGTAAGATGACCACTCCTGGGTCCAAGTCTTCTCGTAAATTATTCCAGAAAGGTCCTGTCGAGGTCTCTCCCAAATCTCGCTTCTGCCGAACCACCCGGAAGTCATCGTCCTTTACTAAATCTATTTCTCATTCCGGAACGGCTGCGTACTCATCACGACTCCTTTTGGAAGATATATCCATATATAACGCCTCTGTATGCGTGTCACATCTCTGATGTCGGCGGAGTGGAACGTCATCTCATCAAGATCTCGTACGAACCTCTTACTCCACTTTTCTTTAATGTCGACTGCTTCGGACTCGTCTCTTCGTGGCCTGCATGGACTGTGCTCTAACGGCTATACTCGTATCTGGAGTCTCCCAAGCAACGCATCCTATCACATGATATCCGAATGAAGTCGAACCTTTCGATCGACTCGTCCAAACCTCATAATCCCCCAAGAGCTCAACATCTTGAGTATAGTTTAACAAAATCGAGTACATGCCACAGCACCTATGGACAAACCGTAGAAGGGCAAACCCAAGCCTCATTAATGGCACTGCTGAACTGCCGCAAACCCTAAAGTTTAAAGGCGTTCTCATAGTCATTATGTCGAGTTAGGGTTTCATTCTTCTAGAGGGTATGTAGAATTACTTGCATGTTTTCTTCAAATGCCTTAAACTTGGAAAATGGGTTTCTGACATTCGATCGTCTCTATCGACTCCCAACGTATCTGTGTGAAGTCTTCTCAAGCAGGAATCAATCAATCTGATGACCTCGCATCGGGGTAAGCGAACGAACCACATGTCCTGGTCATTCACCCTCGGGTGACTAGCGACCTTCTATCTATCTCTAGGTACCACTCATACTGCAATAGCTCTAACATCTGGGGTGATATCTCGTCGTTCGCAGCAATAACTGGCTCATTCGTCTGCACGCTGAACAGTGCCTCAATCATCATGAACAAGTGATACATCAATGGTCATCAAGATATGGCTGGCCTCTATCAGTGGCTCAATCCTCTGGTGCTGATCTGCACGTCCGAGTAATCTCGTAAAAGCGACCCATCAGACGCTCATGGCGCGAAAACATAATAAAAAGACGCCTCTCTATGCAATTGTATCCCTGGAATCACGCCCTGGTCAGTCCTCGTCCATGACGAGCTCGTGCTGACCGCAACTTTAGCCGTAGCTCTCTCTACCCATGTAATCGTGGCAGCAAAACCATAAACCGATATCGATGAGGATAGATCATGAATGAATATAATAATGTGCAAGGAAATGTACATCCTAAGACTTCTTAAGCGGAGTAGCGTATCGTAAGTATGCAGCAGAACATACACACGGTACATCACTCTCCTTAAGTCACCTACTCCATCAACCAAGGTCAACCTATGCGACGAAAGTTCGGGTCTAATACCCCCTCGACTAAGTCTAAGTTCCGTAAGGTCAAGCCTAGATTCCGTATATATACAAACGTCCTAGGCTCTGCATAGTCAAACCTAGACTCGAACCAAGGTTAACCTAGCGCTCTGATATCAACTTTGTCACGACCCGAAATGGCACGTGACTGGCCCTTGAATCATATGAAGTCTATAGGACCCCATCTAATTCAAGTAAGCCAAAACCCAAAAATCTAAAACCATTTTAGGTAAGCAGAAACTTATTTTAAAACGCGTGGTTTTGATAGCATAAGCCGAATTATGCATTTTTAAAACATCAAGTCTTTTCTGAAAATTTCGGTAGAGTTTCCTTTGTAAATACTGGCCCCGAATAGGGTACAACATGATAAAAGCATATATAATGA
The DNA here is from genome assembly GCA_030015575.1 of Agapanthus africanus. Classification (NCBI taxonomy): domain Eukaryota; kingdom Viridiplantae; phylum Streptophyta; class Magnoliopsida; order Asparagales; family Amaryllidaceae; genus Agapanthus; species Agapanthus africanus. The sequence goes on from CM057350.1 coordinate 291,712,705, forward strand.
TAAAAGGCATCCCCAAGCGGGGCTAGCTCTTCGTCAATCGACGGCCACAACCACGCAGGCAATATAATATACAACGCCGAAGGGCGAGGATCAAAACCGAAAAGGAAACTCAAATCAACACGAAATCCATAATAATACAACGCGCGACTCTAAGGTCGAAAGAATATACAACTGGTCTCTAGTCTGAAATAAATACATGTCTGGTTGATGGAGTTTCTAGATACAACATTGTAAATAAAATACAAGGGTGGTCACGATACAAGTGAACCACCTACCAAAGCAATCACCCAGAATGGAAGCAGTGTGCCAGCAAAACCGTAACGAAACCTGTACGGCAAAACTTGCAAGAAACTATGGCACAACGGGGGTGAGTTGCCAACTCGTGAGTAGAAAACATCACCGAGCAGAAATCGTATGTATGACTCAATCCTAGGTCAATACGATCAATAATATATATAACCTCAAAATGATAAGTCTGAAGCATAAAAAGGTAGCAAGGGTAAACATCTATACATAAGTGTAATCCCATGTGCTCGTGTCAGTGCCTCAGGTAGCAATGTATCATGTGTATGAGGTATGAATGTAATGTAATGAAAACAGAATACATGTAAATGAAGAAAATGTTTTCTTGTTTTAGTGAGATTTCTGTTTATATAAAACGAGGTATCATCAATGAAATCAATATAATCAGTGTCTAGCATCGACATAAAACATAAATCCCAATATCTCAATATCACAGTGTCTCAATACCTCGGGCTCCGTCAGTCTGGATCGGCCCATATCATCAAATCACATGACCATGGACGGTATCCTCCGGATATCCGCCGCGCCAAACAATCACCGGTAGGTCTGCCCCTGCCGGACTCATGATATACACTCGAGCCTCTTGCCCTGGGGTACCATACCGGGTCCACCATGTACCCGTAGACGGTTCATCCGGCTCCTCGAATCGGGTCTCGAAATCCATCTCATAACCGAGAAAACATCATGGTGGACGACTCATACATCACGAGAAAACCGCAACTTGCATTTTAAAAGAGAGAGAGAGAGAGAATTTTATATATGTTCTTGTGGTTTTCCCCCAAATCCCAAAATCTCATGAAAATCCAAAATCCAAGAATCAAGAGTAAGTAAACAGTAAATATCGGCATAAAACCCCAAAATACTGCATAACCAAAGAATATATGAATGCATCTGCTATCATGCAATGAGTGCAATGGTTAAACTAGCATATGAAAGCGATAACATATTGCAACTATCAGCAAGCAGGCTATGTCAATGAAATAGTATTCTCTAAAGTGTACGTGACATGGCAATTACCGATGATGATGTGTGTGAGTCGGCAAGCAAGTGTATGTGGAGCATACGCATCATCGGTAATGGTGCTGGTGTCCTGACAGCATGGTTTCATAATCACTAAGTACACAATAAACATGCAATGAGACGATAACAACATAATAAATGGCAAATGAATAGTAAATGCAGCAATAATATGCAGAACATGAATAATAACGTAACAATAAGGAATCTACATTACTATACATGTGTCAAGACTGTTTTGCCATTTGAAATAATACGAATCGTGGTGTTTTGAAAATAAGGGCTACGGTGATTTTAAGAAAAGGTACGTCCTTTGAAATATCCGTAGGATCCCTTGGCCTGTCTTTAAAATACTCACGATTCGTTAGTTTTGAAATAGGTATAACTCGGGCCAAGTCTAACATTTACAAGTAAACTACAGGACTAAACTACAGACTGATAAAAAGGGTAAGGAAAACCACCTAAGTCTGAGTCGATATAAATATATATAATAGTCGATGATCCCGCCTCAATAGTATCCCATACGATACCCTATATAATATGACATCCTCGAGTCAAGAGTGCGGATCAAACATCAATATATAACTCGTACGGTAAATCCATCGTACGGCCTCCCAAATCTGGGTACGGGTCAAATATCACATTTATCTCATTATTCATCTGGTATGCTCTTTATCATATATCATGATCTGGGGGTACTGATCTACGTCTAGTACAATACAGATACCATCTATGTATATGCATGCATGTGTATGAAAAACACCACACCTAAAGGACCCGTTAAAACATCGTGTCGTATCTCAAACTATGAACCACGTCATATCACCGATCTCATGGCCTCAAGCCCAAACTCATCGACTCATCTCCAAATACCATGTATAATCCTCATCATCCATGTATATGTATACGTATATATATATATATATATATATACATACATAGTCCCATACCCATGTGTGTGTGTGTGTGTGTGTATCTCCCCATATACGCACAGGTAAATAAAAGTATGCAAGTGTGTGTGCGTGTGGGTGTAAACCTTATTCTAGGGTTCGCGAATACAACTAAAATAATAACACTATCAAACAAAGTCTTCTAAAGCATATCTAGCTAATAATCACATCTTACTATACTATAAAAGTATATAACTATAATATCATAACGCATTCGCGTTCTGCTTTACGAAACTGTGGGGGTGCTATACGCCATCCACCCGACTTCCCCCGTAGCTATATATCTACTCACATTGCTTCTTGCATGTCGATACCGATGTCGCCATCATCTCCTTCATCGTATGAAATCCACGTGAAGGCACCTCATTTGGCAACTCAAGAAAATACTTGAGTTGCCCCAAGTCTTCAAAATTGGATTTTTCTTGGTCCAAAGTGATTGTGAGAAGCTTGTGTATGATTTTTGTGAAGTGGAGATGGACTTTTGGTGTTGTTTTGAGAGTGTTTGAAAGGATGAAGAGGGGGAGGGAGATGGGTGCTGCCATGGGAGAGATGAGGAGGGAGAATGAAGGAGGAAATAATGAAGGGAAACAATGGCCAAGTCAAGGAGACCCCTCACCTCTCTCTCTCATGCCCATGCTTCTTTGTTTATTGTTTTCCTTTTTCTTTTCTTTTGTTATCTTTTCTTTTCTCTTTTCTTTTAAAAACCCAAGTCATGCATGATAAAAAGAAGAGACCATGTAGGAAAATGTAGCAAGTGTGAAAAATGACATATGCATGTCATGTGCACAAAACATGTTTAATGCGCGATTAGCGATATTTAATCGCGATTAGCATTAAAATAGTGTATAATAAATTAGCAAATTTCATAATTTTCTTAAATCCAATAAAACACCCTCATTTCAGTAATTTCCATAATTTTCCAAATTTTTCCCCATTTATCGGTATTTAATTATACCGCCTTATAAAATATTCAATATATTTTATTATTTAATTATAAAAATTCCCAAAAATAATATTTTATTTTTCTGAAATGTTACACTCCCTCAACAACGTGAGTAAGCCACTCGGCACTTCAAAATACCCAGTAGTTTGTGCACCCCACCTTGGGTCTATCCTAAGAGCAAAAACAGTAAAAGAAATAATATACAATGGTGGCTACATTCTCAACCCGGATGTGCGACCATAAAATAATATTACATCAAATTACAAATATTACATTGAATGAAAAATGAAAACACTCATCTCATACCCCCGGCTATTCATCACGACAATCCAACTATTAGTGTATATGCCCTAGAGGCCATTACTATATCATACTAGTTTGTATATTACTTAATGGAAGCTTGGGATATTTACAGTTGTATAGACAATCTTGCTCAAAATAGTAGTATGCTACTTGGTTTGTTTCTAGTTTAATGTGTGCATGTGTTTCTTTTAGCATATTGCCTATACACATTAGTGGAGCCCTTAGGATCTTTGCTTGATTACCAGCGTTGTGATGGAAGTTACACTAGTGGGGGCTGGGTAATCTACAAGAATATCCTTATACAGGTCCCTAGTCGTAGGATTATCAAGACGGGGCATCGATACTCCAGAGTAGACTAGCATATGCGCTTCTCATCCCAACAGGGGAGATGGTCTGTCCCACAGCCATTAGTACGTCGTACTTGAGATAGAATGCGGGTGCTCGTTAGGTTACGAGTACACTAGATAGGACTCGTCAGGAACTGTTGGTTGGTACTATACCTATCGCCAGTTATCAGTTCCCAGGTGACATGAGTAGAGCTTAGTCCGTTGACTTGACACTGTCACTTCGCCTCGAGTTTGTTCCCACTGTTCTTAGATTGCTACCCTACCACGGTTCAAATGAGTTTTGCAAACAGGTAGCAGTTGGGTGCAGTCCCGAAGCACTTGGAGGCAGTGACGGTTAGACAGGATTCGACTCTCCCGGTATTGGGGGTTGATATCGCGTTGTGTCTAGGAGAGCCATTACACAAAGTTCCTGGCCAGGGCAAGCGAGATATACTGGTAGCGTTTCCAGTGTTATCTCAGGGTGTTCTGGGCTACACTCCGACATGACTTGTACCGCTATTAAGGGACTGACGTTTACCGCCCCCTAGGCCCGCCATGCGATACTCTTAGACGAACAGACCGGACTGTACGGAGATTGTCACATTCAGGCTCAGTAGGAGTTCGGATGGGTTCACCTCATCAGTCTTCTTATCGGCATCTACCTGGGGACCGTTATGTACAGCTAGTACTGCTTGCGGCCTGTGGTTAAACCCACTGCCAGCGTAGTGTCGAGTCTTTAAAGTCCCACACAGAGGGTTATTCGCCTTTGGGCAAAACAGAGTAGAGGTCGTATGGTTTTGCGACAGGGTTCGTTCACATCCGCGCACTTGTGCACGTTTGGTGTCCGAGCAGTTATTACTAGCGGGCTTTGGTTTAAGCCAGATCCTAGTATTTGTTTTGGGATTGGTTTTGTCTCATTGTATTCGTGTTCCTTGGAACATGGATGCGGGTGTGTATGCACAATTGACAAAGGCAGAGGCAGAGGATTCTCATTAGTGTTGTTGACCGTTGTCTTTTTCCAAACCCTAATGAAAATGGGAATTATGATTAATGATATTAATTAAAGATAATTATACCATGGTTAGGGTTGTTGACCATTTGACTTTGGTTGACTTGTTGACCTATGTTGACATATTGACCATCATCATTTCACATGAAAGATGCTCTTTGATTCTTGCAAAATTCATTTAATGTGAAATAATAATGGTCATTCCAAATGAACCATCACAATTTTCTTTGATTATTATTATTTTTCATAATTCACTTATATGAGAGTATGGTTGATAATTATCCTCATTCTTTCTTGCTCTTTCTCTCTCATAGGTTAAGCTCATCCTCTTCCTCTCTCTCAAAGCTCTCATCTCATGTATTGAGAACCATTAGCTTTTGAGATAAAACCACCAAAACTCCTCTCTACTCATTCTAGGGTTTAGGTTTAGCAAGCCAAGCACTTTAGTTACCTCTAGGTTGAGGTAGGAGCTCAAGGCAGAGGCCTTCGGGTAGATCTTTCTTCGGCAAGAGAAGGCGACGAGGAGGAGCCGTTCAAACCACTCCAAGGAGCAAGAAGAGAAGGAGTTCAAGACCTAGGTATAACCTTCTAACCGAGTAGCTAAATCTTTTAGCTTGTTTGTTAGTTTTTGTTTAGCAAAGATCCTCTATTTCTAGTCCATGTTACCTTGTGTTAAAAAATCGTTTTTTACCTATTCCGCCTCCCCGTAAACACCGGGATGAGTAATGTGGACTTACACCAAAAGTTCATATCCACAAAGCAACATCACAGATCACAGATATGCACAACCCCCACTAATCGACGTATAGCGATTAGTAGACGTTCAGTACACATATCATTTCACAAACACAGAAACATTAAACGGCGTTAAAGTTACGACTTCGAAACACCCGTAATGCCACAGTGAAGAAATTTCAGTAAAGTCAAAATTGGCAAAAACAAACAACTCCTAAAACCCAAGATATAAGTCAAAAAGCCAAATCCAAAAATTGAACCATTTCCTCCATAGCAAAACCGGCCTCGCCGGAAATCTAGGCCATGTGGCCGCCCCCCCAACGAGAAAATGTTCCAATTTTGTTATGTGGCCTTTTTACTGTGCAAATATGACTCTGTACTTGTTAATATAATTTTCAGAGTTCAATGAAAAATCGACAGAATCTTAACTTTTTGGGTTCGTTGTTTTCGGGTTGTTTCGGTTTCGTAGTTTAATGCGTCGTTTAAACTGTTAGTAATGGTTTAGCCAGGCTCTGATACCACCGTAAGTCTGTGTCGCTTACCCCGCAAGCTAGCGAGGAGGCAGAACAAGTAAAAATCAAAACTTTCTTACATAGCAACATAGACTAAGCATGAAGGATCTTTGCCAAACCATATCTAACAAAACCACGGGAGGTTTAATCTACTGTGATAGACGATTGTACCTCAGGAAACTGGTCCTTCGATTCTTTTCTCCGCTGTCCTCCTTGTCCATGTGAGCTCCGAGGATCGATCCGGATCTTGGTCACCTCCGCGGCCTCCTAGAGTCGAAGACGATCCACCCGAGAGTCTATAGTCCGAGCTCCACCTCAAGCCGAGGTAACTAGGGCAACATGTTTGCTATGCTTGATGTCCTAGGTGATGTAGAGGAAGAAGATGGATTTGTTTGTCTATTTAGATTCTATTTTTCTCAACACATGAGAGCTATAGAAATTTCTAGTGAGGAGGAAGAAGAAGAACCATGGGAGCTCTCTTTTGATGAGAGAGAATGAGCAAGAGATAATGATCAAAAGAAAAATATATTTACTAAACTTTTATCAGGATAATATGTGATGGCTACACTTTATTTGACCATTATCATCTTAAGATAAATCCAAAACAAAAGAAGAATCTAGTGCTCACAAAATATCTAAGTCAACAATAGTCAACTAGGTCAAATGGTCATGCATGGTCAAATGGTCAAACCAATTAGCCATAACACAATTATCATTAAAAAAGATAAGCAAACATTTCCCTCCACCTCATAATGGTTTTGACCAAGTCAATAGACAAAACCCTAATGAGGCACCTCCTTCTTCGCTCCTCACAATCGTGCATACACACCCGCATCCGCATTCTGTAGAATACGAATGCACAGAAGACAAAACTAATCCATCTATACAATACTCGGATCCGGCTTAAACCAAAGCCCAGTAGTATTGTCCGCCCGAACATCATACGCGCATAAATGCACGTAAGTGATCGTAGCCCTGCCGTAAAACCATAAGGCCTCTACACCTTTTGCCCAGTGCAGGGAAACTCTCTGTGTGGGACTCTAAAGACTCGAAACTATGCTGGCAGTGGGTTTAACCACAGACCGCAAGCGGCACTAGCTGTACGTAACGGTCCCCAGGTAGATGTTGATAAGAAGGCCGACGAGGTAAACCCCATCCGAACTCCTACTGAGCCTGAATGTGACAATCTTCGTACAGTCCGGTCTGTTCGTCTAAGAGTATCGCATGTCGGGCCTAGGGGGCGGTAAACGTCAGACCCCTAATAGCGGTACAAGTCATGCCGGAGTGTAGCCCAGAACACCCTGAGAAACTACTGGAAACACTACCGGTAATTCTTGCTTGCCCTGGCCAGGGACTTTGTGTAATGGCTCTCCTAGACACAGCGCGATATCAACCCGTAATACCGGGAGAGACGAATCCTGTCTAACCGCTACTGCCTCCAAGTGCTTCGGGACTGCACCCAACTACTACCTGTTTGCACGACCCCTTTGAGCCGTGGTAGGGTAGTAATCAAAGCACAATGGGAACACACTCGAGGCGAAGTAGCAGTGTCAAGTCGACAGACTAAGTTATACTCCTGTCACCTGGGAACTGTTATCTGACGATAGGTATAGTACCAACCAACAGTTTCCAACGAGTCCTGCCCAGTGTACTCGTAACCTAACGAGCACCCGCATACTATCTCCAGTACGACATACTAATGGCTGTGGGACAGACCATCTCCCCTGCTGGGATGAGAAGCGTATACGCTAGTCTACTCCGGAGTATCGATGCCCCGTCTCGATAATCCTACGATTAGGGACCTGTATAAGGATGTACTTGTAGATTACCCAGCCCCCACTAGTGTGACTGCCATCACAACGCTGGTAATCAAGCAAAGATTATAAGGGCTCCACTAATATGTATAAGCGATATGCTAAAAGAAACACATGCACATATTGAAGAAGAAACAAACCAAGTAGCATACTACCATTTTGAGCAAGACTGTCTATACAACTGTGAATATCCTAAGCTTCCATTAAGTAATATACAAACTAGTATGATACAATAATGGCCCCTAGGGCATATACACTAACATATAGTACGCATCTTTGTAAAACCATTTTAAAAACTCAATAACTCATGCCAAATCTTTCTCAAATCCTCGTGCTATGCGTAGCTCACGGTACAAGTGGCGGACGATCATTTGTAAAGTAATATTATATGTTCATATTTGTTTTGCTCAATTTATACGTCCCGCCTTTTTGAAACATCCCAGAAGGTTCTCTTTATAAAATTTCGTGTCACTCGCGGACACGTACTAAATAGCGAGACTATAGCTCATTTTTTATAACCTCTTGTTAAACTTTTTATGCATGCAAAATACTCAGGCACTGTCCTCAGATCAGTCCTGTTCGGATACTACATAATATATTACCCATCATGAAAACAAAGCGCTCAAGAGCAAAATCATCCCCAAAAGGCGTATCCACGTGAGCATCTGTCCAGTGCAACGGATGTGCACGACAACAACATCTAGTGCATCTATAGTGCACGAAAATCTCAATCCAGTGCAACTAGTATGCATGAATGAAAACCACGATCGAGTGCATCCGGTGTGCACAAAATCACATCTCATATCATGCGCCCAACATGCGTGACAATCCAAATCAAGTGCATCCGTCATGCACGAATGAAATCTAAATCAAGTGCATCCAACATGCACAAATAAAATATAAATCAAGTGCATCCAACATGCACGAATAAAATCTCAATCAAGCGCATCCAACATGCACGAATAAAATCTCAATCAAGCGCACCCGATGCGCACAGAATCCAATACCAAGCGCCTAATATGTGCAAAATCCAATCCAAGCGCGTCAGGTTCGTTTAAACCATCTAGTGCAGTAGCATGCACGGAAACGAACATCAAGTACACACGAACACGAAAACACAAATCTGGTAAAACAAATGCTCAAAGACATAAATCGGGTGCAACCAATGTACGAAGTATAAATCTAGTGCAACCAATGCACTAAATACCCATCTGGTGCAACAAACGCATGAAATGCAAATCTAGTGCAACAAATGCATGAAATACGAATCTGGTGCAACAAATGCACGAAATACAAATCGGGTGCATCCAGTGCACGAAATACAAATCTAGTGCAACAAATGCACGGAAACTCATCAATAACTCAAATGCGTATAAAAGCAACACCGAGTGTACCAAGGTGTATAAAATCATAAACGTGTGCAACTGCGTGCACAAAACACGTATTAATGCACTGCAAGCATATGTGAGCTATACCGAGTGCAGTAATCAAATCGAGTGCGTACCACATGCACAATGTCAAATCAACAGTTTGAAATCCACGAAATCATAAACACGTGCAGCCAAGGCACAAAACCGATCTCAAGTGCAATAAATATGCACAAATCATAAACCAACACAACGTTGTGTAAAACGTATATTAAGTGCAATACTATGCACAAAACGTAAATACCCAGTAGGTGCAGCCATGGTGCACGAAAACAATATCATGAAACTCAATCATCAAAACTCAAATCCAAGTGATATAAGCGTGATACTCGGATCACAAACGCAAATCGCAACAAATGACATTGAGGTACACCTCCTATAATGTCGAAAAATTTCAATGCGCCCAAGACTGGCAGAGCAAGAACATCCGCTTGCCTCCTGCTCACAGTCTAGCGTCCTCTGTCTCTGGTCCTCATTTTCTCTGTGGATCACCAGTCTCGCAATCTATCGGCTCGTCAGCCGGGCCAGGTGTGCTAACAGAAACGATCCCGCTCTGGCACTCCTCTGGTCATTTCTCGGCCAATTAGTATGACCATTCGTAAAGCAGCATGTCACTGGTGTCGGCCTCTGGCCCTCTGAATACACATGACACAACTGATCCTTAGTGCAAATCCTATTGCAGCAGTGTCCTGGAAAGAACCTGCTCAGGGTCTCTTCCGATCTTGCCTATGCCGAACTATACGGAGGCTGGTACTCTTACAAATCTTTTCTTTCTTTCTAAACATCTGCGTTCTCAGCAAAACATTTTCTCGGGAACTGGCCGTATCCCAACGCCTCTGTATACATATCCGATTTCTAATCTCAATGGGGAGTAACAACAGTTCGCTAACATCTCGCACAAACCTCTTGTTCCACTCATCTTTATTATTGTCCACTTCGACGTCACGTCATGCTATCTACGTACGGCAATGGTTCTCAGCTACAGTCAATCCGGAATCTCTCACACGGACTCAAAACTACGAACTCGGTATCTTCATCACTCTATAGTAGATATCTAGCCAAACACATCCTCGGGAACTCGTCCCAACATCGGAGGAATATTCCATATTCGTCCGTTCTCGATTAACTCACAACGCATCTGAGTGAGGTCCTCTATCCGAAGCTGGTCCACTTTACTGATCTCCTATCGGATCATCCAACGAACAACGTCCTCTTTAGGTCTATCTACTCTAGATCTGAGTAAGACTCTCCACCTGGAAATCTTTAACTCAACTGGGCCTGCGTCGGCACATCAAATCTGACGAATCACTTCCGTCTCTTAACTCAAGATAAACTAGCTATCACCTATCGCATCTCTGCCTGAAAGCTCCAGCGATCTCAGCTTGTAAGCTCTGGAAGCGACATCTCGTAAATCTCAGCAACAGCTGGGTCATCTGTCTGCACGGTAGACGACATCACAATCCCTAAGGTAGGCTATACCTCAACAGTCCTCTCACAACAGATAGCCTCTAACAATGGCCCGATTATCCGGTACAAAACCGTATGCTCTCCTCAAATGAGAGGTCACAACACAAACACTAAATCGATACGTTCCCATGTCACCAGAAAACACGATGGTCAGTCCTCGTCCACGACGAGCTTGCCCTGACCGCATCACTAGCAGCAGCTCAATCTGTGCTCAAACCATGGTGACAGGAACCTCAATCACGCATCGACAAAAATAGATCAAAGGGATGAAAAGAATCAACAGATCCAGAATGAATACATGATCATAAGGAGGAACGAAATCAGTGAGATTATGATCATAGAAACGAATAGAATCAAAGAGCTCAAATGGATGTATAATCAAGGGAACGAAGAGAATCACAAGTCTCAAGATATGTACATCCTAAGGTTACTTAAATGGAGTATCGTATCGTAAATATCCCGCGGAACATACGTACGTGTAACGTTTTAGAAAATCGTTATGTGAATTTTTCCGTTTTTGGGTAAAATTGTCGGTATTTTCTGTTTTAACCCGACTGTGATCAAACGACCATATAACCATGCCAGCACCTAGTTTAGCTAAAATAAAGCTAGTGCGCAAGCTTTGGGGGTATATGGGACGTTTTGGTTCAATTTGAATTTTTCACAATTTAAATATTTTTTTAATGCGGTATTCACATTTTGGGAAATTTTGTCACGACCCAAAATTTGGCCCGTAACCGGCACTTAAACTACGTAACGTCTACAGGCGTACACAACTCAAATAAGCCGAAACCCAGAAATCTAAACCACCCAAATCTAGATCAACGGAGAAAAACATAGTTTTTAACACTTGGAAAATCACAAGTAAAATCTCTAACTCTAGTTTTCTTTCTTGAAAATTTCGGCAGCACCTCCTTTGTAAAAACTAGCCCCGAAAATGGGTACAACACAGATAATATATAAAGCATCCCAAATGGGAGCAAAATCACGCCCAACGGCGGAGACAATCACCACAAGATATAAATACGACGCCGAAGCGAAGAATATAAAAGGAAACAGTAATAAGAAGTAACTTTCCAAAATAACCGGCTCCCATGAGTACGACACCCAAAGTCACCAAAATAATACAACACTGAATCCTCACAAGTCGTGTCTAAGTCATATACAACAGTAGTAGATGGAGAATACTAGATCCAACAAAAAGATATACAATGTACAGACAGATAACCGCAAACCCACCTAAAAGCAAAGGCCTCACTGCCTAACGTAGAGGTATCAGCAAAAGTAGTGATGATAAGACGCCCTGCCGTGACTACTCTGAGGGAAAGTCCTGCAAAACACTGTGGCACAATGGGAGTGAGTTTCCAACTCGTGAATAGTAATTAACATCATACTGTAATCGCAGGTATGCACGAACAGCGATCTATCTATCACATGTAATCCGATAGCATAAGTATGATAAGTGAATATGCAGCAATCATGTAAAGGTACATAATCAGGGTACTACAACTACATGAAACAATGCATAACAACAATAATCCTGAGTGTGTGGGATGATACAATAAAATCTCATGCAAAATCATCAGTATGGAAAAACACTAGTGTCCCTTACTGACACATTAAATCCCAAATCCTCAGGCACCGCATCCACAGATCGGCCCTCATATCCTGTAAGTCTCATGGAACCTGAGTGTCTATCATCGACACCCGAAATATCATGAAAACATATACCTGTAAGTATATATATATAAGGATATCAACCCCGTATGTCCACCGACGTACGTAAAAATCATGAAAACCTGAGTGTCTAACACCGACACTCGAAACATCATGAAACCCGTATCTAACATCGACACGTAAATCCTCATAACTCAGGCGTTGTCACCATGACTGGCCCTGACGATATGTCATACCTCACTCCGGTCGGTATCCTCATGATAACCACCGAGTCCAAATACAATCACCGGTAGATAGTGGTCCCACCGTCAGGCTTATCGTCTACACCACGAAATCACCACTCGTCCCGGGGTACCATACCGGGTCCACCATGTACCCGCAGACGGTTCCTCCCGCTCCTCGAATCGTGTACACAAGCCAAATCTCATAACCGAGAAATCACATGGTGGACGCACTGAAATATCATATCAAGAGAAACCGGGTTTTCAAACAATACAGTTTCTTGAAAATACCCCCACGGTTCTCAAATCCATAAATCATACGAAATCCATATCTCAATGCGTAAAACCCATATAAAACTGATATATGCAACATAAAACATCAATATGAGCATATAAAGGGAAAACCGCTCTTTTAAATGAATCCAGCTTTAAATTATATCTTGCGGTTCCCAAAATCCTCCGAAAACAAATGCAGCATCATATAATGTGTACATGTAATTGTAACAAGGTCTAAGTATCTACATGTAAGCAAGTGGGTATGATGCATTTCATAAGCACAATGATCAACAACTCAATATCACATATAAAAACAATACCTCTTACGGTATATACAACTATAGCAAGCATATGCGGTATACACGTCAGTATGTGTGCATGATGTACATGTAGCTGTAATAGACTATGTGGGTGTACATATCAATATGTATGCATGATGTACAAGTAACTGAAATCGAGTATGTGGTGTACATGTCAATATGTATGCATGATGTACAAGTAACTGAAATCGAGTATGTGGTGTACATGTCAATATGTATGCATGATGTACAAGTAACTGAAATCGAGTATGTGGTGTACATGTCAATATGTATGCATGATGTACAAGTAACTATAGTAAGATATACGTGAAGTGGAATAAGGGTCACTACCTCAACTATTCCTGCCCAATGCAATATCACGTATGTATGTGCCCACAATATTTCATATGCACAATAGAATAAGAGTTACTACTCCAATCATTCCTATCCACTACCATATCACGTATGTAGGTGTTTGTGCGTGTCATAGCAATTACTGACAATGTGAGTATAGCATACAATTTAGTGCCCGTGCAACATGAACCGTCAATAATGGGTTATATCTAAAGGTACGAGTCAGGTACAATAGATAATGCTATGCAATGACATTCATATGAAAGTAACTAATATGAAATTACATACAGCTATCATATCATATTCGCCCCGACGCATAACGCCATACAGGCGATTTCCCCGTAGATGTTAAATCTACTCATAATGGTCTCCAGCTATGAAAATCCGACCACCTGCTTCCCCTTGTTCGCAGCGTCCGAAGTCCCCGCTTGCGACGCTATATTTCCACAAACACAAGAAATAATGCAAACATCTCAGAATCGATCAATATAACGTAAACTACGTATTAAATAACGCACCAACACTAAACTAACTCGCGAGTGTGCGTCTAGTGGCTAACGTGCGTCACGATACCACAAAACCTACCCAAGCACAGCAGCTGCACCAGATCACGATTCGTGCCGCAAAACATAACGCACGGACTCAAAATACTAGATCATAGTTAATCGATCCCAGATTTTGTATACTGAAATTACTAAAAAAGTAAACAGTGCCAAACACCACTAACCAACAGCAGACAACTACTCACAGAAGACAAACCCCAATCCTTTCCTACCCAGTCGGCGTCGCCGGAGTTCGCCTTAGGGGTTGCCGGCAACGGCCGGTGGGGTGGTCCCCGTCTCTCAGGTGGTGTCTCAGGTCCACTAGTACATCTCTATAAATTTTTTTGGTGACACACTAAATTTTCCAGATCACAGCAGATATAAAAGCTCTAAAAAGGCACTAAAACCCCGATATTGCACAAATCGATATAAAAAGTGTTCTACGTTATAACCAGCAAGCTATACAACATACAAACTCCTAATTAACAGTGTAGTGATTATACCTAACAATCTTGCTCACAAGATCCAAGCTTTCCCTAGCTCCAAGTGATCCAAGAGCAAAAATCAAGACTTTTGGTATGTTTGTGATATATTTTGGGATTTTGAGGATTTAGTGTGCTAGAATGATGCAAGAATAGAAAATGAATGAGCAAGGGCAGTAGGGGAGGAAGGGATCTCGGCCAAGTGAGGAGGTGAGTGTTTTATGAGGGGTTTCCTAGCAATTACCAACATTAAATGCATTCATACACACATATGCACACATGCATGCATCTACATTCATTTTCTTTTCTTTTCTTTTTCTTTTAAACCCTTAAATCCTAACCTCTAACAAATATCTAGATAAAGTGAGAAGGTTTAGGTTTAACCCAAACTTAATTGAAGAAAAGATCACTTAAAGAGAAATTTCCCAAAATATGAATACCGCATTAAAATAACATTAAAATTGGGAAAAATTCTAATTGAACCAAAACGTCCCATATACCCACAAAGCTTGCGCACTAGCTTTATTTTAGCTAAAACAGGTGCTGACAAGTCTATATAGTCGTTTGAACACAGTCGGGTTAAAACGGAAAATACCACAAATTTAACCCTAAAACGGAAAAATTCGCCTAACGATTTCTAAAACGTTACAAATTTCGCTTAAGTGATCTTTTCAAAAATTAAGTTTGAGTAAACCCAAAACCCTTCACAAAATATCTAGATATTTGTTTGGGTTTAAGGATTTAATTTAAAAGAAAAGAAAAGAAATTGAGGAGATGTATGCATGTGTGTGTGAATGCATTAAGTGTGCATTTATTGTTGATTTGAGCTAGAAAACCCTACACAAAACCCTTTCCTTCTCTCTTGGCCGAGCTCCATCCTCCCCCTTCTGCTCTTAATCATTTCCTTTCATTTCTTGCATCATTCCAAGCTCATAAATCCCCAAAATTTCCAAAATAAATCACAAAAATACCCCAAGTCTTGATTTTAGCATCTTGGAGCTAGGAAAGCTTAGATCTTTGTGTTCTTGAGAATATGTATGATCTCTATTTGTTCTTTTTGTTGCGGTAGTGATGTGTAGCCTTTTTATTTCAATTTAGATAGTGTAAAGTTAGGATTAGTGTGCAATATCGTATTTTTAGTGTCGGTTTGTGATATCTGTGACCTGCTATGACCTGGATTTCGTACAGAAAAATCAAACAAAATTGTAGTGATGTACTAGTGACCATGGAGCACCACCTGAAACATGAGACCTACCCCACCGGCATGGGCCGGCGACCCAAATAGAAATTCCGGTGACACCGATTTTGTAGAGGAGTTGGGGTGTTGGATTTTTGTGGGTAGTTGTCTGCTGTTGGTTAGAGGTGTTTGGTACTGTTTACTTTTTTAGTGTTTGCTGTATGAAAAATCTGGGATCGTTTTACTATAATCTAGTGTTTTGTGTCCGCACGATACGTTATACGACACGGATCGTGCACTTTGTGTGGTTTTTCTCTTAAGGTGTATTCGTCGTGTCGCTACGCAAGTTAGCCACAATACGAACACTTGATAGTATGTTTTGTGTTGTTGTGTCGGTTAAATGTAGTGTGTGCGTGTGTTGAGTCTATTATTAATATATACTTGCTTTATTGTTTTGATGTGGTAGGTTCACAGGCGGGGACTTCAGACACATTTACAAGGGGAAAACGAGTGGTTGGCTTCACCTAGCTTGGAGCGTTAGTGAGTAGATTTAACATCTACAGGGGAATCGCCCGCATGGGGTTATGCGTCTGGGCTAAAATGTTAATACTTGTTGCATATTCTATGTCATATTTAGAATTGCGCATTTACCCTATTACTTAGATATTGTTGTGCTTGGACTAGTAGCATTAGGACACTGCACATATTATTGACGATTCATGTTGCACGAGCACTGATTGTATGCTACACACACCGTCAATAATTGCCATGTGACACATAACCCACTTATAGATATGATATTACTTGGTTAGGGACATTGTGACATTGATTCATATTTCTTATCGCATATGACATTTAGTATACCTGTATATCCACATGCTTACACATATGCCTTCATATACTTACATGCTAGATACATGTATACCTATAGAGTATTGTACCATTAGTGATAGGTACATACATACTTTATGACATAGCTACAGGTATACCTTGCTCACATACTTCACTTATACCCAGGGTTATATTACATCATTACTTATAGGTAGATACATATACCTTGCTATACCTTTATGTTTACACATACAACAGTTATAGCTACATATTTACCTTTACTTGATGTTATTTAGAATTGGATAAAATAGGAACCGCATGATGTTTTATATTAACTTGTTGCAGTTAATTAGCGGCTTTTCCTTTATATGCTTATATTTCAGTTTATATTGCATATATTATATTCATAGATTTTCGCATTTGAGTTATGGATTTTTCATGATGTTTTCTGTATTTGTGGACCGTGGGAGTTCATAAAATTATGCATTACTTGAAAAACCCGTTTTCCCTTGATGTGATATTTCAGCATCCACCATGAGATTTATCGGTTCTGATTATATACTCCATACGAGGAGTGGGTGCCGTATGAGGGTACATGGTGGGGCCCGGTACGGTTCCCCTCGGCAAGATGATCGATGGACCTTGCCGATTGAGCCTGGAAGGTGGGCAAGTACCTACCGGTGACATTACTTATGACTCGGCGGTTATCATGGGGATACCGACGGGAGTCATGTACGTATGGATACGTCGAAAGGCGAAGGTCAGAACTAGGCACTCGAGCTTTCGGATAGCGTGTGATACGTACCTATCAGGGTGCCAGTGTTGGTGACAGCACCTGATAGACCTGTATTTCTGTGTCGATGCTTGACATATGGGTTTCATGATATTTCTTTTTACTCTTTTGTATATATAACAGTGGAATGGGACGATGTTATATATGCCTTTACACCAATATTAGGGGAATGGGACGCTAATATATGTGTATTGATATCAACTTATATATACATCATCATCTTTATTCATGAAAACACACAGGATACGAGATATACTTGATATTGTATATTCGGGATATATGAGATTTACTTGATGTTGTACACTAAGGATATGTAAGACTTACTTGATATGATAGCCAATTTAGGGGCTGATTTAAGGAAATTAGGATTTGGATTGTCTTGATGGATTTTGATCCCACCACGATGTCAGGATTCCGTGGAAATGACATGTTTCATTCCTTACTCTACATTTACTGTTTATGCACTGCTTCATGCATTAGTGTACCTGTTAGAGTACCTTCCATGACTGTTGCATTTACATACCTTTATTCATATCATTTCTTCATGTATTAGTAGTACCGATATAGTACCTTACATGATTGCTGCATACAGATTGTCATACTATAATTGCTTCATGTATTAGTTGTACCTGTTAGCGTACCTTTCATGACCATTGGATACATATGACATGTTACTATTTTTAAACTGCATGTGTTAGATTCGCGCTGTACGTACATACTCGCGATTACCTGCATATGTTATTTTACTATTCACGAGTTGGCAACTCACCCCCGTTGTGCCACAGTGTCTTGCAGGTGTTCCTCAGGATAGTCAGAGGCAGGGCTATTTTCTTCCATCGTATCATCTTTTGCCGCGGATACCACTTCGCCTGACAGTGTGCAGTTTTGCCCAGGTGGGTTTGGTGGTTATCCGATGTTGTATTGTATATTTGGTTTATCCATGTACTCTCCACTACCAGTATTATATTGTATAACTTAGAGACTTGATGTGAGGACGATATTGTATATTATTTTGTCACTTGGAGGTTTTTATGCAGTTTTATTTATATCGTCTCTTTCTTCTCTACGGCGTCGTATATCTGTTATGGTGGTTGTTTTCCGTCTTTTTGGCGTGGATTTGCTCCCGTTGGGGATGCTTTACTTTATATTTTTGTTGTACCCATTTTGGGGGCTTGTTTTACAAAGGGGGTGCTGCCAAAATTTTAAGGAATAAAAGTGAGACTTTAAAGAATTTGGGTTGTGATTTCAAAAGTTTTGAAAATACTATTATCACTTTCTTGCTACTTTTGATAGTATAGATTGCTGGGTTTATGGCTTTCTTTTACTGCGTTACGCCTGTAAACGTTGCGTAGTATAAGGGCCGTCACGTGCCAATTTCGGGTCTTGACAAATTTGGTATCAGAGCGCTAGGTTTTACCTTTCAGAGTGTAGGATGACCTTGGTATGATGGAGCAGGTAGCTTAAGCCGAGTAACGTAGTGTGTGTATGTCTGCAGCATACTCACGATGTGGTATATTGCCTAAAGTGACCTAAGTACAAATTGCTTGAGATTCCTTCCTTGATGATTCATATCCTTGTGATTCGATTTCCGTGTTCATATCGAATCCTATTTCTATTTATAGCCTTTGCCGCCGACGACTATAGGGACTCAGAGTGATGCAGCGAGGGCCGAGATCAGAGTTGACTCAGGTGGGTCAAGGACTGACCAGGATGGCGCGCTCGTTGGACAGGAGCAGACGGATTCGCCTTCGACAGATAGTATCGCTAGGCTCGTGGTAGAGATGCAGGACTTGCGCTAGACGATGAGCTCATTGGTTGAGGTTGTTCGAGCGCAGCGACAGGAGGTTGTCACCCCTGTTAACCAGTTGTTCCTTGCGATCGACATGCAGCAGTCCATCACCTACTTAGCACCAGTGGATGCAGCCCCAGTTTACGAGACACGTATTACAGAGACTTTGAGAGTTCCGGAGCAGTGGAGGACTCATACCGGTGTATCAGCCCAGAGACAGAGGCTTAGTCGTCGAGACAGATTTCGTGAGCGTCGCGGGAGTAGCAGAGGCTTACGACGAGGACAGTCGTTCAGCTCTCATACCCAGGAGGGTCAGCAGTCGTCGCGTGGATGTTTTCGATGCGGGAACCTTCAACACTTCATCAGGGATTGTTCCTTAGCACTGCTTCAAGGTCGTATTCAGAAACGTCATGGACGCAGAAGGTTCGCTCATAGGGGACGGGTTGGCAGAGGAAGATTTCAGCCAGTTGCGGGTAGGGGGCAGACACGAGAGTTTGCTTCAACTCATCGGGACGCGCGGGCGTCCAATGCAGAGTTTTCAGGTATTCATAATTCGTATGTTCTTTGTTATGCTTGTTGTTTTACACACTTGTGTCGTGGTTGGGACGAGAGTCGTGTTAGGTAGATCAGCCGTTTGTTGTGTTAATTTCTGTCAGCGATTCTTTTGTTGCGCGACACGTATTTCAGTCGTGTGCCAATAGGATAGGAGATAGAGATTCGTCCGTCACTTTGATCCTTCTAGAGATGTTGGATTTGACGTTCTCCTGGGCACGGATTGGTTAGCTACATGCTAGGCGTCTGTGGACTACCGTGAGGAAACAGTCAGGTATGTTTTCCCGGCAAGTCAGTTCTTGTGGTGCAGGGGGGACAGTTGTGCCGCCTCTCACAGCTTGAATTCAGCTTTTTTCGCTAGTCGGCTTTTGAGGAGAGAATGTCGAGGATTCTTGGCGTTCATTCGTGGTACAGGAGCCACAGTTGGTTTGTTGGACCGGGTTCCTTTCGTGCGAGAGTTTTCCGACGTTGTTCCGGATGAGCCGTCGAAGCTTAGGGAGCTTAAGGATCAGCTGCAGAGTTGTTTGTTGGGGGGCTTGTGTGTCTGAGTGTTTCGCTTTGGGAAGCTCTTATTTCTGTTCGTCAAGGAGAAAGACGACAGATTGAGGTTGTATATTGATGGATCGTTAATTGAACCGGCTTACGGTGCAGGTAGGTATCCTTTACCTCGCATTGACAATTTCTTCGATCGGCTCCACAGTGTGAGACATTTTCTAAGTTTGTTTGGGGATCAGGTCATCATCGTTGCGGGTTTGGAGTGATGGCATTCCGAAGTCTGCCTTGTGCGCGCTATGGGCTTTATGTGTTTTTGGTGGTGTCATTGGACTCACCAATGCCCTAGCAGCATTTGTAGATATGATGAACCGGATTTCTTCAGGCCGTTCCTCGACCAGTTATTGTTGTTTTATTGACGACATTATGGTCTATTCAATGTGTCATGAGGGACAGGAGTAGCACATGAGGATTTGTTTTGCAGACATTAGGAAAGCCCCAGTTGTTTGCTAGATTCTCGGAGTGTTCCTTCAGGCTTGTTTGTGTTGACTCCTAGGTCTTGTAGTTACGGGAGACGGTTCACGTATGGTTCCGAGGAAGATCGAGGCCGTACAGCTTAGGCCCAGACTTGTGTGCAGGACGGAGATCCGCAGATTTGAGCTTAGCAGGTTTTTATCGCTGTTTCGTGCAGTATTGCTAGTGTAGTGCTGCACCGTTGACTGAACTGACCGGGAAGGAGGTTCTTTTCTTTGGACTGAGGCATGTGTATGGAGTTTTCAGCAGATGGAGATTCGGTGGACAACTGCATCGGTTCTTTCTTTGTTTCTGGTTCGGGCGACTTTGTTGTTTAACTGTGATGTTTCGCGAGTGGGGCTCGATTGTGTACTGAGGTGACACTATAGAGTTATCGCTTTTGCTTCCCTACATCTGGAGGAAGTACGAGCAGGATATCCCACTCATGATCTGGAGATGGCCGCGGTGGTCTTGCGTTGGAGATTTGGAGACACTACTTGTTCGAGAATCGTGTCAGATTTTCACGGACCACCAGAGCTTAATGTGCATCTTCCTGCAGCGGGTGTTGATTGTTGAGACAGTCTTCTGCGGATTTACAGTTCTTGTGCGATCATTGAGTACAGCTTAAGTTCGCCTCTACCGAGGGGACAGCTTGCTCATGTCCGCGCCCGACCACTTTTCCTTAATCGCTTCGCGAGGCACTGCCCGCCGATACTCGTTCGTCAGAGATACTTGAGCATACTCGGCGGGGTAACGATTCAGAGTCCTTGATTTGTGACTAGGGTGTGCTACATTTAAGGACGCGTTTGTGTGTACCTGGTGTGAAATCCTAGAGCAGGCGCATCTGTCCACTCTCTGTGTTCATCCAAGTTCCACCAACAATTGACGTGACTTGGGAGGTAGTTACGGGTGGGCAGGGATGTAAAGAGAAGTTTCGGGTTTCGTTTCAAGGTGTCTATCTTGTTGTGTGCTAGGTTGAGCATCTGAGACCGGCTGGAGAGTTGCAACCTTTAACCGTTCCGAAGTGAGAATGGGAGCAGATCTCCATGAATATTCGTTGTGGCGTCTACCCAGGTTTAGTAAGGGTGTGACTCCATTCGGGTGTTTGTTGTCCGGTTATACTCTGTTTGCTCGGTTGTCCTTTGTTAAGTTAGTACGTTTGCACGGAGTTCCTTCATGTGTTGTATCCAATAGAGGCACCCTGTTCGCTTGCCGTCATGGGCTGAGGTTTCAGGAAGCATTAGGTACTGGTTGAGCTTTAGCTCCGTCTTTCCATCCGCAGAATGATGGTTTTGTGAGAGCGGACTATACCGACTCTGGAGGATATACTTATGCGTACGTACTAATTGTTGTGGGCAGTTGAGATCGTCACTCGCCATTGTTAGGGTTCTCCTTCGATAGCTGTTATCAGGAGGCACTCCAATTGGCAACCTTTAGGTTTAGGGGTTAGGTCGTGTCGATCACCAGTCGTATTTCTTAACTCTGCGTAAGTAGGATTTTTGGACCCTAGCTAGTCTAAAGACTTCGGATATGATCCAGTTAGTTCAGGTCAGGATGATGACAGTCCTGTGCGGACAGAGGTCTTATGCCGACCATAGTGGTCGCAGGCTTGAGTTCGCAGTTGGAGATCATGAATTCCTATGGATTGTCCCGATAAATGACGTGTTGAGTTTTAGGAAGCTTACCCCAGGATTTTAGGTCCTTTTGAGATCCTTTTAGCGAGTTAGTTCCGTTGCCTATAACTTGGCACTTCCGTCCAGATTATTGAGTTTTCACCCCGTATTCCTTGTGTCGATACTTTGCAAATACCTTCATGACCTTTCTCACATGATTCAGTATCAGACCATTAGCTTTGACGTGATCTTTTCGTTCACCGGCAGCCATTTGTGTTAGTGGCTCGGCAGGTGGAGAAACTTCGGTCAAGGGTCTTGCCATCTGTGGAGAGTTTTCTTGGACGTAGCCATATAGTGAGGTGGTCACTTGGGAGGCTGCGAGCAAGATATGAGACTTTGTAATCTTTTCTTTGAAAGTACGCTTAGTAAGAATTTTAAATTCGGGGACGAATTTTTATAAGGGGGGAGATTGTAACGTTTTAGAAAATCGTTATGTGAATTTTTCCGTTTTTGGTTAAAATTGTCGGTATTTTCTGTTTTAACCCGACTGTGATCAAACGACCATATAGACTTGCCAGCACCTAGTTTAGCTAAAATAAAGCTAGTGCGCAAGCATTGGGTGTATATAGGACGTTTTGGTTCAATTTGAATTTTTCCCAATTTAAATATTATTTAAATGCGGTATTCACATTTTGGGAAATTTCGCTTAAGTGATCTTTTCAAAAATTAAGTTTGAGTAAACCCAAAACCCTTCACTAAATATCTAGATATTTGTTTCGGTTTAAGGATTTAATTTAAAAGAAAAGAAATTGAGGAGATGCATGCATGTGTGTGTGAATCCATTAAGTGTGCATTTATTGTTTGATTTGAGCTAGAAAACCCTACACAAAATCCTTTCCTTCTCTCTTGGCCGAGCTCCATCCTCCCCTTCTACTCTTAATCATTTCCTTTCATTTCTTGCATCATTCCAAGCTCATAAATCCCCAAAATTTCCAAAATAAATCACAAAAATACCCCAAGTCTTGATTTTAGCATCTTGGAGCTAGGAAAGCTTGGATCTTTGTGTTCTTGAGGATAAGTATGATCTCTATTTGTTCTTTTTGTTGTGGTAGTGATGTGTAGCCTTTTTATTTCAGTTTAGATATTGTAAAGTTAGGATTAGTGTGCAATATCGTATTTTTAGTGTCGGTTTGTGATATCTGTGACCAGCTATGACCTGGATTTCGTACAGAAAAATCAAACAAAATTGTAGTGATGTACTAGTGACCCTGGAGCACCACCTGAGACATGAGACCCACCCCACCGGCACGGGCCGGCGACCCAAATAGAAATTCCGGCGACACCGGTTTTGCAGAGGAGTTGGGGTGTTGGGTTTTTGTGGGTAGTTGTCTGCTGTTGGTTAGAGGTGTTGGTACTGTTTACTTTTTTAGTGTTTGCTCTATGAAAAATCTGGGATCGTTTTACTATAATCTAGTGTTTTGTGTCCGCGCGATACGTTATACGACACGGATCGTGCACTTTGTGTGGTTTTGCTCTTAAGCTGTTTTCGTCGTGTCACAACGCACGTTACCCACAATACGAACACTTGAGAGTATGTTTTGTGTTGTTGTACCGGTTAAATGTAGTGTGTGCGTGTGTTGGGTCTATTATTAATATATACTTGCTTTATTGTTTTGATGTGGTAGGTTCACAGGCGGGGACTTCGGACACATCTACAAGGGAAAAACGAGTGGTTGGCTTCACCTAGCTTGGAGTGTTGGTGAGTAGATTTAACATCTACAGGGGAATCGCCCGCATGGCGTTATACGTCTGGACTAGAAATGTTAATACTTGTCGTATATTCTATGTCATATTTAGAATTGCGCATTTACCCTATTAGTTAGATGTTGTTGTGCTTGGACTAGTAGCCTTAGGACACTGCACATATTATTGACGATTCATGTTGCACGAGCACTGATTGTATGCTACACACACCGTCAATAATTTCCATGTCACACACAACCCACTTATAGATATGATATTGCTTGGTTAGGGACATTGTGATATTGATTCATATTTCTTATCGCATATGACATTTAGCATACCTGTATATCCACATGCTTACACATATGCCTTCACATACTTACATGCTAGATACCTGTATACCTATAGAGTATTGTACCATTAGTGATAGGTACATACATACCTTATGACATAGCTACAGGTATATCTTGCTCACATACTTCACTTATACCCAGGGGGTATATTACATCATTACATATAGGTAGATACATATATCTTGCTATAGCTTTATGTTTACACATACAACAGTTATAGCTACATATTTACCTTTACTTGATGTTATTTAGAATTGGATAAAATAGGAACCGCATGATGTTTTATATTAACTTGTTGCAGTTAATTAGCGGCTTTTCCTTTATATGCTTACATTTCAGTTTATGTTGCATATATTATATTCATGGATTTTTGCATTTGAGTTATGGATTTTTCATGATGTTTTCTGGATTTGAGGACCGTGGGAGTTCATGAAATTATGCATTATATGAAAAACCCGGTTTCCTTTGTTGTGATATTTCAGTATCCACCATGAGATTTATCGGTTCTGATTATATACTTCATACGAGGAGTGGGTGCCGTATGAGGGTATATGGTGGGGCCCGGTACGGTTCCCCTCGGCAAGATGATCGATGGAACTTGCCGATTGAGCCTAGAAGGTGGGCAAGTACCTACCGGTGACATTACCTATGACTCGGTGGTTATCATGGGGATACCGACGGGAGTCATGTACGTATGGATACGTCGAAAGGCAAGGGTCAGAGCTAGGCACTCGAGCTTTCGGATAGCGTGTGATACGTACCTATCAGGGTGCCAGTCTTGGTGACAACACCTGATAGACCTGCATTTCTATGTCGTTGCTTGACACATGGGTTTCATGATATTTCTTTTTACTCCTTTGTATATATAACAGTGGAATGGGATGCTGTTATATATGCTTTTACACCAATATTAGTGGAATGGGACGCTAATATATGTGTATTGATATCAATTTATATATACATCATCATATTTATTCATGAAAACGCACAGGATACGAGATATACTTGATATTGTACATTCGGGATATATGAGATTTACTTGATGTTGTATACTAAGGATATGTGAGACTTACTTGATATGATAGCCAATTTGGTGGCTGATTTGAGGAAATTAGGATTTGGATTGTCTTGATGGATTTTGATCCCACCACGATATCAGGATTCCGTGGAAATGAAATATTTCATTCCTTACTCTACATTTACTGTTTATGCACTGCTTCATGCATTAGTGTACCTGTTAAAGTACCTTCCATGACTGTTGCATTTACATGTAAGTCCATGTTACGCACCCCACGAACTTGCGGGGAGGCGGAATATATGAAAAACGATTATCAAAGCTTCGTAACACGGACTTGGGCGCATGAATCGTTATCTAAACCATTGCTAACAAACTACGAAAGGTTTAACTACTCGGATTCGAAGTTATACCTCACGTTACTTATCCTTCGGCTCTTCATCACGGTCCTCCACTCCTCGAAGGCTCCTTAGAACATCGGCACCTCAACGGCCTCCTCGAATCAAAGATGATCCACCCGGGAGCTCCTACTACAAGCTTAATCTCAAACTTGAGATAACTAGGTTGCTTAAAGTGCTAATCTAAGCTACCTAGGGGATATAGAGTGAGGTTATGGATGTATTAGTCTAGCTAACCCTTGATCTCAACTCATGAGAGGTTAGGGTTAGGGTTTGAATAATAGGAGAGCTTGAGGAGAGAGAAGGTGAAGATGATAATGAAATGAGATATTGATCTATCATAATATATATGAAGCATTATTTATTTATCCAAAAATGAAATAATAGAATTAACAACCATGCTTCATAAATATCTATGAGTGATTCATCTCTATAAGTCATTAAGCATTTATGATGCATTAATGACATGGATGAATCACACAAATGAGTCACTAATCTCATTTAATGCAATGCCACCTTACCCCCCAAGTCACCACTCTTCTAGAAGCTTCCCGACAAATTACGAGAACGCCCCTCCAATCCATGAAAACACGGAAAAACTTTAGACTGTATAAATCCAATAACCCGATACTAGAATCTGGCTTAAACTAAAGCCGGCTAGTAAAAACTGTCCGAAAAGTCGTACGTGCGTAAACACACGTATGCGTCCGAACCCTTGTCGTAAAACCATACGACCTCTATATCATTTCGCCTGGAGCAGGGAAACCCTCTGTGTGGGACTCTAAAGACTCGACACTACGCTGGCAGTGGGTTTAACCACAGACCGCAAGCGGCACTAGCTGTACGTAACGGTCCCCAAGTAAATGTCGATAAGAAGGCCGATGAGGAAAATCATCCGAACTCCTACTGAGCCTGTTGTGACAATCTCCGTACAGTCCGGTCTGTTCATCTAAGACTATCGCATATCGAGCCTAGGGGACGGCAAGCGTCAGTCCCCTAATAGCTGTTTAAGTCGTGTCGGAGCGAAGCCCATTACACCCTGAGAAGCTACTGGAACCTACCAGTATATCTCGCTTGCCCTGGCCAGGGACTTTGCGTAATGGCTCTCTGACACAGCGCGATATCATCTCCCAATACCGGGAGAGACGAATCCTGTCTAACCACTACTGCCTCCAAGTGCTCGGGACTGCACCTAACTGCTACCTGTTTGCACGACTCCTTTGAGCCGTGGTAGGGTAGCAATCTAAGAATAGTGGGACACACTCGAGGCGAAGTAGCAGTGTCAAGTCTGCGGACTATGCTGTACTCATGTCACCTGGGAACAGTTAACTGACGACAGGTATAATACCATCTAACAGTTCCCCTGCGATTCCTGTCCGGTGTACCCGTAACCTAACGAGCACCTGTATACTATCTCCAGTACGACGTACTGATGGCTATGGGACAGACCATCTCCCCAACTGGGATGAGAAGCATACACACTAGTCTACTCTGGAGTATCGATGCCCTGTCTCGATAATCCTACGACTAGGGACCTGTATAGGATGTTGCTTATAGACTACCCAGCCCCACTGGTGTGACTTCCATCACAACGCTGGTAATCAAGCAAAGAACCTATGGGCTCTACTAATATGTATAAGTGATACGTTACAAGAAACATAGGCACATATTATAGTAGACACAAACCAAGTAGCATACTACCATTTTTAGCAAGACTGTATATACAACTGTGAATATCCCAAGCTTCCATTAAGTAATATACATACAAGTATGATACAATAATGGCCCCTAGGTCATATACACTAACAATCTCCCACTTGCACTAGGGCCATGAGCTCGCATATCGTAGTCCTATCATCTCGAATAGCCTCTCGAACTGCGTCTGAGGAAGGGCCTTTGTGAATGGATCAGCAATGTTATTCTCCGTCTCTACTCTCTTCACCTCCGGCGATCGACAATCTCCCTGATCAGGTGATACCGCATTAAGATGTGTCTGGACTTCTGATGGGACCTGGGTTCCTTCGCTAAAGCTATAGCGCCGTTGTTGTCGCAATACAGAGGTATTGGACCAACACTGGAAGGAACCACCTGAAGTTCTGTGAGGAACTTCTTCATCCAGACAGCTTCTTTTGCGGCATCGCAAGCAGCTATGTACTCCGCTTCCATTGTTGAGTCAGCAACGGTCTCCTGCTTGGAACTCTTCCAACAGACCGCCCCTCCATTGAGGTTAAAGATATAACCCGACATGGACTTGGAGTCATCTTTGTCACTCTGGAAGCCGGAGTTGGCAAAGGCCTCCATCTTGAGGTCTTTTCCGCCATACACTAAGAACATCTCCTTAGTTCTTCTTAGGTACTTGAGAATGTTCTTTACTGCTATCCAGTGCTTCTCCCCTGGGTTTGCCTGATACCGGCTTACAACGCTTAATGCGTATGCTACATCTGGTCTGGTACATAACATCGCATACATTATAGAGCCTACCGCAGAAGCGTAGGGTATAATTGACATGCGATCCCTTTCCAAATCAGTCTTGGGAGACATCTCTTGGGAGAGGGTGATTCCGTGACAAGCCGGTAGGTTACCACGCTTAGAATCATCCATACTGAATCTCTTCACTATGGTGTCTATGTACCTGGACTGCGAAAGTCCCAACATCCTCTTTGATCTATCACGATAGATCCGGATCCCCAGAATGTAGGTGGCATCACCCAGGTTTTTCATGGAGAATTTATGTGACAAGAATCTTTTGACTGACTGTAACATAGGAATATCATTTCCTATTAGGAGAATGTCATCCACGTACAAGAAGAGGAATACTACAGCTCTCCCTACAATCTTACTGTATATGCATGGTTCATCTGGATTTTTGATGAAGTCGAATTCTTTGACAGCATTATCAAAACAGATGTTCCAACTCCGTGATGCCTGCTTTAGTCCATAAATGGACTTAAGCAACTTTCATACTTTACCGCTGCTCCCACTCTGAATGAATCCCTCTGGCTGATCCATATAGACGCTTTCTTCTAAATTTCCATTTAGAAAGGCCGTCTTTACGTCCATCTGCCAGATTTCATAATCGTGGAAGGCAGCAATAGCAAGAAGGACCCTAATGGATTTGAGCATAGCCACTGGAGAAAAGGTTTCGTCATAATCCAAACCAGGTCTTTGACGGAAACCCTTTGCAACAAGTCTAGCCTTATAGGTTTCAACCTGTCTATCTACACCAATCTTCTTTGTGAAGATCCATTTGCATCCTACGGGTTTTACCCCATCTGGAGCAACGTCCAAAGTCCATACTTTGTTAGTGTACATGGACTCCATTTCGGTCCGCATTGCATCCAGCCATTTTACTGAGTCACCGCTCTGAATGGCTTGCTGGAAGCTAGTAGGCTCATCATAGTCAATAGTGCAATCCTCTCTATCCCCGTCTATGAGAAAACCGTAGTATCTTTCGGGCGGATGAGATTGCCTACTACTCCTGTGGAGTGGCGTCGGGATGTCCTGTTCTCCTGAACCTTCTTGTTCTACCAAGGTTTCAGTAATAGCTTGTGGTTCTGGAATTTCTTCCAGTTCTATTGCGCTCCCACTCTTCTGATTTTCTAAAAACTCAATTTCCAAGAAGCGGGCAAGTTGAGAAACAAAGACCTTTTGTTCCTCTGCGTAATAGAAACAATATCCCATGGAGTTCTTTGGATATCCCACAAACTTACACTGTACTGAGCATGCCTTGAGTTTGTCTGTATGCTGCTTCTTTACAAAAGCTGGACATCCCCATGTCTTAAGATACTTAAGACAGGGTTTCTTCCCACTCCACATCTGATATGGTGTGGTAGGCACAGTCTTGGTTGGAACTCGGTTCAAAAGATATGCAGCTGATTCTAGTGCATATCCCCAGAATGATCGCGGCAACTCAGCGTTACTCATCATGGAACGAACCATATCCAATAGGGTTCGGTTCCTCCTTTCCGATACACCGTTGTGTTGTGGTGTGTATGGAGGAGTAAGCTAAGAGAGAATTCCATTCTCTTTTAAGTAAACCAGGAACTCGGCACTTAAGTATTCACCACCTCGATCAGATCTCAGTGTTTTTATACTCTTGCCTGTTTGTTTTTCCACTTCATTCTTGTATTCTTGGAATTTCTCAAAGGCCTCGGATTTATGCTTCATCAAGAAGATATATCCATACCTAGAGAAATCATCTGTAAAAGTAATGAAGTAGGAATAACCACCTCGCGCATGTGTAGACATTGGACCGCACACGTCACTGTGTACGAGTCCCAAGAGCTCGCTTGCTCTTACCCCGTGTCCAGTAAACGGAGTCTTTGTCATCTTTCCTATGAGACAAGATTCACAAGTAGCATAAGATTAATATTCGAACGGATTCAAATATCCTTCTCTATGTAACTTAGTCAACCTTCTCTCATTGATGTGACCTAGTCTATAATGCCATAAGAAAGCCTGATTTAATTCCGGAGACTTTCTTTTAAGTGTATTCTGGACATTGAAAACCTGAGCTTGACTTAATACGTATATACCGTTATCTAATGTACCTGACCCAATCAGAACTTGATTTAGGTGGATGTTAACTACATCGCTTACAATTGTAAAATCATATCCCTCTCTTGAAAGTGAGGACACTAATATGATATTGCAAGTCATACTAGGTACATACAGACAGTTACGTAGAATCAATATCTGCCTACTTGTCAAACCTAGGCGATATTCTCCCACGGATTCAGCGTCCACGCTCATTCCGTTTGCAACTCTGAGAGATAAATCACCTACCTTCATAACTTTACGGTTTCTCAAAGCATGTAATGAATTACAGATATGAGATCCTGCTCCGGTATCTAGTACCCAGGAAGTAGAGTTAATTGACAAACAGTTCTCAATTACAAACACATTTGAGGCTGAAGCCACAACATGCTTCGTATCCTGGCTACTGGCTTCTAAAGCCCTGCAATCTTTCTGCCAATGCCCAATCCCATAACAATAGGAACGTCTCTCTTTTACTACATTCAGTCCCGAAATTTTTGCCCTTCTCTTTCCTTCTACTTCCCTGGTTTCCTTCAGGGTAGAAGGTAGAGACTGTAGAATCAAGTCAGTATCTGACCTGTTTCCCAACGTGGTCTTCAGGTCCTGGAGCTCATCAATATAGCTAGTGATTGTAAGGACGTTGTCCCCTACAGATGACCCGACAGCCAACCTCGCTTGAATTAATTCGGTCGAGGTCTCATATCTTGCGATATGAGACTGCTCTCCATATAAATCTTTGTTATGGAGAAAGATGGAAACTGAGTCCATCTTCTCGTGCCGCTTCTGGTATACACCATCAACTGAAGCTAACACGAGGCATTTGGCTTTTGCTTTATCCTTTTCCCTTGTCTGGCAGATATCCATATCCGTGACGGTGGAACCTGGACCTGGGACAGCGGGATCTTGAGTAGTAATAGGGTGGTCCAGCTTGTCATAGGCAATGGACATCTGGACAGACCTTTGCCAGTCATATAAGTCAGATTCAGTCAATTTGTTATCTAGATGTAACCTATGTGTGGTCACAAGGTCGCTGCAATTAAGAGAGAGAGAAGAAAATATTATTAGCATGATGCTCTTGTAAGTTTAGAATGGTTTTTAATTTATCTAAACAGGATGGCTCCCACTGTTTCTCGAATCCCTCCTCAAACCATAAAAGAAGAATTAGCCATGACTATTCTCACCGTACAATACTTGCTTAACCGTTCAGCCAAGTCAGTGTCGATACTTCGAGGGAGGTTTTCCAACGCTTTCGCGAAGTTCCTTAATTAAATAACCTCTTTTCTCTGGGGGCGTAGCCCCGCTGACACCTTTCTAGGCACCTACTTGGTCTATAGCATTGATCGTTAAGTAACGAAACTCCTGATAAGTAGCATGTACTCACAGTAGGATCGGGATCCAAAATATCATCGTATGATAATGTTGAAGGAATCCTACCAATATCATCAAACTCCAAAATGGTATGCATCTCTCTGCAAATTTCAGTTTCTTTATAAATTCCCGATGTGGATTTTTCCCCCATGCTCTTATGACCTTGACTTTAGTTAACAAATCATAAGTCACATGTTAAGTTCTACCCGTCATTATCCAGGTTAATTTGAACCCACCCGTACATACCCTTGACTTTAGTCAACACGGTAATACGACTGTCCCAAACCAACGCATCTATCTATGCTGCATATAAATATCCAACAGCTACCAAACACCGTGCCTTGACTTTAGTCAACAAACACATCTTGAATACTATTGACTATCTATATGAAATGACGGAGGGTTACGAATGGTTTTGGCAAAACCGTGAACGTAGTGAACTTGATATAATCGAAGGAACCTGATACTTTTTAAAAGGAGTGGTTAAAGCTCCGCAATTAAAAATTCTGATCTTTTAAAATAACCGAGTGGTTTCTTTTAAATTTGTTCCAACGATTAAACTTTGGTTTATTTTCTTTGCATTATAATAATGCGTCCCATCATTTATCCTATCATTGCAGAAAACAACGAAAATACCACGTCCTCTTATGCCATCCGCATTCGCCACGGGGTCCCGTCATCACCCGTTAGGTTACTTAACTAACGACAGAGCGGGGGCTGGGCTAGCGCGGGTGTAAAACATAAGTGACGTCTAATAGCTATCATATATAGATATTGTACATTCGTCAGACGCAATAATAAGCATTCCAGATCACAGATGAACTTTATTGGATTTACTAGCAATCCGCATTTGCTTTGAATATGCAATAAAAGACGGATTACACAGTTGTGATAAATAACCATTACCCCACCCTTGACCCCTACGGGTACGGCAAACTACCCGCCAAGTACCCGAAAGGAAGCGGTCTCCCTCAACAAAGTGAGTAGGAAACTAAACACTTCAAAGTACCCGGTAGTTTGTGTACCCCGCCTTGGGTCTATTCTAGGAGCAAAAACAGTAAAAAGAATTAATATAATACAACGGTGGCTACAACCGCAACCTGGATATGCCCCGCAAAAGAATATTACATAATATTACATTTACATTGAATGAATGAATATTAAACACATCTCAAACCCCGGCTAATCATCACAACAGTCCAATACAGTTCATATACACAAACAGTAAACATTTCAGAAATGTGCAACCCCCTGCCAACCGACATACTAGCAGTTAGGGGAGATTTACGAACACATTAAACATTACAGATAAAAACCCAATTAGCAAATATCTTAGAATATCGATCGATTACCGTATTCCGTGTCTACCCCAAAAGCAAACCTGTACTGAAATAACCTGGTAGAAACAGAACATACTAGAAAACAAAACACTAAAAATAATGAATTACAGAGCAAATCCGAGTGAACTCGGAGTTGACTCGGCCGCGGATCCGCGGCCAAAGGCACCATTTGGCCGCGGTTCCGCGGTTGTCAAGTCGAGTTGAGCCCTCGTATTTTCCCAGAATTCATTAAATTCCCGGCTGTGAATTTTAAGGTATGTCAAATAATTTTTCAGACACTTTTAAAATTAACAGAAACTTAGGGTTTCGAATTTTTGTTTTCGTGTTTTTCTGTCGATCGAACTTCTAATCAGTTGCTAACAAGCTAGTAATGGTTTAATTGGCTCTGATACCACTGTATGTCCATGTTACGCACCCTACGAACTTGCGGGGAGGCGGAATATATGAAAAACGATTATCAAAGCTTCGTAACACGGACTTGAGCGCATGAATCGTTATCTAAACCATTGCTAACAAACTACGAAAGGTTTAACTACTCGGATTCGAAGTTATACCTCACGTTACTTGTCCTTCTGTTCTTCATCGCGGTCCTCCACTCCTCGTAGGCTCCTTGGAACATCGGCACCTCAACGGCCTCCTCGAATCAAAGATGATCCACCCGAGAGCTCCTACTACAAGCTTAATCTCAAACTTGAGATAACTAGGTTGCTTAAAGTGCTAATCTAAGCTACCCAGGGGATATAGAGTGAGGTTATGGATGTATTAGTCTAGCTAACCCTTGATCTCAACTCATGAGAGGTTAGGGTTAGGGTTTGAAGAATGAGAGAGCTTGAGGAGAGAGAAGGTGAAGATGATAATGAAATAAGATATTGATCCATCATAATATATATGAAGCATTATTTATTTATCCAAAAATGAAATAATAGAATTAACAACCATACTTCATAAATATCTATGAGTGATTCATCTCCATGAGTCATTAAGCATTTATGATGCATTAATGACATGGATGAATCACACAAATGAGTCACTAATCTCATTTAATGCAATGCCACCTTACCCTCCAAGTCACCACTCTTCTAGAAGCTTCCCGACAAATTACGAGAACGCCCCTCCAATCCGTGAAAACACGGAAAAACTTTAGACTGTATAAATCCAATAACCCGATACTAGAATCTGGCTTAAACCAAAGCCGGCAAGTAAAAACTGTCCGAAAAGTCGTACGTGCGTAAACACACGTATGCGTCCGAACCCTTGTCGTAAAACCATACGACCTCTATATCGTTTCGCCTTGAGCAGGGAAACCCTCTGTGTGGGACTCTAAAGACTCGACACTACGCTAGCAGTGGGTTTAACCACAGACCGTAAGCGGCACTAGCTGTACGTAACGGTCCCCAGGTAGATGTCGATAAGAAGGCCGATGAGGAAAATCATCCGAACTCCCATTGAGCCTGATGTGACAATCTTCGTACAGTCCGGTCTGTTCGTCTAAGACTATCGCATATCGAGCCTAGGGGGCAGCAAGCGTCAGACCCCTAATAGCTGTATAAGTCGTGTCGGAGCGAAGCCCATTACACCCTGAGAAGCTACTGGAACCTACCAGTATATCTCGCTTGCCCTGGCCAGGGACTTTGCGTAATGGCTCTCTGACACAGCGCGATATCATCTCCCAATACCGGGAGAGACGAATCCTGTCTAACAACTACTGCCTCCAAGTGCTCGGGACTGCACCCAACTGCTACCTGTTTGCACGACTCCTTTGAGCCGTGGTAGGGTAGCAATCTAAGAACAGTGGGACACACTCGAGGCGAAGTAGCAGTGTTAAGTCTGCGGACTATGCTGTACTCATGTCACCTGGGAACAGTTAACTGGCGACAGGTATAATACCATCTAACAGTTCCCCTGCGAGTCCTGTCCGGTATACCCGTAACCTAACGAACACCTGTATACTATCTCCAGTACAACTTACTGATGGCTATGGGACAGACCATCTCCCCAACTGGGATGAGAAGCGTACACACTAGTCTACTCTGGAGTATCGATGCCCTGTCTCGATAATCCTACGACTAGGGACCTGTATAGGATGTTGCTCATAGACTACCCAGCCCCCACTAGTGTGACTGCCATCACAACGCTGGTAATCAAGCAAAGAACCTATGGGCTCTACTAATATGTATAAGTGATACGTTACAAGAAACATATGCACATATTAAAGTAGACACAAACCAAGTAGCATACTACTATTTTTAGCAAGACTGTAAATACAACTGTGAATATCCTAAGCTTCCATTAAGTAATATACATACAAGTATGATACAATAATGGCCCCTCGGGAATATACACTAACATTACATACCTTTATTCATATCATTTCTTCATGTATTAGTAGTACCGATATAGTACCTTACATGATTGCTGCATACAGATTGTCATACTATCATTGCTTCATGTATTAGTTGTACCTGTTAGCGTACCTTTCATGACCATTGCATACATATGACATGTTACTGCTTTTAACCTGCATGTGTTAGATTCGCGCTGTACGTACATACTCGCGATTATCTGCATATGTTATTTTACTATTCACGAGTTGGCAACTCACCCCCGTTGTGCCACAGTGTCTTGCAGGTGTTCCTCAGGATAGTCAGAGGCAGGGCTATTTTCTTCCATCGTATCATCTTTTGCTGGGGATACCGCTTTGCCTGACAGTGTACAGTTTTGCCCAGGTGGGTTTGGTGGTTATCCGATGTTGTATTGCATATTTGTTGTATTCATGTACTCTCCATCTACCAGTATTATATTGTATGACTCAGAGACTTGATGTGAGGACGATATTGTATATTATTTTGTGACTTGGATGTTTTTAGGCAGTTTTATTTATATCGTCTCTTTCTTCGCTACGGCGTCATATATTTGTTGTGGTGGTTGTTTTCCGTCTTTTTGGCGTGGATTTGCTCCCGTTGGGGATGCTTTACTTTATATTTTTGTTGTACCCATTTTGGGGGCTTGTTTTACAAAGGGGGTGCTGCAAAAATTTTAAGGAATAAAAGTGAGACTTTAAAGAATTTGGGTTGTGATTTTAAAGGTTTTTGAAAATACTATTATCACTTTCTTTCTACTTTTGATGGTTTAGATTGCTGGGTTTTTGGCTTTCTTTTACTGCGTTACGCCTGTAGACATTGCGTAGTCTTAGGGCCGTCACGTGCCAATTTCGGGTCGTGACAAAGTTGGTATCAGAGTGCTAGGTTTTACCTTTCGGAGTGTAGGATGACCTTGGTATGATGGAGTAGGTAGCTTAAGCCGAGTAACGTAGTGTGTGTATGTCTGCAGCATACTCACGATGCGGTACACCGCCTAAAGTGACCTAAGTACAAATTGCTTGAGATTCCCTCCTTGATGATCCATATCCTTGTGATTCGATTTCCATGTTCATATCGAATCCTATTTCTATTTATAGCCTTTGCCGCCGACGACTATGGGGACTCAGAGTGATGCAGCGAGGGCCGAGCTCAGAGTTGACTCGGGTGGGTCAAGGACTGACCAGGATGGCGCGCTCGTTGGATAGGAGCAGACGGATTCGCCTTCGACAGATAGTATCGCTAGGCTCGTGGTAGAGATGCAGGACTTGCGCCAGACGATGAGCTCATTGGTTGAGGTTGTTCGAGCGCAGTGACAGGAGGTTGTCACCCCTGTTAACCAGTTGTTCTTTGCGATCGACATGCAGCAGTCCGTCACCTACTTAGCACCAGTGGATGCAGCCCCAGTTTACGAGACACGTATTACAGAGAATTTGAGAGTTCCGGAGCAGTGGAGGACTCGTACCGGTGTATCAGCCCAGAGACAGAGGCTTAGTCGTCGAGACAGATTTTGTGACCGTCGCAGGAGTAGCAGAGGCTTAGGACGAGGACAGTCGTTCAGCTCTCATACCCAGGAGGGTCAGCTGTCGTCGCGTGGATGTTTTCGATGCGGAAACCATCAACACTTCATCAGGGGTTGTTCCTTAGCACTGCGTCAAGGTCGTATTCAGAGACGTCATGGACGCGGAAGGTTCGCTCAGAGGGGATGGGTTGGCAGAGGAAGATTTCAGCCAGTTGCGGGTAGGGGGCAGACACGAGAGTTTGCTTCAACTTATCGGGACGCGCGGGCGTCCAATGCAGAGTTTTCAGGTATTCATAATTCGTATGTTCTTTTTTTATGCTTGTTGTTTTACACACTTGTGCCGTGGTTGGGACAAGAGTCATGTTAGGTAGATCAGCCGTTTGTTGTGTTAATTTCTGTCAGCGATTCTTTTGTTGCTCGACACGTATTTCAGTCGTGTGCCAATAGGATAGGAGATAGAGATTCGTCCGTCACTTTGATCCTTCTAGAGATGTTGGATTTGACGTTCTCCTGGGCACGGATTGGTTAGCTACGTGCTAAGCGTCTGTGGACTACCGCGAGGAAATAGCCAGGTATGTTTTCCCGGCAAGTCAGTTCTTGTGGTGCAAGGGGGACAGTTGTGCCGCCTCTCACAGCTTGAATTCAGCCTTTTTCGCTAGTCGGCTTTTGAGGAGAGGATGTCGAGGATTCTTGGCGTTCATTCGTGGTACCGGAGCCACAGTTGGTTTGTTGGACCGGGTTCCTTTCATGCGAGAGTTTTCCGACCTTGTTCCAGATGAGCCGGCGAAGCTTAGGGAGCTTAAGGATCTGCTGCAGAGTTGTTTGTTGGGGGGCTTGTGCGTCTGAGTGTTTCGCTTTAGGAAGCTCCTATTTCTGTTCGTCAAGGAGAAAGACGACAGATTGAGATTGTATATTGATGGATCGTTAATTGAACCGGCTTACGGTGCGGATAGGTATCCTTTACCTCGCATTGACGATTTCTTCGATCAGCTCCAGAGTGTGAGACATTTTCTAAGTTTGTTTGGGGATCAAGTCATCATCGTTGCGGGTTCGGAGTGATGGCATTCCGAAGTCTGCCTTGTGCGCGCTATGGGCTTTATGTGTTTTTGGTGGTGTCATTGGACTCACCAATGCCCTAGCAGCATTCGTATATTATTTTGTGACTTGGAGGTTTTTATGCAGTTTTATTTATATCGTCTCTTTCTTTGCTACGGCGTCGTATATGTGTTGTGGTGGTTGTTTTCTGTCTTTTTGGCGTGGATTTGCTCCCGTTGGGGATGCTTTACTTTATATTTTTGTTGTACCCATTTTGGGGGCTTGTTTTACAAAGGGGGTGCTGCCAAAATTTTAAGGAATAAAAGTGAGACTTTAAAGAATTTGGGTTGTGATTTC
Organism: Agapanthus africanus; assembly: GCA_030015575.1. Lineage (NCBI taxonomy): Eukaryota > Viridiplantae > Streptophyta > Magnoliopsida > Asparagales > Amaryllidaceae > Agapanthus > Agapanthus africanus. The sequence goes on from CM057350.1 coordinate 291,751,146, forward strand.
AAAGGTTTTGAAAATACTATTATCACTTTCTTGCTACTTTTGATGGCTTAGATTGCTGGGTTTTTGGCTTTCATTTACTGCATTACGCCTGTAAACGTTGCGTAGTATTAGGGCCGTCACGTGCCAATTTCAGGTCGTGACAGTACGGTACGTCACTCTACTCAAGCTACCCACTCCATCAATCAGGGTCAGCCTATGTAACGAAAGTTCGGGTCTAATACCCCCCTGTTCAAGTCTAAGTTCCGTAAGGTCAAGCCTAGGTTCCAAAATATATACGCTCTAGACTCCACATAGTCAAACCTAAACTCGAACCAAGGTTAAACCTAGCGCTCTGATACCAACTTTGTCACGATCCGAATTTATTTCGTGACTGGCACTTAAATCACGCAACGTCTAAAGGCGCAACGTAAATTAAGTAAGCCGAAACCCAGAAATCTAAACATTTTTAAGAAAATAGAAGAGGTGAAGTTTTGAAATAAGGTATACTAATCATATTTTGTCCTTTAAAGATTCGGGAAGCACCTCCCTTGTATATTTTGATCCAAAACCACATATCCATGATAATATAAAAGGCATCCCCAAGCAGGAGCTAGTTCTTCGCCAAACGGTGGAGTCACAATCACGCAAGACGGAATATAAGTACACGACGCCCAACGGCGAAGATCAACACAAGGAATAATGTAAAGCAAGACATCAAACCCACCAAGCGAACATATAACCCATCGCTCAAGTCTCGCAACTACAAATCTTGCTAAGTCTTACTACTTATACAAATACTAGTTTCTGATTGATGGAGTTGACTAGATACAATAGGAATAATAATACAAGAGTGGCACGATTCAACATGTACCACCTGCCAAAGCAAGTTACCCGCAAGTAAGCTGTATGCCGGTGATGCCGCTACTGATCCAAGCGGTCAACCTGCAAAAACTGTGGCACAACGGGGGTGAGTTGCCAACTCGTGAGTAAAAAACATCATCAGGTAGAAATCGAAATAAACAACGACTCATAGGTCAACTATATCATAAAGGTAATACTATGATATCTAGGGTGACCGTATCTGCATATATGCCAACAACATAAACAATGCCTATCAGCAAGTGGATATCATCCAACCATAATCAATGCCTGTATGCATGTGGATCTTATCCACGTGTCAACCAATGACACAACAATATCATACATATAAATATCATGAAAGCATATGCATATAAATATGAGGATATAAATCAACGTGTGTCCAGCAACGACACATCAAAATCATGGAACCAGAGTGTCCCACATCGACACTCGAAACATCATGAAACCCGTGTCCAACTTCGATACGTAAATCCGCATATCTCGGGCTCCGTCAGTCTGCGGGATCGGCCCTCGGGCTCCGGTAGTACGGATCAGCCCATATCCATCTCTCGACTCCGGTCGGTATCCTCCAGATAACCGCCGAGTCCAAATACTATCACCGGTAGATTGCAGTCCCTCTGCCAGGCTCATCATCTACACCACGAAAATCACCACTTGCCCTGGGGTACCATACATGTACCCGCAGACGGTGCCTCCCGCTCCTCGAATCGGGTTTCACATGCCAATCTCAGAATCGAGAAAACACATGGTGGACGTCTCGAAATATCATATCAAGAGAAACCGGGTTTTAAAACAATACATAATTTCCTTTGAAATTTAGCCACGATTCTCAAATCCCGAATCTCATGAAAACAGCATCTCAATGTGTAATATCATAAAGCATGATGTATGCGACATATAATAGAATGTAAGCATATCCGTATATCATGCAGGATGGAACAGTGATGTGAACATAGCAAGTAAATCATAGCATGATGTAGCAATTCTATTGTGTAAGTGACATAACAATTATCGATGATGAAGGTGTGTGATCCGGCCAATCTGTGTAAGTGTAACATACGCATCATCGATAATGGTGTAGGTATACTAACACAGGTATATGCAATGCAATGCGAATATCATGAGCGTAGCATAAAGTACATCGTAAGCGAAACGCTACAAGGCATACGTGTCTATAATATATCCGAGTCGGTGAATCTATCAATCGGCATCCAGCCTCTCAACATCACGTACGGTATAATCCATCGTACGGCATATCCCTCAAGATTCACAACAATATATATATCTATATACCTATATCCCAGGTCACATCCGTATCAATCTCATATCGTGGGACCGACAAAGGTATCATCTATCTCATATCGACTCGCATCCATATAACGACATATCACACCAAGTCATCGTATCACATCGTATACTCGTTCATCACATTAGTATCTCACATCACATTGAAATAACATCATATCTTATTAATTCCACAACACCTTTATCTCAATCTCGTATCGTGTTTATCGATCTCGAACACACCTCATACCATTATCAACTCATACTTGTTCTCTTTCATATTCTCATATGCCAATATGTTCATTAGTGTCAACTTCTATCATATTATCATTACTAAATCCTATAATCATGTCCGTCGCATATCATTTATCAAAATATAATTATCAAACGATCTTCCATATCAATGTTTGCGGGGGTGCTATACGCCATCCACCTGACTTCCCCCGCAGATATAATCTACTCACCTGCTAAACTCCTCGCTTAGCTGAAGTCAATGTGCTTCGTCGTCTCGGAAGTCCACGCAAAGTACCTACAATCAATACACAATCGAAATGCAAACACAATCAATATCCAAAAATCGATACGACACATGGATTGCCTATAGGTTAGAACCTATAGCCTACGCATGCAACAACTACCAAATAACCCTCGTCGTTGATGTACAAACGTCCAACGACCAAGCAAAATATCAAATACCAAAACCCAAGTTCAGAAATCGGAAAACTATATTCGGCAACGAAGGAAATCACTTCCAGATTTTTCCTCAGATACAATTAGCCAATTTTGCGTATGGGGTTGCTCTAGATATCACATAAGGGAGCCACAGACCAAAAATCAACACATTTCACCCCGACTTGGCCGTGAATTGCAGCCAAATCCATTAAATCTGCGGCCCAGATAAAAGGGAATGGGCTCGAGTTTCTAGGATAGGTTCCTGGTTGCCTGCACGTCTCTCTGTAATCGCTAAATATTTTTCAGGTCCTCCGGGTCAAAGCAGATCTCAGTATCCTATCACAAATCCCATAAAATACGATATCGGCCAATTTTAATGTTCGTATTTTTGGTTTAAGTCTCAGGTCATAGCCAGGGAATCATCTCTAAAGTCTTGTAAACACTCCCTACACCTCAATTAGCCACTTAACGGTAACTTGTAATTTTCTAACATCACAAAACCCAACATAATAAAATTCTAAACTAGAATACGATATTTAACGCAAACAAAATTCTAAAGTGAGATGATATACCTCATAAGTAACTGAAGAAACTTTCTTGAGTTTCCCAAAGTCTCCAAAATCCAAACTTGAATAGTTCAAGGGGTTTAGAACGATGTTGTGCATGTTTATTGTGAAGGTTGCATAGAGTTTTGGCAAGGAAATGAAGAGGATGCATGGGGGTAGTGAGGAATGAAGAAGATGAGGGAAATGGAGAAACGCTATAAAGAAGGAGGGAAAAGGGGAAGCCACTCTCATTCTTAGGCTCACTCTCTCTCACAAATATCTCCCCTACACTCACTCTCTCACAAAATATCTTCTTTTGTCCATGGCATCTATTTTAATTCCATTCACACTACACTATTTCTTTTCTTTTCTTTGATTTTCTTTTCCTTTCTCTTTCTCTTTATTTCTCTAACTCTTCAAACTCACAAGTCACAAAACTCAAAAACCAACATGCACATGACACGGTGCACAAGTCACGAAAAAATGTAAAAACGCGGATTTTACCAAAAATCCGATAAATATCATTAAAATAAATAAATCATTTTAATTTTCGATAAATTCCCAAATATTGGTATATACTTATACCATTTTACGAAAAGTTCCTATTCGCAAATCGGGTAGTTTTCGCGAAATATATTATTTTAATATTAAATTTCCAAAAATAATATTTTATATTTCTGAAATGTTACACAAAGAATGAGTTGTTAGGAATAGACATGTTAGTGTAAGTTAGTGAAGTCCGTACTCAATCCTTTGTACCGAGCTTGACCATTGAAGCTAGAGCAATCGGCAACAACGTGGATTAAGGTGCTTAAGCTCGGTATTTGTGAAATCCGGCTTATTGACTCTTGTCCGTCCGTTCTTGTCTCTTGACTTTCGCCTCCAGCCAAACCGAACGCAACCAGTCACGGTTAGGGGTCACTGATACCTTGGTAGGGTAGGGTGCCTAACGGAGCACTTGCGTAAGGTTTGGGCGGAGTTCAATTGGAAAATATCGGGCAAAGGAAATGAGAGAGGAAAACCTTAACATACATAACCATTCTTTTTCCTAACAACACCAATATTCACAAACCAATAAAACAACAAAGAGAAAGAGCAAAGGAAAAGAAAAAAGAAAGGAAAAGAACAACAAGCATGTAAGTATAGGGCATGGAAATAAAGTGCAAGTAAGTAAATGGCAAGAATAGAAATGCAAGTAAGTAAAGCAAAAGAAATAATACTAAGAACCCAAGTGCAAAATGAAAGCTTTATTAAGTCCAAGTGATGATACAAACCTTGAGTTCAATAACCAAAACTTAAACTTGTAAGCTCAATGAAGAGGTTGCAAGATCAAGAGAAGGTAAAGAGCTCAAGGTGAACAAGCTATGTACAAGAACTAAAACAAAAAAGAAAAATAAAACAAAAGTATATGAAGTATTGGACCCCTTTCCCTTGCTCACTGATCTGGCTTTTTTAGGCATAAAATAAGATTAAACAAGTAATAAAAACAAGCCGATGTGACAGCAGGGGAAGGGCAGCAGAAAAATGGGGCTCATTGGGCTTGATTGGGCCGGCGAGATCGGGAATTATGGGGATGTCGTCGGTTTTGTGTTGGACATTGGGGCTCGTATTTGTTCTGTGATGATGTGTGCTCTCCATAATCACTCTGGTGCTGTTTGATTTGTCTAAATGAACCTGGTCTGCACTCATGGATTTGGAGGGAAACATGTAGCTTTATATCACATCACATCTTTTTGCATTTAACATTCTTGTCCCCCATGTATGCCCACCATATGCCAAGGGCAGCCACCACCTAGTTCCAAGTGCCAAAGAGTTATGTGCACACTTGCATTGTGTTGGACCAAAATGTGTGCACACTTTATTTGTTACAAAATAACTCTTTGGATATCGATCTATTTGCGGTTCTGGTTGCAGTGTCGGCTCACAAACGTTATATCCGTGAATTTGAGTGTGTTTCCAGTATTGTGCCATGGATACCTGTAATCTGTATTTACTGAGCAGACACTGGTTAATAGTACCGATCTATAACAAAACAGATAATGAATGAGTGTATTGAAATGCAGTTTTCTGTGATAAACAATCAGCTAATTGTAATGTGGAAAACTTTCCCAGGAGTAACTCTTACTCGCAGTGGGTATCGGGATCCAACTATCTCATAGAAGGTATGCAATCTCATTGCAAATTTCAACACTTGAAATTCCCAATATTTGTTTTTACTCCTAGCGACTTATGACCTTAACAAGGTCAACAAATCATAAGCGCTAGTCAAGTTCATCCCATAATTTCATGATTGAATTAAACCCACCCGTACGACCCTTAACAAGGTCAACAAAGCCGTACGACTACCATAATCAAATCACATCATATGCGGCAGATAAACACTAATTAGCTACCGCACACTACGCCTTGACAAGGTCAACAAACATATCACGAATACTAAATAGCACTTATTTGAAATGACGGAGGGCTACGAATGGTTTTGAAGAAAACCTTTAACGTAATGAACTTGATATCGTTGTAGAATCTACTGATTTGAAAAGGAGTGGTTTAAGCTCCGCTTTTTAAAATCGAGTAGTTTTCAAAACAAACCGAGTGGGTTGTAGCATCTGCTAGTTTTGCTAAAGAGGTCACTCCTAGTGAAGGATCTAGGCTCTTTCCTTATCGAATGCGGTGCTGGATATTCATAATAGAATACCGCTATGCAAAGCAATAACTAGAGCTACCTTTTTAAAAAATTTAATTCTACAACATCATTAGGATTCTTTTGTTTTCATTAATCTCGTTAATGACGTCCCATCATTTATGTTTTCTAAACATCAGAGAAGAAACGAAAATAAAACACACATATATGCCATCCGCATTCGCCACAGGGACCCGGGTCTTCACCGTAAGCTTACTTAACTTACGGCAGGGCGGGGTCAGGACTAGCACGGATGCAAAACATATATAGTGTCTACTAATATATCATATATATAAGTAGCATTCGTCTCACGCAGTTATATGATCACATCATAGAACTCAAGTAGCAGAAGCAAACATATGAAATATAGGATATACTAGGAGATCCGTGTTTTAAATTAAGCCAGTAATGAAAAACACGGATTCCACGGTCGTGATGAATAGCCAAACTCACATCCCTAGACCCCTACGAGAGCGACAAGTGACCCTGCCAATTCTAGAGTTAGGCGACCCGGTCTTGACTACTCGAGATGGTCTCCCACTGGACTCTAGAACCCGGTTACTTGTGCTCCCTGCCTTGGGTCTATCATAATGCGGAAAAGTAAATAATATACATCAATGTGACATCAACCTCAACCCGGAAGTGTCCCAATAAAATAATACTACATACAATTTTACATGAATGAAAATAGAAAAACTCTCATCTCACGTAAAACCCCCCGGCTATTCAATCACGACGATCCAATATAATATATCACAGCAACACATAGCATCATATGTCATAAACGTAAGTAAATATGCGTATCCCGAATGTCGTTGACATATAGGAATGAGATCGGGGATACCCCACATATTACACTTATGGTCGCAGAAAAGAGATAAAAACTACAATAATTAGAATCCGCAAATTCCTTAGACATCATAAACCCGGAATATCTCATATTCTGAATTTCATGCCTAACCCTATAAACCCTGCATTTTAGTCTCGAATTGAAAACACTTTTCAATAACTAGTCGGGTAATTCAACAGGATTCCCGATAAAATGATCGAATACTCGTCGGGAACTTTAGTAGATGGCCGCACCCTTGATACCGACGATGAAGTGCACTTAGGCGGAACACTGTGGCCACAACCACCCTAGTGGATGCTTTTGGCAACGAGGTTCTCCTATAGTCACTTGGTCGGGGCAATGTGGTATGGCTATCTAGTAGTGTTATCCGGCGAGTGTTCGCGTACTATACGCGATTGCGACGAAGTTTTGATCCGGATCGAAAATCTGTGGCAATCGATGAACCGAGACTTAAAACTCTAGATTTACCAATTATTAACTAGTTTTCACAAACTTAATTTAATGTGGACTCCAACTATTGTATCACATATCAAAATTAAACTCGAAACAATGTTAAAACTGCTACTACGAAACACTCCGAATAGCCCTAACACAAAGATAACATCATATGCAATCTGGGAAAAACAAATATAACCTGAAATCCAAAACCCAAGCTAGCAGAACACCAAAAAATATGAGACCAAAAACAGAAAAGGGGGCCGGCCAGGCCGGGAATTTGTCGTTTTTTGTCGGCCGATAACTTGAGTCCTGGTCTCGTTTTTCTTCAGTGTTCTAGTTACATCATATGTAACATTCTGCATATGTTTAAAAAAATTTTAGAGAACATTTTAAAATCGACAGAAACTAGGGTTTCGGATTCCAGTTTTCGGAGTTGTTTCGGTTTCGTAATTCTAACATATCATATAATGCTCTAGCTTGGCTCTGATACCATGAAAGTGTGTCTTAGCACCTCTACTAGGTTTCCACATGCATCAAGTATGCAATTTAAAAAAATCTAGAGATCTAAGCTACACTAACCTAGAATTGAACTAGTGAATTAGGGTTTTAGTGTAAGCAAATAAGTTCTACACTAAGTGAAGAGGGTTACAACCTTTGTAGACCAAGTCTTTCACTTCAATAGCTCCAAGTAGTAGTCCCTAAGCTCCAAGTAGTGGTCCCTAGAACTCTTCTTGGCTCCACTTGAAGAAAGGATCGAGCTTGCTATGTTGTCTTCGAGACCGAAGATGATCCATGAAGTAGGAATTTTGCTCACAACATTCTTTTTTCTTTCTTCTTTTTCTCACCTCAAGAAAACCTAGAGAAGAGAGAGGAAGAAAGAGATGAGAATGAACTTGGAAGAGAGAGAATGAGCCATGAGGTGAAGTGATGAGATAGTATGGAAAATATCTATGAATAAAAACAAAGAGATAGTGATGAGTCATGGCTTCTCAAAACTTCCACAAGCATCCAAGATAAAATGGCTCATTTCCTATTTCTTTAATTCATAAATAAAACCATTTTCCACACATCATAATTCTCATGTGTAATTCTCATACATCCTGGTTCTATGTATCATCAACCATAATGCAATAATATATACATATATTTATATATATCACATATATATTAATATGTATAAAGAGAAGAAAATGTTTAGTGAGCTAATATTAGTTTATATATATATATATATATATATATATAATATTAATGTATATTAAATTATTAAATCATTAAATCAACACTTGATTTAATAATCTGGTTATATCATATATAACCGACTAATATCTTATTTATATGTATATCACATTATTAAATCAACACTTGATTCAATAATCCGATTATATCACATATAACCGTCTAATATTCAATATTAGTTAATATATATATATATATATAATTATTAAATCAACACTTGATTTAATAATCCGGCTATATCAAATATAATCTGGCTAATATCAAATACAAATATATATTAACTACATATACATACTCCATTGAATCAACACTTGATTCAATAGTCCGGTCATATCTCATATAACCTTAATGATATCAAATATCGCGAGATTAGAATATGGTATCGCATACTCGTATTTAATCAAGCTCCCGCACATATCACCATATGCGCCCTATTTCGTTTCGCTTGAGCTAGCAGACCTCTGTGTGGGACTCTAAAGACTCGTCAATACGCCAGCAGTAGGTAATGATCACATCAGTCACCTACAAGCCATCAGCGGTACTAGCTGGACGTAACGGCTACCCAGGTATTGAATGAATAGAAAATCAACAAGCAAGCTTTTCCAAACTACCGCAAAGCCTATAAGCAACATTTACCATACAGTCCGGTCTCTTCGTCTGATATGTCGCATATCGAGTCTAGGGGTGGAATCGTCAGACCCCAGTAACTTGATAAGTCATGCCGATGTGTGGCCGATAACGATTCGAGAAACTACTAATAACACTTACCGGTAAATCTCATCAGCCCTGGCCAGGGACTTGCTGTTATAGCCAATCGAGCATAGCACAACATCAACTCCCTATACCGGGAGAGACAAAACCCCTCCTATCGCTCACTGCCTCCATGTGACTTGGGACAGTACCCAAAATCCACCTGTTTGCATAACTCCTTTGAGTCGTGGTAGGGAGGAAATCAAAGCACAGTTGGAATCACACAAGACATTATGACCATCTCGGGTCTACAGACTAACCTGTACAAGTGTCACCAGAGAACTGCTATCTGACGATAGGTATGGTACCATCTAGGAGTTCTCGGCGAGTCCTGTTCGGTGTACCCATTCTCTAATGAGCACCTGTGCACAATCTTTGATGTCAAACACCAATGGTTGTGGGATCAACCATCGCCCCATACAGGGTCAAGAAACGTACGCACTAATTTACTCTGGAATATCGATTCCTTATCTCGATACTTCCTCGACTCGGAACTGTTAAAGGATGTGCTTGCGGACTACGAAAGCCCCACTAGAATGATCTGCATCATAGTCCTGGTACTCAAGCTAACATCCTAAGGGCTTTATCAACATGTATCAGAGACACAATAAAAATACAAGTGTACATGTTAAGATAAAGAGCAACCATATAGCATACTACTATGTCGAGCATGAAAGTTCTCTATATATATGTCTAAGCATCCACTATATCATACAATAATGGCCTCTAGTGCATACATATTCCTAACAGTCACATGCAGCGATATACTTTGCTTCCATCGTCGAGTCAGCAACGATGTCCTGCTTGGAGCTCTTCCAACAGACCGCCCCTCCTTTGAGGGTAAAGACATAACCCGAAATGGACTTGGAGTCATCCTTGTCACTCTGGAAGCTGGAGTCGGTGAAGGCCTCGATCTAGAGGTCTTTACTGCCGTACACCAAGAACATCTCCTTAGTCCTTCTCGGATATGTTGGAGATAGTGCCCTCAGAGTCAATTATTGGATCACAGGCACGTGATTGCAATGATTGAGGGAGGACCTATCCCGGGACGACAGTCTTACTCGAGATGATAGTATGCTATCTGGTTTACCTTTATCATCGTGTACTGCTTTAGGTGACCTGACAGGTCGCTATTGCACGTTGATAGAGCCCCTAGGATTCTTGCTTGACGACCAGCAGTATGAGGGCGATCATATACGTGAGAGCTGGGGTCTACAAGCATATCCTTAAAAGGTCCCTAGTCGTGGGAGTTTCGAGACAGGGCATCGATTCTCCAGAGTAGACTAGTGTATACAGTCGAGACCCCGACGAAGGGTGGTAGCCGGTCTCACAAGCCACTGGTGTCAGTTGGTTCACCTAAGATGTATACAGGTGCTCATTGGGTTATGAGTACACCGGACAGGACTCGCCGGGAACATGCTAGTTGGTCTTATACCTGACGTCAGATAGCAGTTCCCTTGTGACATGTGTACAGGTTAGTTCATCGACCTGGGGATCGTCATTTGTCTCGTGTGAGTTCCCACTGTACTTTGATTACTACCCTACCACGGCTCAAAGGAGTCGTGCAAACAGGTTTTAGTTGGGTACAGTCCCGAGCCACATGGAGGCAGTGAGCGGATCTTCGGGGGTTCGTCTCTCCCGGTATTGGGGGTGAGGTCGCGCTGTGTCTAGGAGAGCCATTACACGAAGTCCTTGGCCAAGGCAGGAGATTTACTGGTAGGTATTTCAGTAGTATCTCAGGGTGTTCTGGGGTACACTCCGACACGACTTGTACCGCTTTTGGGGGTCTGACTTTTACCAACCCCCTAGGCCCGCCATGCGATGCTCGTAGACGAACGGACCGGACTGTACGGATATTGTCACTGACAGGCTCAGTAGGGTGTCAGGATGAGTTCGCTCATCGACGTCCCTTTTAGTCAATAGCTGGTGGCCCGTCACGTATTGGCTTATACCTCTGACGTGCTAGTGGTTAAATCCACAACCATAGTATTGACGAGTCTTTAGAGTCCACCACACTTTCAGTTACTCAAGCTTTCGGGCGAAACGCTGTAGAGGCCGTATGGAGATATGGCAGGGTCCGATCAGATACGTGCGGTATTGCACGGATCAGGATCGGACGGTTTGTACTAGAGGCCGTATAGATATATGGCAGGGTTCGGACAGATACGTGCGGTATTGCACGGATCAGGATCGAATGGATATTACTAGCCGGCTTTGGTTTAAGCCGGATCCTAGTTTAGTACAGTGTAGATTTTGTCTCTTTGCATTTGTATCCGGTCGGAATACAGATGCGGGTGTGTATGCACAGTATCGGGGTTTTCCTGTAATTTATTACGGGACCAGTTTTCTGGAGTTGCCAGTTTGCATTCCGTTCCGGCCGGTTTTCCTTTGTTCTTTCCCGGCCGGACTTTTCCGATAGAGGGGGTTATTTGCAATTGTGCAAATAACATTTGTGGAAGGGGTTTTCTTGCAATTGTTTTCTTTATGATATGTTAAGCATCTTTCTTCCATCACTTGCATTAATTGTGATTTGAATGGGTATGGGTTGATTAAAGTGATAAGTATGGTTGATGTTTGTTTATGGTCACCTCTTCTCATCTCCTACCATCACCTCCCTCTTGTATTATGTTATCAACTCCACCATTCTCACATAGGATAGGCCGGCCACTTCATTGAGGAAAAAAATGAGAGAGTTTCATTTTGGAGTGTGGCATTCTTGATCTCATTTCATGCTAGAAAAATGCAAGCACCATTTTTCTTATCTTGATTCCTCCATCTATCAAATGGCAACATCCACTACCCCAATATGCGACATGAGTCTTACACATATTCTACAGCATATCTTGGGCATGTCGACTTGCCAGCTTCATGCCCGAGTTGCCTCGGTATAGAGGCGGGAGCCCGTAAAAGATGCAGGCGATGTGGTGCCCTTCCGGCGAGGAGGCGACGACCGAAGTTTCCGCGAGAGATCGGGACGATGACGAGAAGACCGGAGGACTCGGATCACTCGGTATATCTCTTCCCTATCTTGTTACTTTGCTAGAACTAGTTTAATGGCCCGATCCGGGGTTTAGTGCGCGGTGGTGCCGGTTTGCTAAGTTCGCAAAATTAAAGTTTATCACCGTTTCCGCATTTGACCGTCGGATTGACGACCGGGGCGCCGCCGTGCACTTACAGTGGTATCAGAGCCTCGCCATTAACTTCGTCTAGCTTTGTTTGATGTGTTTTACATTTCCGATCGACCAAAATTCCAAAACTTGCATTTTTGTTCACATCAGTTTTCTGTTGAAATTTTTTGGTCTCGAAAATTTTTTCAGGTTGTTTCAGAATGATGTGCAGGAAGTTCTAAGAACACTGGAAAAATTCGACAACACGATCCCTCCGTACGACCGCGGAACCGCGGCCATTACCACTCTGGAGGCCGCGGATCCGCCGCATGAATGAGGGATCATGTCATAATTTTTTTGCAGTGGGCTTGTGGGCTAAAAAATAGGGGTTTTGGAATATTAAAATTGGGCCCAGATTTTCTGTGAGTGCTCCAGTATTGCTTGGGGGCCCACTTGTTAATTTTTGATCGATCGGATATTTTAAACACATTTTTTCACAGTATTTACATTATATCTGCGACCGTGAATGTCACTCGATCGGTAAATCCGGTCTAACTGCTATAGCCCGGTTAGACGGATTTGCGAACGTGACTTTCACGTTGATGTTCTGTGTTTTGCTGTGATGTTGCGGATCGGTCGTGGGGGTAGCCTGGATGCAATGCTAGTACAGTTTTGTTGTATTATGTACATTTGTTGTTGCGGGGCGAGCATCCGACATATGGACTGCCGTCACTGCCTGTTTGTATTATTCTTTTGGGGCACGACCTGGTTGCGGTCGATGTACCCGTTGTATGTATATTTTTCTTTCTGTACTAGGTTTACCCCGCGGAGGGGTGCACGGATAGCCAGGTTCTAGAAGGCAACAAGCCCGCATCTCATGGCATTGGGACGGAGGGGGCTTCACTCCAGGATTGGCTGGCTATTCGCCGCACTCGTAGGGGGTATAGGATTTCATTGCACAGGCTATCCACACGACCAGAGGAACGTCGGGTTTTTCAGTAGTGGCTCTGTGAAACCCGGGGATCCCAGATATCTGTATTGTTCTGTGATGCTGTACATTTCTGTGATGTTGCATTTTATTCACGCCTTGAGCGAAATACTATATATTGGTATATATATTAGTAGATGTTGTATATGTTTTTCATCCGCGCTAGTCCAGTCCCCGCTCTGCCGTTAGTTAGCTAACCTAACGGGTGATGACGGGACCCAGTGGCGAATGCAGATGGCATATACGTACGTCAGTATATTTTCGTTCTTTGTGGTGTGATCAATTGATGGGACTACATTGATTCGGATCAATGCAAGTTTAAACAAACCTTTTCTGATGTTGTTGGAACATTTTTCAAAAAGCTGTTACTGCAAGGACGTTCACTTTTGTTTTGCATCGTGGTATTCATTTGGAATATCCTGCTCCTCAGTCGACGAGGCAAGGGCCGAGATCCCTTCACCGGGAGTGACCCCTTGGACAGAAGTTTGCGTCAGGGCATTAACTTCACTATAGCCGATTACTTTTGCTTTGCATCGTGGTATTCAGTTGGAATATCCTGCACCTCATTCTACGGGGAAAGAGCCAAGATCCCTTCACCGGGAGTGACCTCTTTAGTAAAGGTTTTCGTCACTATATTTTCTAAAAAGCTATCCGTTCCTTCAACGATATCAAGTTCATTACGTTAAAGGTTTTCGCCAGAAACCATTCGTAGCCCTCCGTCGTTTCATATGGATAGTCAATAGTATTCAAGCTGTGTATGTTGGCCAAAGTCAAGGCACAGTGTTTGGTAGCTGTTGGTTATTCATATGCAGCATAGATAGATGTGTTGGTTTGGGGCAGTTGTACTACCATTTTGGCCCAAGTCAAGGGTATGTACGGGTGGGCTCAAATTAACCTGGAGAATGACGGGTTGAACTTGACATGTGACTTATGATATGTTGGCCAAAGTCAAGGTCATAAGAGCATGGGGTAGAAATCACATCGGGAGTTTCAAAAGAACTGAAACTTGCCAGATATGCGCATACCTTCTGGAGTGTGATGACGTGAGCGGATTCCGTCACGTTATCATGCGGTGATAGTTGGATCCCGATTCCCACTGATGAGTTGGTTTACTCCTCGGGTGACCCCGACTAATTCTTCTTTCAGGTTTGGAGGAGAATTTGAGGTACAGTGGGAGGTTTCCAGATTAGATAAAGGGATAACCATTCTGATCTAGGTTAGAGTGCACGCTGAGTGTTTCTTTTCTCTCTCTCTCTGGCAGCGACCATTGACCCGACCCTAGACTATGACTCAGTGACCAAGTTGACCGAACCTTCTTAACACTGGCTTTTGGATTGTCAGAGTTGCAGACCTCATTGCCACTCCTACTTTTACCCTTTTCTCCAGGACACCCCGTATTACTACGAACGTCCACTTCAATTGGACAAAACCATCGTATGGTTAGATACGAACTCGAAGGAATTCGAGGATGGTTTCTGGTTTTGGAGAAAACGGATGGGATTATTCAGTTGTCTTTTCCTTTTACCTTCTCTCAGGTTGCAAGTACTCCTTGGTTTAGGAGATAGTACACCTATTATGCAAATTGGATAGTCTTCTTCCAAACCTTAGGCTGGTGCCGACCGGTAGGGAATGAAGAAAACCAATTAGCCTAAACGGTGTGCAGAAGGTATTAAGATTAAGACAAAGCAATGGATTAGTAAGAGGGCAAAGTAAATTGCGACTGATATTCACGACCAAACCAAGTATTTCTTCGCCAATCCTAAATCACCTTTGTATTTCTCCAGGACACTCCGTATCACTACGAAGATCCACAGTTTATTGGATAATCCATCGTATGGTTATATACGAACTCGAAAGGAACTTGTTCCAGTTCGGGGATGGATTCTGGTCCAGGAGAAATAGGAATAAGCTTTATTCAGTTGTCTTTTATCTTCACCTTCTCTCGCATTGCGAGTGCTCCTAGGATTAGGACAGTACACCCATTATGCTTATTGGATAGTCTTCTTCCAAACCATAGGCTGGTGCCGAACGGTAGGGAAGGAAGAAAACCAATTGGCCTAAAGGGGTGTGCAGAAGGTAATGACTAAAGACATATAAAGGGATTTGGAGAGGTGGCAAAGAATTATACGGTTATAGTTGTGAATATGGATAATGGTATAGGCATTACTAGGAATACCAGGATACCCTATCGAAACATTTCAATGTTTCAGTTCAACTGTGTACTGTTAAAAGAAAACTGATTTCCTGATTAGACACTTGCTCCAGGGTATGTATTTACCAGGTTTGATTCTCACATCTGTATGGTTTTACAGATGATGAGTGGGAGTAAGTTGTTGGGAATAGGGAGATCATCCTCATTATATCGGGATTCGTTGTAATCGGTGATATTTGAGGAAATCACCTAGGCTGTTTGCCGTTCGGCAAATATTTGGTTTTGAATATCCGCCGTTGTGCACCAATTTCAAATTGATATATCTGTACGTCTATTTTTCATAGAGTGAGATATACCTTTTGATATTATGTCGATGACATTTACCTATATCAGTGGATGGTTAGGTAAGGAGCATTAAACAGCGGTGTAATTCTTCTTAACCATAAGTACAGTTTTCAACCTACGACACACAGTGAAAGAGTTGTTAGACTCAGCGGACTTATACAGAGTATTGTATGTTGTCCAGTGTCCATTAGGACAGAGGGGTTGGTCCTCATACTATATTCTGTTTACTTTTAACTTCTCTAGTTCTTAGACATGTGTTTCGTAGAAACACAGGGTCTAAGTTTTGAGGAGTTATAGGTATTTGAATAGAGTAGAGAACCAGGTGTAGCAAGTATCGGGATTCTTCAAAGTGATCGAAGATGTAGATACTTGCGTATGGTATTCAGTTGATAGTAATGATAAAGAGAAATTGCTTCTCTTTCAGGTTACTCATAATTGGAAGCATTCCTAAGTTGAGTAACGCTGATCGGCCTCTCTCCATTTAGTTGACATGCACTGGAGATAGCTGCATGATTTGAATCTGGTTCAATTAAATCAGTGCCTCTGGTTCTATATTGGATATAGTACAGTTCATATCTTAACATTGTTAAGGTACGGGGAGTTGTCCAGCTTATGATTAAAACCAGACTCTGGATAACTCAAGGCACGTTTCTGTAATGGCTGTTTGTGGGTTGACCCAGGCTATGACAAGGGTTGACTTTCTACCATCTGGATGAACAATAGCAATATTGTTCTAGACTCGCCACAGTTTTATTAAAAATGGATTTTTTCAGAAAACAGTAGTGGGAGTATGGTAGAACTGGAAGTGATTCCAGAACCACAAACGATTACTGAAGATTTCACAGGAACCTAAAGATTCAATCTGGTTTGACATTCCATTGGCCACTCCGCAGATACGGTGGGTAACTTCAGGCACCCAAGAGGTACTCCGGTAGCCTCAAGGACGGTGACAGGGAAGTTCTTGTTTACCCACACTTGCCATTGCTGTTGTTCCAGGCTGCGAGACCCGGTGGGAGGATGAGTATAGCGTCGTTCTAAACTAGCTTTAGAAGTGCACGTCTATATGACTCTGCCAGAGGGTTGTCGTAGTCAGTGGGAGCAGCGGAAGCATTGGTGGACATCAGGCTTATGTCTATTTATAGACTAAAGCAGATATAGCGGAGATAGATCATCTATTTCTGATGTGACAGTCATAAGTTTGACGTCATCAGAATAGGGGATGGATCTGTTGAGAAGGTAGTAGGGTGTGATATCCGGGTTTTGGATGACATACACAAAGTAGGAAGTGATATTCCTATACTACGATCGGTTATACTTTGGTCGTCACACAGTGGTTTCTTCACTAAGGAAATGGATTTTGTATCAGACATACTGGTTACTAGATCTATGGTTTTAGATCTAGATTTGGGTGATTTCCCAATCAGGGTACTTTGACAGCATTCTAAGAGTATTTAGAATGGACGACTCCTGGCACGTTAGTGTACCTACAGGTGATGGAGTCACCCTCTCTAAAGGTGTCTTGTAGACTAAAGTAGAGAGGGATGTGCATGATTGGCAGATCACTTGCTTAGGCAATTGAGTCAATCATGAGATGTCAAGTACCACACCAGATGTAGTTCTAGCACTAGATTAAATAAGTTAACATTGATCCAATCCTGGAGAAACAGTCGGAAGCAGTTTTAGAACATAAGTGGATGTTCTAGGGATATGATAACGACAGCCTCATTTGGGAGACAGTTATCATTCCAGGCTTCCAAGGTGACATGGACGACAAGGAGGTTGTCAGAGTTATAGTTTTCCTTCTGACGAGGGGCAGTATTTTGGACAGGTGGTCCAAGGAAATACTGAGGGTGGCATGGCGCAGGATACTGATTAAGTTCAGTTGACGATACAGTCTAAGAAGTTTGGATTTGGAGTTCATTTATGAGCTCGGTCCCGTCAGACATCCAGACACTCTAAGACAGGTATTGCTCATTTCGAGAGATGGCTTTCTCCGCGAACTTGAGATATAGAGAGACATGGAAAGAAACATCAGAGCGGATCCACTCGCGAGGCTATTCCTCGAACGCAATAGTCTCGCAAACGAGCTTTGTGAGACTGACTAGTAGAGGAGTTGGGTGTTCGGTATCACACGGGTTGTGAGTATGCGACATCGCAATAATTAGCCTTGAGTGCAAGTGGGAGATTGTTGGAGATAGTGCCCTCAGAGTCAATTATTGGATCACAGGCACGTGATTGCAATGATTGAGGGAGGACCTATCCCGGGACGACAGTCTTACTCGAGATGATAGTATGCTATCTGGTTTACCTTTATCATCGTGTACTTCTTTAGGTGACCTGACAGGTCGCTATTGCACGTTGATAGAGCCCCTAGGATTCTTGCTTGACGACCAGCAGTATGAGGGCGATCATATACGTGAGAGCTGGGGTCTACAAGCATATCCTTAAAAGGTCCCTAGTCGTGGGAGTTTCGAGACAGGGCATCGATTCTCCAGAGTAGACTAGTGTATACAGTCGAGACCCCGACGAAGGGCGGTGGCCGGTCTCACAAGCCACTGGTGTCAGTTGGTTCACCTAAGATGTATACAGGTGCTCATTGGGTTATGAGTACACCGGACAGGACTCGCCGGGAACATGCTAGTTGGTCTTATACCTGACGTCAGATAGCAGTTCCCTGGTGACATGTGTACAGGTTAGTTCATCGACCTGGGGATCGTCATTTGTCTCGTGTGAGTTCCCACTGTACTTTGATTACTACCCTACCACGGCTCAAAGGAGTCGTGCAAACATGTTTTAGTTGGGTACAGTCCCGAGCCACATGGAGGCAGTGAGCGGATCTTCGGGGGTTCGTCTCTCCCGGTATTGGGGGTGAGGTCGCGCTGTGTCTAGGAGAGCCATTACACGAAGTCCTTGGCCAAGGCAGGAGATTTACTGGTAGGTATTCCAGTAGTATCTCAGGGTGTTCTGGGGTACACTCCGACACGACTTGTACCGCTTTTGGGGGTCTGACTTTTACCAACCCCCTAGGCCCGCCATGCGATGCTCGTAGACGAACGGACCGGACTGTACGGATATTGTCACTGACAGGCTCAGTAGGGTGTCAGGATGAGTTCGCTCATCGACGTCCCTTTTAGTCAATAGCTGGTGGCCCGTCACGTATTGGCTTATACCTCTGACGTGCTAGTGGTTAAATCCACAACCATAGTATTGACGAGTCTTTAGAGTCTACCACACTTTCAGTTACTCAAGCTTTCGGGCGAAACGCTGTAGAGGCCGTATGGAGATATGGCAGGGTCCGATCAGATACGTGCGGTATTGCACGGATCAGGATTGGACGGTTTGTACTAGAGGCCGTATAGATATATGGCAGGGTTCGGTCAGATACGTGCGGTATTGCACGGATCAGGATCGAACGGATATTACTAGCCGGCTTTGGTTTAAGCCGGATCCTAGTTTAGTACAGTGTAGATTTTGTCTCTTTGCATTTGTATCCGGTCGGAATACAGATGCGGGTGTGTATGCACAGTATCGGGGTTTTCCTGTAATTTATTACGGGACCAGTTTTCTGGAGTTGCCAGTTTGCATTCCGTTCCGGCCGGTTTTCCTTTGTTCTTTCCCGGCCGTACTTTTCCGATGGAGGGGGTTATTTGCAATTGTGCAAATAACATTTGTGGAAGGAGTTTTCTTGCAATTGTTTTCTTTATGATATGTTAAGCATCTTTCTTCCATCACTTGCATTAATTGTGATTTGAATGGGTATGGGTTGATTAAAGTGATAAGTATGGTTGATGTTTGTTTATGGTCACCTCTTCTCATCTCCTACCATCACCTCCCTCTTGTATTATGTTATCAACTCCACCATTCTCACATAGGATAGGCCGGCCACTTCATTGAGGAAAAAAATGAGAGAGTTTCATTTTGGAGTGTGGCATTCTTGATCTCATTTCATGCTAGAAAAATGCAAGCACCATTTTTCTTATCTTGATTCCTCCATCTATCAAATGGCAACATCCACTACCCCAATATGCGACATGAGTCCTACACATATTCTACAGCATATCTCGGGCATGTCGACTTGCCAGCTTCATGCCCGAGTTGCCTCGGTATAGAGGCGGGAGCCCGTAAAAGATGCAGGCGATGTGGTGCCCTTCCGGCGAGGAGGCGACGACCGGAGTTTCCGCGAGAGATCGGGACGATGACGAGAAGACCGGAGGAATCGGATCACTCGGTATATCTCTTCCCTATCTTGTTACTTTGCTAGAACTAGTTTAATGGCCCGATCCGGGGTTTAGTGCGCGGTGGTGCCGGTTTGCTAAGTTCGCAAAAGGGTACTTAAGAATGTTCTTAATTGCTATCCAGTGCTTCTCCCCATGGTTTGACTGATATGTGCTTACCATAATCAGTGCGTATGCAACATTTCTTCTGGTACACAACATCGCATACATTATAGAGCCTACCGCAGAAGCGTAGGGTGTAATACTCATGCGATCCCTTTCCAAATCAGTCTTAGAAGGCATCTCATTGGAGAGGGTGATTCCGTGACAAGCCGATAGATTACTGTGCTTCGAATCTTCCATACTAAATCTTTTCAGTATGGTGTTGATATACCTGGACTGTGAAAGTCCCAACATCCTCTTAGACCTATCACATAGATCTGGATCCCCAGAATGTAGGAGGCATCACCCAGGTCTTTCATGGAGAACCTTTGTGACAAGAATTCTTTGACTGAGTGTAGCATAGGAATGTCATTTCCTATCAGGAGAATGTCATCCACGTACAAGATGAGGAATACCATAATTCTTACTACAATCTTACTATAAATACATAGTTCATCTGGATTTTTGATAAAGTCGAATTCCTTAACCGTCTCATCAAAACAGATGTTCCAACTCCGCGATGCCTGCTTTAATCCATAAATGGACTTAAGCAACTTGCACACTCTTCCGCTGCTCCCACTGTCTATGAAACCCTCTGGCTGATCCATATAAACACACTATTCCAAATTTCCATTCAAAAAAGTGGCCTTTACGTCCATCTGCCAAATTTCATAATCATGGAAGGCAGCAATGGTAAGAAGGATCCGAATGGATTTAAGCATAGCCACTGGAGAAAAGGTTTCATCATACTCCAAACCAGGTCTTTGACGAAAACCTTTTGCAACAAGTATAGCCTTATAGGTTTCAACCTGTCCATCTACACCAATCTTCTTTCTGAAGATCCATTTGCAGCCTACGGGTTTTACCCCTTCTGGTGCAATGTCCAAAGTCCATACTTTGTTGGTGTATATGGATTCCTTTTCGGTCCGCATTGCATCCAACCATTTTACCGGGTCTCTGCTCCTAATAGCTTGCTGGAAACTAGTTGGCTCTTCATCATCGATGATGCATTCCTCTCTATCCCTATCTATGAGAAAATCGTAGTATCACTCGGGCGGATGAGACTACCTACTAGATCTGCGGAGTGGCGCAGGGATGTCCGGTTCTTTCGAAACTTCTAGTTCCACCATGCTTTCAGTAATAACTTGTGGTTCTGAAATTTCTTCCAGTTCTATTGCGCTCCCACTTATTTCTTTTTCAAAAAATTGATTTTCCAAAAAGTGGGCCTGCCGAGAAACAAAGACCTTTTGTTCCTCCGCGTAATAGAAATATACCCCCTGGAGTTCCTTGGGTATCCCACAAACTTATACAGTACTGAGCGTGCCTCGAGCTTGTCCGCATGCTGCTTTTTTACAAAAGGTAGACATCCCCATATTTTTAGATACTTAAGATAGGGTTTCTTCCCACTCCACATTTCATATGGTATGGTAGGCACAGACTTAGTAGGAACCTTGTTCAAAAGATATGTAGCTGATTCTAGTGCATAACCCCAGAAGTATCGCGGTAACTCAGCGTTACTCATCATGGAATGTACCATATCCAATAAGGTGCGGTTCCTCCTTTCCGATACACCGTTGTGTTGGGGTGTGTAGGGAGGAGTAAGCTGAGAGAGAAATCCATTCTATTTTAAGTAATCCAGAAACTCGGCACTTAAGTATTCACCACCTCGATCAGATCTAAGTGTCTTGATACTTTGGCCTGTTTGTTTCTCCACTTCATTCTTATATTCCTGGAATTTCTCAAAGGCCTCGTATTTATGTTTCATCAAGAATACATGTACATACCTTGAGAAGTCATCTGTAAAAGTAATGAAGTAGGAATAACCACTTCTTTCATGTGTAGACATTGGACCACACGCGTCGCTATGTATGAGTCCCAAGAGCTCGCTTGCTCTTACCCCTCGTCCAGTGAACAGAGTCTTAGTCATATTTCCTTTGAGACATGATTGACAAGTTACATAAGACAGATATTCAAACGGATCCAAATATCCCTCTTTATGTAACTTCATCAACCGTGTTTCATTGATGTGACCCAATCTACAATGCCATAAGAAATCCTGCTTTAATTCTAGAGACTTTCTTATAAGTGTGTTCTGGACATTGAAAACCTGAGATTGATGTAATACGTATATACCGTTGTCTAGTGTACTTGATCCAATCAAACCACGATTAAGGTGGATGTGGATGACATCGCTTACAAATGTAAAATCATGACCTTCTTTAGATAGTAAAGATACAGAGATGATATTATATGTCAAACTAGGTACATATAAATAGTTACACAAAACCAAAATCTGCCCACTTGTCAATCCTAGGTGATATTCCCTTATGGATACAGCATCCACGCTCATTCCGTTAGCAACCCTGAGAGCCATATCACCTGCCTTGATAACTCTACGATTTCTCAGAGCCTGTAATGAATTACAGATATGAGATCCTGATCCGGTATCTAGTACCCAGGAGGTAGAGTTAATTGACAGACAGTTTTCAATCATAAACACACCTGAAGCCGAAACCACAACGTGCTTCGAATCCTGGTTTCTGGCTTTCCAAGCCCTACAGTCCTTCTTCCAATGGCCTTTCCTGTGACAATAGAAACATTCCTCCTTCCCTACTGTCGGCCCCGAAACTTTTGCCATGCCCTTTCCCTCTACCTTACTGACACCGCCTTTCGGCTTGGTAGGGGCCTTCTTCTTCTTCCCCTTGGCTTTCGCCTTGGATCTAGAAGATGAAGATTCCCTAATAAGCAGAGAGGGTGTCTCCCTGGTTTTCTGTAGGGTGCCCTCTGCACTCCTCAACATGTTAAGGAGTTCTGTAAGTGAAACTTCTTTCCCTGAATATTGAAATTCAAGATAAACTGGGCATAGATAGAGGGGAGGGACTGTAGAATCAAGTCTGTATATAACTCGTTCTCCAACGTGGTCCCATGGTCCACGTGCTCTTCAATATAGCTGATCATCTTAAGGACGTGGTCCCCTACAGATAAGCCGACAGCCAACATCGTCTAAAATAATTTCTTCGGGGTCTCATATCTTGCGATACGAGATTGATCTCCATATAAATCTTTGGTATGGAGAAAGATAGAAGATAAGTCCATCTTCTCATGCCGCCACTAGTGTTCATTATCCATTGAGGCCAGCATGAGGCATTTGGCTCTCACACAATTTATTTCCCATGTCTTACGGATCTCAATATCCGCGACGGTGGAATCTGGACCTGGGACGGCGGGGGCTTTGGTAGTAAGGAGGTAGCCCAGCTTGTCATAAGTAATGGCCATCTGGACATTCCTTTGCCAATCTTTATAGTTTGGCTCAGTCAATTTGTTTTTATCTAGCAACAACTTAAGCCCAGTCATTTTGTTCGCTGCTGTCAGGAGAGAGAGAAGAAAACACTCAGCATGACGCTCTTACAAGTTTAGATTGGTTTTTAGTTTATCTAAACAGGATGGCTCCCACTGTTTCTCAAATCCTCCTTCAAACCATAAAAGAAGAATTGGTCAGGATTAATCTCACCATATAATTCTTGCTTAACCTTTCGGCCAGGCTAGTATTGGTACTTCGAGGGAGGTTTTCCAACGCTTTTGCGAAGTTCCTTAATTACATAACCTCTTTTCCCTGGAGGTGTAACCCCGCTAACACCGTTTTAGGCACCTATTTGGTTTATAGCATTGATTGTTTTAGTGAAAAAATCTTCCGAAGAGTAGCGGATACTCACAGTAGGATCGGGATCCAACTATCATTGCATGACAATTTTGAAGGAATCCTACCAAAATCATCACACTCCAGATGGTATGCAAAACTAGCAAGTTTTCTTTTCGTTTGAAACTCCCGATGTGGATTTTTTGTAATGTATTGGAATATTTTAGATAGTTAATTATTTTATTTATTTAATTAAAAATGTTATTTTAAAAATTTTATTGAAACAAAAAGGACCTTTTATATGTAGTGTAAGTATTTAAGTAACATGAGTATTTAGTTTGTAACATTAGTTGTAAGGAAGGGTTTTAGTAAAATTGTTAGCTTCATTGTGTTATATGATATTGTGTAAGGGTTATTATGTTAATGTGTTAGGTCATGGTTAAGGCTAGTTTAAACCTCACCCACACCAAACCTTAGGTTAAACCTAAAACTTACACCTCCTACTTGCATGATTTCATACCATTACTCATGGTGACACCTCCTCCTAATTTTATCAATTCATATCCTTATCTTTTTCCATAATTGGTTCAGTTGACATATTAAACTTGGAAACAAAATAATTAGCTTAGAAAATCCTCTACCTCACTTAAGAATGAAAGAAGAAATAAGAAGCTAGGTTCTTGTAATCCTCAACTCAAACCCTCAAGCTAGGATCTTATGTTCTTGTGCGCCTATTGCAGATCCATTCAGTTGATCATTCAAATTGGTATAAGTTCCAACCTTGTAGATTTTATTTCAGTAATGTTTAGTATAGAATGTTGATATCGGTAAATGTCGTATTTCGATAGATTCTAGATCTGTTTTGAATCTTCTATAATTTAGTTAATTTTTAACAAAATCAAATAATACAGTAGCCTTGTAGATTGGACCTAGAGTATACACTAGAAATACGGACCCATTCCTTTGCAACTCGAGCGGCGAGAATTGATAAATTCCCGGCGTCGCCAGATTCTTTGGGGATTTGGGTGTTGAAATTTCTAAGGTGTCTCTCTGTATGTATTTTAGGGTATCTGGTATAGTTTGATTTTTTATTTAGACTGTATATAAAATCTAGAAGTAAATTGCTTGTTTTGGTTATAATTCTAAAATACGATACGAGTGTTTCGTGTCACGATTTCTGTTTTCCCAGTTACCAACAGAATGGGGTTAGCTCAGGTTAGTTTAGGTTTTAGCTAGTTCACGATATTCTCACGTAACACGTTTAGTATGAAAGTCTTTTAGTTTCCACGTTTTCACCGTATCGGATTTTAGCCGCTTTTATACGAAGATTCTTTTCGATGTTAGGTTAAACCACGGGGACTTCGGAGGCCACAAGGAAAGGAAATGGAATGATGATATCCGAGTAGATTTGACGTGTTCCGGTGAGTAGACTAAACATCTACCGGGGGATTTTGTATGGATGGCGTAATACGCCCGTAATTAGAAGTTTAGTTATAATTGTTTTCCATTCGCATTGTGTATATAATTAAACTAGAAAATTCATCGTACGCATTCATATCTATAATTCGCCATTGTCTAACACTTGCTAGGACACTGCACTATTTATCGATGTATTATGTTGCACTTGCACATACCTACATGTTACACTACACCTCATCGGTAATTGACATGCCACGTACACACTTAGAACTTGTTATGTTACATATGATTCACTTCATACCATAAGCATCATTAATAGTGTTTTTTTTGCATCATTGTTATTATTGACACTTATCATGTTTCACTTTCAATTGTTATTATTTGTAGCATAAGGTGCATTGGATTATGAGGATTCCTGGTTTTGAGTTTTATGCATTATTAAGTTATATTCGGCGGTTCTTCATGATTGATGTGATATGTCCACCATGAGATGTTGTTTTTATGATTTGGTTTTATTCCGAACCGAGTGGGGGGAGCTATACGGTTGCGGATTTTTACGTCATCTGGACTAAGTAGGAGAGTATACAGTCGGATTCATGGTGGACCCGGTCGAGACCGAGGGGCAGGAAAGTCGCATTTGAGGCGAGGAGCACAGCGAGGATACTCTGTACCGGAGATAGTTGTAAAATACGGCGGATATCTGGAGGATACCGACCGATGTTACTGATTGACAGAATCGTTCGGGGAACGATGCCTGCTAAAACAGAAGATTTGTGTCGATGTTAGACACGGAAAAATGAATCTTATTTGGAAGTGGCTAATATTTTGAAATATTTGATGAGACTTCAGTGTTATTTTATACATTCATTTAGTACATATTCATGCGTTAATGTGCTATTATACATCATGCTTACCTTGTTTGCTTTTAGCTTTATTTCGTCATGCTTAAAATATCAAGTGTTAGATGTTAGTTTTGCTCACTGAGTTGGCAACTCACCCCTGTTGTGCCTTAGTTCTTTACAGGAGACGCGTGGACGTATAGCAGCAGTGCGGACACATTTTGCAGCTTTTATCGCTTTTCTTGCTAGGTGGGTTACATATGTAGTAACCTCCTATTTTGGTATATGTATTTTGGATCTAGTATTACTCCATCAGACCCTGTACATTTGACTTAGAACGAAGCATGCTTGTATATGTTTTGATTCGATTTAGTGAGATCGGCTAGTTGTGTAAATTTATGCTTTCTTTACTTATGCATGCGATTCTTCGCTTTGAGCGGCGTATTGTTATTGCCTGTTGATTTCCTCCGTTTGGCGTTATTTTGCTCCCAATTAGGGACGCAACTTATTTAAACATTTTATAACTACTTTTATTAACAATTAAAAAGGAGGTGCTGTCGAAATTTTAAATACTAAAACCAGTTGTTTAAAATTTCCTTATTTAAAAACCATTCTACATGCTACCTCATCCTTTTCACTTTAAAACTGTAAATTTCTTAATTCCGCAAATAGGGTTTTGATCTTGGTTTTCGAGCTTACTCGGATTGTGTTGGCATCTTTAGATGTCATACAATCTAAGTGCCGGCCATGCACCAAATTCGGGTCGTGACATTTTTGCACCAAGCTCTTATGACCTTGACGAAGGCCAACATATTATAAGACGCAAATCAAGTTCTATCCGTCATTGTCCAGGTTAATTTGAACCCATTCGTACAAACCTTTGACGAAGGCCAAAATAGCTGTATGACTGTCCTAAATCAACGCATCTATCTATGCTACAGATGAATACCCAGCAGCCACCAATCACCATGCCTTGGCGAAGGTCAAAATGCATAGCTTGAATACTACTGAATACCCATCTGAAATGACGGAGGGATACGGCTGGTTTTGGCATAACCGTGAACGTAAAGAACTTGATATAATTAAAGGAACCATAATAGCTTTTAAAAGGAGTGGTTTAGGCTCCGCATTTAAAAGTTGTTTTTCAAGAAAACCGAGTGGTTTTGAAATTGTTCCAACGATTTAACTTTGGTTTGTTTTCTTTTCATTAACCAATATTAATGCGATCCCATCATTTAACCCTATCGTTGCAAAAAGAAATGAAAATACAACGTACGCTTATGCCATCTGCATTCGCCACGAGGCCTAGTCATGCACCGTTAGGTTTCTTAATTAACGGCAAAGCGGGGGCTAGACTAGCGCGGGTGCAAAACATAAGCAACGTTTACTATATACAATATATATATATATATATTGTTGGAGATAGTGCCCTCAAAGTCAATTATTGGATCGAAGGTACGTGATTGCAATGATTGAGGCAGGACCTATACCGATATGACAGTCTTGCTCGAGATGATAGTATGCTATCTGGTTTGTCTTTATCATTGTGTACATGCTTTAGTTCGCTATTGCATGTTGATAGAGCCCATAGGATTCTTGCTTGACTTCCAGCAGTATGATGGCGATCATATACGTGGGAGCTGGGGTCTGTAAGCGCATCCTTAAAGTGTCCCTAGTCGTGGGAGTTTCGAGACAGGGCATCGATACTCTAGAGTAGACTAGTGTATACAGTCAAGACCCCGACGAGGGGCGGTGGCCGGTCTCACAAGCCACTGGTGTCAGTTGGATCACCTAAGATGTATACAGGTGCTCATTGGGTTATGAGTACACCGGACAGGACTCGCCGGGAACATGCTAGTTGGTATTATACATATCGTCAGATAGCAGTTCCCTGGTGACATGTGTACAGGTTAGTTTGTCGACTTGAGATCGTCATTTGTCTCGTGTGAGTTCCCACTGTGCTTTGATTTCTACCCTACCACGGCTCAAAGGAGTCGTGCAAACAGGTATTTTTTGGGTACAGTCCTGAGCCACATGGAGGCAGTGAGCGGATCGTCAGGGATTCGTCTCTCCCGGTATTAGGGGTTGATGTCGCGCAGTGCATGGGTGGCCATCACTAGAAATCCTCGGCCGAGGTAGTGGAGAAATACTGATTTGGATCAGTAGTTTCTCAGGTGGTGATGGGCTTCATACCGACACGAATTATCGCGTTATTAGGGGTCTGACTTTATCCACCCCCTAGACTCGATATATGATACTCTTTAGACG
Source organism: Agapanthus africanus (assembly GCA_030015575.1). Taxonomy (NCBI): domain Eukaryota; kingdom Viridiplantae; phylum Streptophyta; class Magnoliopsida; order Asparagales; family Amaryllidaceae; genus Agapanthus; species Agapanthus africanus. The sequence goes on from CM057350.1 coordinate 291,779,593, forward strand.
AACGGACCGGACTGTATGTATATTGTCACTGTTAGGCTCAGTAGGGTTTATGGATGAGTTCGCTCGTCAGCTTTCCTTCCAATCAATACATAGGCAACCGTTACGTACAGCTCGTACCTCTGACGTGCTAGAGCTTATACCCAGTGCCAGTGTGTTGATGAGTCATTAGAGTCCCCCACAGACACTTTTCCAAGTTCGTGCGAAACGTTGTAGAGGCCGTATGGTTTTATGGCAGGGTTCGGAAAATGCACGTGCGTTTTCGCACGTGTCATTTTTCGGGCAGATAATACTGGTCGGCTTTGGTTTAAACCGGATCCGAGTATTTTACTGTGCAGATATAATATCTTTATTTCAGATGCATTTGTATTCGGTCGTAATACAAATACGGGTATGTTTATACCATTACGGGGTTATCCTGAAATTCGTTTCAGGATCACTTTTGGAAGTTGCCATTTTCCAGTTTCCAGTTTTCTATCACCCGTCTTTTAACATTCGGTTAAAGATGGATTTATCTTTTCTTGAGATGAGTGTGGAAGTTTCTAGATGGTGACTAGGATGGTGACTAGGCTTGTGAGTCATTAGAGCATTGATTATTGCATTAATAGTTTTGGTGACTTGGTTGATGATTCATCCTTTGCTTTAAATGTGTTCATATAGGTGTATCATAACTCATTCTTTCATTATGCTAATGGTCACCTCCCTCTCTCCTACACTCACCTCCCTCCTCTCCTATATATGGCCGGCCATTCACTTGGTGATGGACATGGTTGTTCATTTGAGGATTAAAAGATTATGATAGTTTGGATTCATGGAAATTCGATAGTCTCATTTTCTCATTTCACCCGATCCAAAAGGCAACTTCATTGACCGTTCGTCCATGGCTTTGGACGAAGCGAGACAAAATGTTCTACTCATTCTCTACATCATCTTGGTCGTCTCTTTTGGCAAACTTGACGACCGAGTTGCCTCGGTTCAGAGGTGGGAGCCCGTTTAAAGATCCGTCGACGTGGTGCCACCTGGATGACGAGACTGGAGATTCAGGAGATCTGAGCAGCCGCAACAAAGCGTGGGATGATGGTTGAAGACCGAAGGACTCGGAGCGTTCGGTATAACATTTCTACCCACTTTGTAGTTTGTTAGTTTAGCTTTAATGGCAGATCCGGGTTATAGTACGCGATAGCGCCAGTCGTAAAAATTTTTGTTCCGCATTTGGCGTCTGTTAGACGGCCGGGGCGCTACCGTGGACTTACAGTGGTATCAGAGCCTCACCATTAAGCTATACTAACTTGTGCTAACGCGTTTAAAATATCGATCGAATGGATTTTCGAAAATCGCAAATTCCAGGGTTAAAGTTTCTATCAATTTTAAACAGTGTCTAAAAATAATTTTACATATCACAGAAATTCAAGCAGGTTTTTTAAAGAATAATGGAGAAAAACGATCCACTGAATCGTCCGTACGGCCGCGTAACCGTGGTCAAAGCCTAGCTTTGACCGCGGAACCGCGGCCGTCTTGGCGTTTCAGTTGGTCAATTTTCTACTGTTGATTCTTTGTTGGAAATTGTGGTTTTTGGTATATTTCTTTTGGGCCCAGATTTTGTTACTGTACAGCAGATGTTCGTGGGGCCCACTTCGGAAAATTTTGTCGATCAAAATTTTAAACTTGTTAGTATGCAGTACTTACTTTATATTTCCGACCGGGAATGTCATTTGAGCGGTAAACCGCGTCTAATTGCTATAGTTCTTTTAGACGGGTTTGCGAACGTGACATTCGCGTTGATGTTCTGTGTTGTGCTGTGATGTTGCGGATATGTCGTGGTAGTTAGCAGTGTGCAATGGTAGTGCAGTTTGGATTTATTTATACATTTGATATTGCGGGGCGAGCGTCCAACATGTGGACTGCCGTCACTGCCTGTTTGTATAATATTCTTTTGGGGCACGACCGGATTGAGGTCGATGTACCCGTTGTACATATTTTTATTTCTGTACTAGGTTTACCCCGCGACGGAGTGCATGGATAGATGGGTTCTGGAGGGCAACGGGTCCGTATCTCATGGCTTTGAGAGGCAGAGGGACCTCACTCTAGAATTGGCAAACTATTCGCCACACTCGTAGGGGGTACAGGTTGACCCAAAGAGGGGTGCTCAATTTACCGGATTCCGTGAAGTGCCGGGTGTTCCATTCACTATGCTGTGGGGGACTACCTCGCTTCAGGTTTTGGCGGGTAACTTGCCGCACCCGTAGGGGTCTAGTTTTCATTGCAGAGGCTATCCACACGACCAGGGGAACGTCGGGTTTCAGCAGCGGCTCTGTGAAACCCGGGGATCCCAGATTATCTGTATTATTCTGTGATGCTTATTACTTTTCTGTAATGTTGCATATTATCACGCCTGGAGCGATTATTGTATATTGGTATATATACTATTAGCTGTTGTATATGTTTTACACCCGCGCTAGTCCAGCCCCCGCTCTGTCGTTAGTTAAGTAACCTAACGGGTAATGACGGGACCCAGTGACGAATGCGGATGGCATATACGTACATTTTATTTTCGTTCTTTTCTGGTGTGATTGATTGATGGGACTGCGTTGATTCTTATCAATGCAAGTAAAACAAACCTATATTTGATGTTTTTGGAACAGTTTTAAAAAGTGTTATTACAAAGACGTTTCCTTTTGTTTTGCATAGTTATATTCAGTTAGAATATCCTGCACCTCATTCGACGAGGCAAGGGCCGAGATCCCTTCACCGGGAGTGACCCCTTGGGCAGAAGTTTGCGTCAGGGAAATAACTTCACTATAGTCAATTATAAGTTGCTTTGCATCGCGGTATTCAGTTGGAATATCCTGCACCTCATTCCACGAGGAAAGAGCCGAGATCCCTTCACCGGGAGTGACCTCTTTAGCAAAAGGTTTTCGCCACTATATTTTTATAAAAAGCTATTAGGTTCCTTCAACAAGATCAAGTTCATTACGTTAAAGGTTTTTCGCCAAAAACCAGCCGTAGCCCTCCGTCATTTCTTATGGATGGTCTGTAGTATTCAAGCTATGTTTGTTTGGCCAAAGTCAAGGCATGGTGCTTGGTAGCTGCTGGGTATTCATCTGTTGCGTAGATAGATGCGTTGATTTGGGACAGTTGTATTACCTTGTTGGCCAAAGTCAAGGGTATGTACGGGTGGGTTCAAATTAACCTGGATGATGACGAGTAGAACTTGGCATGTGACTTATGATGGGTTGGCCAAAGTCACGATCATAAGAGCATGGGGCCAAAAAAAATCACATCGGGAGTTTCAAACATACAGGAAACTTGCCAGGCATGCGCATACCTTCTGGAGTGTGATAACTTGAGTGGCTTCCATCAAGTTATCATGCGATGATAGTTGGATCCCAATTCTCACTGATGAGTTAGTTTACTCTTCGGGTGATCCCGACTAATTCTTCTTTCAGGTTTGGAGGAGAATTTGAGATTACAGTGGGAGGTTTCCTGATTAGATAAAGTGATAACCATTCTGATCTATGTTAGAGTGCACGCAGAGTGTTTCTTTTCTCTCTCTTTGGCAGCGACCTTTGACCGACCCTAGACTATGACTCAGTGACCAAGTTGACCGAACCTTCGTAATACTGGCTTTTGGATTGTCTAAAGTTGCATAAGTCATTACCGCTCCTTCTTTTACCCTTTGTATTTCTCAGAACACCCCGTATTACTATGGGCATCCACTTCCATTGGATAGATCCATCGTATGGTTATATACGAACTCGAAGGGACTTCTCCGATGATGGATCCAGGTTCAGGAGAAAAAGAATTGGTTTATTCAGTTGTCTTTTATTATCACCTTCTCTCAGATTGCGAGGGCTCCTTGGTTTAGGAGAGTACACCTATTACGCTTATTGGATAGTCTTATTCCAAACCATAGGCTGGTGCCGAAAGGTAGGGAATGAAGAAAACCGATTAGCCTAAGTAGGGTGTACAGAAGGTAATAACTAAAGACAAAATAAAGGGATTAGAAAGAGGGCAAAGTAAATTGCGACTGTTATCATTCACGACCAAACCGCGTACTTCATCGCCACTCCTATTTCACCTTTGCTTTTTTCCCCAGTTCGGGAGAAATAGAATAAGGTATTATTCAGTTGTCTTTTATCATCACCTTCTCTCAAATTGCGAGTACTCCTAGGTTTAGGAGGGTACACCTATTATGCTTACTGGATAGTCTTCTTCCAAACCATAGGCTGGTGCCGAACGGTAGGGAAGGAAGAAAACCATTTAGCCTAACAATGGTGTACAGAAGGTAATGAATAAAGACAAATAAAGGGACTTAGAGAGATGGAAATAAAATATACGGTTAAAGTCATGAATTGGATTATGGAAGAGGCATTACTAAGAATACTAGGATACCCCTACGAAACATTTTCATGTTTCAGTGCATTGTTAAAAGAAAACTGATTTCCTGATTAGATACTTACTCCAAGGGTATGTATTTACCAGGTTTCATTCCCATATCTGTATGGTTGTACAGATGATGAGTGGGAGTAAGTTATTGGGAATTAGATGATCATCCTCATTATATCGGAATTCGTTGTAATTGGTGATATTTGAGGAAATCACCTGGGTACAGTTTTCAACCTACAATGCACAGGTTTTGAGTTATTTAAACTCAGCGGACTTATACAGAGTATTGTATGTTGTCCAGTGTCCGTCAGGACAAAGGGGTAGGTCCTCGTACTATGTCTGTTTACTTATGACTTCTCTAGTTTTTAGACAAGTGTTTCGTAGAAATACAATGTCTAAGTTTTGAGAAGTTGTGGGTATAAGAATAAAGTAGAGAACCAGGTATCACGAGTACTGGGATTCTTCAAAGAGATCGAAGATATAGATTCTTGTGATAGTATTCAAATGATAGTAATGGTTTTGAGAAACTTGTTTCTCTTTCAGGTTACTCATAATTGGATGGATTCCTAAGTTGAGTAATGCTGATTAGCTTCTCTCCATTAAGATGATATGCACTAGAGACAGCTGCATGATTTGAATCTGATTCCAATTAAATTAGTGCCTCTATTTCTATATTGTATATAGAATGGTTCATATCTTAACGATGTTAAGATACGGGGAGTTGTCCAGCTTATGCTTAAAACCAGACACTGGATAAATCAAGGCACGTTCCTATAATGGCAGTTTGTGGGTTGACCCTGGCTTTGACGAGGGTTGACATTTCCACCATCTGGAAGATCAATAGTGATATTGTTCTTGACTCGCCACAGTTTTATTAAAATGGATTTTTTCAGAAAACAGTAGTGGGAGTATGGTAGAACTGGAAGTGATTCCAGAACCGCAAACGATTACGAAAAATTTAATAGGACCTATATATTCAATCAGGTTTGACATTCTATTAGCCACTCCCCAGATATGGTGGGTAACCTCAGACACCCGAGAGGTACTCCGGTAGCCTCAAAGACGGTGACATGGAGGTTCTTGTTTACCCAGACTTGACACTACTGTTGTTCCAGGCTATGAGACCCGGCAGGAGGATAAGTATAGCGCCGTTCTAAACTAGCTTTAGAAGTACACATATATATTATTCTGCCATAGGGTTTTCATAGTCAGTGGGAGCAGCGGAAGCATAGTGGGTAAATAACTTATGTCTATTTATAGGCTTCAGCAGATATAGCGGAGATAAGATCATCTAATTTTTGATGTGACAGTCATGGCTTTGACTTCATCAGAATAGGGGATGGATCTGTTAAGAAGGTAGTAGGGTGTGATGTCCTGGTATTTGGATGGCATACACAGAGTAGAAAGTAAAATTCCTATACTACGATCGGTTGTACTGTGGTCGTCACACAGTTGTTTCTCCAGACAGGATATGGATATAATATCAGACATTTTGGTTACTAGATCTATGATTTTAGATCTAGATTTGGGTAGTTTCCCAATATGGGTACTTTGACAGTATTCTAATAGTATTTTAGAATAAATGACTCCTGGCATGGTAGTGTACCTGCAGGTGATGGAGTCACCCTTTCTAAAGGTGTCTTACAGACTAAAGAGGAGAGGGATGTGCATGATTGGCAGATCACTTGCTTAGGCAATTGAGTCAATCATGAGATGTCAAGTACCACACCAGATGTTGTTTTTGCACTAGATGCAATAAGTTTATATTAATCCAATCCTGAAGAAACATAAGGAAGCAGTTTTAGAACATAAGTGCATGTTCTACGGATTTGATGACGGCAGCCTCCTTCGGGAGACAGTTATCATTACAGGCTTCAAAGGTGACATGGATAACAGAGTGATTGTCAGAGTTATAGATTTCCCTCTGATGAGGGACAGTATAATGGACAGGTGGTCCAAGAGGATACTGTGGGAGGCATGGTGTTGGATACTGATTAGGTTCAGTTATCGATACGGTCTAAGAAGTTTGGATTTGGAGTTCATTTACGAACTAAGTCCCATCAGATATTCAGACATATTCTAAGACAAGTATTACTCAATTCGGGAGATGGCTTTCTCCGCAAACTTGAGATTAAGAGAGACATAGAAAGAAACATCAGGGCGGATCCACTCACTGAGGCTATTTCTCGAACATAAGAGTTTTACAAACGAGCTTTGTGAAACTGATTAGTAGAGGAGTTGGGTGTTCGGTATCACACGGGCTGTGAGTATGCGACATCGCAATAATTAGCTTTAAGTGCAAGTGGGAGATTGTTGGAGATAGTGCCCTCAAAGTCAATTATTGGATCGCAGGTACGTGATTGCAATGATTGAGGCAGGACCTATACCGATATGACCGTCTTGCTCGAGATGATAGTATGCTATCTGGTTTGTCGTTATCATTGTGTACATGCTTTAGTTTGCTATTGCATGTTGATAGAGCCCATAGGATTCTTGCTTGACTGCCAGCAGTATGATGGCGATCATATACGTGGGAGCTGGGGTCTGTAACACATCCTTAAAGTGTCCCTAGTCGTGGGAGTTTCGAGACAGGGCATCGATACTCCAGAGTAGACTAGTGTATACAGTCGAGACCCCGATGAGGGGCGGTGGCCGGTCTCACAAGCCACTAGTGTCAGTTGGATCACCTAAGATGTATACAGGTGCTCATTGGGTTATGAGTACACCGGACAGGACTCGCCGGGAACATGCTAGTTGGTATTATACATATCGTCAGATAGCAGTTCCTTGGTGACATGTGTACAGGTTAGTTTGTCGACCTGAGATCGTCATTTGTCTCGTGTGAGTTCCCACTGTGCTTTGATTTCTACCCTACCACGGCTCAAAGGAGTCGTGCAAACAGGTATTTTTTGGGTACAGTCCCGAGCCACATGGAGGCAGTGAGCGGATCGTCGGGGATTCGTCTCTCCCGGTATTGGGGGTTGATGTCGCGCAGTGCACGGGTGGCCATCACTAGAAATCCTCAGCCGAGGTAGTGGAGAATTACTGATTTGGATCAGTAGTTTCTCAGGTGGTGATGGGCTTCATACCGACACGGATTATCACGTTATTAGGGGTCTGACTTTATCCACCCTCTTAGACTCGATATGCGATACTCTTTAGACGAACGGACCGGACTGTATATATATTGTCACTGTTAGGCTCAGTAGGGTTTATGGATGAGTTCGCTCGTCAGCTTCCCTTCCAATCAATACATAGGCAACCATTACGTACAGCTCGTATCTCTGACGTGCTAGAGGTTATACCTAGTGCCAGTGTGTTGATGAGTCATTAGAGTCCCCCACAGACACTTTCCCAAGTTCGGGCGAAACGTTGTAGAGGCCGTATGGTTTTATGGCAGGGTTCGGAAAATGCACGTGCGTTTTCGCACATGTCATTTTTCGGGCAGATAATACTGGTCGGCTTTGGTTTAAGCCGGATCCGAGTATTATACTGTGTAGATATAATATCTTTGTCTCAGATGCATTTGTATTCGGTCGTAATACAAATGCGGGTATGTTTATACCATTACGGGGTTATCCTGAAATTCATTTCAGGATCACTGTTGGAAGTTACCAGTTTCCAGTTTTCTATCACCCGTCTTTTAACATTCGGTTAAAGACGGATTTATCTTTTCTTGAGATGAGTATGGAAGTTTCTAGATGGTGACTAGGATTGTGAGTCATTAGTGCATTGATTATTGCATTAATGGTTTTGGTGACTTAGTTGATGATTCATCCTTTGCTTTAAATGTGTTCATACATGGTGTATCATGACTCATTCTTTCATTATGCTAATGGTCACCTCCCCCTCTCCTACACTCACCTCCCTCCTCTCCTATATATGGCCGGCCATTCACTTGGTGATGGACATGGTTGTTCATTTGAGGATTAAAAGATTATGATAGTTTGGATTCATGGAAATTAGATAGCCTCATTTTCTCATTTCACCCGATCCAAAAGGCAACTTCATTAACCGTTCGTCCATGGCTTTGGACGAAGCGAGACAAAATGTTCCACTCATTCTCTACATCATCTTGGTCGTCTCTTTTGGCAAACTTGACGACCGAGTTGCCTCGGTTCAGAGGCGGGAGCCCGTTTAAAGATCCGTCGACGTGGTGCCACCTGGACGACGAGACTGGAGATTCAGGAGATCGGAGCAGCCGCAACAAAGCGTGGGATGATGGTTGAAGACCGAAGGACTCGGATCGTTCGGTATAACATTTCTACCCACTTTGTAGTTTGTTAGTTTAGCTTTAATGGCAGATCCGGGTTATAGTACGCGATAGCGCCAGTTGTAAAAAGTTTTTGTTCCGCATTTGGCGTCTGTTAGACGGCCGGGGCGCTACCGTGGACTTACATATATATCCATTCGTCCCACGCAATAATAGGCATTCCAGATCACAACAACAGAGATGAATATATTAGATATACTAGGATTTCCGTATTTCATTTTGGCCTATTGTTCATCACCAAAAACTGCATTTTAATACCGCTCATTCATTATCTATTTTGTTATATATCGGTACTATTAACCAGTGTCTGCTCGGTAATAAAGATTATAGGTATCCGAGACAAAATAATGGAAATACACTTAAAATCACGGATATATCATTTGTGAGCCGACACTGCAACCGGAACTGGAAACCGACCGATATCCAAAGAGATTTTGCAAATAAAATGTGTTCATACTATTTTGGTCCAACACAATGCAAGTGCACACATGCTCTTTGGCACATGGACCATGATGGGGTAGCCATGAATCATGGCACAAGTGGGCATGAGAAGTGATGGGTAGTTAATGCATAAAGATATGATGTGATATGTTGCATCAAGTTTCCCTCCAAATCCAAGAGTGCAGACCAGGTTAAATTAGAGAAATCTAGCAGCACTAGGGTGATATATGGGAGCACACAACATCACTCACCAAATACGAGACCAAGAGCTCGGATTTGACCCGATAACATTCACCCCAAAACCGGTGTGGCCGGCCTAATCTGTCCCAAAAGCCCCCAGTTTTATACAGTCCCTCCCTTGCTTCCACGTAGTCTTAGTTTTATTGTTTGTTTAATTTTCTTTTCTGCCTATAAAAGCAGAACCAGTGAGCAAGGAGAGGGGGTCTTCGATGGTGCTTACATTCTTTCATTCTTTGTCCAATCTTTTGTTTCTCTTTTGTTCTTTCTCTTGTACATAGCTTAGTCCCCTTGAGCTCCTTACCTTCTCTTGATCTTGCAACCTCTCCATTGAGTTTGCAAGTTTAAGAGTTGGTTATTGATCTCAAGGGTTGTATCATTATATGAAGATTAATAAAGCTTTCTTCTTTGCCTTCATTTCCCTTGGGTTCTTTTCCTCCTCTTGATCTTGCAACCTCTTAATTGAGCTTGCAACTTTAAGATTAGGTTATTGAACCCATGGCTTGTATTGTGTTCTATGGTTCTTAGTATTTCTTTCTTGCACTTTTCTTTCCATGCTTTCCTTACTTGCACTTTAATTACATGCTCTTTATTTACTTGCAAATTTATTATCATGTCATTTACTTACTTGTAATGTTCTTTTCTTTGTTTATCTTTTCTTTGCTCTTTTTGTTTGTTGTTTTGATGTTTGTGAATATGTGTTGTTAAGTAAAGAATACGATTTTGTAAGTTAAGATTTGTTTCTCATTTCCTTTTCCCGATCTTTTCCATTAAACTACGTCCAAACCTTACGCAAGCGCTCCGTTGGGCACCCTACCCTACAAGGGTATCGATGTATCCTAACCGCGACCGGTTGCGTTCGGATTGGCCGGAGGCAAAAGCAAACGACAAGAACGGACGGACAAGTGTCAATAAGCCGGATTTCATAAATACCGTGCTTAAGCACCTTAATCCACGTTGTTGCCGATTGCTCTAGCTTTAGTGGTCGAGTTCGGCTCAAAGGATTTAGTACGGAAATCCTTAACTTACACTATTCTAACGATTCCTAACAAGCTTATAACTTTGCATATAAACACATAGGTAGATACGAACATTTTGCCCACACGTATTAACTCGTGAAAACAAGAACCTAAAATGCTCCGTCTCCCTGTGGATCGACCCGTACTCATCGCGGCTAGCTGCAAAGCGACACCGTCCTGATTGCGGTTAACTTTAGAATTTCAAATACACGACACGCCAAAAGCGTGCAATCAAATGGCGCCATTGCCGGGGAGACGGTAACGTTTTTATTCTTGTTATTTCGGGTTAATCTCTGTACATCTCATTTATAAAACTAACCCTATTCTTAAAAATAAACTAAAAATCAAAAAAATTCAAAAACCAAAACAAAAACTAACATTCTTAACCATTTTGTTCTCTGGATTTTGGACCTGCAAGCACTATGGAACTAAACTGAAAAATTAAACAATAACATTGAGACACTAGTAGAGCAATTAGATCACAGAAAAAGTTTGGAGCCCCAATTCCACATAAAAACCGATGAGACACCCCTCAAGTCCGGCACAGCTGGCCCAAGCATCTCCTTCTGCTCCAAATTTTTTCTCTGTGCTCCAGTGTTCTAATTTTGTCCCAATTTTATTGCTTGATTTTTATAATTTTTAGTGTGCAGGTATTTGGGCATTCATATCGCTTTTTCGCACTAAAATCCGTTTTTCCGACATTTCAGATTTTTGCGAATTTGCGAACTGCGATCGTGGGGAGCAAAGGGTACATTCCAAGTTAAGGTGATTGTGAAGTACAGTGCTAAAGATCCGGGAAGTTTGACCCACGCAAGCGAACATTCCAAGCTAACCGGATTCACTTTAACGTGGGTTTCTTAACCCGAAAATTTATCGGTACGTACTTTACTAACACCTTCTTCTCAAATCCGACGCATCCAATATTCTATCTTTGCAGGATTCTTTGCAAGTTCGCTTTCAAACGCCAAAATTGACTAACCCGTATTTGTTGCAGTGCCGAGCTTAAACATAAAAAACGATTGTTTGATTCTTTGAATAATTTTTTTCATTGATTTGCGCATTGCATACATTAATACGGATTTAAGGGCAAGCGAACCCCACAAACATACGGTAAAGGATTTCATCCCCTTTTCCATGGCCCACAAATCATGAAAATAAGCATAACGTTTACCCACACAAAGTTTAAAAGAAACTAGACTTTAAGCCTTAAGGACTTCGCGCTCACTAGGAGAAGTTAACTGTGTTTAGAACACCGCTTAATGATATATCGTTTACGGGGTGTCTAAGAAAGTGTTCACGGCGAAACCGCCAAAAGAGAAAGGGTTATCTAATTAAAGACCTTCGCGAAAGCGTCGGAAAACCTCCATTTATCTCTGCACTTAACTGGCCTCGTGATCAGTATATCTTGAGCCCGTTTCTTGACACAGTTTTACTTCGATAATCAAGTTCTTAAGCAGGTCTAGTTGACCTAGGTGAACCCTAGACCGATCAGGTGTGTGGTATTGTGTCTTGATTTTTTTTGTCCGGATTCTTTTTTATGTCTATATTTCATTCTTTTGTTAATAACTAACAAAAAAATAAAAAAACAATCATATTCTTTTTCCTCACTTTTTCTCTTCTTCTTCTTCTCATCATATCATGGGTACCCCACCTAGAAAAACTCTTGCCGAACTTTGGTACCCACAACCAAACATTACTTCTTACGGTTCTTGCTTTGGTCGAACTTCGAACGATCCCTCCATTCCCAAAATCTCTTTGAAAGATCGGATAGACATGTCTAGGACAAACAACTGGACTCCGCAACCCACTTTTTATCAACCGTTTCAACCTCTACCACCTTCTTATGTTGATACCCCTTTTGAGAGTCCTGTTGTAACTCCGAAACCCATGTCTATTGCTGAACGTATTGAACAATCTCGTAGCCGATCATTCAATCCTTTCACCACTGCAACTTCTTTTGATCAACAATTCCAATCACCTTCTTATCCGAATGTTGATCCTACTCCTGTCCAACCATTCGATTCCTACCAGTCCTATCCGACTTTTAAACCTTCCCTAGACATTGCTTCTGAACAGCCTTTTGGGAGTTTCCAGTATCTAAACAACTTTGAATCTTTTACTGAACCCCTTCACAACCCATGTCTAGTCTGGAACAGTCCTTGGAAGACTTTCGGGTAGTGTCGTACCAACAAATGATGGATTTGAATGCATCCATGGCCACCCTCATACAACCTAACGAACCGGTAGCTAGTTTCCAACTAGCTCCATATTTTCCAATGTATGATGAGGTGGTATGACATATTGAGAATTGGAGTGGTGAGAGTGAGCAGTACACCCTTCCAAATCAAACCTACCCGTTGCAAATTGAATCCCACAACTCCGGTTTTGAATGTCTATCAAGTGTCCCAAAGGATTTACCGATTGAAGATAGAACGTTTAATGAGTTGTGTGACTTTGTAGTGTTTGATTTACTCGATTGTGAAGGGACCCTGTCAAGTTAAACCAATCCAACCCTTTTGACCTCTACACCTCCACTCTAGAACCTAAATTGATTGAAATCCATGCTTTTGATGAGGTTTCTAAGAATCTTGATTTACACTTGATTGAGGATATTGACGCTGGAAATATTTTGGATGATGAACCCCCAGTTTTGGATGAGTTTTTCTCTCCAATTCATCATCCCGAGTCATTAACTGTTTTTTCCGAACTCCATATGCGTCTGGATTTTGATGATAAATGCATGGATATGCTGAATTTTGAGGAGAATTTTGAGGATATTTTTTAGGATGAACCAGTTTTGCTTGATGAGTCGGATTTTCTAATTCATCATATCCCTTCCAATGACTGTGTACACCCTCCCGAACCTTTAATTTTGACCCTTCCTCAATCACTTCCCTCCATCATCGTTAAAACCTTGCAAGACACCGTATCACTTTCATTTCTTATGTTTGGTTTACCAAGTTCGGTCTACCCATGCTTTCTCACGAATCTTGAGGGATTTGACCCCATTTCATGATAGGTTAATATATTAGTACAATCGCTTTTTACACATCAGTCATCACAAATCGTACTACTTTATTCACTCCATTTTTACCCTCAAGTTCGTACTTCATTTCTTTTTCCCTTCCGCCATTCTTCTTCTCATATACCGGGATCGTATACCACTTCTATCCCCATACGGTCTCGCGTATTCTCCATTTCTTTCCTCTCCGCATTCTTTCACCGGCCCGGGCCTTATCCCGATGAAATTTTTGAATGGTTGGTGCTCACTTTTGGCTTGTGTAAGGCCTTGTATAGATTGATATTGTTCTTTCCCCCCCCACCCCAATCCTGAACTTCACCGCTTAAACAGTGGAAATACTGTTTTACTTAAGTTTGGGGGGGCCTTTTGTGTATATATTTTTGGTTTTTCTTGTAGGGAGCGCCGACAATTTTGACCCTTTTGGTGTAGCCTGACAGTGAGGGCACTATCAAGTTTAAGTTTGGGGGTATTCTCGGTAAGCTTTCTTCCTTCGCATTCATTTGTATATTCTGCATTTGCATACTTACTTAAAAACCCATAAAAATCGAAATTTTTTACTAAAATATAAAAACTTTGTCGTCAAGTTAACTAATAGGGTAACTTAGATTTTATTCCGAAAGTTTAGTTGATATGTTAAAAATAACTAAATCCTAGGCTTAGGAATTGAAAACCCTAAAAATAACCCTCATTCTGTTTAACCTTGGTAGGTATACATCCTTATAATTTTTTTTGAGAAATAGGAAATCTTGAGTTCAGTTCTTGAGTTAAGTCGAAATGAAGGGAAAGTATTGAAGCTTTACTGAAGAATAAGTCTGAAAAATAGTTTCTATTCTTGAGTCCAAATTCAGAAAGTATATACCCTACAAACTGCACATACACGCACCTTGAAACTTGGGATAGTAGAGGATACCTAGAAATACTCTTGCTTGAAAACCTAGTATGAAAGAAAAAACGGTATTTAAATCTAAACACCAAAAGAGCATCATTGAAAAATATATCCGGTCTTGAAAAAGACAAATAAAGAAAAGAAAAATAAATAAATAAAGTTAAGACCTAGAAACTGCTATTTACGCTTTAAGCTCACACATTCAGTAATCGGCTGTTAGTGCCTCAAAAAGCATTAATATTCGCATGAAAGGTTTGTGAGCAACACCGTCCATCATTTAACAAAAAGAAGTAGTATTAGGTATTAGGGTTGTTAGTGTATATGCCCTAGAGGCCATTATTGTATCATACTAGCTTGTATATTACTTAATGGAAGTTTGGGATATTCACAGTTATATAACAGTCTTGCTAAATATGGCAGTATGCTACTTGGTTTTATCTATCTTAATATGTGAGTATACGTATTAATAGAGCTCTTAGGATCTTGCTTGACTACCAGCGTTGTGATAGTAGTCACACTAGTGGGGGCTGGGTAGTCTACAAGCACATCCTTTTTCAGGTCCCTAGTCGTAGGATTATTGAGACAGGGCATCGATACTCCGGAGTAGACTAGTGTGTACGCTTCTCATCCCAGTTGGGGAGATGGCCTGTCCCACAGCCGTCAGTACGTCGTACTGGAGATAGTATACAGGTGCTCGTTGGGTTACGGGTACACCAGACAGGACTCGCGGGGAGCTGTTGGTTGGTATTATACCCGTCGTCAGTTAACAGTTCCCAGGTGACATGAGTACAGCATAGTCCGCAGACTTGACACTGCTTCTTCGCCTCGAGTGTGTCCCACTGTTCTTAGATTGCTACCCTACCACGGCTAAAAGGAGTCATGCAAACAGGTAGCAGTTGGGTGCAATCCCGAGCACTTGGAGGCAGTGGCAGTTAGACATGATTCGTCTCTTCCGGTATTGGGAGTTGATATCGCACTGTGTCAGAGAGCCATTACGCAAAGTCCCTGGCCAGGGCAAGCGAGATTTACTGGTAGGTTCCAGTAGTTTCTCAGGGTGTAATGGGCTTCACTCCGACACGACTTATACCTCTATTAGGGGGCTGACACTTACCGCTACCCTAGGCCCGATATGCGATAGTCTTAGACGAACAGACCGGACTGTACGGAGATTGTCACATCAGGCTCAGTAGGAGTTCGGATAGGTTTCCTCATCGGCCTTCTTATCGACATCTACCTAGGGACCATTACGTACAGCTAGTGCCGCTTGCGGTCTGTAGTTAAACCCACTGCCAGCGTAGTAGTCGAGTCTTTAGAGTCCCACACAGAGAGTTTCCCTGCTCCAGGCGAAACGATATAGAGGTCGTATGGTTTTACGACAAGGGTTCGGACGCATACGTGTGTTTACGCACGTACGACATTCGGACAGTTTTTACTAGCCGGCTTTGGTTTAAGCCAGATTCTAGTATCGGGTTATTGGATTTATACAGTCTAAAGTTTTTCCGTGTTTTCACGGATAGGAGGGGCGTTCTCGTAATTTCACGAGAAGCTTCTAGAAGGATGGTGACTTGGGGGTTTAGGTGGCATAAGCATTAAATGAGACTAGTGACTCATTTGTGTGATTCATCCATGTCATTAATGCATCATAAATAGTTGATGACTCATATAGACGAATCACACATTTGAATCAATGAAGCATGGTTGTTAAATGATTTATATTATTTATTTCATAAAACATTATGCTTCATATATTCATGAGAGCTCATTATCTCTTCTCATTCTCATGCTCACCTTCTCTCTCCTCAAGCTCACTCTCTCTTCAAACCCTAATCCTACCACTCATGTGTTGAGACCAAGGATTAGTATAGACTAATTAATCCATAACCCAACTCTATATCACCTAGGTTACCTAGATTAGCACTTTAAGAAACCTAGTTACCTCAAGTTAGAGGTGAAGCTTGGAGTAAAGCTCTCGGGTGGATCATCTATTACGTGGAGGAGGCCGAGGAGGAGGTGGATAACGAAAAGGAGAAGGACATGGTTCATTAGGTATAATCACTTCTCATAGTAGTTAACAACTTCTATGTTTTTGTTAGTTATCGTTTAGCAAAGATTCTCGGTTAGTCGATGTTTATGCAAAGAACAAGATCGTTTTTCATTTTTCCGCCTCCCCGCAAGTCGTGGGGTGCTGTACATCGACTTACAAGGGCAAGGGTACTATAGCTTGAATTCAATTCTTAAGTGTAGGGGTGAAAATTTACACACACGTAAGGGTATACAATCGATGTTTGGAAGAAAGATAGAAATAAAGAATAAGACTCATGTTTTCTGTAAGGTAGATAAAAATCCCTGATTGGAGACCGCACTTTAGAAGGAAAATTCAAGGGATACCAAGATCTTTCTAAACTGTAAAACGTATAGGATCTGAGATTAAATAAATAGGAGGTATGAAACATAAGGGTTGAATATTTCTAACTTAGGATGATAGAATTTCTAACCTAGATACTAAACTATAGGAGTAGAATCGGTGTTAACTTATGAAACTAGCTTGACGGGATTTTGTGGGTGTAATCCGCTGAAAACCCTCAGGAGATAACACTCCTCCTACTAGGGACATCTAGAGGTTTAACGGCTTGTTGCACGAGTTCTGTGCGATCGCGTTCCCTGCGAAAGTGAGGCTAGGATTTTGTTTTGCTCGGGACGAGCAAAAGATAAGTTTGGGGGTATTTGTTCATCACTGAAAACAGCATTTTAATACCGCTCATTCAATATCTATTTTGTTATATATCAATACTATTAACAAGTGACTGCTCAGTAATAAAGTTACAGGTATCCATGACAAAATACTGGATATACACTTAAAATCACGGATATATCATTTGTGAGCCGACACTGCAACCAGAACTGGAAACCGACCGATATCCAAAGAGATTTTGCAAATAAAATGTGTGCACACTATTTTGGTCCAACACAATGCAAGTGCGCACATGCTCTTTGGCACATGGACCATGATGGGGCAGCCATGAATCATGGCACAAGTGGGCATGAGAAGTGATGGGTAGTTAATGCATAAAGATATGATGTGATATGTTGCATCAAGTTTCCTTCCAAATCCAAGAGTGCAGACCAGGTTAAATTAGAGAAATCTAGCAGCACCAGGGTGATATATGGGAGCACACAACATCACTCGCCAAATACGAGACCAAGAGCTCGGATTTGACCCGAGCACATTCACCCAAAAACCGGTGTGGTCGGCCCAATCTGTCCCAAAAACCCCCAGTTTTGTACAGTCCCTCACTTGCTGCCACGTAGTCTTAGTTTTATTGTTTGTTTAATTTTCTTTTCTGCCTATAAAAGCAGAACCAGTGAGCAAGGAGAGGGGCTCTTGGATTGTGCTTACATTGTTTCATTCTTTGTCCAATCTTTTGTTTCTCTTTTGTTCTTTCTCTTGTACATAGCTTAGCCCCCTTGAGCTCCTTGCCTTCTCTTGATCTTGTAACCTCTCCATTGAGCTTGCAAGTTTAAGAGTTGATTATTGATCTCAAGGGTCGTATCATTATATGAAGATTAATAAAGCTTTCTTCTTTGCCTTCATTTCTCTTGGGTTCTTTGCCTCCTCTTGATCTTGCAACCTCTTAATTGAGCTTGCAACTTTAAGATTAGGTTATTGAACCCATGGCTTGTATTGTGTTCTATAGTTCTTAGTATTTCTTTCTTGCACTTTTCTTTCCATGCTTTCCTTACTTGCACTTTAATTACATTCCGTTTATTTACTTGCAAATTTATTATCATGTCATTTACTTACTTGTAATGCACTTTTCTTTTCTTTGTTTATCTTTTCTTTTGCTCTTTTTGTTTGTTGTTTTGATGTTTGTGAATATGTGTTTTTAAGAAAAGAATACGATTTTGTAAGTTAAGCTTTCGTTTCTCATTTCCTTTTCCCGATCTTTTCCATTAAACTCCACCCAAACTTTACGCAAGCGCTCCGTTAGGCACCCTACCTTACCAAGGTATCGGTGTACCCTAACCGTGACCAGTTGCGTTCGGATTAGACGGAGGCGAAAGCAAGCGACAAGAACGGACGGACAAGGGTCAATAAGCCGGATTTCATAAATACCGTGCTTAAACACCCTAATCTACGTTGTTGCCGATTGCTCTAGCTTTAGTGGTCGAGTTCGGCTCAAAAGATTTTGTACGGAAATCCTTAACTTACACTATCCTATCTATTCCTAACAAGCTTATAACTTTGCATATAAACACATAGGTAGATACGAACATTTCCCCCTTGCGCATTAACTCGTGAAAACAAGAACCTAAAACGCTCTGTCTCCTTGTGGATCGACCTGTACTCATCGCGGCTAGCTGCAAAGCGACACCGTCCTGATTACGGTTAACTTTAGAACTTCAAATACACGACATGCCAAAAGCGTGCAATCACCTAGAACGAAAGACGGATTCCACGGTCGTGATGAATAGCCAAACCCCACTCTAGATCCCTATGGGTGCGGCAAACTACCCGCTAAATTCCTGAAGTGAAGCAACCTCCCTCAATAAAATGAGCAGGCCACTCGGCACTTCATGAACCCGGTAATTTGTGCACCCCACCTTGGGTCTATCCTAGGTGCAAGAAAAAGTAAATGAAATAATACAATGGTGGCTACAACCTTAACCTGGATCTGCCCCGCAAAAGAATATTACATCAATTACAAATTTTCATGAATGAAAGAAAAGAACACTCTTCTCACATCCTCCCGGCTATTCATTCACGACGATCCAATACTTCATATACACAAACCATCAAGATACAGATATGCGCAACCCCCACTAATCGGCATATAGCAATTAGCGAACGTTTAGCAACATATATACAATCACAGAAACACATATTAGCCAAGAACTTAAAATTTCGATCGATAATCACTTTCGTGTCTACCCCATGCACAAACCAGTACACAAACAAATCTGGGTAGAAACCAAATATGCCAAAAATCATAATTCCAAAGACTTGAACCCCAGAAAAAATTGTGATCAAATCGGCCCCAACTCGGCGGCGGATCCGCAGCCAAATGGCATTTTTGGCCGTGGTTTCGCGGTCTAGCTAAGGGATTAGGATCTCAAAATTTTTCCTCGTTCTTATAAATGCCTGCATGTATTTTTAAGGTCACTAAAATGATTTTTCGAATAGTTTTGAAAAACGACAGCAGGCATGTTTTGAAAATTGATTTCGGGCAAATATCGTCGATCGAAGTTCTAATCACTTGCTAATAAGATAGTTAAGTTTTAGTAGGCTCTGATACTACTGTAAGTCGATGTCGCACACCCTACACACTTATGGGGAGGTGGAATTTACAAAAAATGATTTTTCATACTTTGCAACACCGATTTAACTCCAGGATCTTAACAGAAACCTTAACTAGCTATACTACTTGGACGTTTTAACTACTAAGATAGTGTTATACTGTTCATCACAGAATACTGCATTTTATACCGCCCATTCTTACGCTCGGTTGTTTATAGGTAGGTGCTTTTAATCCGTGTTTGTTACATATTTGCAGGATACAGGTTCTCGGTTCTAAAACGGTGAAATTCATGGAAAACACGACAAAATCCGGGTTCCTGCCAACCACTGAGAAAACACGGTCTCCGCTCGTCATCCGTATGTTGCCAGATACCAGTTTAGGAAGACAAAATGTCAAATCAATGTCACCTTCATGCACAAGGCTCAATGGCAACAACAAGTTCCAAGAAATCTACGCGGAGCTCGAGGCAATCATGACAAAAGCATCCACAAAAGTCCACCTTTCCTCAACAGAAATTCTGGAAGAAATGTGAAAGTATTTTCATAAAATATATGTACCAGACAACAGGGGACAGCAGACCAGGGAAGCACAGAAAAACGGAGCACCCAATTCCTCTATACGGCCGTGAATCCGCGGCCAATAGGGGGTATTGGGCGCGGATCCGCGGCCATGTAGGCTCCTTGCTGGGTCAAATTTTGTGGGCAGTTTGGTACTTTCATCTTATGCCAGAATGTTGCCCTAGGTTTCCATTTCCCCGCCTATAAATACTCCAGAACTGAGCCAAGTCAAGGGCCATTCTTTTGTTCCTCTTTTTGTTAGGATTTAGTCTTTTTCTTCTTCTTCTTCATTTCTTTTTCCATGAAAATTGTAGTGAGAGCTTTTTGAGTGGGAGATCAATGAAGATGAGGGCTTTTTGTATCATTCTCTTTTGTTTCTTCTTCCCCTTGAGATTCTTGCTTTCTCTTGATCATTCAACCTCTTCATTGAGCTTGAATGGTTAAGGGTTAGTTATTGATCTCAAGGGTCGTATTCTTTCATGGAATTAGCACTTCATTTCACATGCGTTCTCTACCCTTCCCTTGATCTTGCAACCTCTTGATTGAGCTTCCAAGTTTAAGGGTTGGCTATTGATCACATGCTTGTCTTGAGTTCTAGTTTCTTGTTCTTTTTATCGCTTTTTATTACTTGCTTGTTATTTTCTTGTCTTTAATTACTTGCAATTTATATTCATGCACTTAATTACTTGTATTCTTTTCTTTTCTTTGTTCTTTTCTTTTTGTTCTCTTTTGTTCATTTTGTGAATGTTGTATTTATTGTTGTTGTTAAGAATCCATATGATATTGTAAGTTAACATTTCTTTGCCCAATTCCTTTTCCCATTATTTTTCTATTGAACTCCGCCCAAACCATACGCAAGCGCTCCGTTAGGCACCCTACCCTAACAAGGTAACGGTGATTCCTAACCGCGACCGGTTGCGTTTGGTTTGGCCGGAGGCGAAAGCAAGAGACAAGAACGGAAGGACAAGGGTAAATAAGCCGGGTTCCACGAATACCGCGCTTAAATCCCCTAATCCACGTTGTTGCCGATTGTTCTAGCTTCAATTGGTCAAGACTCGGCTCAAAGGTTTTGAGTACGGATTTCTTTAGCGTACACGTTCGTATATTTTCTTAACAACTTTATACTTGCAAATAATACACATAGGTTAGATTGAACAAACACATACAGATTCTTTATTGACTCGTCTAAGACAAGAAAGGACATACAACCATCTCCCTGTGGATCGACCCGTGCTCAACCGGCTAGCTGCATAGCGACACCGTCTTGATTGCGGTTAACTTAAATTCTTCCAATCAAATGGCGCCGTTGCCGGGGAGACGGTAGCGTATTTCTTTTCTTGTTATTCGGGTTAATATTCTTTTTGTATATATAAAAAAAAATTCTTTTTTTTTTTTTTTGATCATTTTTGTGGTCAAGAGTGCAGATTTTTGCAGATTTGCAAACTGCAATTGTGGGGAGCAAAGTGTACATTCAAGGCTAAGGTGATTGCAAAGTACAGTGCCAAAGATCCGGGTAGTTTGACCCGCGCAAGCGAACTTTTCAAGCTTACCGGATTTGATTCAACGGGGGTTTCCTAACCCAAAATCTTAACGGTACGTACTTTTCTAACACCTTCTTCTCAAATCCGACGCATCCAATATACTATTCTTTGCAGGATTCTTTGCAAGTTCGCTAGCAAACGCTAAAAAAATTGACTAACCCGTATTTGTTGCAGTGCCGCGCTTAAACTAAAAAACGATTTTTTGATTCTTTATAGAATTTTTATTGAATTGCGCATTGCATCAATTAATACGGACTTAAGGGCAAGCGAACCTCACAATATATGGTAAAGGATTTCATCACCTTTTCCGTGGCCCACAAATCACGAACTTGAGCATAACGTTTACCCGCACAAAATTTAAAAGAAACTAGACTTTAAGCCTTAAGGACTTCGCGCTCACTAGGAGAAGTCAACTGTGTTTAGAACCTCGCTTAACGGTATATTGTTTACGGGGTGTCTAGGAAAGTGTTAACGGCGAAACCGCCAAAAGAGAAAGGGTTATTTAATTAAGGAACTTCGCGAAAGCGTTGGAAAACCTCCCCTTATCTCTGCACTTACCTGGCCTCGTGATCAGCGTATCTTGAGCCTGTTTCTCGACACAGTTTTACTTCGACAATCAAGTTCTGGAGCAGGTCTAGTTGACCTAGGTGAACCCTAGAATGATTAGGTGTGTGGTATTTTTGTGTCGTGATTGTTTTTGTCAATATTCTTTTTGTGTGTATATTTCATTCTTTTGTTAATATATATTTCTATAAAATATATATATATATATATATATATATATATATAAATCACATTATTTTTCCCTCCTTTTCTCTGCCTTTCTTTCTTTCTCTCTTCATATCATGGGTACCCCACCTCTCAAAACTCTTGCCGAACTTTGGTACCCACAACCAGACATTACTTCTTACGGTTCTTGCTTTGGCCGAACGTCAAACGATCCCTCCATGCCCAAAATCTCTTTGAAAGATCGGATAGACGCGTCTAGGACAAACAATTTGACTCCGCAATCCACTCCGTATCAACCATTTCATACATTCACCCCTTCTTACGTTGATACCCCTTCTTCGAGTCATGTTGCAACTCCAAGACCTATGTCTATTGCAGAACGTATTGAACAATCTCGTAGCCGATCTTTCACTCCTTTCACCACTTCAAATTCTTGGGATCAACAATTCCATTCACCTTCCTATCCAAATGTTGATCCTGCTCCTGTCCAGCCATTCAATTCCTACCAATCCTACCCTACTTTTTCACCTTCCCTAGACATTGCTTCAGAACCGCCATTTGGGAGTTTTCAGTATCCAAACAACTTTGAATCTTTTACTGAAACCCATTTACAACCCATGTCTAGTCTGGAACAGTCGTTGGAAGACTTTAGGGTAGCGTCAAGCCAACAGATAATGGATTTGAATGCGTCCATGGCCGCCCTCATGCAACCTAGTGACCCGGTAGCTAGTTTTCAACTAGCTCCAACTTTTTCAATGTATGATGAGGCGGCAGGACAGGCTGTGAATTTGAGTGGAGAGAGTGAGATGTACCCCCCTTCCAAATCAAGCCTACCCGTCCCAAATTGAATCCCACAACTCCTGTTTTGAAAGTCTATCGAGTATCCCACATGATTTATCAATTGAAGATAGAATGATGAATGAGTTGTGCGACTTCGTAGTGTTTGATTTGCCCAATTGTGAAGGGTCCCTTCCAAGTGAAACCATACCTAATCCTTTTGACCTCTACACCTATATCTTAGAACCAGAATCGATTAATATCCATGCTTTTGATGAGGTGTCAGAGAATTTTGATTTTCACTTGATTGAGGATATTGACGCTGGGGATATTTTGGATGATGAACCCGTAGATTTGGCTGAGTTTGTCTCTTCAAATCATCATCCGAGTCATTAAATGTTTTTCCCGAACCCCATATGCGTCTGGACTTTGAAGAGAAGAGCATGGATGTGCTAAATTTTGAGGAGAATATTGAGGATAGTTTTGAGGATGAACCAGTTTTGCTTGATGAGTCGGATTTTCCAATTCATCCTGTTCCTTCCACTGACTGTGTACAGCCTCCTGAACCTTTAACCGATACCCTTCCTCCACCACTTCCCTCCATCCTTTCCATCGTTCCGACCTTGCAAGAACCCGTATCACTTTCATTTACTGTGTCTGGTTTACCAAGTTCGGCGTACCCATGGTTTCTCACAAATCTTGAGGGATTTGACCCCATTTCTCGACGGGTAAATATATTAGCACAATCGCTTTTCACACATCGGTCATCACAAATTGTGCTAATCTATTTACTCCATTTGCACCCTCAAGTTCGTATTCCATTTCTTTTTCCTTTCCGCCATTCTTCTTCTTCTCATATACCGAGACCGTATACCACTTCTATCCCATTACGGTCTCGCGTATTCTCCATTTCTTACCTCTTCGCTTTCTTTCACCAACCAGCACATTATAGAGATAAAATCTTTGAATGGTTGGTACTAACTTTTGGCCTGTGTAAGGCCTTGTATAGCTTGATACTGTTCTCTTTCCCCCCTAAACCTGAATTTCAACGCTTAACAGTGGAAACACTGTTTTACTTAAGTTTGGGGGGGACACCTTTTTTGTATATATTTTTTTTTGTTTTCCTTTTTTGTTTTGTATATAATTTGTTTTTAGGGAGCGCCGGCAATTTTGACCCGCTTAGTATAGCGTGACAGTGAGGGCACTGTCAAGTTTAAGTTTGGGAGTGTGCTCGGTATGCTTTCTTCCTTCGCATTCATTTGTATATTTTGCATTTGCATACCTTATTAAAAACCCACAAAAATTAAAAATTTTCCAAAAAATATAAAAACTTTGTCGTCAAGTTAGCTAATAGGATAACTTAGATCTTTATTCCGAAAGTTTAGTTGATATGATAGAAATAACTAAATTCTAGGCTTAGGGATTGAAAACCCTAAGAATAACCCTCATTCTGTCTAACTTTGGTAAGTATACGTCCTTACAGTTTTTTTTGAGAAATAGGTAATCTTGAGTTCAGTTCTTGAGTTAGGTCAAGATAAAGGGAGAGTATTGATGCTTTACTGGAGGATAAGTCTGAAAAATAGTTTCTTTTCTTGAGTTCAAATTTAGAAAGTATATACCCTACAACTGCACCTACACGTACCTTGAAACTTGGGATAGTAGAGGATACCTAGAAATACTCTTGCCTGAAAGCCTAGTATGAAAGAAAAAACGGTATTTAAAGCTAAACACCAAAAGAGCATATTGAAAAATATATCCGGTCTTGAAAAAGAAAAAGAAAAAGAAAAAAAAGAAAAATAGAATAAAGTCAAGACCTGGAAACTGCTATTTACGCTTTAAAGTTCACACATTCAGTAATCGGTCGTTAGTGCCTCAAGAAGTATTAATAGTCGCATGAAAGGTGTGTGAGCAAATCCGTCCATCCTTAATGAAAAGAAGTAGTATTAGGTATTAGGGCAAGGGTATTATAGCTTGAATTGAATTCTTGAGTGTAGGGGTGCAAATATACACACACGTAGGGGTATACAATCGATGTTTGAATAAAAGATAGAAATAAAGAATAAGACTTGTGTTTTCTGTAAAGTTGATAAAAATCCCTGATTTGAGGCCGCACTTTAGAAGGAAAACTCAGGAGAACCGACATCTTTCTAAACTTTTTTGGAACGTATATGACCTAAGGTTAAATAGATAGGAGGTGTGAAAAATAAGGGTTGGATATTTCTAACTTAGGATGATAGAATTTCTAACGTAAATACTAAACTATAGGAGTAGAATCGATGTTAACTTATGACACTAGCTTGACGGGATTTTGTGGGTAGTATCCGCTGAAAACCCTCAGGAGACAACACTCCTCCTACTAGGGACACCTAGAGGTTTAACGGCTTGTTGCACACGCTCAGTGCAATCGCGTTCCCTGCGAAAGTGCGGTAAGGATTTTATTTTTGTGAATAATTGGTTTTGCTCAGGACGAGCAAAAGTTAAGTTTGGGGGTATTTGTTCATCACAGAATACTGCATTTTATACCGCCCATTCTTACGCTCGGTTGTTTATAGGTAGGTGCTTTTAATCCGTGTTTGTTACATATTTGCAGGATACAGGTTCTCGGTTCTAAAACGGTGAAATTCATGGAAAACACGACAAAATCCGGGTTCCTGCCAACCACTGAGAAAACACGGTCTCCGCTCATCATCCGTATGTTGCCAGATACCAGTTTAGGAAGACAAAATGTCAAATCAATGTCACCTTCATGCACAAGGCTCAATGGCAACAACAAGTTCCAAGAAATCTATGCGGAGCTCGAGGCAATCATGACAAAAGCATCCACAAAAGTCCACATTTCCTCAACAGAAATTCTGGAAGAAATGTGAAAGTATTTTCATAAAATATATGTACCAGACAACAGGGGACAGCAGACCAGGGAAGCACAGAAAAACGGAGCACCCAATTCCTCTATACGGCCGCGGATCCGCGGCCATGTAGGCTCCTTGCTGGGTCAAATTTTGTGGGCAGTTTGGTACTTTCATCTTATGCCAGAATGTTGCTCTAGGTTTCCATTTCCCCGCCTATAAATACTCCAGAACTGAGCCAAGTCAAGGGCCATTCTTTTGTTCCTCTTTTTGTTAGGATTTAGTCTTTTTCTTCTTCTTCTTCATTTCTTTTTCCATGAAAATTGTAGTGAGAGCTTTTTGAGTGAGAGATCAATGAAGATGAAGGCTTTTTGTATCATTCTCTTTTGTTTCTTCTTCCCCTTGAGATTCTTGCTTTCTCTTGATCATTCAACCTCTTCATTGAGCTTGAATGGTTAAGGGTTAGTTATTGATCTCAAGGGTCGTATTCTTTCATGGAATTAGCACTTCATTTCACATGTGTTCTCTACCCTTCCCTTGATCTTGCAACCTCTTGATTGAGCTTGCAAGTTTAAGGGTTGGCTATTGATCACATGCTTGTCTTGAGTTCTAGTTTCTTGTTATTTTTATCGCTTTTTATTACTTGCTTATTATTTTCTTGTCTTTAATTACTTGCAATTTATATTCATGCACTTAATTACTTGTATTCTTTTCTTTTCTTTGTTCTTTTCTTTTTGTTCTCTTTTGTTCATTTTGTGAATGTTGTATTTATTGTTGTTGTTAAGAATCCATATGATATTGTAAGTTAACATTTCTTTGCCCAATTCCTTTTCCCGTTATTTTTCCATTGAACTCCGCCCAAACCATACGCAAGCGCTCCGTTAGGCACCCTACCCTAACAAGGTAACGGTGATTCCTAACCGCGACCGGTTGCGTTCGGTTTGGCCGGAGGCGAAAGCAAGAGACAAGAACGGAAGGACAAGGGTAAATAATCCGGGTTCCACGAATACCGCGCTTAAATCCCCTAATCCACGTTGTTGCCGATTGCTCTAGCTTCAATTGGTCAAGACTCGGCTCAAAGGTTTTGAGTACGGATTTCTTTAGAGTACACGTTCGTATATTTTCTTAACAACTTTATATTTGCAAATAATACACATAGGTTAGATTGAACAAACACATACAGATTCTTTATTGACTCGTCTAAGACAAGAAAGGACATACAACCATCTCCCTGTGGATCGACCCGTGCTCAACCGGCTAGCTGCATAGCGACACCGTCTTGATTGCGGTTAACTTAAATTCTTCCAATCATATACCTCCTTGATTCTAGTCCTTCGGGTCTTCTTCTCCTCCTTAGCTTGAGCTCCTTGAATATCCGAATTGCTCTTGATCGTCGGCCACCTCGTGTCGAAGATGATCCACCCGAG
Source organism: Agapanthus africanus (assembly GCA_030015575.1). Taxonomy (NCBI): domain Eukaryota; kingdom Viridiplantae; phylum Streptophyta; class Magnoliopsida; order Asparagales; family Amaryllidaceae; genus Agapanthus; species Agapanthus africanus. Next base: position 291,807,028 of record CM057350.1, read on the forward strand.
AGTCTATATCTCAAGCTCCAACCTCTAAACCGAGGTAGCTAAGGTAGCTAGTTCTCTAAGCTAGGTAGCTTAGAAGATGTAGAGTGTTTAATGGAGTATTTAATCTTAAGAGACCTAATGGTTCACAACTCATGTGAGGGTTTTAGGTCTTGAGGAAGAAGGAGAGAAAAAATGGAGAGAGAAAGAATCTTTGCAAATGAGTTGGGGTAAGGCAAGTGAAGAATGGCTCCTACACTATCTCACACCAAGAATGCAATATTTTCTAATAGAAAATATCAACCATGCTTGAATAGTGAGTCCAAACCAATAAAATAAAACAATGAGCCATGCTTCACTCCATGCCACAAATATCTCCACTTTTCACCTCATTAATATATTTCTAAAAATAGATAAATCCAAATAATGAGGTATCCCCTTCTAGAAGCATCTCTTATGAAATTACAAGATGCGCTCACCGTATATACATACCCGTATTCGTATTCCGAAAAATAGCAATACAATGAGATAATAATAATACAATAATATAATACTAGAATCTGGCTTAAACCAAAGCTCACTAGTATTATCTGTCTGAACAACATTCTGTAAATCAATGTCACTCACCCCGCTAGTTAACGGGGAGGCGGAATAGGTAAAAATCAAAATTTTCTTACAAAGTAACATTGACTATGCCTAAGGATCTTTGCTAAACCCTAACTAACAAACTAACTAGGAGTTGTAACTACTATGTTAGAAGATTATACCTCAAGCTACAAGTCCTTGTTCTCCTCTTTGATGTGAGCTCCTTGGAGTGGTGGTGGATGCGCCTCCTCGTCGGCTTCTCGAAGTCAAAAAAGATCCACCCGAGAGTTCCAACCTTGAGCTAAACCTCCAAATTGAGGCAACTAGATCACTTGGTTTGCTAAGCAAAATAACCTAGGGTGAGTAGAGAGTGATTTTGGTAGCTAAGTCTCAATAGCCCTTGATTCTCAACTAATGAGACACTAGGGTTTGAGAGAGGAAGAAGGAGAGAACCTTGAGAGAGAGTGAGAATGAGAATAATGAAGAGAGCTCTCATTTGAGGAAAGAGAACGCAGGGTTCCCTAGGACGGCAGCAAGGTTTCGGGAGGCATCGTCCATACCAAATTCAAAAATTTGCCGTTCTAGCTAACCCTAACCCTAGAATCGTATACTAGAAATCGACAGAAATGTAAATGCAAACACTTTGAAAGTAAAGAGAGCTAGGAATACAACCTTTGTAGACCGGTCCTTCACTTCAATAGCTCCGTGCAGTAGTCCCTTCGCTGCGATCATGAACTCCGGACTCTAGAGAGGCTCCCATGAAGAAACGAACATGCTTGCTTCGAAGTCTTCGAGGTCGAAGATGATCTACGTCGAGGAGACACTAACCCAAGCTATCTCTTCACTAATTACGGAATTAGTGAAGCAAACACCCTATACTAAATGGAAAGTAGTAGAGGATGATGAAGTAGGAAATGGGCTCACATTAGATTTGATTTTCTCACACTTTTTTCATCAACTCCATGGAAGCTAGAAAACTTTTAGGAAGGAGAAGAAAAAAGCTTTCATGAATTAATCCATATGAATTATTGCAACCATGGGTGAGTTAAGCCCTCATGCCTAACTCTTGTAGAGACTAAACCATGCCATAGGGTTAAAGGTTGAGTTAATAAATATCCTAAGCTAAAAACAAACAAGTGGACAAAGTCAATGTTTCTCCAAGCTTCTTCCAAGCTCAGCCTTGACTAATTCCAAATAGTTTGTAAATAACTTAATGATAAATATTAAACCTTAATCTTAACCCTAGCATGGTGTGAGTCTCATACATCCATGTTGCATGTATCATCAAGAATGACACAAAACATGTACACAAATGTACATATCACATATATACAATGTGCACATCAAGTGAGAAAAGAAATCTTAAGTGAGCTAATACTAGTTAATGTAAATTAATATATCAAATATATAATTACACATTAAATCATTAAATCAACACTTGATTTAATATTCCGTCTATATCACATATAACCGACTAATATCATATGTAACAACTTATCGAATCAACACTTGATCCGATAACCCAGCTATATCTCATATAACCGACCAATGTCTCAAGTCGCGAGAATTGAATACGGTATCTCATATCGTATCAATCTCGGTCCCGCACATATCGCATATGTGCTCCTACTCCGTTTCACTTGAGCCAGGAAACCCCAGTGTAGGACTCTAAAGACTCGTCAATACGCCGGAAGTAGGTGATGATCATATCAAACACCCACAAGCCGCAAGCGGTGTGCTAAACGTAACAGCCACCCGGGTATTGAGCGATCAGAAGATCAAGAAGCAAGCCTACTCACACTCCTGCGAATCCAATCAGTAACACTACCTTACAGTCCGGTCTCTTCGTCTAATATGTCGCATATCTCGTCTAGGGGTAGTAAACGTCAGACCTCAGTAACTCGATAAGTCGTGCTGATGTGAGGCTCATAACGGGTCGAGAAACTACTGATAACACTTACCTGTATATCTCTGAATCAACCCTGGCTAGGGACTTGCTGTTATAGCCAATCGAGCACAGCGCAACATCAACTCCCAATACCGGGAGAGATGAAACCCCTCCTATCGTTCATTGCCTCCATGTGATTCGGTACTGTACCCAAAAGCCACTGTTTTGCACGTTCTCTTGAACGTGGTAAGGTAGAAATCAAAGCACAGTGGGAATCACACAAGACTCTATGACGATCTCGAGTCTACAGACTAACCTGTACCAGTGTCACCAGAGAACTGCCATCTGACGTGAGGTATAATACCATCTGGGAGTTCTCGGCAAGTCCGTCCAGTGTACCCAGTCTCCACTGAGCACCCGTATACTGTCTCTGATATCAAACACCAATGGATATGGGATCATCCATCGCCCATCTCATGGGTCGAGAAGCTATATGCTAGTCTACTCTGGTATATCGATGCCCTGTCTCGATATACCCATGACTAGGAACATTTGAAGGATGTACTTAGTGACTACTCTGTCCCCACTAGTATGATCTGCATCATAATCGTGTTAGTCAAGTACTCATCCTAAGGGCTTTATCAACATGTAACATAGAGACAATCAGTGTACATATTAAGATAAAGAGCAACCAGATAGCATACTATCATGTCGAGCAAGAAAGTCCTCCCTATATATGTCCAAGCATCCACTAGAATATACATCGTATGTACAGTAATGGCCTCTAGGGCACACATATAACTAACAATCTCCCACTTGCACTAGGGCCATCTGTTGTAGTATCCTATACACAACAATCAGCAGTGGTTGAAGTATCTCATACTCAACCATCCCATAAAAGTCTCTCCTGGTAATAGGCCTTCGTGAGTGGATCCGCCGTGTTGTCCTCTGTAGTCTACTCTCCTGACCTCGATCTCCCTGGAGATCAACCATCTCCATGATCAAGTGATACTGCCTAAGAATATGTCTGGATCACTGATGGGACAGGGGTTCCTAGGCTAAAGCCACAATTCCATTGTCACACAATGGTAGGAACGAAGTTCATCTCATGAACTAATATATATCCAGACTTCCTCTTTGGTAGCATCCTTGGTAGCAATGTATCCAGCCTTTATCATCTAGTTTGTCACGATATCTATCTTGGAACTCTTCCAACATACCGTCCCTCTACTGATGGTAAAAACAATACCTGTAACTGACATTCAGTCGTCCTTACCACCCTGGAAGCTATCCAGTGATTCTCCCCAGGATCGATTGATACCATCTTACTACACCTAGTGAGAATCCTAACATCCACTTAGATCTATCTCATAGATCCAAAACCCAGGATTTAGGAGGTATCACCTTGATCCTATATGGAGAATCCTTGTGATAAGAGGAGATTGACCGAGTATAGCATGGGAAACTTCTTTCCTATCAAGAGTATGTCATCCACGTACAATACGAGGATCACCACCATACTCCCTACAATCCTTTTTTTTATATACATGGTTCATCTACCATTTTGATGAAGTCAAACGCTTTGACTATCACATCAAAACAAATGTTCCAACTCCGCGATGCCTGTTTTATCCTATAAAGCAACTTGCACACGTTTCCGCTGCTCCCACTGTTTACGAAGCCCTCTGGCTGTGTACTTATAGACGCTCTCTTCTAAATCTCTATTTAGAAAAGCATTCATGACACCCAACCGCCAGATATCATAGTCATGGTATGTAGCAATGGCAAGTAGGATCCGGACGGACTTAAGCATAGGCACCGGAGAAAAGGTTTCATCATAATCCACACCTGGTCAGTGACGAGAACCTTTTGCAACAAGCGTTAGCTTTGAAAGTCTCAACTTTTCCATGTACACTAAGTAATCTTCTTAAGATATACATGTTTCTGATGGGGATTTAACCCTTCAGATATAGCAACCAAAGTCCATACTTTGTTAGTGTATATAGATTCCATCTCAGATCGCTTAGCATCCAGCCATTTACAGAGTCCCCACTCTTGATGGCCTGCTCGAAACTAGCTGGGTCATCATCTCATGATGCAATCATCGCTCCCACTGTCATAGAGAAAACTGAAGTATCTCTCAGGTGGGTGAGGAACCCTACCAGATCGACGGAGAGGCTGAGGTTCGTCGGGAACTATTGAATCCTCCGGTTCTCCCAAATCATCAGCTGTAGTTTGTATAGCTGGAACTCCTTCCAGTTCTACCTCATGACCACTAATTTCTTCACAAGAAATTCCCTTTCCCAAAGGTGGCATGCTGAGAAACAAAACACTTTTTGTTCCTCGGTGCGGTAGAAGATATTCCCTTGCGAATGCTTGGGATATCCAACAAACTTCCATAGAACTGACCTTGCCTCGAGCTTGTCCGGATTTTTTTCTTTTAGACATAGGTCGGACAACCCAAAATCTTAACTTTCTTAAGAGATGGGCTTTTCCCACATCATATTGCATATGGAGTGGTAGGCACCTGATTTGATTGAAACCCTATTCAATAGCTATGCAGCTTCCCAAGTGCATAACTCCCAAAAGGAAATAGGCAACTCAGTAGTACTCATCATAGAGCACACCATATCACATAGGGTGCGATTGCTCCGCCCCGATACACCACCGTGTTGTGGTGTATACGGAGGAGTAATGCTGAGAGAGAATCTCATTCGCCTTTAGAATAGTCCAGGAATTCCGTGCTCATGTATTCTCCTCCCTGATCTCATCATAGGACATAATAATTTTACCCGTTTTGGTTCTCTACTTCTAACTTATATTCTTTGAATTTCTCAAAAGCTTCAGACTTGTGAATCAACAGGAACATATGTCCGAATCTTGAGAGATCATCAGTGAATGTAATGAAGTACAAAGAACCAGTCCTGGCATGTGTAGACAGGGGACCTACATACATCATCGTGTATCAATCCCAAGAGTTCATCTAACTCTTTCTCTGTTTCTAATAAACGGAGCTATGGTCATCTTATCTTTGTGACATGACTGGAAAGTTTCACAAGATGTAAATTCAAACTGATTTAAATATGCATCTTTATGTAACTTAGCTAGTCGGGTCTCATTGCTATGACCTAGTCTATAATGCCTCAAGAAGGATTCGTTCATTTCTGAACTCTTCCTCTTGTGTGTGTTTTGTACGTTAAGAATTGTGGTTTGATTTAGAACGTATATGCTTTTAGATAACGTGCCTGAACCGATCAACTCTTGATATAGGAAATGTTCAAAACATTATCCAACAATACAAAATTATATCCTTCTTTACTAAATAAAGAGACTGATATGATATTGTATATCAGGTTCGGTATCTAATAACATTCATTCAGAATCAATGTATTTGGTAATACAGGGTAATAACTGCCAACAACTTGGCTGCAACACTTGCACCGTTTCCAACTTTTGAAACTTATCACCCTTTCTCAGTTCTCTACCTATCTGTAACCCATGTAACATATTACATATGTGGGATCCTGATCCGGTATCTCATACCCAGGACGTAAAGGAAACTGAGAAACGGTTCTCTATATTGAATACACCCTAAGAAGATGCATCATCATGCACTTTCTTCGTTCGGGCGGCACGGGAATCCTGGTAATCCCCTATTTCCTGCTCGGTCTTATAACAGTTATAAGTTGGAGCGGGACCAACGTTCCCCATCTCAGTATAACAAGCGGGTTCAGTCAATACATCCGTATTATTATCTTGATTAAGGCGTGACATGGTCGCTACCTGGAGAGAGAGAGAGAAGAAAACACTCAGCGTATGCTCTTGCAAGATTAGATTGGTTATAATTTTATCTAACCAGGATGGCTCCCACTGTTTTAGTCAAATCTACCTTCAAACCATAAAAGGTAAGAGTAGCCGGGATTAATTACACCCTACAAGTTCGCTAATCTTTCGGCCAGGCCAGTGCTGGTACTTTGAGGGAGGTTCCCCGTGCTTTCGCATGGACCTAATTAAAATAAAGCTCGTTTTCCCAGGGGCGTAACCCCGTTGACACCTTTCTAGACACCTACTTGATCGGCTAATCGTAATGTGTAAAACTCTCCCAGGAGTAACTCTTACTCGCAGTGGGTATCGGGATCCAACTATCTCATAAGAGGTATGCAATCTCATTGTAAATTTCAACACTTGAAATTACCGATAATATTTTGCCGCTAGCAACTTATGACCTTGGCTAAGGTCAACGAATCATAAGCGCCAGTCAAGTTCAACCCATCATTTACCGATTGAATTAAACCCACTCGGACGACCCTTAGCTAAAGTCAACAAAGTCGCACGACTACCCTAACTCAATCGCATCATATGCTTAGCAGATAAGCACTAATTAGCTACCGCACGCTACGCCTTGGCTAAGGTCAATAAACGTAGCACGAATACTAACTAGTACTTATCTGAAATGACAGAGGGCTACGACAGGTTTTTAAGAAAACCTTTTGCGTAATGAACTTGATATCGTCGTAGAATCGAGTGATTTAAAATGGAGTGTTTTGAGGCTTTTACTAGTTTTGCTAAAGAGGTCACTCCCGGTGAAAGGATCTCGGCTCTTTCCTTATCGAATAAGGTGCAGGATATTTCACAAATACCACTATGCAAAGCAAAAACTATAAAAGCAATCAAAAGACAAACCGAGTTTGTAGCATCTATTAGTTTCGCTAAAGAGGTCACTCCCGGTGAAGAGATCTCGGTTCCTTCCTTATCGAATAAGGTGCTGGATATTTTATAAGGAATACCGCTATGCAAAGCAAGAACTAGAGCTATCAGTTTTCGAGACAAGTTTCTACAACATCTTTAGGTTGCTTTTATTTCATTAATCTTATTAATGAAGTGCCATCATTTTAAGTTACCTAAACATCACAGATAAATACAACGTACGCTTATGTCATCCGCATTCGCCTCGATGTCCCCTCATGCACCGTTAGGTTAGGTAACTAACGGCAGAGCGGGGCAGGGCTAGCGCGGGTGTAAAACATAAGCAACGCCTATATAATATATCACATATACTATATCCAGTATCTATCTCAACATATACAGTGATCACATCACAGAATATCGCAGCATAACACAACATATGAAATATTGGATATACTAGGATTTCCGAGTTTTATTTTAAGCCTATATAAAACACGGATTCCACGGTCGTAATGAATAGCCAAACCCACATCCCTAGACGCCTACGAGAGCGGCAAGCAACCCTGCCAATTCTAGAGTTAGGAGACCCGGTCTCGACGCCTCGAGATGGTCTCCTACTAGACCATAGAACCCGGTTACTTGTGCTCCCCGCCTTGGGTCTATCCTAATGCGAAAAAGTAAATAATATACAATGGTGACATCATCCTCAACCCGGAAGTGCCCCAATAAAAGAATATTACATACAAAGAATTTTACATGAATGAAAATAAAAACTTTCATCTCACATAAAACCCCCGACTATTCAAAACACGACGATCCAATATAACATATCACAGCAACACATAACATCACATGTCATCAACGTAAGTAAATATGCGTATCCCAATTATCGTTGACATATAGCAACGAAACCGGCGATACACCACATATTACACTTACGGTGGCAGAAAAGAAAGTGAAAACTACAACAGTTGGAATCCGCAACCACCTTAGACATCACATGCCTAACCAAATGAATTCCTTAGACATCACATGCCTAACAATTATAAACCTCGCATTTTAGTCTCGATCTCGAAAACACTTTTCAATATCAAGTCGGGAAATTCAACAAGATTCCCGACATCCTGATCGAATGCTCGTCGGAAACTTTAGTAGACGGCCGCACCCCCCGATACTGTCAACGAAGTGCACTAAGGCGGAACACCGCTGCCGCGAGCACCCGAACGGATGCTTTTGGCGACGGGGTTCTCCTACAGTCACTTGGTCGGGGCTATGGGGCGTGGCTATCTAATAAGGTTACCTGGTGAGTATCCGCGTACACTACGTGATTGCGACGAACTTTTGATCACATCAAAATTCCATGGCAACCGATCAAATGAGACTAAATTACTATATTTATAACATTCAAATTAGTTATCTCATAACTACTTGTGGATTTCAAATATTGTATCCCATCACATGATACCCGGACGACGTTAAACTTTTCGATCGATTCATCAAAGTCCCACAATTTCCCGGCAGCTCAACACTTGAGCACAGTTTTAATAATACCCAGAATATGCCACAGTACCTATGCACCAGCCGTAGAAGGGCAGACCCAAGCCTCACTTATGTCGCTATGGAACTACGGCAAACCCTAGGGTATGACCGCGGTTCCGCAATCCAAAAAAGTTGAGTTAGGGTTTCATTCTTCTAGAGGGTTCATAGAATCACTTGCATGTTTTTCCGAATACGTTAAACTTGGGAAAATGGGTTTTTGATAATCGTTCGAACTTTTAAACTTCGCCTAGACAATATGTGAATAACCCGAAACAATGTTAAAACTACGAATATGAAACACTCCGAATTGCTTATAGTGTAAGATTGCATCGCATGCAAAATTAGCAAAAACAAACAACACCTGAAACATCAAACCCAAGTCACTGGAACACAAAAAAAATTTCAGGCAATTCCATGCCAAAGTGGCCGGCCACAACATGTATGATCTAGGCCAAATCCGAGCAGAACCCCTTGAAATTTTTTCTGTGTTCATGATATATCCCATTTAACACTCTGTACTTGTTTAAAAAAAATTTTGACAATATTTTAAATTCGACAGAAACTAAATTTTGGCGTTTCAAGTTTCGGAGTATTTCGGTTTCATAATCTTAACAAAATCCGTCTAAATTTCTAGCATGTCTCTTATACCACTGCAGGGTTCCCTATTTTGCAAAGTGTTTGCAGAGAAAACTTAGTTTTATTAGGATAATTGTGATGGCTCCTTTGATTTGACCATAAGCTTGTCACAATTAATGCTAAGCAAAATATCTAGTGCTCAACAAAAATATCTAAGTCAACCATTGTCACGACCCGAAAGAGCACGTGACTGGCCCTTGAACCATATGAAGTCTATAGGATTCCATCTGACCCAAGTAAGCCAAAAGCCCAGAAATCTAAAACCATTTTAAGGAGTAAGGAAACATGTTTTGAAGTCAAGCTTTTTAAATAACTAAGCCGAATATGCATTTTTTAAAATGTGTAGTCTTTTCTGAAAAATTCGGCAGAGTTTCCTTTGTAAAAACTGGCCCCGAACGGGGTACAACAAGAATAATATATAAATGCAGTGATAAAAGGCATCCCCAAGCGGGAGCTAGCTCTTCGTCAATCGACGGTCACAACCACGCAAGCAATAGAATATACAACGCCAAAGGGCGAGGATCAAAACTAAAAAAGAAACTCAAAACAGCCAGAAAACCGTAATACTACAAGCGCGACTCTAAGGTCGAAATAATACAACACTGTTTTCTAAGTCTGAAACAATATACAAGTTTTGGTTGATGGAATTTCTAGATACAATGAATAATAAATGTACAATGGTGGTTCTGATACAAAGAACCCACCTACCCAAGCGAGTCACCCATATAGAAGCAGTGTGCCAGAAAAGCCGCTATGGAATCTGTACGGCAAAACCTGCAAGAACTGTGGCACAACGGGGGTGAGTTGCCAACTCGTGAATAGAAAATATCTACAAGCAGAGATCGAATGTATGACCCATCCTAGGTCAAAACGATCAGATATAAATAAACCTCAATATGAATAAATCTGAAGCATGCTAAACTGCCAATGAAATCTCTATACATGAGTTTAGTGCCAAGTGCTCGTGTCAGTGCCTCAAGAAATAGCATATCATAAATATGAGGTATGATCAATATAATCAAATCTGCATGTACGTGGATCCCATCCACTCATCACCCGATGATAATAAGCATTATTCATGTAAATGTCATAAAGCATATGCATGGAAAATATGAGGATATATCCAAAAGCATGGAACCAGAGTGCCTAGCATCGACACTCGAAAACATCATGAAAACTTGTGCCTAGCAACGGCACGTAAATCCTCACATACCGGGCATCCGTCAGTCCAGGTCAGCCCACTCTCTCATATATCGGGCATCCGTCAGTCCGGGTCAGCCCTCTCTCAATATATCGGGCATCCGTCAGTCCGGGTCAGCCCTCTCTCAATATATCGGGCATCCGTCAGTCCGGGTCAGGCATCCGTCAGTCCGGGTCAGCCCTCTCTCAATATATCGGGCATCCGTCAGTCCGGGTCAGCCCTCTCTCAATATATCGGGCATCCATCAGTCCGGGTCAGCCCTCTCTCAATATATCGGGCATCCGTCAGTCCGGGTCAGCCCTCTCTCAAAACCAGAAATATCATAGAAACAACATATCTCAATGCGCAAATCAGAAAGCATGATGCATGTGACATATAAATGAAATGCAAGTAACAATATATCCTGCAGCATGGAATAATAGTATGCGCATATAAGGTCATGTCCTGATGCAACAGTACTACAGTGTAGTGACATGGCAATTATCGATGATGAAGTGTGTGAGCCGACGAACAGTGTACGTGGAACATATGCATCATCGATAATGGTATTGGTGTCCTAGCAGCATGATAATAATATATCAATAAACACAAGTAATGCAATGCAAATAGCATGAATATGCGGAATCGAATAATCGACGCAACAGTAAAGAATCTACCTCAATAAATATATCATGTAGCCTTGCCTTTTGAAATAAGACGAATCAGGGTTTTTAGTAAAATAAGGGCTACGGTGTTTAAAGAGAAGATGCGTTGTTTGAAAATATCCGTAGAATCCCTTTTTCCTATCCTTAAAATATCCCCGATTCGTTAGTTTTGAAATAGGTATGAGTCGGGTCTAGTCTAATGCCTACTATGCGAACTACGGACCCAACTATCAAGCCAAACAGGAGGGGTATGAAAACCACCTAAAGCTAAGTCGATATATATACATATAAATATAATAGTCGGTGATCCCGCCTCAATAGTATCACAACGTTATAATATCCTCGAGTCATGAGCGCGGATCTATCATCAATATAGGCTCGTACGGTAAATCGTCGTACGGCATCCCAATAGCGGGGTACGGTCAATATCACATTATCTTATCACATATCAGGTATCACTATCATCATATCACATAATCTAGGGTACAGATCTAAGTCTAGTACAATCGATACCATCTATATAAGTATGAATGCGGGGTAAAACACATGCCCAAAGGCCCGCTAAAGCATCCTGTCGTATTTCCCATACGAAACCTGTCATATCGCCGATCTCACGGCCTCAAATCGAATCACATCGACTCAACCCACATCCAAGCACTATCCATAATCCAGTATATGTACACATAGTCCCATACCCATGTGAACACATACAAACATATATTCCCATATACACATGCGAAAGAAAGTATGTATGCAAGTGCGTGCGTGCGTGTGTATGGGTGCAACCCCTACTCTTAGGGTTTCGCACTACACTAAACCAATCCATCTTATCATCAATAATCTCAAGAACATATAATAAATATATGTGTGTATACGTATTCGTATACATCACCACGGACTGCGGGGGTGCTATACGCCATCCACCCGACTTCCCCCGTAGATATAATCTACTCACTTGGTCTTCGCTTGCCGAAATCGATGACGCCGTGCTTCTTCGCCTCGGAATCCTTGCGAGGGTACCTAAAATAATAAACAGTCGCAATACGTATTAAAATCGAGGCAGAAAACCGATACAGCGCACAGTATGCTCATAGGTTGGAACCTATGGCCTAAACGTGCAAATCAATCAAACAATCCCTGTTGTCGATGTACGAACACCCGACAACCAAATACAAATCCAAATATCAATAAAGTGCATTTTAAAATATGGAAAACATCGCCTAAAACACACTAAAATGCTCCCAGATTTTCCCCAGGTGACAATTAGCCAAAACTGCATATAGGAGGGGTCTAATTTTGTGCAAAATGAGCCCTGGAACAAAAATCAACCCATTCCCCTCTACTTTGGCCGCAAATTGCGGCCAGAATGATTAAATCTGTGGCCTAGGGTTTGAATTAGGGGCTCGGGTCTTGGTGGTAGCTTCCTAGATGCCTGCACGACTCACTGTCAGCTCAATTTTATTTTAGGGGTCTCGGGGTGATAGCAGATTCCTAAAACCTTCCCAGATTTCACAATAACTCCGATATCGGTTTTCTAAATCCGTATTCCGGGTTTCAAATCTCAGGTTTGGGTCTCAATTCCATCACTAGGGTGTTTTTGCAGCCTCCACTAAGCTCAATTCACACAACAACTCACAATTTTCCTCAAACCCTAACTAGCTTTCCTTTAAGTCCACAACACCACCCGATATCGATTCAATTTTAACATAGGGGTATAAGTAATGCAAAAACTAATCTAATGATCCAGAAATTACCTCATTTGGCAACTCAAGAATTTTCTTGAGTTGCCTCAAGTTGCCAAAATCCTTGCTTTCTTGGTCCAATGTGTAGATCTTGGGCTTGTGCATCTTTTTAATGAATGGAGATTGGGTTTTGGAATTGTTTTTGAGGTGATTTGGGACTTGAAGAGGGGAGGGTGAAGAGGGAGAGGCAGCAGCTGAAGGAGAAGAGGAGGAGGGAGAAGAAATGGTAAAGGAAAATGGCTAAGTCAACACTAACCCTTCTCTTTTCTCTCTCACCCATACCTACTACCATATTCCCTTTTCTTTTCTTTTCTTTTCTTTTCCCTCTAAATCATTTCTCACTCAAATAGTAAACCCAAACAACATGGTAGAAAATAAAACACAAGTGTAGAAAAATGATATGTGCATGTTTTGCACAAAACACCTCCAAAATCCGATTAGCGATTTTTAATCGCGATTATCACTAAATTAGTGTCAAACTAATCACAAAAACTTAAAAATGGCATAATCCCATAGAATACCCTATTTTGGAATTTTCCATAATTTTTCCAAAATTTTCCCCATTTATTTGTATTTAATTAAACCGAAATATTAAAATATTCATTAAAATAATATTAAATTATAAAAATTCCCAAAAATAATATTTTATTATTTTGAAATGTTACAACCATAGTCAACAAAGTCAAATGGTCAAACCAATTAGGCATGACACAATTATCTTTAATAAAAATTAGTAAACAATTTCCTCCACCTCATAATGGTTTTAATCAAGTCAATGGTCAAAAACCCTAATGAGGTGTCTCTTTTTATGCCCCTATCATCCGTATATACATACCCGCATCCGTGTTCCGAGAAACACGAATACAATGAGACTAAACCAACCCAACAATCTAATACTAGGATCCGGCTTAAACCAAAGTCCACTAGTATCAATCGTCCGAACATCATACGTGCACAAGTACGCGTATGTGAACGAACCCTGTCGTAAAACCATACGACCTCTACATCATTTCTCCCGAAGCTGGGAAACCCTCTGTGTGGGACTCTAAAGACTCGACACTACGCTGGCAGTGGGTTTAACCACAGGCCGCAAGCGGTACTAGCTGTACGTAACGGTCCCCAAGTAGATGTCGATAAGAAGGCCGATGGGGAAACCCATCCGAACTCCTACTAAGCCTGTCTGTGGCAATCTCCGTATAGTCCGGTCTGTTCGTCTAAGAGTATCGCATATCGGGCCTAGGGGCGGTAAATGTCAGGCCCCTAATAGCGGTATAAGTCGTGTCGGAGTGTACCCCAGAACACCCTGAGAAACTACTGGAATACCTACCTGTAAATCTCACTTTCCCTGGCCAAGGACTTTGTGTAATGGCTCTCCAAACACAGCGCGACATCAACCCCCAATACCGAGAGAGACGGATCCTATCTAACCGCCACTGCCTCCATGTGCTTCGGGACTGCACCCAACTACTACCTATTTGCATGACTCAATAAAGTCGTGGTAGGGTAGTAATCTAAGAACAGTGGGAACACACTTGAGGCGAAGCAGCAGTGTCAAGTCAACGGACTAAGCTGTACTCATATCACCTGGGAACTGCTACCTGACGATAGATATAGTACCAACCAACAGTTCCCAATGAGTCATGTCCGGTATACTCGTAACCTAACGAGCACCTGCATACTATCTCCAGTACGACGTACTAATGGCTGTGGGACAGACCATCTCCCCTGCTGGGATGAGAAGCGTATACACTAGTCTACTCCGGAGTACCGATGCCCCGTCTCGATAATCCTACGACTAGGGACCTGTAAAAGGATGCTTGTAGACTACCCAACCCCCACTAGTGTGACTGCCATCACAACGCTGGTAGTCAAGCAAAGATCCTAAGGGCTCTATCAATATGTATTAGCGATATGATAAAAGAAACATACACACATATTAAGATAGATACAAACCAAGTAGCATACTACTATATCGAGCAAGACCGTCATAAATCCGTGTATATATCCCAAGCTTCCATAATATAATATACAAGCTAGTACTATACAATAATGGCCTCTAGGGCATATTACACTAACAATCTCCCACTTGCACTAAGGCCATGTGCTGGCATATTGTTCATACCAGAATATTGCATTTATTAGCGCCCACTCTTATGCTCGTTTGTTTATAGGTAGGTGCTTTTAATCCGTGTTTGCTACATATTTACAGGCTACAGGTTCCTAGTCCAAAATAACACAAATGATACAAAATTTCCACTGTTATGCCAAAATACAGAACATCTGTTGCCAACAGATAAAGCCGGGTTCCGGTCATCCGTATCCGTCCAGTGCCGCGTATCAGTTCCAGAGACAGGACATATGACAGTGGCCATTCGTGTCTGGGACAAGTACAAAGCACGAGGGAGGCAGCACAAGAATCAATGGGTGTGCGGAGCTCGAGGGAGAAAGGTCAAATCAATCAAAAGTGAAGCTATGTTTGGACTGTGCAGATCTGAAGAAATTGTGAAAGCATTTTGCAATTTGGGACATGTAGAACAACATAAGATAGCAACACAGGGAAACCCCAAAAATACGAAGAGCCAACTCCTCCTAATGGCCGCGGATCCGCGGCCAACATGGCGACTCGGCCGCGGATCCGCGGCCGAGTTAACTCGGTGGCTGCTAATACTTTGGGGGCAGTTTGGATATTTATTTAGGGCCAGAATATTGCCCTAGGGTTTCAGCACGCAGCCTATAAATAGCCCAGTTTTGTGCCAAGCCAAGGGTCTTCTTCATGTCTTCTTCCCTCATCTCTTTTTGTAGGATTTAGTTTAGCTTCTCCTTCTTCTTCATTCTTTCCTCCATGAAAATTGTAGTGAGAGCTTTTTGAGTGGAAGATCAATGAAGATGAGGGTTATTTTTATCTTGTCTCTTTTATTTATTGTCTTGTAATTTCATTATCTTGTATTGTAATTTTATTATTTGTTGTTAACTAGTTGTTGTTATTTCTTTTCTTGTTCT
This sequence comes from Agapanthus africanus, assembly GCA_030015575.1. Lineage (NCBI taxonomy): Eukaryota > Viridiplantae > Streptophyta > Magnoliopsida > Asparagales > Amaryllidaceae > Agapanthus > Agapanthus africanus. Next base: position 291,822,925 of record CM057350.1, read on the forward strand.
CTTTTCTTTTCTTCTTTTATCCATATTTTCAAGCGATGATACTTGACGGAGTTCCTTACTAAGGTGAGGACCCAAGAGTTAGCTTGCTTCACTTGTAAAATTGTATTTTCCTCTTTTCTTCCTTCGTGTTTTATTTTCTTTTCTTTTATGATATGTGAATAATTTCCCTCTTGTTAAGACTAAGGAAGGTGGTATGAGGGACGGAGAAATCCCTTGTGCTTCTCTTCGCCAAACATCTTGAAACGAACCCCGACCAAACAAACGCAACACCCTCACTTAGGCGCGCTATACGTGACATATAGCCGCGACCTAAGTTGAGAAGTCTTTTAAGCGCACTACAACGTGACATGCAGTTGTGACTTAATTGGATACATGGTTGCGGGTGTTTGGCCGAGGGTTGGAAATAAGCATATTTAGCAGACAGACAAGGGGCAGTAGGAATGGATTTAGCGTTGGAAAGCTCGCTTAAACTCGCAAATCCCATTCCTATGTCCTCCTAATCCCCGCTACTTTCGATTATCCCAACATCGTTTTAAGAATGGCAAAAGATAAGCACAAGACTAATCCTAACTCTACTAACCAACCTTAACCTTAACAAGCTTACTTGAACATAAATATGAATACTTAGGATAGACTTGAACATACATATACACATTCTTTATTGACTCGTCTAAAACTCGAACGGACATACAACCATCTCCCTGTGACCGACCCGTGCTCAACCGGCTAGCTGCAAAGCGACACCGTCCTGATCGCGATTATAACTTTAGAACTTTGAACATCCGACACGCCAAAAGCGTGCGATCACATATCGCAGACCTATCATCTCGAATAGCCTCTCGAACTGCGTCTGAGGGATGGCCTTTGTGAATGGATCTGCAGTGTTGTCCTCTGTAGCAACTCTTTGAACCTCGATCTCCCGACGATCCACAATCTCCCTGATCGGGTGATACCGCCTCAAGATGTGTCTGGACTTCTGATGGGACCCAGGTGTAAGTCCGCGGTGGTGCCCCGGCCGTCGATGCGACGCCGGAAACGCGGAAACAAAAACTTTGCAAACTAGCAAACCGGCACCACCGCGCACTTTTATCCCGGATCGGGCCATTAACCTAGCTACGAGCAAAATACAAGATGGGTAGAGAAGTATACCAAGCGATCCGTGTCCTTCGGTCTTCGTCTCCACTCCGATCTCCCGCGAAATCTCCGTCCGTCACGACCTCGTCGGAAAAGGGAACCACGTAGCCGGATTCGTTTACGGGCTCCCACCTTTGGACCGAGGCAACTCGGGCGCGAAGTTGGCTAGCCGACGCGTCCAAAAGATGCTGTAGACTAGTGTAGAAACTATTATCTCATTGGGGTGAAGTTGCCTTTTGATAGAGAAGAGAATGAAAGAACTTTGGAGAGAGGTTGAGAAATTAGCAAGCATGCAAATGAGATATGAATAATTCCCTCATCAAAAATGAACTTTCTCTCTTTCTCACTCTCTACCAAGAATGGCCGGCCCCTCATCAAAAAAATGGGTGGAGAAAAAAGGAATGAATATCACAATAAGAAAAGTGAAGATAAACATGGAATCAAGTCACACCCATTTCTTATCTCAAGTCATATACAACTCTCTTCACATTAATGCAAAAGAATGATGCAAAGAGAATCTCATGATGATGGTCATATCATAATCCACAAAAGCAAGAAACCCCCTCCACTAATGTTATTTGCAAACTTGCAAATAACCCCCTTCGATCGGAAAGTCCGGCCGGGAAGGAACAAAGAAAAACCGGCCGGAACGGAATGCAAACTGGAAACTTCAGAAAACTAATCCCGTAATTAATTACAGGAAAACCCCGCTACTGCAAATACATGCCCGCATTTGTATTCCCACTGAACACAAATGCAAAGAGACAATATCTACACTATCTAATACTAGGATCCGGCTTAAGCCAATGCCGGCTAGTAAAAACCGTCCGATCACGATCCGTGCAATACCGCACGTATCTGATCAAACCCTTCCATATCTCTATACGGCCTCTACAGCGTTTCTCCCGAAACCTGAGTAACTGTGTGTGTGGTGGACTCTAAAGACTCGTCAATACTATGGCTGTGGATTTAACCACTAGCACGTCAGAGGTATCAGCCATACGTGACGGGCCACCAGCTATTGACCAAAGGGGACGTCGATGAGCGAACTCATCCTGACACCCTACTGAGCCTGTCAGTGACAATATCCGTACACTCCGGTCCGTTCGTCAATGAGTATCGCATGGCGGGCCTAGGGGGTTGGTAAAAGTCAGACCCCCAATAACGGTACAAGTCGTGTCGGAGTGTAGCCCAGAACACCCTGAGATACTACTGGAATACCTACCAGCAAATCTCCTGCCTTGGCCAAGGACTTTTCATGTACTGGCTCTCCTAGACACAGCGCGACCTCACCCCCAATACCGGGAGAGACGAACCCCTGAAGATCCGCTCACTGCCTCCATGTGGCTCGGGACTGTACCCAACTAAAACCTGTTTTCACGTCTCCTTTGAGCGTGGTAGGGTAGTAATCAAAGCACAGTGGGAACTCTCACGAGACAAATGACGATCTCAGGTCGATGAACTAACCTGTACACATGTCACCAGGGAACTGCTATCTGACGTCTGGTATAATCCCAACTAGCAGGTTCCCGGCGAGTCCTGTCCGGTGTACTCATAACCCAATGAGCACCTGTATACATCTTAGGTGAACCAACTGACACCAGTGGCTTGTGAGACCGGCCACCGCCCCTCGTCGGGGTCTCGACTGTATACACTAGTCTACTCTGGAGTATCGATGCCCTGTCTCGAAACTCCCACGACTAGGGACCTTTTAAGGATGTGCTTATAGACTCCAGCTCTCACGTATATGATCGCCCTCATACTGCTGGTAGTCAAGCAAGAATCCTAGGGGCTCTATCAACGTGTAATAGCGACTCGTAAGGTCACCTAAAGCAGTACACGATGATAAAGATAAACCAGATAGCATACTATCATCTCGAGTAAGACTGTCCTACCGGCATAGGTCCTCCTCAATCATTGCAATCACGTGCCTGTGATCCAATAATTGACTCTGAGGGCACTATATCCAACAATCTCCCACTTGCACTCAAGGCTAATTATTGCGATGTCGCATACTCACAGCCCGTGTGATACCGAACACCCAACTCCTCTACTGGACAGTCTCACAAAGCTCGTTTGCGAAACTATTGCGTTCGAGGAATAGCCTCAGTGAGTGGATCCGCTATGGTTTTTCTTTCTATGTCTCTCTTTATCTCAAGTTCATGGAGAAAGCCATCTCCCAAAATGAGCAATACCTGTCTTAGAATGTCTGGATGTCTGATGGGACCTAGCTCATAAATGAACTCCAAATCCAAACTTCTTAGACTGTATCGTCAACTGAACTTAATCAGTATCCTGCGCCATGCCTTCCCTCAGTTTCCACCTGGACCACCTGTCCAAAATACTGCCCCTCATCAGAGGGAAAACTATAACTCTGACAGCCACTCTGTCATCCATGTCACCTTGGAAGCCTGGAATGATAACCGTCTCCTAAAGGAGGCTGTCGTTATCATATCCCTAGAACATCCACTTATGTTCTAAAACTGCTTCCGACTGTTTCTCCAGGATTGGATCAATATCAACTTATTGCATCTATTGCAGGAATAACATCTGGTGTGGTACTGGACATCTTATGATCAACTCAATTGCCTAAGAGAGTGATCTGCCAATCATGCGCATCCCTCTCCCCTTTAGTCTGTAAGACACCTTTAGAGAGGGTGACTCCATCACCTACAGGTATACTACCATGCCAGGAGTCGTCCATTATAAATACTCATAGAATGCTGTCTAAGTACCCAGATTGGGAAACCACCCAAATCTAGATCTAAAACCATAGATCTAGTAACCAGAATGTCTGATATAATATCCAAGTCCTGTGGAGAAACCACTGTGTGACGACCAAACTATAACCGATCGTAGTATAGAAATATCACTTCCTACTCTGTGTATGTCATCCAAATACCAGGACATCACACCCTACTACCTTCTTAACAGATCCATCCCTTATTCTGATGAAGTCAAACCTATGACTGTCACATCAGAAATAGATGATCTATCTCCGCTATATCTGCTTTAGTCTATAAATAGACATAAGCCATCTGTCCACCACGGCTTCCGCTGCTCCCACTGACCACGACAACCCTCTGGCAGAGTCATATACACGTACACTTCTAAAGCAAGTTTAGAACGACGCTATACTCATACTCCTGCCGGGTCTCACAGTCTGGAACAACAGCAATGGCAAGTCTGGGTAAACAAGAACCTCCCTGCCACCGTCCTTGAGCATACCGAAGTACCTCTCGAGTGCCTAAGGTTACCCACTTTATCTGCGGAGTGGCCAATGGAATGTCAAACCAGATTGAATCTTTAGGTTCTTTATCAAATCTTCAGTAATCGTTTGCGGTTCTGGAATCACTTCCAGTTCTACCATACTCCCACTACTGTTTTCTGAAAAAATCCATTTTTTATTAAAACTGTGGCGAGTCAAGAACAATATCACTATTGATCTTCCAGATGGTAGAAAGTCAACCCTCGTCATAGCCCGGGTCAACCCACAAACAACCATTACTGAAACGTGCCTTGAGTTATCCGGAGTCTGGTTTTAAGCATAAGCCGGACAACTCCCCGTATCTTAACAATGTCAAGATATGAACTGTTCTATATCCAATACAGGAACAGAGGCACTGATTTAATTGAACCAGATTCAAATCATGCAGCTGTCTCCAGTGCATGTCAACTAAATGGAAGAGAGGCCGATCAGCGTTACTCAACTTAGGAGTACTTCCAATTATGAGTAACCTGAAAGAGAAGCAAGTTCTCTTAATCATTACTATCAAATGAATACCATTCACAAGTATCTACATCTTCGATCACCTTGAAGAATCCCGATACTTGCAATACCTGGTTCTCTACTTTAATCTTATACTTATAACTTCTCAAAACTTAGACCCTGTGTTTCTACGAAACACCTGTCTAAGAACTAGAGAAGTCACAAGTAAACAGAATATAGTACGAGTACCTACCCCTCTGTCCTAATGGACACTGGACAATATACAATACTCTGTATAAGTCCCTTGAGTCAAATGACTCATTCACTGTGTGTCGTAGGTTGAAAACTGTACTATGGTTAAGAAGAATTACACCGCTGTTCAATGCTCCTTACCTAACCATCCACTGATATAGGTAAATGTCATAGACATAATTTCAAAAAGGTACATCTCACTCTATAAAAATAGACGTACAGATATATCAATTTGAAATTGGTGCATAACCGCGGATATTCAAAACCAAATATTAGCCGTCTGGCAAACAACCCAGGTGACTTCCTCAAATATCACCGATTACAACGAATCCCACTATAATGAGGATGATCACCCAATTCCCAATAACTTACTCCCACTCATCATCTGTAAAACCATACAGATGTGAGAATCTAACCTGGTAAATACATATCCTGGAGCAAGTGTCTAATTGGGAAATCCGTTTTCTTTTAACAGTACACAGTTAAACTGAAACATTGAAATGTTTCGATGCGGTATCCTGGTATTCCTAGTAATGCCTCTTCCATTATCCAGATTCACAACTGTAACCGTATAATTCTTTGCCATCTCTCCAAATCCCTTTATATGTCTTTAGTCATTACCTTCTGTACACCCCTTTAGGCCAATTGGTTTTCTTCCTTCCCTACCGTTCGGCACCAGCCTATGGTTTGGAAGAAGACTATCCAATAAGCATAATGGGTGTACTGTCCTAATCCTAGGAGCACTCGCAATGCGAGAGAAGGTGAAGATAAAAGACAACCGAATGAACTTAATTCCTATTTCTCCTGAACCAGGATCCATCCCCGAACTGGAACAAGTTCCTTTCGAGTTCGTATATAACCATACAATGGATTATCCAATAAACTTGGGATCTTCGTAGTGATACGGAGTGTCCTGGAGAAATACAAAGGTGATTTAGGATTGGCGAAGAAATACTTGGTTTGGTCGTGAATAGCAGTCGCAATTTACTTTGCCCTCTTACTAATCCCTTTCTTTTCCTTTACTTAATACCTTCTGTACACCGTTTAGGCTAACTGGTTTTCTTCATTCCCTACCGTTCGGCACCAGCCTAAGGTTTGGAAGAAGACTATCCAATTTGCGTAATAAGTGTACTATCTCCTAAGCCAAGGAGTACTCGCAATCTGAGAGAAGGTAAAAGGAAAAGACAACTGAATAATCCTATTCATTTTCTCCAGAACCAGAAACCATCCTCGAATTCCTTCGAGTTCGTATATAACTATACGATGGTTTTGTCCAATGGAAGTGGACGTTCGTAGTAATACGGGGTGTCCTGGAGATAAGGGTAAAAGTAGGAGTGGTAATGAGGTCTGCAACTCTGACAATCTAAAAGACAGTGTTAAGAAGGTTCGGTCAACTTAGTCTCTGAGTCATAGTCTAGGGTCGGGTCAATGGTCGCTGCCAAAGAGAGAGAGAAAAGAAACACTCAGCGTGCACTCTAACCTAGATCAGAATGGTCATCACTTTATCTAATCTGGAAACCTCCCACTGTAACGTCAAATTCTTCCCCAAACCTGAAAGAAGAATTAGCCAGGATCACCCGAGGAGTAAACCAACTCATTGGTGGGAATCGGGATCCAACTATCATCGCATGATAACGTGATGGAATCCGCTCACGTCATCACACTCCAGAAGGTATGCGCATATCTGGCAAGTTTCAGTTTCTTTAGAAACTCCCGATGTGGATTTTTGCCCCATGCTCTTATGACCTTGACGAAGGCCAACATATCATAAGTCACATGTCAAGTTCTACCCGTCATTATCCAGGTTAATTTGAACCCACCCGTACATACCCTTGACGAAGGCCAAAATAGTAGTACGACTGTCCTAAACCAACGCATCTATCTATGCTGCAGAAAAGTAACAAATAGCTACCATACACTATGCCTTGACGAAGGCCAACATACATAGCATGAATACTAAGTGCTACCGTTCTGAAATGACGGAGGGCTACGAATGGTTTCTGGCAAAAACCTTTAACGTAATGAACTTGATATCGTTGAAGGAACGGATAGCTTTAAAAAATATAGTGACGAAAACCTTTGCTAAAGAGGTCACTCCCGGTGAAGGGATCTCGGCTCTTTCCCCGTAGAATGAGATGCAGGATATTCCAACTGAACACCACGATGCAAAGCAAAAGTAATCGTCTATAGTGAAGTTATTGCCCTGACGCAAACTTTTGTTCAAGGGGTCACTCCCGGTGAAGGGATCTCGGCCCTTGCCTCGTCGACTGAGGAGCAGGATATTCCAACTGAATACCACTGTGCAAAACAAAAGAGAACGCCCTTGCATTAACAGCTTTTTGAAAAAGTGTTCCAACAACATCAGAATAGGTTTGTTTATCTTGCATTGATCCGAATCAACGCAGTCCCATCAATTGATCACACCACAAAGAACGAAAATAATGACGTACGTATATGCCATCCGCATTCGCCACTGGGTCCCGTCATCACCCGTTAGGTTAGCTAACTAACGACAGAGCGGGGACTGGACTAGCGCGGATGCAAAACATATACAACATCTACTAGTATATATATAATATATAATTTTCGCTCAAGGCGTGATAAAAAATGCAGCATCACAGAAATGTAACCATCATCATAGAACAATACAGATATCTGGGATCCCGGGTTTCAAAGAGCCGCTACTGAAACCCGACGTTCCCCTGGTCGTGTGTATAGCCTGTGGAATGAGATCCTAGACCCCTACGGGCGCGGCAAGTTACCCGCCAATACCTGAAGCGAGGCAGCCCCCTTCAACAATGTGAATGGACCACCCAGCACTTCACGGAATCCGGTAACTTAGGCACCCCTCCTGGGTCAACGTGTACCCCCTACGAGTGCGGCGAATAGCCCCGCCAGTTCTAGAGTAAAGCCCCCTCCGTCTCAAAGCCATGAGATGCGGGCTCGTTGCCCTCTAGAACCCGGCTATCCGTGCACCCCTCCGCAGGGTAATCCTAGTACAGAAAGTAAAATATACATACAACGGGTACATCGACCGCAACCTGGTCGTGCTCCAAAAGAATAATACAAACAGGCAGTGACGGCAGTCCACATGTCGGACGCTCGCCCCGCAATATCAAATGTACATATAAAACAGAACTGTACTAACATTGCATTCAGGCTATTCCCACGACCGATCCGCAACATCACAGCACAACACAGAACATCAACGTGAATGTCACGTTCGCAAATCCCTCTAAAAGGGCTATAGCAGATAGACTGGATTTACCGATCAAATGACATTCACGGTCGCAGATATAATGTAAATACTGTGAACTAGCATGTTTAAAATATCTGATTGAACAAATTTACCGAAGCAGGCCCCAAGCAGTACTGTAGCACTTACAGAAAATATGGGCCCAAAAATAATATCCCAAAACCCCTATTTCCAACTCAGAAGCAATCTGCAAAATTTTGGTCAAGTGATCAATCAAAAGCGCGGCGGAACCGCGGCCCAAGCATGGGTTTGGCCGCGGTTCCGCGGCGTTATGGTGAGATCTCGCGACCAAATTTTCACAGATTGCTTAGAGTTCCATGCACAGTATTCTGCAACAACCTGAAAAATTTTTGGAGCTAAAAAAAATTCGACAGAAACCAGTGCACTGAAAATACGGTTTTTGCGATTTTTGTTCGATCGGGTTTTAAACATACTAGAGTAAGCTAGGCATGGTTAATGGCGTGGCTCTGATACCATTGTAAGTCCGCGGCGGCGCCCCGGCCGTCGATCCGACGCCGGAAACGCGGAAACAAAAACTTTGCAAACTAGCAAACCGGCACCACCGCGCACTTTTATCCCGGATCGGGCCATTAACCTAGCTACTAGCAAAATACAATATGGGTAGAGAAGTATACCAAGCGATCCGTGTCCTTCGGTCTTCGTCTCCACTCCGATCTCCCGCGGAATCTCCGTCCGTCACGACCTCGTCGGAAAAGGGCACCACGTAGCCGGATTCGTTTACGGACTCCCACCTCTGAACCGAGGCAACTCGGGCGCGAAGTTGGCTAGCCGACGTGTCCAAGAGATGCTGTTGACTAGTTTAGAAACTATTATCTCATTGGGTTGAAGTTGCCTTTTGATAGAGAAGAGAATGAAAGAACTTTGGAGAGAGGTTGAGAAATTAGCAAGCATGCAAATGAGATATGAATAATTCCTTCATCAAAAATGAACTCTCTCTCTCTTTCTCACTCTATACCAAGAATGGCCGGCCCCTCATCAAAAAAATGGGTGGAGAAAAAAGGAATGAATATCACAATAAGAAAAGTGAAGATAAACATGGAATCAAGTCACACCCATTTCTTATCTCAAGTCATATACAAATCTCTTCACATTAATGCAAAAGAATGATGCAAAGAGAATCTCATGATGATGGTCACATCATAATCCACAAAAGCAAGAAACCCCCTCCACTAATGTTATTTGCAAACTTGCAAATAACCCCCTTCGATCGGAAAGTCCGGCCGGGAAGGAACAAAGAAAAACCGGCCGGAACGGAATGCAAACTGGCAACTTCAGAAAACTAATCCCGTAATTAATTACAGGAAAACCCCGCTACTGCAAATACATGCCCGCATTTGTATTCCCACTGAACACAAATGCAAAGAGACAATATCTACACTATCTAATACTAGGATCCGGCTTAAGCCAAAGCCGGCTAGTAAAAACCGTCCGATCACGATCTGTGCAATACCGCACGTATCTGATCGAACCCTGCCATATCTCCATACGGCCTCTACAGCGTTTCGCCCGAAACCTGAGTAACTGTGTGTGTGGTGGACTCTAAAGACTCGTCAATACTATGGCTGTGGATTTAACCACTAGCACGTCAGAGGTATCAGCCATACGTAACGGGCCAACAGCTATTGACCAAAAGGGACGTCGATGAGCGAACCCATCCTGACACCCTACTGAGCCTGTCAGTGACAATATCCGTACAGTCCGGTCCGTTCGTCTATGAGCATCGCATGGCGGGCCTAAGGGGATGGTAAAAGTCAGACCCCCAATAACGGTACAAGTCGTGTCGGAGTGTAGCCCAGAACACCCTGAGATACTACTGGAATACCTACCAGCAAATCTCCTGCCTTGGCCAAGGACTTTTCATGTACTGGCTCTCCTAGACACAGCGCGACCTCACCCTCGATACCGGGAGAGACGAACCCCTGAAGATCCGCTCACTGCCTCCATGTGGCTCGGACTGTACCCAACTAAAACCTGTTTGCACGTCTCCTTTGAGCGTGGTAGGGTAGTAATCAAAGCACATTGGGAACTCACACGAGACAAATGACGATCTCAGGTCGATGAACTAACCTGTACACATGTCACCAGGGAACTGCTATCTGACGTCTGGTATAATCCCAACTAGCAGGTTCCCGGCGAGTCCTGTCCGGTGTACTCATAACCCAATGAGCACCTGTATACATCTTAGGTGAAGCAACTGACACCAGTAGCTTCTAAGACCGGCCACCGCCCCTCGTCGGGGTCTCGACTGTATACACTAGTCTACTCTGGAGTATCGATGCCCTGTCTCGAAACTCCCACGACTAGGGACCTTTTAAGGATGTGCTTATAGACTCCAGCTCTCACGTATATGATCGCCCTCATACTGCTGGTAGTCAAGCAAGAATCCTAGGGGCTCTATCAACGTGTAATAGCGACTCGTAAGGTCACCTAAAGCAGTACACGATGATAAAGATAAACCAGATAGCATGCTATCATCTCGAGTAAGACTGTCCTACCGGCATAGGTCCTCCTCAATCATTGCAATCACGTGCCTGTGATCCAATAATTGACTCTGAGGGCACTATATCCAACACTAGGTTCCTTTGCTAAAGCTATAGCCCCGTTGTTGTCACAATTCAGAGGTATTGGATCAACAATGGACGGAACCATCTGAAGTTCTGTTAAGAACTTCTTTATCCAGACTGCTTCTTTTGCGGCATCAGAAGCCGCGATATACTCCGCATCCATCGTCAAGTCAGCAACGGTGTCCTGTTTGGAACTCTTCCAGCAGACCGCCCCACCATTGAGGGTAAAGACATAACCTGACATAGACTTGGAGTCATTCTTGTCACTCTGGAAGCTGGAGTCAGCAAAGGCCTCGATCTGGAGGTCTTTTCCGCCGTAAACCAAGAACATATCCTTAGTCCTTCTCAGGTACTTGAGAATGTTCTTTACTGCTATCCAGTGCTTCTCCCCAGGGTTTGACTGATACCGGCTTACCACGCTCAGTGCATAAGCTACATCTGGTCTGGTACACAACATCGCATACATTATAGAGCCTACCGCAGAAGCGTAGGGTATAATAGACATGCGATCCCTTTCCAAATCAGTCTTGGGAGACATCTCTTTGGAGAGGGTGATTCCGTGACAAGCCGGTAAATTACCGCGCTTTGAATCTTCCATACTGAATCTTTTTAGTATGGTATCGATGTACCTGGACTGCGAAAGTCCCAACATCCTCTTAGATCTATCACGATAGATCTGGATCCCCAGAATGTAAGTGGCATCACCCAGGTCTTTCATAGAGAACCTGTGTGACAAGAATCCTTTGACATATTGTAGCATAGGAATGTTATTTTCTATCAAGAGAATGTCATCCACGTACAAGACGAGAAATACAACAGTTCATACTACAATCTTACTATAAATGCATGGCTCATCTGGATTTTTGATAAAGTCAAATTCTTTGACCGTTTCATCAAAGCAGATGTTCCAACTCCGCGATGCCTGCTTTAGTCCATAGATGGACTTAAGCAACTTGCACACTTCCCGCTGCTCCCACTCTGAATGAAACCCTCTGGCTGGTCCATATAGACACACACTTCTAAATTTCCATTTAGAAAAGCTGTTTTTACGTCCATCTGCCAAATCTCATTATTGTGGAAGGCAGCAATGGCAAGAAGGATCCGAATGGATTTGAGCATAGCCACATGAGAAAAGGTTTCGTCATAATCCAAACCAGGCCTTTGATGAAAACCCTTTGCAACAAGTCTAGCCTTATAGGTTTCAGCCTGTCCATCTACACCAATCTTCTTTCTGAAGATCCATTTGCAGCCTACGAGTTTTACCCCTTCTGGAGCAATGTCTAAAGTCCATACTTTGTTGGTGTACATGGACTCCATCTCGGTCCGCATTGCATCCAGCCATCTTACCGAATCAGTGCTCTGAATGGCCTGCTGGAAGTTCGTCGGCTCATCATTATAAATGATGCAATCCTCTCTGTCCCCGTCTACGAGAAATCCGTAGTATCTCTCAGGCGGATGAGAAATCCTACTATTCCTGCTGAGTGGTCCGGGTGTTAGTTATATGTATGCCCTAGAGGCCATTACTATACATAGGATGTATATTGTAGTGGATGCTTGGACATATATAGGGAGGACTTTCTTGCTCGACATGATAGTATGCTATCTAGTTGCTCTTTACCTTAACGTGCACACTGATTGTCTCTCTGTTACATGTTGATAAAGCCCTTAGGATGTGTACTTGACTACCTGGACTATGATGCGGATCATACTAGTGGGGACATGGTAGTCCATAAGTACATCCTTCAAGGTCCCTAGTCATGGGTGTATCGAGACGGGGCATCGATATACCAGAGTAGACTAGTGTATACCTTCTCGACCCATACAGATGGCCGATGGATGATCCCATATCCATTGGTGTTTGTCATCAGAGATGATATACGGGTGCTCAGTGGAGACTGGGTACACTGGACGGACTCACCGAGAACTCCCAGATGGTATTATACCTTACGTCAGATGGCAGTCCTCTGGTGACACTGGTACAGGTTAGTCTGTAGACTCGAGATCGTCATAGAGTCTTGTGTGATTCCCACTGTGCTTTGATTTCCACCTTACCACGTCCAAGAGGGCGTGCAAAACGATGGTTTTTGGGTACAGTCCCGAATCACATGGAGGCAATGAGCGATAGGAGGGGATTCATCTCTCCCGGTATAGGGAGTTGATGTTGCGCTGTGTTCGATTGGCTATAACCGGAAATCCCTGACCAGGGTTGCTGAGATTTACTGGTAAGTCTTACCAGTAGTTTTTTGAACTGTTATAGACCTCATATCGACACGACTTATCGAGTTATTGGGGTCTGACGTTTACCACCCCTAGGCGAGATATGCGACATATCAGACGAACAGACCGGACTGTACGGTAAGTGTTACTGGTTGGATTCACAGGAGTGTGAGCAGGCTTGCTCGTCGATCTTCTGATCGCTCAATACCCGGGTGGCCGTTACGTTTAGCAGACCGCTTGCGGCTTGTGGGTGTTTGATATGATCATCACCTGCTGCCGGCGTATTGACGAGTCTTTAGAGTCCTACACAGAGGTTTCCTGGCTCAAGCGAAATGAAATAGGAGCGCATATGAGATATCTACGGGACCGAGAATAATGCGTGTATGTGATACCATATTCTATTCTCGCGATGAATGTATCGAATGGTTTTATGCGATATAACCTAGTTATCGAATCGAGGATTGATTCGATAAGCCGATACATTGAATATTAGTCGGTCATATGCGATATGACCGGATCGTTAAATCAAGTGTTGATTTAATGATTTAATGTATAATTATATATTTGATATATTACTTTGCATTAACTAGTATTGGTTCACTTAAGATGGATTTTCTCACTTGATGTGCACATTGTATATGTGATATATTTTTTGTGCACTTGATTGTATCATGTTTGATGATACATGCAAACTTGGGTGTAGGTTTGATTTAAACCTTGGTTAAGTAAATGGTTAGGGTTTTTATTTATTTATTGATTTATTTATTTATTTATTTGGCATAAAAGAGAAATGGTGGCTTGCTTTGTTTTGTAGTTGAAGTTTCATGAAGCTTTGAAAAAGTCTACCATTTTTGTTTCATGCTAAACCTAACCATTCACCTAACCTTAGTTTATTCTCTACACTTAACCATGGTTGTTAATATGATAAGAATGACTTATTTTCTATTTTCCAATTAATTCTCATCATATTATCATCTTTTTCTTCTTCTTCTTCTTAAAGAAGAAAGTAGCTTGCTAGCTTCAATGGTGAAATGAGAAAAAGAGTGAGAAATCCAATTCTAAAGTGAACCCACTTCCTATTTCTTCATCCTCTACCACTTGCCAAGTAGTATAGGGTGTTTTCTTCACAAGTTTCATGGCTTGGTGAAGTTGGAGCTTGATCTTGTGTTGCCTCGACGTAGATCATCTTCGGCATCGAAGTCGACGACCGAGCCCGCCCATTTCTCCGATGATGCCGACGCTAGAGCCCGGGATCCGATGATCGCAGTGAGGGGACTTCATCACTGAGCTATGGAGGTGGAGGACCGGATCTACAAAGGTTGTATTTCCGTTCACTCTTAGTTAAGCTGTTATCTTGTTGCACGTTTCGCCTAAACTCTAGTTAACGATCCGTATTAGGGTTTCTCGACACCGGAAAATTTTGAAATTGGCACGGTTGATGCCTTGTGAGACCTCATTAGTGTGCCTAGGAACCCTACAGTGGTATCAGAGACAAGCTAGAGGCTTAAGCGATGCGTAAACGATGTTAGAAACCCGATCGAACCCCGAAACCCTAAATTTCAACCCTCTCTGGACATTTTTTCAAAACTAGCTTTTTTCCAGATTAAAAATTCTTAAAAAATTCAGCAGGCAATTCTAGGAATTACGGTGAAAAATTGACCAAGAGATACGGCTAAAGCGCGGCGGAACCGCGGCAGAAACTTGGCTTCTGCGGCGGTTCCGCGGCCAAATGATGAGGTTAGACTTCAATTTTTGCACAGTAATTTGTCTCTTCAGGTGCTGAGTTTTCTAGGAATTTTTAATTTGCACTCAAGAGTTGAGTTTTCTGGGGTGTTTTGGAGCTTCGATGATTCGATCGGAAATTTCAAACTTTGTCTATGAGTTTTTCCAGATAATTTTAGAGTATGTTAAAAAGTTCGACCGGATATAAATACCCACTTTTTCCCCTGTTGGGAAATTTCCAAGTGTTGGATCTTTCCGTAGTTTAATGACGTTCCAAGTAGTGCAAGTAACACGATGGTCCCTCTAGAAGACAACAAACCTTAACTCGATTATGTGACCGTCTTGAACTGCCCTTTGAACCTTCGGGTTTGGGGCAGTACGGCGTGCCACATGTGAGGCGTTGGCTTGACCCTTCTATGGCTGGACCGTTGGTACCGAGGCACGAAGTGAATGTTTTTAAACTTATTTCATGTGTTGAGCTGTTTCGGGAAAACTTGGGTGTTCGATTGTTCGATCGGAAAGTTTAACATTTTCTATTTATCCGGAATGTGATACAATAATTGGAATTCACAAGTAGTTATGAGATAACTGAATGAATGTTATGAATCTAGCACTTTAGTCTCACTTGATCGGTTGCCACGGAATTTTGATGTGATCAAAAATCCGTCGCAATCAAGTGACTGTAGGAGAACCCCATCGCCGAAAGCATCCGTCCGGGTGCTCGCGGTAGCGGTGTTCCGCCTTGGTGCACTTCGTCGACGGTATCGGGGGTGCGGCCGCCTACTAAAGTTTGCGACGAGCATTCGATCAGGATGTCGGGAATCTTGTTGAATTGCCCGACTTGATATTGAAAAGAGTTTTCGATAATGAGACTAAAATACGGGGTTTATAATTGTTAGGCATGCGATGTCTAAGGAATTCATTTGATTAGGCATGCGATGTCTAAAGTGTTTGCAGATTCCAACTGTTGTAGTTTTACACTTTCTTTTCTGCGACCGTAAGTGTAATATGTGATATCGCCGGTTTCGTTGCTATATGTCAACAACAATTGGGATACACATGTTTACTTACGTTGATGACATGTGATGTTATGTGTTGCTGGATATGTTATATTGGATCGTCGCGTTTGAATAGCCGGGGGGTTTTCTGTGAGATGAGTGTTTTTCATTTTCATTCATGTAAAAACTTGTATGTAATATTCTTTTATTGGGGCACTTCCAGGTTGCGGAAGATGTCACCTTTTGTATATTATTTACTTTTCCGCACTAGGATAGACCCAAGGAGGAGGGCACAAGTAACTGGGTTCTGGAGTCCAGTGGGAGACCAACTCGAGGAGTCGAGTCCGGGTCTCCTAACTCTAGAATTGGTAGGGTTGCTTGCCGCTCTCGTAGGGGTCTAGGGGTATGGGTTTGGCTATTCATCGCGACCGTGGAATCCGTGTTTTGTACTGGCTCGTATTGAAAACACGGACGTCCTAGTATATCCAATGTTTCATATGATTTTTCTGGTGCGTTATCTGTGATGTGATCATATGATATGTTCTGTGATGGATACTGTATATAGTATATATGATATATTATATAGGCGTTACTTTTGTTTTACACCCGTGCTAGCCCTGTCCCGCTATGCCGTTAGTTACCTAACCTAACGGTGCATGAGGGGACATCGAGGCAAATGCGGATGGCATAAGTGTACGTCGTATTTATCTGTGATGTTTAGGTACTTTAAATGATGGGACTTCATTAATATGATTAATGAAAGAAAAAGAAACCTAAAAATGTTGTAGAATCGAATTTCAAAAATAAAACAGGTAGCTACAGTTCTTGCTTTGCACAGCGGTATATATGATATATCTTGCACCTTATTCGATGAGGAAAGGGCCGACGATCCCTTCACCGGGAGTGACCCCTTTAGAAATAACTGGCAGATGCTGCACATTCGGTTTGTCTTTTGATAGCTTCTATAGTTTCTGCTTTGCACAGTGATATATATGATATATCCCGCACCTCATTCAACGAGGAAAGGGCCGACGATCCCTTCACCGGGAGTGACCCCTTTAGCAAAACTAGAAAAGCCTAAAAAACACTCCATTTTAAAATCATTTGATTCTACAACGATATCAAGTTCATTACGCAATAGGTTTTCAGAAAAACCTGTCGTAGCCCTCCGTCATTTCAGATAAGTCCTACTTAGTATTCATGCTACGTTTGTTGACCTCCGTCAAGACGTAGTGTGCGGTAGCTAACTAGTATTTATCTGCTTATGCATACGATGCAGATTGGATTAGGGTAGTCGTGCGACCTTGTTGACCTCCGTCAAGGGTCGTGCGGGTGGGTTTGATTCGATCAAGAAATGACGGGTTGAACTTGACTAGTAGCCTATGGTTTGTTGACCTTCGTCAAGGTCATAGGACGCTAGGGGCAAAATATTATCGGGAATTTCAAGTGTTGAAATTTGCAATGAGATTGCGTACCTTCTATGAGATAGTTGGATCCCGATACCCGCTGCGAGTAAGTGTTACTCCTGGGAGAGTTTTACACATTACAATTAGCCGATCAAGTAGGTGTCTAGAAAGGTGTTAACGAGGTTACGCCTCTGGGAAAACGAGGTTTACATTAATTAGGTTCGTGCGAAAGCACGGGGGGCTCCCTCAAAGTACCGACACTGGCCTGGCTGAAAGATTGGCGAACTTGTAGTGTGTAATTAATCCCGGCTAGTCTTTCCTTTTAGGGTTTGAAGGAAGATTTGATTAAAACAGTTGGAGCCATCCTGATTAGATAAAATAATAACCAATCTATTCTTGCAAGAGCGCACGCTGAGTGTTTTCTTCTCTCTCTCTCCAGGTAGCGACCATGTCACGCCTTAATCAAGATAATAATACGGAATATTGACCGAACCCGCTTGTTATACTGAGCTGGGGAACGTTGGTCCCGCGCCAACTTATAATTGTTATAAGACATAGCAGGAAATAAGGGGAATACCAGGATTCCCATGCCACCCAAACGAAGAAAGTGCATATGATGCATCTCCTTCGGGTGTGTTCATTACAAAGAACTGTTTCTCTATATCCTCCACGTCCTGGGTATTTGATACCGGATCAGGATCCCAGATATGTAATCTGTTACATAGGGCTACAGAAAGGTAGAGAACTAAGAACGGGTGATAAGTTTCATGAGACAGAAAACGGGGCAAGTGTTACAGCCAAGTCTGTTGGTCACTGTCACCCTGTATTACCAAAATACATTGATTCTGAACGAATGTTATTAGATACCGAACCTGATATACAAAATCATATCAGTCTCTTTATTAGTAAAGAAATGATAAAATTTTGTATTGTTGGATAATGTTTTGAACATTTCCTATATCAAAAGTTGATCGGTTCAGGCACGTTATCTAAAAGCATTGACGTTCTAAATCAATCTACAGTTCTTAGTATACGGAACACACACAAGAGGAAGAGTTCAGAAATGAACGAATCCTTCTTGAGGCATTGTAGACTAGGTCATATCAATGCGACCCGACTGGCTGAAGTTATATTTAGATGCATATTTAAATTAGTTTGAATTTACATCTTGTGAAACTTGCCGGTCATGTCACAAAGATACGATGACCATAGCTCTGTTTAATGGAAACAGAGAAAGAGTTAGTGAACTCTTGGGACTGATACATGATGATGTATGTAAGGTCCCCTGTCTACATATGCCAGGACTGGTTCTTTATACTTCATTACATTCTCTGATGATCTTTCGATATTCAGACCTATGTTCCTGTTGAAACACAAGTCCGAACCTTTTGAGATATTCACAGAATATAAGCTAGAAGTAGAGAACCAATACGGGTATAAGTATTATGTCCTTTGATGAGATCAAAGAGTAGAATATTTGTGCATAGAATTCTTGGACTATTCTAAAGGAGAATGAGATTCTCTCTCAGCATTACTCCTCCGTATACACCATAGCACGATGGTATATCGGGGCGGAGCAATTGCACCCTATTCGATATGGTGCGCTCTATGATGAGTACTACTGAGTTACCTATTTCCTTTTGGGAGTTATGCACTTGAGAAGCTGCATACCTATTGAATTAGGTTCGAATCAGATCACAGCCTACTACTCCATATGAGATATGGTATGGGAAGAGCCCATGTCTTAAGCTAGTTAAGATTTGGGGTTGACCGGCCTATGTCTAAAAGCAAAATCCGGACAAGCTCAAGGCAAGGTCTGTAATGTAGAACTGGAAAGGTTCCAGCTATACAAACTACAGCAGGTGATTTGGTAGAATCAAAAGATTCAGTAGATTCCAACGAACCTCAGCCTCTCCGCCGATCTAGTAGGGTTCCTCATCCACCTGAGAGATACTTCGGTTTCTCGATGACAGTGGGAGCGAGGATTGCATCATGAGATGATGACCCAACTAGTTTCGAGCTGGCCATCAGGAGTGGGACTCTATAAGAATGGCTGGATGCTTAGCGATCTGAGATGGAATCCTTATACACCAACAAAGTATGGACTTTGGTTGCTATATCTGAAGGGTTAAATCCCCATCAGGAGCAAGTATATCTTGAGAAGATTACTTGGTGTAGATGGAAAAGTTGAGACTTTCAAAGCTAGACTTGTTAAAGCTTTTCGTCATCGACCAGGCGTGGATAATGATGAAACCTTTTTCCAGTGGCTATGCTTAAGTCCATCCAGATCCTACTTGCTACGGCTACATACCATAACTACGATATCTGGCGGTTGTGTGTCTTGACTGCTTTTCTAAATGATGATTTGGAAGAAAGCGTCTATAAGTACACAGCCAGAGGGCTTCGTAGACAGTGGGAGCAGCGGAAACGCGAGCAAGATGTTTCATGTGATAAAGCAGGCATCACGGAGTTGGAACGTCTGTTTTGATGTATTAGTCAAAGAGTTTGACATCATCAAAATGGTAGATGAAACTTGTATAAACAAAAAGGTAGTAGGGAGTATGGTGACGATCCTCGTAGAGTACGTGGATGACATACTCTTGATAGGGAAGGAGTTTCCTATGCTACGCTCGGTCAATCTCCGCTTATCACAAGGATTCTCCATATAGGATCAAAGTGATACCTACTAAATCCTAAGCTTTGGATCTATGAGATAGATCTAATTGGATGTCAGGATACTCACTAGTTGTAGTGAGATGGTATCAATCGATCCTGGGGAGAATCACTGGAAAGGTTCCAGGGTGATAAAGACGACTGAATGTCAGTCACAGGCATTGTCTTTACCCTCATTAAAGGGACGGTATGTTGGAAGAGTTCCAAGCTAGATACCGTGGCATACTAGACGATAAAGGCTGGATATATCGCTACTTATGATACTACCAAAGAGGAAGTCTGGATGTATATTAGTTCATGAGATGAACTTTGTTCCTGTCATTGTGTGACAATGGAGTTGTGGCTTATGCCAAGGAACGCCCGTCCCATCAGTGATCCAGATATAATTCTAAGGAAGTATCACCTGATCATGGAGATGGCTGATCTCCAAGGTGATCGAGGTTAGGAGAGAAGACTCAGAGGATAACACGGTGGATCCAGTCACAAAGGCCTTTTCCGAGAGAGAGACTTTTATGGGATGGTTGAGTATGAGATACTACAACCACTGCTATCAGATGGCCCTAGTGCAAGTGGGAGATTGTTAGTTATATGTATGCCCTAGAGGCCATTACTATACATAGGATGTATATTGTAGTGGATGCTTGGACATATATAGGGAGGACTTTCTTGCTCGACATGATAGAATGCTATCTTGTTGCTCTTTACCTTAACTTGTACACTGATTGTCTTTCTATTACATGTTGGTAAAGCCCTTAGGATGTGTACTTGACTACCTGGACTATGATGCGGATCATACTAGTGTGGACATGGTAGTCTATAAGTACATCCTTTAAGGTCCCTAGTCGTGGGTGTATCGAGACGGGGCATCGATATACCAGAGTAGACTAGCGTATACCTTCTCGACCCATACAGATGGGCGATGGATGATCCCATATCCATTGGTGTTTGACATCAGAGATGATATACGGGTGCTCAGTGGAGACTGGGTACACTGGACGGACTCGCCGAGAACTCCCAGATGGTATTATACCTTACGTCAAATGGCAGTTCTCTGGTGACACTGGTACAGGTTAGTCTGTAGACCCGAGATCGTCATAGAGTCTTGTGTGATTCCCACTGTGCTTTGATTTCCACCTTACCACATCCAAGAGGGCGTGCAAAACGGTGGTTTTTGGGTACAGTCCCGAATCACATGGAGGCAATGAGCGATAGGAAGGGATTCGTCTCTCCCTGTATAGGGAGTTGATGTTGCGCTGTGTTCGATTGGCTATAACCGGAAATCCCTGGCCACGGTTGCTGAGATTTACTGGTAAGTGTTACCAGTAGTTTTTCGAACTGTTATAGACCTCATATCGACACGACTTATCGAGCTATTGGGGTCTGACGTTTACCACCCCTAGGCGAGATATGCGACATATCAGACGAACAGACCGGACTGTACGGTAAGTGTTACTGGTTGGATTCACAGGAGTGTGAGCAGGCTTGCTCGTCGATCTTCTGATCGCTCAATACCCGGGTGGCCGTTACGTTTAGCAGACCACTTGCGGCTTGTGGGTGTTTGATATGATCATCACCTGCTGCCGGCATATTGACGAGTCTTTAGAGTCCTACACAGAGGTTTCCTGGCTCAAGCGAAACGAAATAGGAGCGCATATGAGATATGTGCGGGACCGAGAATAATGCGTGTATATAATACCGTATTCTATTCTCGCGATGAATGTATCGAATGGTTGTATGCGATATAACCTAGTTATCGAATCGAGGATTGATTCGATAAGCCGATACATTGAATATTAGTCGGTCATATGCGATATGACCGGATCGTTAAATTAAGTGTTGATTTAATGATTTAATGTATAATTATATATTTGATATATTACTTTGCATTAACTAGTATTGGTTCACTTAAGATGGATTTTCTCACTTGAGGTGCACATTGTATATGTGATATATTTTTTGTGCACTTGATTGTATCATGTTTGATGATACATGCAAACTTGGGTGTAGGTTTGATTTAAACCTTGGTTAAGTAAATGGTTAGGGTTTTTATTTATTGATTGATTTATTTATTTATTTATTTGGCATAAAAGAGAAATGGTGGCTTGCTTTGTTTTGTAGTTGAAGTTTCATGAAGCTTTGAAAAAGTCTACCATTTTTGTTTCATGCTAAACCTAACCATTCACCTAACCTTAGTTTATTCTCTACACTTAACCATGGTTGCTAATATGATAAGAATGAATTATTTTCTATTTTCCAATTAATTCTCATCATATTATCATCTTTTCTTCTTCTTCTTCTTAAAGAAGAAAGTAGCTTGCTAGCTTCAATGGTGAAATGAGAAAAAGAGTGAGAAATCCAATTCTAAAGTGAACCCACTTCCTATTTCTTCATCCTCTACCACTTGCCAAGTAGTATAGGGTGTTTTCTTCACAAGTTTCATGGCTTGGTGAAGTTGGAGCTTGATCTTGTGTTGCCTCGACGTAGATCATCTTCGGCATCGAAGTCGACGACCTAGCCCGCCCATTTCTCCGATGAAGCCGACGCTAGAGCCCGGGATCCGATGATCGCAGCGAGGTGACTTCATCACGGAGGTATGGAGGTGGAGGACCGGATCTACAAAGGTTGTATTTCCGTTCACTCTTAGTTAAGTTGTTATCTAGTTGCATGTTTCGCCTAAACTCTAGTTAACGATCCGTATTAGGGTTTCTCGTCACCGGAAAATTTTGAAATTGGCATGGTTGATGCCTTGTGAGACCTCATTAGTGTGCCTAGGAACCCTACAGCGGGAATGTCCTGTTCTTTTGAAACTTCTGGTTCCACCAAGCTTTCAGTAACAGCTTGTGGTTCTGGAATTTCTTCCAGTTCTATTGCACTCCCACTTGTTTCTTTTTCTAAAAATTGATGTTCCAGAAAGTGGGCATGACGAGAAACAAAAACCTTTTGTTCCTCTGCGTAATAGAAAAGATACCCCTTGGAGTTCTTTAGGTATCCCACAAACTTACACAGTACTGATCGTGCCTCGAGTTTGTCCGCATACTTCTTTTTAACAAAAGCTGGACATCCCCATAACTTCAGATACTGAAGATAGGTTTCTTCCCACTCCACATCTGATATGGTATGGTAGGCACAGTCTTGGTAGGAACCTTGTTCAAAAGATATGCAGCTGATTCTAGTGCATAGCCCCAGAATGATCGCGGTAACTCAGCGTTACTCATCATGGAACATACCATATCCAATAGGGTTCGGTTCCGTCTCTCCGATACACCGCTGTGTTGTGGAGTGTATGGAGGAGTAAGCTGAGAGAGAATTCCATTCTCTTTAAGGTAATCCAGGAACTCGGCAATCAAGTATTCACCACCTCGATCAGATCTCAGTGTCTTGATACTTTTGCCGGTTTATTTTTCCACTTCATTCTTATATTCCCGGAATTTCTCAAAGGCCTCGGATTTAGGTTTCATTAAGATAATATGTCCATACCTAGAGAAATCATCCGTAAAAGTAATGAAATAGGAATAACCACTTCTTGCATATGTAGACATTGGACCACACACGTCGCTGTGTATGAGTCCCAAGAGCTCACTCGCTCTTACTCCGTGTCCAGTGAACGGAGTCTTTGTCATCTTTCCTTTGAGACATGATTGACAAGTTGCATAAGATTGATATTCAAACGGATCCAAATATCCTTCTTTATGTAACTTGGTTAACCTTGTCTCATTGATGTGACCTAGTCTACAATACCATAAGAAAGCCTGATTTGTTTCCGGAGACTTTCTTTTAAGTGTGTTCTGGACATTGAAAATTTGTAGTTGGTTTAATACGTATATACCGTTGTTTAGAGTACCTGACCCAATCAGACCATGATTAAGGTGGATGTCTACGACATCGCTTACAAATGTAAAATCATAACCTTCTTTTGATAACAAAGATACATAAATGATATTACAAATCAAACTAGGTACACAAAAACAGTTGCGCAAAACCAAAATATATCTATTCGTCAATCCAAGGTGATATTCCCCTACGGACACAGCATCCACGCTCGCTCCGTTAACAACCTTGAGGGTCATATCACCGGTCTTCAGAACTCTACGGCTTCTCAGTGCCTGCAAAGAATTGCATATATGAGATCCTGATCCAGTATCCAATACCCAGGAAGTAGAGTTGATTGACAGACAGTTTTCAATTACAAACGCACCTGAAGCCGAAGCCACAACTTGCCTCAGGTCCTGGTTCTTGGCCCTCCAAGCCTTGCAATCTTTCTTCCAATGGCCCTTTTTATGACAGTAGAAGCATTCCTCCTTTCCTACTGTCGGCCCTGCCACTTTTGCCTTTCCCTTTGCTTCCACCTTACTAACACCGCCTCTCGGTTTGGTGGGGGCCTTCTTCTTCTTTCCTTTGGCTTTCGCCTTGGACCTAGAAAAGGAAGTACCACCAACAAACAGAGAGGGTGTTTCCCTTGCTTTCTGCAGGGTGCCTTCTGCACTCCTTAACATGTTGAGGAGTTCCGGAAGTTCAACTTCTTTACTTTGAATATTAAAATTCAAGATAAACTGGGCATAGGTGGAAAGAAAGGACTGGAGAATCAAGTCTGTATACAGCTCATTCTCTAACGTAGTCCCAAGGTCCGTGGGCTCTTCAATATAGCCAATCATCTTAAGGACGTGTTCCCCTACAGATGATCCGACGGCCAACCTCGCCTAAAATAGCTTCTTCGAGGTCTCGTATCTTGCGATACGAGATTGCACTCTATATAATTCCTTGGTATGGAGGAATATGGATTCTAGATCCATATTCTCGTGCCTCCTCTGATGTTCATTGTCCATAGAGGCAAGCACGGGGCACTTGGCCTTCGCGCAGTCAATCTCCCTGGTCTTGCGGATTTCCTTATCCGTGACACTGGATTCTAGACCTAGGACGGCGGGGGCTTTTGTAGTAAGGACATAGCCTAACTTATCATAAGTTATTGCCATCTTAACATTCCTGAACTAATCTTTGTAGTTTGGCCCTTTCAATATATTTTTATCTAATAGTAACTTAAAGCCCGTTATGTTGTGGTCGCTGCAACTAGGAGAGAGAGAGAGAAGAAAAACTTTAGCATGATGCTCTTGCAAGTTTAGAATGGTTTTTAGTTTATCTAAACAGGATGGCTCCCACTGTTTCTCGAATCCTTCCTCAAACCATAAAAGAAGAATTAGTCAGGATTAATCTCACCGTACAATACTTGCTTAACCGTTCAGCCAGGCCAGTGCTGGTACTTCGAGGGAGGTTTTACGACGCTTTCGTGAAGTTCCTTAATTAAATAACCTCTTTTCCCTGGGGGCGCAGCCCCGTTAACACCTTTCTAGACACCTACTTGGTTTATAGCATTGATCGTTAAATGAAAAAATTTCCCGAGGAGTAGTATATACTCACAGTAGGATCGGGATCCAGATATCATCGTGTGATAAAGTCGAAGGTATCCTACCAAAATTATCACACTCCAAATGGTATGCAACACTAGCAAGTTTTAGTTTCTTTAGAAACTCCCGATGTGGATTTTTGCCCCATGCTCTTATGACCTTGACGAAGGCCAACATATCATAAGTCACATGTCAAGTTCTATCCGTCATTATCCAGGTTAATTTGAACCCATCCGTATATACCCTTGACGAAGGCCAAAATAGCAGTACGACTGTCCCAAACCAACGCATCTATCTATGCTACAGATAAATATTCAGCAGCTACCAATCACTATGCCTTGGCGAAGGTCAAAATACACAGCTTGAATACTACTAAATATCTAACTAAAATAACAGAGGGCTACGAATGGTTTTGGCGAAACCGTGAATGTAGTGAACTTGATATAATCGAAGGAACCTGATAGCTTTTAAAAGGAGTTGTTTAAGCTCCGCATTTTAAAAGTTTTGCTGTTTTGAAAAAACCGAGTGGTTTTTAAATTGTTCCAACGATTCAGCTTTGGTTTGTTTGCTTAGCATTAATATAAGGCAGTCCCATCAATTAATCCTACCATTGCAGAAAACAACGAAAATATAACGTACGCTTATGTCATCCGCATTCGCCAAGGGGCCCCGTCATCACCCGTTAGGTTCCTTAACTAACGACAGAGCGGGGGCTGGAATAGCGCGGATGTAAAACATAAGTAACGCCTACTAGATATCATATATAGATATATACATTCGTCAGACGCAATGATAGGCATTCCATATCATAGATGAACACATTGGATATACTAGGAATCCGTGTTTCGTTTGAGCCTGTAACGAAAGACGGATTCCACGGTCGTGATGAATAGCCAAACCCCACCCTAGACCCCTACGGGTGCGGCAAACTACCCGCCAAATACCCGAAGTGAAGCAACCTTCCTCGACAAAGTGAGTAGGCCACTCGGCACTTCAAACTACCCGGTAGTTTGTGCACCCCACCTTGGGTCTATCTTAGAAGCAGAAAACAGTAAAAGGAATAATATACAATGGTGGCTGCAACCTCAACCCGGATGTGCGACCAAAAAATAAGATTACATCAATTTACAATTTATATCAAATGAAAGATAAAACGCTCATCTCACATCCCCGGCTATTCATCCACGACAATCCAACAAGTTCATATACACAAACACAGATCATAGATATGTGCAACCCCCACTAATCGACGTATAGCGATTAGTTCAGCACATATAACACATCACAGATATAATCTGATTAGCCAAAGTTCATAGAATTTCGATCAATAACCACATTTGAATCTACTCCCAGTACAAAACTGTACACAAAAATTCCTGAGCAGAAACAAAATATCCCAGAAAACACAACACAACCTCAGAGACCACCAGAAAAAATTTGGGCCAACGCGGAGTCGACTCGGCCGCGGAACGGCGGCAGAATGCTTGGTTCTGCCGCGGTTCCGCGATGGTCTAACCGAGTAAGGCGCCCAAATTTCTTCAGTGATCTTTAAAAAGCCAGCATGTATTTGTCAGGTCTCTGAAATAATTTTTAGGCCAGATCTGAAAATCGACAGAAAGTGCAAAAATTGTATCGTGTTTTCGGGATTTTTCTGTGATCGAAGTCCTAAAGGCTTTGCTAACATGTTAGTTATGGTTTAGCTAGGCTCTGACATCACTGTAAGTCAATGTCACTCACCCCGCTAGTTAACGGGGAGGCGGAATAGGTAAAAATCAAAATTTTCTTACAAAGTAACATTGACTATGCATAAGGATCTTTGATAAACCCTAACTAACAAACTAACTAGGAGTTGTAACTACTATGTTAGAAGATTATACCTCAAGCTACAAGTCCTTCTTCTCCTCTTTGATGTGAGCTCCTTGGAGTGGTGGTGGATGCGCCTCCTCGTCGGCTTCTCGAAGTCAAAGAAGATCCACCCGAGAGTTCCAACCTTGAGCTAAACCTCCAAATTAAGGAAACTAGATCACTTGGTTTGCTAAGCAAAGTAACCTAGGGTGAGTAGAGAGTGATTTTGGTGGCTAATCTCACTAGCTCTTGATTCTCAACTCATGAGACACTAGGGTTTGAGAGAGGAAGAAGGAGAGAACCTTGAGAGAGAGTGAGAATGAGAATAATGAAGAGAGCTCTCATTTGAGGAAAGAGAAAACTTAGTTTTATTAGGATAATTGTGATGGCTCCTTTGATTTGACCATAAGCTTGTCATAATTAATGCTAAGCAAAATATCTAGTGCTCAACAAAAATATCTAAGTCAACCATAGTCAACAAAGTCAAATGGTCAAACCAATTAGCCATGACACAATTATCTTTAATAAAAATTAGTAAACAATTTCCTCCACCTCATAATGGTTTTAATCAAGTCAATGGTCCAAAACCCTAATGAGGTGTCTCCTTCTATGCCCCTATCATCCATATATACATACCCGCATCCGTGTTCCGAGAAACACGAATACAATGAGACTAAACCAACCCAACAATCTAATACTAGGATCCGGCTTAAACCAAAGCCCTCTAGTATCAATCGTCCGAACATCATACATGCACAAGTACGCGTATGTGAACGAACCCTGTCGTAAAACCATACGACCTCTACATCGTTTCGCCCGAAGCTGGGAAACCCTCTATGTGGAACTCTAAAGACTCGACACTACGCTGGCAGTGGGTTTAACCACAAGCCGCAAGCGGTACTAGCTGTACGTAACGGTCCCCAGGTAGATGTCGATAAGAAGGCCGATGGGGAAACCCATCCGAACTCCTACTGAGCCTGTCTGTGGCAATCTCCGTACAGTCCGGTCTGTTCGTCTAAGAGTATCGCATATCGGGCCTAGGGGGTCGGTAAACGTCAGACCCCTAATAGCGGTATAAGTCATATCGGAGTGTAGCCCAGAACACCCGGAGAAACTACTGGAATACCTACCAGTAAATCTCACTTGCCCTGGCCAGGGACTTTGTGTAATGGCTCTCCAAACACAGCGCGACATCAACCCCCAATACAGGGAGAGACGAATCCTATCTAACCGCCACTGCCTCCAAGTGCTTCGGGAATGCACCCAACTACTAACTGTTTGTACGACTCAATAGAGCCGTGGTAGGGTAGTAATCTAAGAATAGTGGGAACACACTTGAGGCGAAGCAGCAGTGTCAAGTCAACGGACTAAGATGTACTCATGTCACCTGGGAACTGCTACCTGACGATAGGTATAGTACCAACCAACAGTTCCCAACGAGTCCTGTCCGGTGTACTAGTAACCTAACGAGAACCTGCATACTATCTCCAGTACGACGTACTAATAGCTGTGAGACAGACCATCTCCCCTGCTAGGATGAGAAGCGTATACACTAGTCTACTCCAGAGTACCGATGCCCCGTCTCGATAATCCTACGACTAGGGACTTGTATAAGGATGTGCTTGTAGACTACCCAATCCTTACTAGTGTGACTGCCATCACAACGCTGGTAGTCAACCAAAGATCCTAAGGGCTCTATCAATATGTATTAGCGATATATTAAAAGAAACATACACACATATTAAGATAGATACAAACCAAGTAGCATACTATTATATCAAGCAAGACCGTCATAAATCCGTGTATATATCCCAAGCTTCCAAAATGTAATATACAAGCTAGTACTATACAATAATGGCCTCTGGGGCATATTACACTAACACATTCGTGCATCCATTACACGTATATGATTAGAACCCTGCCGTAAAACCATACGACCTCTACATCGTTTCGCCTGAAGCAGGGAAACCCTCTGTGTGGGACTCTAAAGACTCAACAGTCCGCTGGAAGTGGGTTTAACCACAAGTCCGTCAGCGGTACTAGCTACACGTAACGGCTACCCAGGTATCTGTTGATAAGAAGGCCGGTGAGCAAACTCATCCGAACTCCTACTTAGCTTATCCGTGACAATCTCCGTACAGTCCGGTCTGTTCATCTAAGAGTATCTCTTATCGGGCCTGGATGGTGGTAACCGTCAGACCCCTAATATCGCAATAAGTCATGTCGGTGTACAGCCCAATACACCCTAAGAAATACTGGTGTACTTACTAGTAAATCTCGCTTGCCCTGGCCAGGGACTTTGTGTAATGGCTTTTCCGAACACAGCGAGATATTAACCCCCAATACCGGGAGAGACGAATCTTATCTAACCACAACTGCCTCCCAGTGCTTCAGGACTGCACCCAACCACTATCTGTTTGCATGACACATTTGAGCCGTGGTAGGGTAGTGATCTAAGTACAGTAGAAACACACTCGAGACGAATAGTGATGTCAAGTCAACGGACTAACCTGTACCCATGCCACTCGGGAACTGCTAACTGATGATAGGTATAATACCAACGAGTAGTCCCCCCACAAGTCCGTCCAGTGTAACTCATAAACTAATGAGCACCTGTATACTATCTCCGCTATCGCATACCAATGGCTGCAGGACGGGCCATCTCCCGAACTGGGATTTGAATCGTATACACCAGTCTACTCTGGCGTATCGATGCCTGTCTCGATAATCCTACGACTAAGGAAAAGTATAAGGATGTTCTTATAAACTACCCAGCCTCCACTAGTGTGACTGCCATCACAACGCTGGTAGTCAAGCAAAGATCCTAAGGGTTCTATCAACATGTATTAACGATATGTTAAAAGAAACACATACACATTTTAAGATAGAATCAAACCAAGTAGCATACTACCATATTGAGCAAGACTATTATTATATCCGTGTATATCTTCCAAAATGTAATATACAATCCAGTACTATACAATAATGGCCTCTAGGGCATATATCACTAACACGGAGTACCAATACCTTCCTGGCTTATCGATTGGCGAACTTATAGGGTGTAATTAATCCCGGCTTATCTTACTTTTTAGGGTTTGAAGAAAGATTTGATAAAAACAGTGGGAGCCATCCTGATTAGATAAGATAATAACCAGTCTAATCTTGCAAACCAGTCTAATCTTGTAAGAGCGCACGCTAAAGTGTTTTCTTCTCTCTCTCTCTAGGTAGCAACCATGTCACGCCTTAATCAAGATAATAATATGGATGTATTG
Source organism: Agapanthus africanus (assembly GCA_030015575.1). NCBI lineage: Eukaryota > Viridiplantae > Streptophyta > Magnoliopsida > Asparagales > Amaryllidaceae > Agapanthus > Agapanthus africanus. Next base: position 291,853,393 of record CM057350.1, read on the forward strand.
ACCGAACCAGCTTATTATACTGAGCTGGGGAATGTTTGTTCCGCTCTATCTTATGACTGTCATAAGTCTGAGCAAGGGATAGAGGAATGCATGGATTCCCATGCAACCCGAATGAAGAAAGAGAATTTTGATGCATCTTCTTTGGATGTGTTAGTTATTGAGAACTGTTTCTCAGTCTGCTCTACGTCTTGGGTATTAGATACCGGATCAGGATCCCATATTTGTAATCTGTTACATAGGTTAAAGAGAAGTAGATAACCGGGAAAGGATGATATGTCTCTCAGAGTAGGGAATGGAGCAATTGTTGCTGCCAAAGCAGTTGGCGAATATCACCTAATATTACCAAATGGTAATACATTGATTCTAAACGATTGTTATTTCGTACCAAAGATGAAGAGCAATATAAGATCTGTTTCTTTATTACATAAAGAAGGATATAGCATTGCATTGGAGGAAAATATTATGAACATTTTCCTAAATCAAGTGTTGATTGGGTTTGGTACGTTATGTAATGGAATATACGTTCTAAATCAAAATACAGTTCTAAATATACAAAACACACACAAAAGGAAAAGTTCAAAAATGAACGAAGCCTTCTTGTGGCATTGTAGACTTGGTCATATCAACGCGACAAGACTAACCAAGTTGCATAAAGATGGATATTTGAATCAATTCGAGTTTACATCTTATGAAACTTGTCAGTCATGTCTCAAAGGCAAGCTGACCAAAACTCCGTTTATGGGACACGAAGAAAGAGCTACTGAACTCTTGGGACTGATACACAGTGATGTATGCGGTCCTATGTCTACACATGCCAGGAATGGTTCCTCATACTTCATTACATTCACCGATGATCTCTCAAGATTTGGACATGTGTTCCTGTTGAAACACAAATTTGAAGCTTTTGAGAAATTCAAGGCATATAAAAGCGAAGTAGAGAACCAGACGGGTAAAAGTATTAAAGTCCTTCGATCTGATCGAGGAGGAGAATACTTAAGCACGGAATTCCGAGATTATCTAAAAGAGAATGGGATTCTCTCTCAGCTTACTCCTCCGTATACACCTCAGCACAATGGAGTATCGGAATGGAGCAATCGCACCCTATTAGATATGGTGCGCTCTATGACGAGCGTTGCTGAGTTACCTATTTCCTTTTGAAGTTATGCACTTGAGACAACTGCATACCTATTGAATCAAGTTCCAACAAAATCTGTGCCTAAAACACCATATGAGATATGGAGTGGAAAGAGACCATATCTTAAACGAGTTAAGATATGGGGTTGTTCGGCCTATGTTAAAAAACAGAATCCGGACAAACTTGAAGCACGATCAATTCTTTGCAAGTTTGTGGGATATCCAAAGAATTCACAGGGATATCTATTCTACCACAGTGAGGAACAAAAGGTGTTTATTGCTCAACATGCTACCGTTTTAGAAAAGGAACTTCTTATGAAAGAAATTAGTGGTAATGAGGTAGAGCTAGAAGAAGTTCTAGTTACACAAACTATAACTGATAATTTGGTATAACCGGAGGATTCAATAGTCCCCGACGTACCTCAGCCACTCCGCAGATCTAGTAGGGTACCTCATCCACCTGAAAGATATTACGATTTTCTCATAGACAGTGGGAGCGAGGATTGCATCATGGAAGATGATGACCCAACTAGTTTCGAGCAGGCCATCATAAGTGGGGACTCTGTAAAATGGCTGGATGCTATGCGATCTGAGATGGAATCCATGTACACCAACAAAGTATGGACTTTGGAAGTTGCTCCTGAAGGGGTAAAACCCATTGGGAGAAAGTGGATCTTTAAGTATAAACTTGGTGTAGATGGAAAGGTTGAGACCTTTAAAGCTATACTTGTAGCAAAAGGTTTTCGTCAATTACCAGGTGTCGATTATGATGAAACCTTTTCTACAGTGGCTATGCTTAAGTCCATCACGATCCTACTTGCCATTGTTGCATACCATGACTATGAAATCTGGCAAATGGACGTCAAGACCGCTTTTCTAAATGGTGATTTAGAAGAGAGTGTGTATATGACACAGCCAGAGGGCTTCGTAGACAGTGGGAGCAGCGGAAAGGTATGCAAGCTGCTTAAATCAATCTACGGATTAAAGCAGGCATCGCGAAGCTGGAACATCTATTTTGATGTGGCAGTCAAAGAGTTTGAATTCATAAAAAAGAATGATGAACCTTGTATATATAAAAAGGTTGTAGAGAGTAAAGTTGTCTTTCTCGTATTGTACGTGGATGACATACTCTTGAGAGGAAATGATGTTCCTGTGCAGCACTCGGTCAAGCTCTTCCTATCATAAAAGCTCTCCATGAAACATCTGGGTGATGCCTCCTACATCCTGGGGATAAAGATCTATAGGGATAGATCTAAAAGGATGTTGGGATTGTCCCAATCCATGTGCATAGACACCATACTAAAGAGATTTAGTATGGAAGATTCTAAGCGTGGTAATTTACCCGCTTGTTCAGGAATCACTCTCTCCAAAGAGATGTCTCCCAAGACTGATTTGGAGAGGGCTCGCATGCCTGTGATACCCTATGCTTCTGCAGTTGGGTATATCATGTACGCGATGTTATGCACCAGACCGGATGTAGCTTATGTACTTAGTGTTGTAAGTAGGTATCAATCAAACCCGGGGAAGAAGCACTGGTCAGCTATGAAGAACATTCTTAAGTACTTGAGAAGGACTAAAGAGATGTTCTTGGTATATGGTAACGGTGAACTCCAGGTGGAGTCCTTTACCGATTCGAGCTTCCAGAGTGATATGGACGACAGCAAGTTTGTCTCAGGTTTTGTCTTCACCCTGAATGGAGGGGCGGTATGTTGGAAGAGTTCTAAGTAAGATACCATAGCAGACTCGACGATGGAGGCTGAATACATGGCTGCTAACGATGCTGCCAAAGAGGCTTTCTGGATGAATAAGTTCATTACTGAACTTGGTGTGGTTCCATCCATTGAGGATCTAATACCCTTGTATTGTGATAACAATAGAGCTGTGGCTTTGGCCAAGGAACCCCGGTCCCATCAGCGATCTAGACATATTCTGAGGCGGTATCACCTGATCCGGAAGATAGTTGATCGCCGGGAGATCGAGGTCATGAGAGTTGATACGAAGGAAAACACCGCGGATCCACTCACGAAGGCCTTCCCCCAGACGCAGTTTGAGAGACTTTTTGGGATGTTGGGTATGGGATACTACAACAACTGGCCATAGTGCAAGTGGAAGATTGTTAGGACTATGTATGCCCTAGAGGCCATTATTGTATGATATATTGGATGCTTGGACATATATATAGAGGAATTTATTGCTCGACATGATAGTATGCTATTTGATTGCTCTTTATCTTAACATGTACACTTGTATTATTATATTGTCTCTCTGATACATGTTGATAAAGTCTTTAGAGTCCCACACAGAGGCTTCCTAGCTCAAGCGAAACGAAGTAGGGCACATATAGAGATATGTGCGGGAGCTTGATTGGATACGAGTATGTGATATCGTATTCTAATCTAGCGATATTTGATATCAGTCAGGTTATATGTGATATAACCGGATTACAATCAAGTGTTGATTTAATGATTTATGTATATGTTGATTACTTATATTTGATATTAGTCGGATTATATTTGATATACCCGGATTATTAGCCGGATTATAATTGATATATATGAGATATTAGTGTGGAATATTAGACGGTTATATGTGATATAACCGAATTATTGAATCAAGTGTTGATTTAATAATTTGATATATACATTTATATATGATATTAGTCGGTTATATATGATATAACCGGATTATTGAATCAAGTGTTGATTTAATAATTTGATATATATTTATATATATATATACACATATATTAACTAATATCAAGCTCACTTAAGATTTTCTTCTCTTTATACATATTAATATATATGTGATATACAAATATATGTATTAATCTTTGTATCATGGTTGATGATACATTGAACTAGGATGTATGAAATGTAGGGTTACTAGGCATACGCACAAGGGTCTACGAGGCATCAACCATGCCCAATTTAAATTTTAGCCGTGCCGAACAACCCAAAGCCGGATCTTTAAACTAGAGTTTATGCGAAAACAAGCATGTTAAACACTTTAACACTAAGTGAGAGGGATTACAACCTTTGTAGATCCGGTCCTTCACTTCTTAAGCTCCGTGTTCAGGTCCCTTCGCTGCGATCATCGTGTTCCGAACTCTCGAGAGGCACCGTGAACAGAAAGATGCAAGCTTGCTTCCAATCTTCGATAACAAAGATGATCTACCTTGAAGTTTCATTAACACAAGCTAACACTCACTAAATGAAGTGAACACCCTCATCTAAATGGCAAGGATAGATGAGGATGAGGAAGTAGGATTTTTATCTCTCATTTATAATCTTTTTCTCACACATAATCATCACTTAGAAAAAACAAAAAAGTTTTTTCCATGAAAAACTCAAGGAAGAAGATGAATAATAATATGAATCCTTTTGTGATGAACAATGAAAAAATAATAATGATGAATAATGCAACCATGGTCAACTAAACCCTTGTAGAGATTTAACTAGGGCTAGGGTTTGGGTTGGGTTAAAGGTGAGTCACTTGAAAATATCAAGCATAATATCTTTTCCATGACAAAAGAAAAACCTTCTTGAATATTCATGAAACAACTAACCCAATTCAAACCCTAACCTTGTTTAATCTCCACTAATCATGTTGCATTAATAATCATATCATGTTACAATATTATATATCACATATATAATATTTATTGTAACAAAATAAAATAATACAATTAACATATATCGCATATATATCAATGTACTACCCGAGTGAGAAAAAGAATTTTTTAGTGAGCTAATATTAGTTAATGTAATTTAATATATCATATATATTATTATACATTAAATTATCGAATCAACACTTGATCCGACAATCCGGCTATATCGCATATAACCGACTAATACGATGACCCGGCTATATCACATATACCCGACCGATATCTCATATCGCGAGAATCCAATACGGTATCACATACCGCATTATCCTCGGTCCCACACATATCACATATGTGCTCCTACTCCGTTTTGCTTGAGTCAAGAAACTTCTGTGTAGGACTCTAAAGAATCGTCAATACGCCGGCAGTAGGTGATGATCATATCAAACACCCACAACCTGCAAGCGGTCAGCTAAACGTAACAGCCACCTAAGAATTGAGCGCTCAAAAGATCAACAAGCAAGCCTGTACATTCTCCTGCGAATCCAATCGGTAACACTCCCGTACAGTCCGGTCTCGTCGTCTGATATGTCGCATATCTCGCCTAGGAGTGGTATACGTCAGACCCCAGTAGCTTGATAAGTCGTGTCGATTTGAGGTCTATAACAGGTCGAGAAACTACTGATAACAGTTACCAGTAAATATCAGCAACCCTGGCCAGGGATTTCCAGTTATAGCCAATCGAACACAGCGCAACATCAACTCCCTATACCGGGAGAGACGAATTCCCTCCTATCACTCATTGCCTCCATGTGATTTGGGACTGTACCCAAAAGCCACCTTTTTGCACGCCCTCTTGGACATGGTATGATGGAAATCAAAGCACAGTGGGAATCACACAAGACTCTATGACGACCTCGGGTCAACAGACTACTCTGTACCAGTGTCACCGGAGAACTGCCATCTGACGTGAAGTATAATACCATCTGGGAGTTCTCGGCGAGTCCGTCCAGTGTACCCAGTCTCTATTGAGCACCCATATACCATCCTTGATGTCAAACAACGATGGATATGGGATCATCCATCGCCCATCATATAGGTCAAGATGCGTATACGCTAGTCTACTCTGGTGTATCGATGCCCTGTCTCGATACACCCTCGACTAGGAACTGTTATAGGATGTACTCGTCGACTACCGTGGCCCCACTAGTATGATCTAATCATAGTCCCAGTAGTCGAGTACATATCCTAAGGGCTTTATCAACATGTAATATAGAGACAATCAGAGTACATGTTAAGATAAAGTACAACCAGATAGCATATTATCATGTCGAGCAAGAAAGTCCTCCCTATATATGTCCTAGCATCCACTACAATATACATCGTATGTACGGTAATGGCCTCTAGGGCATACATATAACTAACAATCTCCCACTTGTACTAGGGCCATCTGTTGTGGTATCACATACCCAACAATTAGCTGTGGTTGAAGTATCTCATACTCAACTATCCCATAAAAGTCTCTACTGGGAAAAAGGCCTTTGTGAGTGGATCCACGCTGTTGTCCTCTGTGTCTACTATCCTAACCTCGATCTCCCTGGAGATCAACCATCTCCATGATGAGGTGATACTGCCTAAGAATTATATCTGGATTTCTAATGGGACGGTAGTTCCTTGGCTAAACCACAACTCCATTGTCACACAATGGTAGAACGAAGTTCATCTCATGAACTTATATATCCAGACTGCCTCTTTGGTAGCATCTTTCGTAACGATGTATCTTGCCTTTAATCGTCTAGTAAGTCACGGTATCTATCTTGAAACTCTTCCAACATACCGTCCCTCCACTGAGGGTAAAGACAATGCCTGCGACTGACATTCAGTCGTCCTTATCACCCTGGAACCTTTCCAGTGATTCTCCCCAGGATCGATTGATACCATCTCACTACAACTAGTGAGTATCCTAACATCCAATTAGATCTATCTCATAGATCCAAAACCCAGGATTTAGGAGGTATCATTTTGATCCTATATGGAGAATCTTTTGTGATAAGAGGAGATTGGCCGAGCGTAGCATAGGAAACTCCTTCCCTATCAAAAGTATGTCATCCACGTACTCTACGAGGATCACCACCATACTCTCTACTACCTTTTTGTATATACAAGGTTCATCTACCATTTTGATGAAGTCAAACTCTTTGACTACTGCATCAAAACAGACGTTCCAACTCCGCGATGCCTGATTTATCACATAAAACATTTTGCATACGTTTCCGCTGCTCCCACTGTCTACGAAGCCCTCTGGCTGTGTACTTACAGACGCTCTCTTCCAAAACAACATTTTAGAAAAGCAGTCATGACACCCAACCGCCAGATATCGTAGTCATGGTATGTAGCCGTGGCAAGTAGGATCTGGATGGACTTAAGCATAGCTTTGAAAGTCCCAACTTTTCCATGTACACCAAGTAATCTTCTCAAGATATACTTGCTCCTGATGGGGATTTAACCCTTCAGATAAAGCAACCAAAGTCCATACTTTGTTGGTGTATAAGGATTCCATCTCAGATCGCTAAGCATCCAGCCATTCTTAGAGAGTCCCACTCCTGATGGCCAGCTCGAAAATAGTTGGGTCATCATCTCATGATGCAATCCTCGCTCCCACTGTCATAGAGAAACCGAAGTATCTCTCAGGTGGGTAAGGAACCTTACTAGATCGGCGGAGAGGCTGAGGTTCATTGGAAACTATTGAATCCTTTGGTTTTACCAAATCATCTGCTGTAGTTTGTATAGATGGAACTCCTTCCAGTTCTACCTCATGACCATTAATTTCTTGATAAGAAATTCCCTTTCACAAAGGTGGCATACTGAGAAACAAAACATTTTTGTTCCTCGGTTAGGTAGAAGATATTCCCTTGCGTATGCTTGGGACATCCAACAAACTTCCACAGATCTGACTTTGCCTCGAGTTTGTCCAGATTTTGCTTTTAAACATAGGCCGGACAATCCCAAATCTTAACATACTTAAGATATGGGCTCTTCCCATTCCATATCACATATGAAGTGGTAGGCAACTGATTTGATTGGAACCCTATTCAATAGGTATGCATTTCTCAAGTGCATAACTCCCAAAAGGAAATAGGAAACTCAGTAGTACTCATCATAGAGCACACCATATCACATAGGGTGCTATTGCTCCGTCCCGATATACCATCGTGCTATGGTGTATACGGAGGAGTAATGCTGAGAGAGAATCTCATTCTCCTTTAGAATAGTCCAGGAATTCCGTGCTCAAGTATTCTCCTCCTTAATCTCATCAAAGGACATAATACTTATACCCATTTTTGGTTCTCTACTTCTAACTTATATTCTGTGAATATCTCAAAAGCTTCGGACTTGTGTTTCAACAAGAACATATGTCTAAATCTTGAGAGATCATCAGACAATGTAATGAAGTACAAAGAACCGGTCTTGGTATGTGTAGACAGGGGACCATCATACATCAGCATGTATCAATCCCAGGAGTTCACTAACTCTCTCTCTCTCTGTTTCCAATAAACGGAGCTGTGGTCATCTTATCTTTGTGACATGACTGGCAAGTTTCATAAGATATAAATTCAAACTTGTTTTAAATATACATCTAAATGTAACTTCAGCTAGTCAGGTCACATTGATATGACCTAGTCTACAATGCCTCAAGAAGGATTCGTTCATTTCTGAACTCTTCCTCTTGTGTGTGTTCTGTATACTAAGAACTGTAATTTGATTTAGAACGTTAATACTTTTAGATAGCGTGCCTGAACCGATCAACTCTTGATATAGGAAATGTTCAAAACATTATCCAACAATAAAAAATTATATCCTTCTTTATCTAAATAAAGAGACTGATATGATTTTGTATATCAGGTTCGGTATCTAATAACATTCATTCAAAATCAATATATTCTGGTAATACTGGGTGATAGTGACCAACAGACTTGGCTGCAACACTTGCACCGTTTCTATCTCATGAAACTTATCACCCGTTCTCAGTTCTCTACTTATCTGTAGCCCATGTAACAGATTACATATGCGGGATCCTGATCCGGTATCTCATACCCAGGACGTAAAAGATACTGAGAAACAGTTCTCTATAATGAACACACCCGAAGAAGATGCATCAACATGCACTTTTTTCGTTTGGGTGGCATGGGAATTCTGGTAATCCCCTATTTCCTGCTCTGTCTTATAACGATTATAAGTTGGAGCGGGACCAACGTTCCTTAGCGCAGTATAACAAGCGGGTTCGGTCAATACATCCGTATTATTATCTTGATTAAGGCGTGACATAGTCGTAACCAGGAGAGAGAGAGAAGAAAACACTCAGCGTGCGCTTTTACAGGATTAGATTGGTTATCAATTTATCTAATCAGGATGTCTCCCACTGTTTTAGTCAAATCTTCCTTCAAATCTTAAAAGGAAAGACTAGCCGGGATTAATTACACCCTATAAGTTTGTCAATCTTTCAGCCAGGCCAGTGCCGGTACTTTGAGGGAGGTTTCCCGTGCTTTCGCACGGACCTAATTAAAATAAACCTCGTTTTCCCAGGGGCATAACCCCGTTAACAACTTTCTAGACACCTACTTGATCGGCTAATTGTAATGTGTAAAACTTTCCCAGGAGTAACACTTACTCGCAGTGGGTATCGGGATCCAACTATCTCATAGAAGGTATGCAATCTCATTGCAAATTTCAACACTTGAAATTCACGATAATTCTTTTACCCCTAGCATGCTATGACCTTGACGCATGCCAAACAACCCATAGTCCGCTAGTCAAGTTCAACCCGTGCATTTCCTGATTGAATTAAACCTACCCGCATGACCCTTGACGCATGCCAAACAACGCCGTACGAATACCCTAATCCAATCGCATCATATGCTAGCAGATAAGCACTAGTTAGCTACCATACACTACGTCTTGACGCATGCCAAACTACCACAGCACGAATACTAAGTAGTACTTATCTGAAATGACGGAGGGCTACGCAGGTTTTTAAGAAAACCATGAGCATAATGAACTTGATATCGTTGTAGAATCGAGTGATTTTAAATGGAATGTTTTTGAGGCCTTTTCTAGTTTTGTTAAAGAGGTCACTCCCGGTGAAGGGATCGTCGGCTCTTTCCTCATCGAATAAGGTGCAGGATATATCATATATACCGCTGTGCAAAGCAAGAACTATAGAAGCAATCAATAGACAAACCGAGTTTGTAGCATCTGCTAGTTTCACTAAAGAGGTCACTCCCGGTGAAGGGATCTCGGCTCTTTCCTTATCGAATAAGGTGATGGATGTTCTACAAGGAACACCGCTATGCAAAGCAAGAACTAGAGCTACCAGTTTTTAAACAAGTTTCTACAACATTTTTAGGTTTCTTTTTAGTTTCATTAATCTCATTAATGAAGTCCCATTTTTAATATGATTCACAAGCATCATCATTTGAAACGAAATCTGCAATATAACATATATCTCATATATATAATATAAACATTCATCTCAGGCAGTAATATGATCTCATCACAGAACATTGCAGCAGAAGAACATATATGAAATATTGGATATACTAGGACGTCCGTGTTTTAATACGAGCCTGTATAAAACACGGATTCCACGGTCGCGATGAATAGCCAAACCCACATCCCTAGACCCCTATGAGAGCGGCAAGCAACACTGCCAATTCTAGGGTTAGGAGACCCGGTCTCGACTCCTCGAGATGGTCTCCCACTGGACCCTAGAACCCGGTTACTTGTGCTCCCCACCTTGGGTCTACCTAATGTGGAAAAGTAAATAATATACAATGGTGACATCATCCTCAGCCCGGAAGTGCCCCAATAAAAGAATATTACATACAAATGAATTTTACATGAATGAAAAAGAAAAAAACTCTCATCTCACATAAAACCCTCGGCTATTCAAAACGCGACGATCCAATATAACATATCACAGCAACACATAATATCTCATATCATCAACGTAAGCAAGTATGCGTATCCCGATTGTTGTTGATGTATAGCAACGAAGCCGGCGATACACCACATACTACGCTTACGGTCATAGAAAAGAAAGTGTAAAACTACAACATTTGGAATCCACAATCTCTTTAGACATCATAAATCCGAAATATCACATACTTCGCATTTCATGCCTAACAACGTGAATTCCACATATTGTATCACATTCCAGATAAATAGACAATGTTAAACTTTCCGATCAAATAAACAAACACCCAAGATTTCCCAAATAGTTCTCAACACTTGAAATTAGTTTAAAAACATCCATCACATGCCACAGTACCAATGGTCCAGCCGTAGAAGGGTCAAGCCAACGCCTTACATGTGGCACGCCGTACTGCCCCAAACCGTAAGGTTTAGAGGCAGTTCAAGACGGTCACATAATCGAGTTAAGGTTTGTTGTCTTCTAGAGGGTCCACCGCGTTACTTGCATGACTTAGAATGTTTTTAAACCACTGAAAAATCCAACTTTTGAAAAAAATTCCGACAGGAGAAAAAGTGAGTTATTGATATCCGTTCGAAATTTTTAACACGTTCTAAAAATTACCCGGACAAACTAAACGAAGTTATATTATCCGATCGAATCATCGAGTCCCCAATACAACCCAGAAAACTCAACTCTTGAGTATAATTAAAAATTCCTAGAAACATGCAGCAGTTCCAACGGATGTTACTATACCAAAATGAATCCATAATCCCACTGTAGCGCCGCGGAACTGCCGCGAAACCGAGGCTACGGCCGCGGTTCCGCGGCGCTTTAAGCACATTAATGGGTCGTTTTGCACAGTAATTCCTAAAATACCCTGCTGATTTTTTTGAGCATTTTTAATACAGAAAAAATCAAAATTTTAGAAAATTTCCAGAGAAGGGTATATATCGAGGTTTCCGGGTTCGATCAAACTTTAAACTTCGTCTAAACTTCTCCTAAATCTTTAGCTTGTATCACTGTAAGGTTACTAGGCACAAGCACAAGGGTCAACGAGGCATCAACCATGCCCGATTTAAATTTTAGCCGTGCCGAACAACCCAAAGCCGGATCTTTAAACTAGAGTTTATGCGAAAACAAGTATGTTAAACACTTTAACACTAAGTGAGAGGGATTACAACCTTTATAGATCCGGTCCATCACTTCTTAAGCTCCGTGTTGAGGTCCCTTCGCTGCGATCATCGTGTTCCGGACTCTCGAGAGGCTCCGCGAAGAGAAAGATGCAAGCTTGCTTCCGATCTTCGATAACAAAGATGATCTACCTTGAAGTTTCATTAACACAAGCTAACACTCACTAAATGAAGTGAACACCCTCATCTAAATGGCAAGGATAGATGAGGATGATGAAGTAGGATTTTTAGCTCTCATTTATAATCTTTTTCTCACACATAATCATCACTTAGAAAAAACTAGAAAGCTTTTTCCATGAAGAACTCAAGGAAGAAGATGAATAATAATATGAATCCTTTTGTGATGAACAATGAAAAGATAATAATGATGAATAATGCAACCATGGTCAACTAAACCCTTGTAGATATTTAACTAGGGCTAGGGTTTGGGTTGGGTTAAAGGTGAGTCACTTGAAAATATCAAGCATAATAACTTTTCCATGACAAAAGAAAAACCTTCTAGAATGTTCATGAAACAACTAACCTAATTCAAATCCTAACCTTGTTTAATCTCCACTGATCATGTTGCATTAATAATCATATCGTGTTACAATATTATATATCACATATATAATATTTATTGTAACAAAATAAAATAATACAATTAACATATATCGCATATATATCATTGTATTACCCGAGTGAGAAAAAGAATCTTTTAGTGAGCTAATATTAGTTAATGTAATTTAATATATCATATATATTATTATACATTAAATTATCGAATCAACACTTGATCCGACAATCTGGCTATATCGCATATAACCGACTAATACGATGACCCGGCTATATCACATATACCCGGCCGATATCTCATATCGCGAGAATCCAATACGATATCACATACCGCATTATCCTCGGTCCCGCACATATCACATATGTGCTCCTACTCCGTTTTGCCTGAGTCAAGAAACTTCTGTGTGAGACTCTAAAGAATCGTCAATACGCCGGCAGTAGGTGATGATCATATCAAACACCCACAAGCTGCAAGCGGTCAGCTAAACGTAACAGCCACCCAGGTATTGAGTGCTCAGAAGATCAACAAGCAAGCATGTACATTCTCCTGCGAATCCAATCAGTAACACTCCCGTACAGTTCGGTCTTGTCGTCTGATATGTCGCATATCTCGCCTAGGGGTGGTATACGTCAGAACCCAGTTGCTTGATAAGTCGTGTCTGTTTGAGGTCTATAACAGTTCGAGAAACTACTGATAACACTTACCAGTAAATCTCAGCAACCCTGGCCAGGGATTTCCAGTTATAGCCAATCGAACACAGCGCAACATCAACTCCCTATACAGGGAGAGACGAATCCACTCCTATCACTCATTGCCTCCATATGATTCGGGACTGTACCCAAAAGCCACCTTTTTGCACGCCCTCTTGGACATGGTATGATGGAAATCAAAGCAGGTGTGAATCACACAAGACTCTATGACGATCTCGGGTCAACAGACTACTCTGTACCAGTGTCACCGGAGAACTGCCATCTGATGTGAGGTATAATACCATCTGGGAGTTCTCGGCGAGTCCGTCCAGTGTACCCAGTCTCTACTGAGCACCCGTACACCATCCTTGATGTCAAACACCGATGGATATGGGATCATCCATCACCCATCATATGGGTTAAGATGCGTATACGCTAGTCTACTCTGGTGTATCGATGCCCTGTCTCGATACACCCTCGACTAGGAACTGTTATAGGATGTACTCGTCGACTACCGTGGCCCCACCAGTATGATCTAATCATAGTCCCAGTAGTCGAGTACATATCCTAAGGGCTTTATCAACACGTAATATAGAGACAATCAGAGTACATGTTAAGATAATGTACAACCAGATAGCATACTATCATGTCGAGCAAGAAAGTCCTCCCTATATATGTCCTAGCATCCACTACAATATACATCGTATGTACAGTAATGGCCTCTAGGGCATACATATAACTAACATGAAAATCACACATGAGTTAAACATGAGATGATAATGGTTTGATTTATGAATTAAAGAAAATAGGAAATGAGTCACATTTTATAAGATATTTATGGAAGCCTTGAGAAGCCATGACTCGCCTCTTGTTTTGTTTTTATTCATAAATATTTTCCTACAACATCTCATAACTCACATCATGGTCCATGCTCTCTCATTCTATGTTCATCTCCTTTTTCTTCCTCTCTAGGATTTTCTTGAGGTGAGAAAGCAAAAGAAAAAGAAGAAAAATTAGTGAGAAAAATTCTTACTTCATCAACCTACACTTTTCTAGCCCATTAGTTTAGGTTTTTTGCTTCACTAATACCTTAATCAGTGAAGAGTGAGCTTGAGTGAGAGAGACTTCAAGGTGGATCATCTTCGGCCTCGAAGACTACATGCAAGCTCGTTCCTTTCTCAAGTGGAGTCAAAGAAGAGTTCTAGGGACTACTGCTTTGAGCTTTAGAAGTGAAAGACCGGTCTAAAAAGGTTGTAACCCTCTTCACTTAGTTTAGATGTAGTTTGTTTGCTACAAAATCCTAATTTTCTAGTTCGATTCTAGGTTAGTATAACTTAGCACTCTAGATTTTTTAAAATTGCATACTTGAAGCTTGTATAAACCTAGTAGAGGTGCTAATACATACTTTCAGCTTTTTGACAAAAGCTGGACATCCTCATATCTTTACATACATAATATAGGTTTTCTTCCCACTCCACGTTTCATATGGTGTGGTAGGCACAGATTTAGTAGGAACCTTGTTCAAAAGATATGCAGCACATTCTAGTGCATAACCCCAGAATTATCGCGGTAACTCAGCGTTACTCATCATGGAACGTACCATATCCAATAAGGTGCGATTCCGCCTTTCTGATACACCGTTGTATTGAGGTGTGTATGGAGGAGTAAGCTGAGAGAGAATTCCATTCTCTTTTAAGAATCCAGGAACTCGACTCTTAAGTATTCACCACCTCGATCAAATCTAAGTGTCTTGATACTTTTGCCTGTTTGTTTTTCCACTTCATTCTTGTATTCCTGGAATTTCTCAAAGGCCTCGGATTTATGATTCATCAAGAATACATGTCCATACCTTGAGAAATCATCAGTAAAAGTAATGAAGTAGGCATAAACACTTCTTGCATGTGTATACATTGGACCACACACGTCGCTGTATATGAGTCCCAAGAGCCCGCTGGCTCTTACCCTGTGTCCAGTGAACGGAGTCTTTGTCATCTTTCCTTTAAGTTATGATTGACAAGTTGCATAAGACAGATATTCAAACGGATCCAAATATCCCTCTTTATGTAAATTCATCAACCGTGTTTTATTGATGTGACCCAGTCTACAATGCTATAAGAAAGCTTGATTTAATTTTGGAGACTTTCTTTTAAGTGTGTTCTGGACATTGAAAACATAGTATTAATTTAATACGTATATATCGTTGTCTAGTGTACCTGACCCAATCAAACCATGATTAAGGTGGAAGTTTACGATATCGCTTACAAATGTAAAATCATAACCTTCTTTAGATAGTAAAGATACAGAGATGATATTACATGTCAAACTAGGTACACAAAAACAGTTACGCAAAATCAAAATGTTTCCACTTGTCAATCCTAGTTGATATTCCCCTACGGATACAGCATCCACGCTCATTCTGTTAGCAACCCTGAGAGTCATATCACCTGCCTTTATAACTATACGATTTCTTAACGCCTGCAATGAATTACAGATATGAAATCCTAAACCGGTATCCAATACCCAGCAAGTAGAGTTGATTGACAGACAGTTTTCAATCATAAACACACCTGAAGCCAATGCCACAACGTGCTTCGAATCCTGGTTCTGGGCTTTCCAGGCCCTGCAGTCCTTCTTTCAATGACCTTTCTTGTGACAATAGAAACATTCTTCCTTCCCTACTGTCGACCCCGAAACGTTTTCTCTGTCATTTCCCTCTACCTTACTAACACCGCCTTTCGGCTTGGAGGGGTCCTTCTTATTCTTCCCCTTGGCTTTCGCTTTGGATCTAGAAGAGGAAGATTCCCCAATAAGCAGAGTGGGTGTCTCCCTGGTTTTCTGTAGGGTGCTCTCTACACTCCTCTACATGTTGAGGAGTTCTGGAAGTGTAACTTCCTTCCCTTGATATTGAAATTCAAGATAAACTGGGCGTAGGTAGAGGGGAGGGACTGTAGAATCAAGTCTGTATATAACTCGTTCTCCAACGTGGTCCCAAGGTCCGTGAGCTCTTCAATATAGCTGATCATCTTAAGGACGTGGTCCCCTATAGATGACCCAACAACCAACCTCTTCTGAAACAATTTCTTCGAGATCTCATATCTTGTGATACGAGATTGCTCTCCTTATAAATCTTTGGTATGGAGGAAGATGGAAGCTAAGTCCTTCTTCTCGTGCCATCTCTGGTGTTCATTATCTATTGAGGCTAGCATGAGGCACTTGGCTCTCGCAAAATCTATTTCCCATGTCTTACGGATCTCAATATCCGCGACGGTGGAATCTGGACCTGGGACGGCGGGGGCTTTGGTAGTAAGGAGGTAGCACAGCTTGTCATAAGTAATGGCCATCTGGACATTCCTTAGCCAATCTTTATAGTTTGGC
This sequence comes from Agapanthus africanus, assembly GCA_030015575.1. Classification (NCBI taxonomy): domain Eukaryota; kingdom Viridiplantae; phylum Streptophyta; class Magnoliopsida; order Asparagales; family Amaryllidaceae; genus Agapanthus; species Agapanthus africanus. The sequence continues at coordinate 291,869,915 of CM057350.1, forward strand.
CTCGTCAATTTAATTTTATCTAGCAGTAACTTAAGTCCAGTCATTTTGGTCGCTGCAGTAAAGAGAGAGAGAGAAGAAAACACTCAGTATGATGCTCTTGCAAGTTTAGATTGGTTATTAGTTTATCTAAACAGGATGACTCCCACTGTTTCTCAAATCCTCCTTCAAACCATAAAAGAAGAATTAGTCGGGATTAATCACACCCTTACAATTCTTGCTTAACCTTTCAGCCAGGCTGATGTCGGTACTTCGAGGGAGGTTTTCCAACGCTTTCGCGATGTTTCTTAATTACATAACTTCTTTTCCCTGGAGGCGTAGCCCCACTAACACCAATCTATGCACCTACTTGGTTTATAGCATTGATTGTTTTAGTGAAAAACTCTCCCCAGGAGTAACATAACTCACGGTGGGATTGAGATCCAGCTATCATTGTATGACAACTTTGAAGGAATCCTACTAAAATCATCATACTCCAGATGGTAAGTAAAACTAGCAAGTTTCTTTTTCTTTTGAAACTCCCGATGTGGATTTTTGCCCCAGGCGCTTATGACCTTGACGAAGGCCAACATATCATAAGACGCAAGTCAAGTTTTGCTGGGTTTCCTAGCACCGCCACTGGGTTTCGGGAGGCATCGACCATGCCGTTTTGAAAATTTTGGCATGCTAAAGAACCCTAACCTAGAATCTTAACTACAGAATTAGACGAAACATGCATGTAAATATCTTTACATCTAAGTGAACAAGGAATACAACCTTTGTAGACTGGTCCTTCACTTCAAAAGCTTCGTGTAGTAGTCCCTTCGCTCTAAGTAGTGAACTCCCGGACTCTAGAAAGGCTCCACAAGATGAAAGGAATAAACTTGCTTGAAGTTTTCGAGGCCGAAGATGATCTACGTCGAGGAGACACCAACTCAAGCTACCTCTTCACTAATTAGAAATTAGTGAAGCAAACAACCTAAACTAAATGGCTAATCTAGTGTAGGTTGATGAAGTAGGAATTTTGCTCACTAATTTTTTTCACCTCCCAAAAAGCTAAAGAGCTTGAGGAAGGAGATGAAGAAAAGCAACCATGGAGAGAAGCAAGTGTAGAATGATTCTCATGAGTGAGAATAGCAACCATGGGAGAGATAATATATCATATTAACTCATGTAGAGACTTAACCATGGCTTAAGGTAATGATTGGGTTAATAAATATCTTAAGTAAAACAAAATTAGTGGACTAAGTCAATGGTTCTACAAGCTTCCACTAAGCTCCAAACCATATGAATAATTTCCAACTAATTTTGATTTACCTTTAATAAATAAAACCCTTCATTATCATAAGCATGGTGTGAAGGGTTACGCTAGTGCCCTGGCCATCTCCCATGGCCAAATGCGGAACAAAATTTTTTCTACGATTAGAAACTTGGTGCTAGAATAACACTAAACCTGGATCTTAACCACAAACCTAACTAGCAAACTAAGAAGCTATCTACTATGAGAAGAGTTTATACCAATAGGCTCAAGTCCTTCGGGTCTTCACTCCACTCCTTTGGTATGCTCCTTGTAGTGTCCATGATCAAGCTTGAACTTCGGCCTCCTCGTGTCAATGATGATCCACCCGAGAGTGCCTACCAAGAGCTCCTACCTCCTAATTGAGGTAACTAGAATACTTAGCTTGCTAATCTAAGTAGACTAGAGTGTGTAGAAAGTGATTATGGAATGCTTTATCTCACTAACCCTAGGTTTCTCAACTCATAAGACAATTAGGGTTAGTTTTAGAAGAAGAGAGCAAGGAGAAGATGAGAGTGTAGTGTGAGCTTAAAAAATGAAGAATGGCTAAGTAAATGAGATAATAATGGAAGCAAAAATATCTCCACAAAATATCAACCATGGAAGAATAGTAAACCATGAGTCATGCAATGAGTCATCAAGTTAGCCATGCTTCATTTAATGAAAATGCACACCTCATTTCTCCACCTCATTAATCCAATATCAAAAATGGTAAATCTAAATAATGAGGTGTCTTCTTCTAGAAGTATCTTGTACAATTACAAGAATGCCCCTCACCATATATACATACCCGTATCCGTATTCTGAAAAATACGAATACAAAGAGACAAAATAATCCAAGAATATAATACTAGGATCCGGCTTAAACTAAAGCCCGCTAGTATTATCCGCCCGAACATCATACGTGCACAAGTGTACGTATGTGATTGAACCCTGCCGTAAAACCATACGGCCTCTACATCGTTTCGCCCGAAGAAGGGAAACCCTCTGTGTGGGACTCTAAAGACTCGACAGTACGCTGGCAGTGAGTTTAACCACAAGCACGTCAGTGGCACTAGCTGTACGTAACGGCTACCCAGGTTCCTATCGAAAAGGAAGGCCGACGAGCAAACTCGTCCGAACTCCTACTGAGCCTATCCGTGATAATATCCGTATAGTCCGGTCTCTTCGTCAAAGAGTATCGCATACCAGGTCTAGGGGGTGGTAAACGTCAGACCCTAATAACCCGATAAGTCAAGCTGATGTGTCTCAGGACCAATCCGGGAAACTACTGATCAACCTATCAGTAAATCCCAACTGCTTTGGCCAAGGTCTTATGCTCCTGACCAATCGATCACTGTGCAATATCAACTCCCAATAACACGAATCCCCGACAATCGCTCACTGCCTCCATGTGGCTCGGGACTGTACCCAACCAAAACCTGTTTGCACGACTCAGTAGAGCCGTGGTAGGGTAGTGATCAAAGCTCAGTAGGAACTCACACGAGACAAATGCCGATCTCAGGTCCGAAGACTAACCTGTACATATGTCACCTGAGAATTTCCATCTGACGATAGGTATAGTACCATCTAGAAGTTCTCGGCGAGTCTGTCCAGTGTACTCACACCCAGTGAGTACCTGTATACGATCTTAGGTGCATCAGACCAATGGTTGCGGGACCAACCATCCCCCGGCGGGGCTAGAAACGTATACACTAATCTACTTTGGAGTATCAATGCCCATTCTCGATAATCACGCGACTAGGGACCATTTAAGGATGTGCTTATGGACCATCCTGCTCCTACAAGTATGATCGCCATCACAATGCAGATAGTCAAGCAAGATCCTACGGGCTTTATCAACATGTAACCACAGTATGTAATAATGAGTATAACATATGCCATGTTAAGATAAAGACAAACCATAATAGTATACTACCGTATCATGTCTTTATCAATATGTGCAAGCTGGATAATGTATCAATAAAAACAAATACACATATCTGATAAAGACAACTGAAATAATATACTATAAAACTGAGCAAGATTGTCATGTACATACATATCCCTAGCTTCCATATGTATACATATACAATACTGGCCTCTAGGGCATACATATCCAACAATCTCCCACTTGCACTAAAGGCCAGTAATTGGCGTATCGAATACCCAATGTCTGCACTAAGGCCAGCTGCTAGCGAACCGCATACCCAACATCTTAAAAAGTCGCTCGAACTGTGCTTGAGGGAGGGCCTTTGTAAATGGATCCGTCGTGTTCTCTTTTGTATCCACTCTCCGTACCTTGATCTCTTGGCGATCTACGATCTCCCTGATTAGGTGATACCGCTTTAAGATGTGCCTGGATTTCTGATGGGACCATGGTTCCTTCGCTAAAGCTATAGCCCCATTTTTATCACAATACACAAGTATCGGATCAACAATGGAAGGAACTACCTGAAGTTCAGCGATGAACTTCTTCATCCAGACCGCTTCTTTTGCGGCATCGCTTGCAGCAATGTATTCAGCCTCCATCGTTGAGTCTGCGATGGTTTCCTGTTTGGAACTTCTCCTACACACCGCCCCTCCGTTGAGGGTAAACACAAAACCTGAGACAGACTTGTTGTCATCCTTGTCACTCTGGAAGCTTGAATCAGTAAAGGACTCGACCCTGAGGTTTCCATTACCGTAAACCAGGAACATCTCCTTAGTCCTTCTGAGGTACTTGAGGATGTTCTTCACTGCTGCCCAGTGGTTCTCACCTGGGTCTGACTGATACCGGCTCACCACGCTTAGCGCGTAAGCTACATCTGGTCTTGTACATAGCATCGCATACATTATAGATCCTACCGCCGAAGCGTAGGGTATAGTGCTCATGCAAACCCTATTGGCTATAGTGCCCTCAAAGTCAATTATTGGATCGCAAGCACGTGATTGCAATGATTGAGGGAGGACCTATACCGGTAGGACAGTCTTACTCAAGATGATAGTATGCTATCTGGTTTGTCTTTATCATCGTGTACATGCTTTAGGTGACATTACAGATCACTATTACACGTTGATAGAGCCCATAGGATTCTTGCTTGACTACCAGCAGTATGATGGCGATCATATACGTGAGAGTTGCGTAGTCTATAAGCACATCCTTAAAGTGTCCCTAGTCGTGGGAGTTTCGAGACTGGGCATCGATACTCCATTAGTAGACTAGTGTATACAGTCGAGACCCCGACGAGGGGCGGTAGCCGGTCTCACAAGCCATTGGTGTCAGTTGGTTCATCTAAGATGTATACAGGTGCTCATTGGGTTATGAATACACCGGACAGACTCACCGGGAACATGCTAGTTGGTATTATACCTGTCGTCAGATAGCAGTTCCCTGGTGACATGTGTACAGGTTAGTCTATCGACTTGAGATCGTCATTTGTCTCGTGTGAGTTCCCACTGTGCTTTGATTATTGCCCTACCACGGCTCAAAGGAGCCGTGCAAACAGGTTTTAGTTGGGTACAGTCCCGAGCCACATGGAGGCAGTGAGCGGATCGGCAGGGGATTCGTCTCTCCCGGTATTGGGGGTGAGATCGCGCTGTGTCTGGAGAGCCATTACATAAAGTCCTTGGCCAAGGCAAGTGAGATTTACTGGTAGGTATTCCAGTAGTTTCTCAGGGTGTTCTGGGCTACACTCCGACATGACTTATACCGCTATTGGGGGTCTGACGTTTACCAGCACCCTAGGCCCGATATGCGATACTCATAGACGAATGGACCGGACTGTATGGATATTGTCACTGACATGCTTAGTAGGCTTTCAGGATGAGTTCGCTCGTCAGCTTCCCTTTCACTCAATACATGGGCAGCCATTACGTACAGCTAGTACCACTGACGTGCTTATGGTTAAACCCCCTGCCAGCGTATTGATGAGTCTTTAGAGTCCCCCACAGAAAGTTTTCCCAAGTTCGAGCGAAACGTTGTAGAGGCCGTATAGTTTTATGGCAGGGTTCAATCATATACGTACACTCATTCACGGATCATGATCGGACGGATCATACTGGTGGGCTTTGGTTTAAGCCAGATCCTAGTATTAGATTGTTGGAATATTTTCGTCTCGTTGTATTCGTATTCAGTCAGAATACGGATGTTGGTATGTATATACAGATAAGGGGTTTTCTTGTGATCCGTTACAAGATTACTTTTGGAGTTGCCATTTTCTTTTGTTCCATTTTAAACATTTGGTTTAATGTTTAATTAATGGAATTTGTTAGCAAATCTTTTTGGCCATTTCTTTTGTTTGAAATTCATGTGCTGGCAATTCTTGCTTCCAATTTCGTGGGGCCTTATATGTGATGGCTTGAGGGAGTGGGTGAGATTTCATTTGCATTTATTGTATTTTGTTTTAGTCTAGATATTTACATGAGATATTATTTGTGAAGGATATTTTGTGATGGCTTGAGGAGTGGATGGCAGTTGAGTTTTTTATGGAGTGAGATTTTCATGGGTTAATTAATCAATGACATTTACACCTCACCCCTTAAGAATTCCACAGAGAACCATTTCTTCAGGAATTGGCCGAGCCTATTTTGAATTTCCTTCACTTGCAAAATTTCTTATGCTCACAATTTCTCCATTGGCAACTTCATTTACCTCCGCCCAAATCCTTGGGTGCTTTGAGACAAAGTATTCACACACTATCTCTACTTCACCTTGGGTATCTAGGCTAGCAAACTGGATGCCCGAGTTGCCTCGGTTTTGAGGTGGTAGCCCGTATAAAGAATCCTCGACGTGGAGCCACTTTGACGAGTGAGATGGAGAGCGAACTTTGTTGGGGCAGCCGCAACTAGCAAGGGACAGAGATTGAAGACCGAAGGACACGGATCGATCGGTATAATCTCTCCAAACCCTTTTACAGTTTACTAGTTTACGGTTAATGGCACGATCCAGGTTTTAGGGTTACGATAGCGCCGGTTTATAAAAGTTTTTGTTCCGCATTTGGTCTCAGATTGATAGCCGACGCGCTGCTGTAGCCTTACATGCTATCAGAGCCAAACCATTTGTTAGTTGTATGTATGCCCTAGAGGCCAGTATTGTACAGATGATGTATATTATATTGGATGCTTGGACATATATAGAGATGACTTTCTTGCTCGATATGATAGTATGCTATCTGGTTACTCTTTATCTTAACATGTACACTAGTCTCTTTATACTGTCTTATAGTTACATGTTGGTAAAGCCCTTAGGATATGTACTTGACTACCTGGACTGTGATGCAGATCATACTAGTAGGGACATGGTAGTCCATAAGTACATCCTTCATGGTCCCTAGTCGTGGGTGTATCGAGACGGGGCATCGATATACCAGTGTAGACTAGCGTATACGCTTCTCGACCCATGAGATGGGCGATGGATGATCCCATATCCATTGGTGTTTGACATCAGAGATGGTGTACGGGTGCTCTGTGGAGACTGGGTACACTGGACGGACTCTCCGAGAACTCCCAGATGGTATTATACCTCACGTCAGATGGCAGTTCTCAGGTGACACTTGTACAGGTTAGTCTGTAGACCCGAGATCGTCATAGAGTCTTGTGTGATTCCCACTGTGCTTTGATCTCCACCTTACCACGTCCATGAGGGCGTGCAAAACGGTGGTCTTTGGGTACAGTCCCGAGTCACATGGAGGCAATAAGCGATAGGAGGGGTTTCGTTTCTCCCGGTATTGGGGGTTGATGTTGCGTTGTGCTCAATTGGCCGTAACAGGGAAGTCCCTGGCCAGGGCTGATCAGAGATTTGCTGGTAAGTGTTACCAGTAGTTTCTCGATCCGTTATGAGCCTCACATCGGCACGACTTATCGGTTATTAGGGTCTGACGTATACCACCCCTAGACTTGATATGCGACATATCAGACGAATAGACCGGACTGTACGGTAAGTGTTACTGGTTGGATTCACAGGAGTGTGAGCGGGCTAGCTCGTCGATCTTCTGATCGCTCGATACCCGGATGGCCGTTACGTTTAGCAGACCGCTTGCGGCTTGTGGGTGCTTGATATGATCATCATCTGCTACCGGCGTATTGACGAGTCTTTAGAGTCCTACACAGAGGTTTCCTGGTTCAAGCGAAACGAAATAGGAGCGCATATGAGATATGTGCAGGACCGAGAATAATGCGTGTATGTGATACCGCATTTCATTCTCGCGATATATGTTTCGATTGGTTATATTCGATATGACCTAGTTATCGAATCATTGATTCGATAAATCGATACATTGAATACTAGTCGGTTATGTGCGACATGACCGGATCATTGAATCAAATGTTGATTTAATGATTTAATGTATAATTATATATTTGATATATTACTTTGCATTAGCTAGTATAGGTTCACTTTAAATGGATTTTCTCACTTGATGTGCAAGTTGTATATGTGATATACTTTTGTACATATGTTTGTATCATGTTTGATGATACTTGCTTTCATGGTTAAGTGTAAAGAATTAAACCATGGTTAAGTGTTGATTAGGGTTTGCAAATTCATTTATCTATTTATTTATTTATTTGAAATGGATTAAGATAAGAATGGTGGCTTTATTTGTTTTATGTTGAAGCTTCATGAAGCTTTGACCTTAGTGACCATTCTTGTCTTCATGCTTAACCCTAACTCATCCAAGTAACCATGGTCCATTCTCTACACTCAACTAAGGTTAGATTATGATAAGTATTGATTTCATTTTTAATTTATCATAACACTTATCATAAACTAGCTTCATCTTCTCCTTCTTCTTCAAGAGAGAAAACTAGATGCCATCAATGGCAACTTGAGAAAAAGTGAGTGAAATCCAATTCTAAAGTGAACCCACCTCCTATTTCTTCACCCTCTACCTCTTGCCAAGTTGTTTTGGGTGTTTTCTTCACAAGTTTCACAACTTGGTGAAGTTGGAGCTTGAACTTGCGCAACCTCGACGTAGATCGTCTTTGACACGAAGCCGACGACCTATTCCGCTCGTTTTCCCGATGAAGCCGACGGATGAGTCTAGGATTCGAAAAGGACAGCGAGAGGATGACTATGTGGAGCTAAGGAAGTGGATATCCGGATCTACAAAGGTTGTAGCATCTAACTTTTAGTTAAAGTGTTAACTAGTTTATAGTTTCGCCTAGAAATCTAGCCGACGATCCGTATTAGGGTTTCTCGGCACCCATAAAATTTTAAATTGGCATGTTCGATGCCTTGTGAGACCTCTATAGTGTGCTTAGGAACCCTACAGTGGTATCAGAGCCTAGCTAGAGCCTTAGGCGAAGTCTAGACGCAATTTGAAACCCGATCGAACCCGAAAACCTAACTTTAAGATGCTTTCTGGACTTTTTCTAAATTCTGGGATTTTTCCAGATTAAAAATTGCTAAAAAATTCAGCAGGGAAATATATTAATTACGGTGCAAAAATTTCTTTATGAACAGTCTAAAGCGCGGCGGATCCGCGGCCTAAGCCTCCTTAGGCGGTGGATCCGCGGCTGCTTTATTAAATTATTATATAATTTTTGCACAGTAACTGATACTTTCTGGTGTTGGATTTTCTGGGAATTTTTAAAATTTATTCAAGAGTTGAATTTTCTGGGGTTGCTTTGGGGATTCGGTGTTTCGATCGGGGTATCAAATTTCGTCTTTGTGTATTTCCGGATAATTTTTAGAATATGTTAAAAAGTTCGACCGGATATAAATACCCAACTTTTCCCCTGTCGGGAAATTTCCAAGTGTTGGATTTTTCCGTCGTTTAACGACGTTCTAAGTAGTGCAAGTAACGCGATGGACCCTCTAGAAGACAACAAACCTTAACTCGATTATGTGACCGTCTTGAACTGCCCTTTGAACCTTCGGGTTTGGGGCAGTACGGCGTGCCACATGTGAGGCGTTGGCTTGACCCTTCTACGGCTGGACCGTTGGTACTGAGGCACGAACTGAATGTTGTTAGACTTATTTCATGTGTTGAGTTGTATCGGGAAAACTTGGGTATTCGACTGCTCGATCGGAAAGTTTAACATTTTCTGTTTATCTGGAATGTGATACAATAATTGGAATTCACAAGTAGTTATGAGATAACTGAATGAATGTTATAAATCTAGCAATTTAGTCCCATAGATATTGAAAAGAGTTTTCGATAATGAGACTAAAATGCGGGATTTATATCTGTTAGGCATGCGATGTCTAAAGAGGTTGCGGATTCCAATTGTTATAGTTTTACACTTTCTTTTCTGTGACCATAAGTGTAGTATGTTCATATCGCCGGTTTCGTTGCTATACGTCAACGACAATTGGGGTATGCATACTTACTTACGTTGATGACATGTGATGTTATGTGTTGCTGGATATGTTATATTGGATCGTCGTGTTCGAATAGCCGGGGGTTTTTATGTGAGATGAGTGTTTTTCATTTTCATTCATGTAAAAACTTGTATGTAATATTCTTTTATTTGGGGCACTTCCAGGTAGCGGAAGTTGTCACCTTTTGTATATTATTTACTTTTCCGCATTAGGATAGACCCAAGGAGGGGAGCACAAGTAACCGGGTTCTGGGGTCCAGTGGGAGACCAACTCAAGGAGTCGAGTCCGGGTCTCCTAACCCTAGAATTGGCAAGGTTGCTTGCCGCTCTCGTAGGGGTCTAGGGGTGTGGGATTGGCTATTCATCACGACCGTGGAATCCGTGTTTTATACTGGCTCGTATTGAAAACACGGACGTCCTAATATATCCAATGTTTCATATGTTTCTTCTGCTGTGATATCTGTGATGTGATCATGAGATGTTCTGTGATGGATATAGTATATAGTATATATGATATATTATATAGACGTTACTTATGTTTTACACCCGCGCTAGCCCTGCCCTGCTCTGTCGTTAGTTACCTAACCTAACGGTGCACGAGGGGACATCGAGGCGAATGCGGATGGCATAAGTGTACGTCATATCTATCTGTGATGTTTAGGTATTTAAATGATGGGACTTCATTAATGTGATTAATGAAAGAAAAGAAACCTAAGATGTTGTGGAATCAGATTTTAAACAAAACAGGTAGCTACAGTTCTTGCTTTGCATAGCGGTATATATGATATACCCTGCACCTTATTCGATGAGGAAAGGACCGAGATCCCTTCACCGGGAGTGACTCCTTTAGCAATAACTGGCAGATGCTACACACTCGGTTTGGCTTTGATTGCTTTTAAGAGTTTTTGCTTTGCACAGTGATATATATGATATATCCCGCACCTCATTCGACGAGGAAAGGGCCGACGATCCCTTCACCGGGAGTGACCCCTTTAGCAAAACTAGAAAAGCCTCAAAATCATTCCATTTTAAAACTTCATTTGATTCTACAACGATATCAAGTTCATTACGGAATAGGTTTTCAGAAAACCTGTCGTAGCCCTCCGTCATTTCAGATAAATTACATATAGTATTCGTGCTACATTTGTTGGCTTTCGTCAAGGTGTAGTGTGCGGTAGCTATGTGCTGTTTATCTGCTGCATATGATGCGACTGGATTACGGTAGTCGTACGGCTTTGTTGGCTTTCGTCAAGGGTCGTGCGGGTGGGTTTAATTCAGTCAAGAAATGTACGGGTTGAACTTGACTAGCGGGCTGTGGTTTGTTGGCTTTCGTCAAGGTCATAGCACGCTAGGGGCAAAAGCATTATCGGGAATTTCAAGTGTTGAAATTTGCAATGAGATTGCATACCTTCTATGAGATAGTTGGATCCCGATACCCACTGCGAGTAAGAGTTACTCCTGGGAGAGATTTACACATTACAATTAGCCGATCAAGTAGGTGTCTAGAAAGGTGTTAACGAGGTTACGCCTCTGGGAAAACGAGGTATACATTAATTAGGTTCGTGCGAAAGCACGGGGGACCTCCCTCAAAGTACCGACACTGGCCTGGCTGAAAGATTGGCGAACTTGTAGTGTGTAATTAATCCCGGCTAGTCTTTCCTTTTAGGGTTTGAAGGAAGATTTGATAAAAAGCAGTGGGAGCCATCCTGATTAGATAAGATAATAACCAATCTGATCTTGCACGAGCATACGCTAAAGTGTTTTCTTCTCTCTCTCTCTCCAGGTAGCGACCATTTCATGCCTTAATAAAGATAATAATATGGATGTATTGACCGAACCCGCATGTTATACTGTGCTGGGGAACGTTGGTTCCGTTCTTTCCTATAAGAGTTATAGGACTGAACAGGATATAGGGGAATACCAGGATTCCCATGCCACCCGAATGAAGAAAGTACATGATGATGCATTTTCTTCGGGTGTGTTCGTTACAGAGAACTGTTTCTCCATTTGCCCTACGTCCTGGGTATTAGATACCGGGTCAGGATCCCATATATGTAATCAGTTACATGGGCTTAGGAAAGGTAGAGAACTTGGAGAAGGTGATAAAGACATTAGAGTTGGAAATGGTGCAATTGTTGCAGCTAAGACTGTCGGGGAATATCACCTTGTATTACCAACAGGTAATACATTGGTTCTGAACGAATGCTATTACATGCCGAACCTGATATGCAACATTATATCGGTCTCTTTGTTGAGTAAAGAGGGATATAATTTTGTATTACAGGACAATGTTATGAACATTTTCCGTAACCAAAATTTGGTTGGATCAGGCACGTTGTGCAATGGCATTTATGTTCTAAACCAATCAACAGTTCTGAGCATAACAAACACACACAAGAGGAAGAGTTCTGAACTGAACGAATCCTTCTTGTGGCATTGTAGACTGGGTCACATCAATGCGACACGACTGGCTAAGTTGCATAAGAATGGGTATTTGAAACCATTCGAATTTTCATCTTATGACACTTGCCAGTCATGTCTCAAAGGCAAGATGACCAAAACTCCGTTTACGGGACACGGAGAAAGAGTTACTGAACTCTTAGGACTAGTACATAGTGATGTATGCGGTCCAATATCTACACATGCCAGGGATGGTTCTTCGTACTTCATTTCATTCACTGAAGATCTCTCAAGATACGGATATGTGTACTTGATAAGACACAAGTCTGAAGCTTTTGAGAAATTTAGAGAATATAAACAAGAAGTCGAAAACCAAACCGGAAAAAGTATTAAAATCCTTCGATCTGATCGAGGAGGTGAATACTTGAGCAATGAATTCCTGGACTTCCTAAAAGAGAATGGGATTCTCTCTCAGCTGACTCCTCCATATACACCACAGCACAACGGTGTATCAGAACGGAGGAACCGCACCCTATTAGATATGGTGCGCTCTATGATGAGCACAGCTGAGTTACCTATTTCCTTCTGGGGGTATGCGCTTGAGACAGCCATACATCTATTGAATATGGTCCCCACCAAATCTGTGCCTACCACTCCATATGAGATATGGAAAGGGAAGAGACCATGTCTTAACTATGTTAAGATATGGGGTTGTCCAGCCTATGTCAAACGACAAAATCCGAACAAACTCGAGGCACGGTCTGTTCTATGCAAATTTGTAGGATATCCCAAGAATTCTCAAGGGTATATCTTCTACCACCCTGAGGAACAAAGAGTATTTGTTTCTCGGCATGCCACCTTTTTAGAAAAGGAATTTCTTGAAAAAGAGATTAGTGGTCATGAGGTAGAACTGGAAGAGATTCCAGCTGCAGAAGCTACAACAGAAGATCTGGTGGAACCAGAGGATTCCGTAGTTCCCGATGAACCCCAGCCACTCCGCCGATCTAGTAGGGTTCCTCGCCAACCTGAGAGATACTACGGTTTTCTCATGGACGGTGGGAGCGAGGATTGCATCATGGAGGATGATGACCCAACTAGCTTCGAGCAGGCCATCACGAGTAGGGACTCAGTGAAATGGCTGGATGCTATGCGGTCCGAGATGGAATCCATGTACACCAACAAAGTATGGACTTTGGAAGTTGCTCCTGAAGGGGTAAAACCCATTGGGAGCAAGTGGATCTTCAAGAAGAAATTTGGTGTAGATGGGAAAGTGGAGACTTTCAAAGCTAGACTTGTAGCAAAGGGTTTTCGTCAAAGACCAGGTGTGGACTATGACGAAACCTTTTCTCCAATGGCTATGCTTAAATCCATCCGAATCATGCTTGCCATTGCTGCCTTTCATGACTACGAAATCTGGCTAATGGATGTTAAGACCGCCTTTCTAAATGGTGATTTAGAAGAGTGCGTGTACATGACTCAGCCAGAGGGCTTCGTAGACAGTGGGAGCAGCGGGAAGGTGTGCAAGCTGCTTAAATCCATTTATGGATTAAAGCTGTTAGTTATATGTATGCCCTAGAGGCCATTACTGTACATTGGATGTATATTGTAGTGGATGCTGGGACATATATAGGAAGGACTTTCTTGCTCGACATGATAGTACGCTATCTGGTTGCACTTTATCTTAACATGTATACTTTCTGTCTCTCTGATTACATGTTGATAAAGCCCATAGGATGTGTACTCGACTTCCAGGACTATGATGTAGATCATACTAGTGGGGCCTGGGTAGTCCATGAGTACATCCTTGAAATGTTCCTAGTCGAGGGAATATCGAGACGGGGCATCGATATTCCAGAGTAGACTAGCGCATATCTTCTCGACCCATGCGATGGGCGATGGATGATCCCATATCCATTGGTGTTTGACATCGAAGATGGTATGCGGGTGCTCAGTGGAGACTGGGTACACTGAACGGACTCGCCGAGAACTCCCAGATGGTATTATACCTCACGTCAGATGGCAGTTCTCTGGTGACACTGGTACAGCTTAGTCTGTTGACCCGAGATCGTCATAGAGTCTTGTGTGTCTCCCACTGTGCTTTGATTTCCACCCTACCACGGCTCTACTGAGTCGTGCAAACAGGTGGTTTTTGGGTACAGTCCCGATTCACATGGAGGCAATGAGCGATAGGAGGGGATTCGTCTCTCCCGGTATTGGGGGTTGATGTTGTGCTATGCTCGGCTGGCCATAACAGGAAATCCCTGGCCAGGGTTGCAGTGATATACTGGTAAGAGTTATCAGTAGTTTCACGAATGTTATGGACCTCAAGTCGGCATGACTTATCGAGCTATTGGGGTCTGACGTTTACCACCCCTAGGCAAGATATGCGACATATCAGACGAACAGATCGGACTATACGGTAAGTGTTACTGGTTGGATTCGCAGGAGTTTGAGCGGGCTTGCTCGTCGATCTTCTGATCGCTCAATACCCGGATGGCCGTTACGTTTAGCAGACCGCTTGCGGCTTGTGGGTGTTTGATATGATCATCATCTGCTGCCGGCGTATTGACGAGTCTTTAGAGTCCTACACAGAGGTTTCCTAGCTCAAGCGAAACGAAATAGGAGCGCATATGAGATATGTGCGGGACCGAGAATATTACGTGTATGTGATACCGTATTCTATTCTCGCGATGAATGTATCGATTGGTTCTATGCGATATAACCTAGTTGTCAAATCAAGGATTGATTCGATAAGCCGATACATTGAATACTAGTCGGTTGTGTGCGACATGACCGGATCATTGAATCAAGTGTTGATTTAATGATTTAATGCATAATTATATATTTGATATATTACTTTGCGTTAACTAGTATTGGTTCACTTTAAATGGATTTTCTCACTCGGCTTGTACACATTGTATATGTGATATACTTTTGTGCACATGCTTGTATCATATATGATGATATATGATAGCTAGGGTTTGTGTAAAGAGTTAATACCTTGGTTAAATAAATGGTTAAGGTTTTTATTCATTTTATTCATTTATTCTTTTATTCTTTTAGAAAAAGAAAAAGAAATGAGATAAATGGTGGCATTCTTTTCATTCATGAAGCTTCATGAATACTTTGACCATGTCACCATTTTTGTCTTCTTTTTAAACCTAACCATTCTCATTAACTCAAGTTAGCTCTCTACACTTTACCATAGTCATTATTATGATAAGAATTATCATTCTTATCATAATATCATATCATCTTCTTCTTTCTTCATCTTCTTCTTCAATGGAGAAAGCTTGCTACTCCAATGGCAAGTCATGAAATCTAGTGAGAAATCCAAAACTAAAGTTTACCCACTTCTATTTCTTCATCCTCTACCTCTTGCCAAGTAGTATAGGGTGTTTCCTTCACAAGTTTTTCCGACTTGGTGAAGTTGGAGCTTGTTCTAGCGATGCCTCGACGTAGATCATCTTCGGCATCGAACCGACGATCAAGCCCGCCCATTCTTCGACGAAGCCGACGTTGGAGTCCGGATTCTTTTTGGACAGCGGAGGGGACTTCGTTGCGGAGCCGTGGAGGTGGTGGACCGGATCTACAAAGGTTGTATGTCCGTTCCCTTAGTTAAAATGTTAACTAGTTTGTTTGTTTCGCCTAAATATCTAGTAAACGATCCGTAGTCGGGTTTGTAGGCACCCATAAAATTTGATTTGTGCATGTTTGATCACTTGTGAAACCTCACTAGAGTGCCTAGGAACCCTACAGTGGTATCAGAGCCTAGCTAGAGCCTTAGACGAAGTCCCGACGGAATCAGAAGTCCGATCGACCCAAAACCCCGACTAAGAATATGCTCTCGGTACATTTTCTAATTTCGAGGATTTTTCCAAATTAAAAATATTCAGAAAAATCAGCAGGAACATATAAGACAAACTGTGAAATTCGTGGTCCTGATTCCACAATGTAGGCGCGGATCCGCGGCCCTACAGTAGGATGACGCGGCGGATCCGTGGCTATTTTGTCGCGATGTGCATTTTGTTTTGCACAGTAACTCTTAGTTGTCTGTGCTGGTTTTCCTGGGGATTTTTAATAATTTTTCCAGAGTTGCATTTTCTGAGTTGTATTGGGAACTTGGTGTATTCGATCGGACTATCTTATTTTGTCGGTGTGCGTTTCCGGATAAATTTTAGAATATGTTAAAAGGTTCGACCGGATATAAATACCCACTTTTTCCCCTGCCGGGAAATTTCCAATTGTTGGATTTTTCCGTAGTTTAACGACGTTCTAAGTAGTGCAAGTAACGCGATGGACCCTCTAGAAGACAACAAACCTTAACTCGATTATGTGACCGTCTTGAACTGCCCTTTGAACCTTCGGGATTGGGGCAGTACGGCGTGCCACATGTTAGGCGTTGGCTTGACCCTTCTACGGCTGGACCGTTGCTACTGAGGCACGAACTGAATGTTGTTAAACTTATTTCATGTGTTGAGCTGTATCGGGAAAACTTGGGTGTTCGATTGTTCGATCAAAAAGTTTAGCATTTTCTGTCTATCCGGAATGTGATACAATAATTGGAATTCGCATATAGTTATGAGATAACGGAATGAATGTTATAAACATAGCAGTTTAGTCTCATTTGATCGGTTGCCACGGAGTTTTGATGTGATCAAAAGTCCGTCGCAATCACGTAGCGTACGCGGATACTCGCCGGGTAAACTTAATAGACAGCCTCACCCTATAGCCCCGACCAAGTGACTGTAGGAGAACCCCGTCGCCGAAAGCATCCGTTCGGGTGCTCCCGGTAGCGGTGTTCCGCCTTGGTGCACTTCGTCGACGGCTTCGAGGGTGCGGCCGCCTACTAAAGTTTGCGACGAGTATTCGATCAGAATGTCGGGAATCCTGTTGAATTGCCCGACTTGATATTGAAAAGAGTTTTCGATAATGAGACTAAAATGCGGGGTTTATAATTGTTAGGCATGCGATGTCTAAGTAATTCATTTGGTCAGGCATGCAATGTCTGAGGAGGTTGCGGATTCCAACTGTTGTAGTTTTACATTTTCTTTTCTGTGACCGTAAGTGTAATATGTGATATCGCCGGTTTCGTTGCTATATGTCAACGACAATTGGGATGCGCATATTTACTTACGTTGATGACATGTGATGTTATGTGTTGCTGGATATGTTATATTGGATCGTCGTGTTTGAATAGCCGGGGGGGTTTTATGTGAGATGAGTGTTTTTCATTTTAATTCATGTAAAAACTTGTATGTAATATTCTTTTATTGGGGCACTTCCAGGTTTCGGAAGTCGTCACCCGTTGTATATTATTTACTTTTCTGCACTAGGATAGACCCAAGGAGGGGAGCACAAGTAACCGGGTTCTGGGGTCCAGTGGGAGACCAACTCGAGGAGTCGAGTCCGGGTCTCCTAACCCTAGAATTGGTAAGGTTGCTTGCCACTCTCGTAGGGGTCTAGGGGTGTGGGATTGGCTGTTCATCACGACCGTGGAATCCGTGTTTTATACTGGCTCGTATTGAAAACACGGACGTCCTAGTATATCCAATATTTCATATGTTTCTTCTGCTGTGATTTATCTGTGTTCATGTGATGTTCTGTGACAGGTATTATATATAGTATATATGATATATTATATAGACGTTGCTTATGTTTTACACCCGCGCTAGCCCTGCCTCACTCTGGCGTTAGTTACCTAACCTAACGGTGCAGACAGGACATCGAGGCGAATGCGGATGGCATAAGCGTACGTTATATTTATCTGTGATGGTTAGGTGGATTTTAATGATGGGATATTCATTAATGAGATTAATGAAAGAAAATAAACCTAATTGATGTTGTGGAGTCAAATTTCAAAATAAAACAGGTAGCTACAGTTCTTGCTTTGCATCGCGATGTTCATTATAGAACATCCTGCACCTTATTCGATAAGGAAAGGACCGAGATCCCTTCACCGGGAGTGACTCCTTTAGCAATAACTGGCAGATGCTACAACCCTCGGTTTGTCTTTTGATCGCTTCTATAGTTTCTGCTTTGCACAGTGATATATATGATATATCCCGCACCTCATTCGACGAGGAAAGGGCCGACGATCCCTTCACCGGGAGTGACCCCTTTAGCAAAACTAGAAAAGCCTCAAAAACATTCCATTTAAAAACCATTTGATTCCGCAACGAGATCAAGTTCAAAGCGTTAAAGGTTTTCACAAAAACCAGCCGCAACCCTCCGTCATTTTAGGAAGTAGAGTACTTAGTATTCGTGCTGTGTTTGTTGACCATAGTCAAGGCACAGTGTACGGTAGCTAAGTGATGTCTTCCTACACCGCATATGATGCGATTAGTTAGGACAGTCGTGTGACTTTGTTGACCTTAGTTAAGGGTCATGTGGGTGGGTCTGATTAATCACGAAATGACGGGTAGAACTTGACTAGTACTTATGATTTGTTGACCATAGTTAAGGTCATAGGTGCTAGGGGTAAAAACCATTATCGGGTGTTTCAAGTGTTGAAATTTGCAATGAGATTGCATACCTTCTATGTGATAGTTGGATCCCGATACCCACTGCGAGTAATTGTTACTCCTGGGAGAGTTTTGCACTTTACAATTAGCCGATCAAGTAGGTGTCTAGAAAGGTGTCAACGGGGTTACGCCTCTGGGAAAACAAGGTTTACTGTAATTAGGTCCGTGCGAAAGCACGGGGAACCTCCCTCAAAGTACCGACACTGGCCTGGCTGAAAGATTGGTGAACTTGTAGAGTGTAATTAATCCCGGCTAGTCTTTCCTTTTAGGGTTTGAAGGAAGATTTGATAAAAACAGTGGGAGCCATCCTGATTAGATAAAATAAATAACCAATCTGATCTTGCAAGAGCGCACGCAGAGTGTTTTCTTCTCTCTCTCTCCTGGTAGCGACCATATCACGCCTTAATCAAGATAATAATATGGATGTATTGACCGAACCCGCTTGTTATTCTGAGCTGGGGAACGTTGGTCCCGCTCCAACTTATAATTGTTATAAGACAGAGCAGGAAATAGGGGAATACCAGAATTCCCATGCCGCCCAAACGAAGAAAGTGCATATGATGCATCTCCTTCGGGTATGTTCATTATAAAGAACTGTTTCTCAGTATCCTCTGCATCCTGGGTATATGATGCCAGATCATGATCCCAGATATGTAATCTGTTACATGGGGCTACAAAAAGGTAGAAAAACTGAGAACGGGTGATAAGTTTCATGAGACAGAAACCGGGGCAAGTGTTGCAGCCAAGTCTGTTGGTCACTGTCACCCTGTATTATGAATACATTGATTCTGAACAAATACTATTAGATACCGAACCTGATATACAAAATCATATCAGTCTCTTTATTAGTAAAGAAATGATATAATTTTGTATTGATGGATAATGTTTTGAACATTTCCTATATCAAAAGTTGATCGGTTCAGGCACGTTATCTAAAAGCATTGAAGTTCTAAATCAAACTACAGTTCCTAATATACAGAACACACACAAGAAGAAGAGTTCAGAAATGAACGAATCCTTCTTGAGGCATTGTAGACTAGGTCACATCAATGCGACCCGACTGGCTGAAGTTACATTTTAGATGCATATTTAAATCAGTTTGAATTTACATCTTGTGAAACTTGCCAGTCATGTCACAAAGATTAGATGACCATAGCTCTGTTTATTAGAAACAGAGAAAGAGTTAGTAAACTCTTGGGACTGATACATGATGATGTATATAAAGTCTCCTGTCTACACATGCCAGGACTGGTTCTTTATAATTCATTATATTCTATGATAATCTCTCAAGATTCAGTCATATATTCCTGTTGAAATATAAGTCCGAACCTTTTGAGGTATTCACAGAATATAAGTAGGAAGTAGAGAACTAAAATACGGGTATAAGTATTATGTCCTATGATGAGATCAAGGAGGAGAATACTTGAGCACGGAATTCCTGGACTATTCTAAAGGAGAATGAGATTCTCTCTCAGCATTATTCCTCCGTATACACCATAGCACGATGGTATATCGGGGCGGAGCAGATACACCCTATTTGATATGGTGTGCTCTATGATGAGTACTACTGAGTTACCTATTTCCTTAAGGGAGTTATGCGCTTATGAAGCTGCATACCTATTGAATAGGGTTCGAATCAAATCAGTTGCCTACCATTTCATATGTGATATAGAAAGGGAAGAGCCCATGTCTTAAGCTAGTTAAGATTTGGGTTGTCCGGCCTATGTCTAAAAGCAAAATCCGGACAAGCTCGAGGCAAGGTCTGTAATGTAGAACTGGAAAGGTTCCAGCCATACAAACTACAGCTGATGATTTGATAGAACCAAAGGATTCAGTAGATTCCAACGAACCTCAGCCTCTCCGCCGATCTAGTAGGGTTCCTCACCCACCTGAGAGATACTTCGGTTGCTCTATGACAGTGGGAGCGAGGATAGCATCATGAGATGATGACCCAACTAGCTTCGAGCTGGCCATCAAGAGTAAGACTCCGTAAGAATGGCTGGATGCTTAGTGATCTGAGATGGAAGCCTTATACACCAGCAAAGTATGGACTTTAGCTGCTATATCTGAAGGGTTAAATCCTCATCAGGAGCAAGTATATCTTGAGAAGATTACTTGGTGTACATGGAAAGGTTGAGACTTTCAAAGCTAGACTTGTTAAAAGATTGCATCATTGACCAGGTGTGGATGATGATAAAACATTTTCAAGTAGCTATGCTTAAGTCCATCCAGATCCTACTTGTCACGGCTACATACCAAGACTACGATATCTGGTGGTTGGGTGTCATGACTGCTTTTCTAAATGAAGTTTTAGAAGAGTGCGTCTATAAGTACACAGCCAGAGGGCTTCGTAGACAGTGGGAGCAGCGGAAACGTGTGCAAGATGCTTTATAGAATAAAGCAGGCATCGCGGAGTTGGAACATCTGTTTTGATGGATTAGTCAAAGAGTTTGACATCATCAAAATGGTAGATGAACCTTGTATATACAAAAAGGTAGTAGGGAGTATGGTGACGATCCTCGTAGAGTACGTGGATGACATACTCTTGATAAGGAAGGAGTTTCCTATGCTACGCTCGATCAATCTCCGCTTATCACTATGATTCTCCATATAGGATCAAAATGATACCTTCTAAATCCTGAGTTTTGGATCTATGAGATAGATTTAATTGGATGTTAGGATTCTCACTAGTTGTAGTGAGATGGTATCAATCGATCCTGGGGAGAATCACTGGAAGTGTTCCAGGGTGATAAAGACGACTGAATGTCAGTCACAGGCACTGTCTTTACCCTCAGTAAAGGGACGGTATGTTGGAAGAGTTCCAAGCTAGATACCGTGGCAAACTAGACGATAAAGGCTGGTAACATCGCTATTGAAGATACTACCAAAGAGGAAGTTTGGGTGTATATTGGTTCATAAGATGAACTAGGTTCCTGCCATTGTATGACAATGGAAGTGTGGCTTTAGCCCTGGAACCCCGGTCCCATCAGTGACCCAGACAAATTCTGAGGCAGCATCACCTGATCATGGAGATAGTTGATCTCCAGGGTGATCGAGGTTAGGAGAGAAGACTCAGAGGACAACACGGAGGATCCACTCACGAAGGCCTTTTTCCAAAAGAGAGACTTTTAGGGGATGGTTGAGTATGTGATACTGCAACCACTGCTACAGATGGCCCTAGTGCAAGTGGGAGATTTTTAGTTATATGTATGCCCTAGAGGCCATTACTGTACATTGGATGTATATTGTAGTGGATGCTGGGACATATATAGGAAGGACTTTCTTGCTCGACATGATAGTACGCTATCTGGTTGCACTTTATCTTAACATGTATACTTTCTGTCTCTCTGATTACATGTTGATAAAGCCCATAGGATGTGTACTCGACTTCCAGGACTATGATGTAGATCATACTAGTGGGGCCTGGGTAGTCCATGAGTACATCCTTGAAATGTTCCTAGTCGAGGGAATATCGAGACGGGGCATCGATATTCCAGAGTAGACTAGCGCATATCTTCTCGACCCATGCGATGGGCGATGGATGATCCCATATCCATTGGTGTTTGACATCGAAGATGGTATGCGGGTGCTCAGTGGAGACTGGGTACACTGAACGGACTCGCCGAGAACTCCCAGATGGTATTATACCTCACGTCAGATGGCAGTTCTCTGGTGACACTGGTACAGCTTAGTCTGTTGACCCGAGATCGTCATAGAGTCTTGTGTGTCTCCCACTGTGCTTTGATTTCCACCCTACCACGGCTCTACTGAGTCGTGCAAACAGGTGGTTTTTGGGTACAGTCCCGATTCACATGGAGGCAATGAGCGATAAGAGGGGATTCGTCTCTCCCGGTATTGGGGGTTGATGTTGTGCTATGCTCGGCTGGCCATAACAGGAAATCCCTGGCCAGGGTTGCAGTGATATACTGGTAAGAGTTATCAGTAGTTTCACGAATGTTATGGACCTCAAGTCGGCATGACTTATCGAGCTATTGGGGTCTGACGTTTACCACCCCTAGGCGAGATATGCGACATATCATACGAACAGACCGGACTATACGGTAAGTGTTACTGGTTGGATTCGCAGGAGTGTGAGCGGGCTTGCTCGTCGATCTTCTAATCGCTCAATACCCGGGTGGCCGTTACGTTTAGCAGACCGCTTGCGGCTTGTGGGTGTTTGATATGATCATCATCTGCTGCCGGCGTATTGACGAGTCTTTAGAGTCCTACACAGAGGTTTCCTAGCTCAAGCGAAACGAAATAGGAGCGCATATGAGATATGTGCGGGACCGAGAATAATACGTGTATGTGATACCGTATTCTATTCTCGCGATGAATGTATCGATTGGTTATATGCGATATAACCTAGTTGTCGAATCAAGGATTGATTCGATAAGCCGATACATTGAATACTAGTCGGTTGTGTGCGACATTACCGGATCATTGAATCAAGTGTTGATTTAATGATTTAATGCATAATTATATATTTGATATATTACTTTGCGTTAACTAGTATTGGTTCACTTTAAATGGATTTTCTCACTCGGCTTGTACACATTGTATATGTGATATACTTTTGTGCACATGCTTGTATCATATATGATGATATATGATAGCTAGGGTTTGTGTAAAGAGTTAATACCTTGGTTAAATAAATGGTTAAGGTTTTTATTCATTTTATTCATTTATTCTTTTATTCTTTTAGAAAAAGAAAAAGAAATGAGATAAATGGTGGCATTCTTTTCATTCATGAAGCTTCATGAATACTTTGACCATGTCACCATTTTTGTCTTCTTTTTAAACCTAACCATTCTCATTAACTCAAGTTAGCTCTCTACACTTTACCATAGTCATTATTATGATAAGAATTATCATTCTTATCATAATATCATATCATCTTCTTCTCTCTTCATCTTCTTCTTCAATGGAGAAAGCTTGCTACTCCAATGGCAAGTCATGAAATCTAGTGAGAAATCCAAAACTAAAGTTTACCCACTTCCTATTTCTTCATCAAGTAGTATAGAGTGTTTCCTTCACAAGTTTTTCCGACTTGGTGAAGTTGGAGCTTGTTCTAGCGATGCCTCGACGTAGATCATCTTCGGCATCGAACCGACGATCAAGCCCGCCCATTCTTCGACGAAGCCGACGTTGGAGTCCGGATTCTTTTTGGACAGCGGAGGGGACTTCGTTGCGGAGCCGTGGAGGTGGTGGACCGGATCTACAAAGGTTGTATGTCCGTTCCCTTAGTTAAAATGTTAACTAGTTTGTTTGTTTCGCCTAAATATCTAGTAAACGATCCGTAGTCGGGTTTGTAGGCACCCATAAAATTTGATTTGTGCATGTTTGATCACTTGTGAAACCTCACTAGAGTGCCTAGGAACCCTACAAAAGCAAGCATCGCGGAGTTGGAACATCTGCTTTGACGTCGTTATCAAAGAGTTTGATTTCGTCAAAAATCCAGATGAACCTTGTATCTACAAGAAGGTGGCAGAGAGTAAGGTTGTCTTCCTCGTATTGTACGTGGACGACATAATCTTGATAGGAAATGATATTCCTATGCTGCAATCGGTCAAGCTCTTCTTATCACAAAGATTCTCGATGAAAGATCTTGGTGATGCCTCCTGCATATTGGGAATTAGGATTTATAGAGATAGATCCAAACGGATTTTGGGATTGTCCCAATCCAGGTACATTGACACCATACTAAAGAGGTTTAGTATGGAAGAGTCCAAGCGTGGGAACTTGCCCACGATCTCTTGAGTCACTCTCTCCAAAGAGATGTCTCCCAAGACTGATTTGGAGAGAGCTCGCATGCAAGGGATACCCTATGCTTCGGCAGTAGGCTCTATCATGTATGCGATGCTATGTACCAGACCCGATGTAGCATACTCACTAAGTGTAGTGAGCAGGTATCAAGCTGATCCTGGAGAGAGTCACTGGACAGCTGTGAAGAGCATTCTCAAGTACTTGCGAAGGACTAGAGATATGTTCTTGGTGTATGGTAACGGAGAGCTCCAAGTGGAGTCCTTTACCGATTCGAGCTTCCAGAGTGATAAGGACGACTCTAAGTCGCAGTCGGGCTTTGTCTTTACCCTTTACGGAGGAGCGGTTAGCTGGAAGAGTTCCAAGCAGGAAACCGTGGCAGACTCGACGATGGAGGCTGAATACATCGCTGCCAACGATGCTGCTAAAGAAGCTGTTTGGATCAAGAAGTTCATTACTGAACTTGGTGTGGTTCCATCCATTGAGCATCCAATACCTTTGTATTGCGATAACAATGGAGCGGTGGCTTTGGCCAAGGAACCCAGGTCCCATCAGCGATCCAGGCATATTCTGAGGCGGTATCACCTGATCCGGGAGATAGTTGATCGTCGGGAGATCGAGGTCAGGAGGGTTGACACGAAGAACAACACCGCGGATCCACTCACGAAGGCCATTCCCCAGATACAGTTTGAGAGACTCTTCGGGATGCTCGGTATGCGATACTACAGCAGCTGGCCCTAGTGCAAGTGGGAGATTGTTAGTTGTATGTATGCCGTAGAGGCCAGTATTGTACAGATGATGTATATTATATTGGATGCTTGGACATATATAGAGATGACTTTCTTGCTCGATATGATAGTATGCTATCTGGTTACTCTTTATCTTAACATGTATACTAGTCTCTTTATACTGTCTTATAGTTACATGTTGGTAAAGCCCTTAGGATATGTACTTGACTACCTGGACTGTGATGCAGATCATACTAGTGGGGACATGGTAGTCCATAAGTACATCCTTCATGGTCCCTAGTCGTGGGTGTATCGAGACGGGGCATCGATATACCAGTGTAGACTAGCGTATACGCTTCTCGACCCATGAGATGGGCGATGGATGATCCCATATCCATTGGTGTTTGACATCAGAGATGGTGTACGGGTGCTCAGTGGAGACTGGGTACACTGGACGGACTCGCCGAGAACTCCCAGATGGTATTATACCTCACGTCAGATGGCAGTTCTCAGGTGACACTTGTACAGGTTAGTCTGTAGACCCGAGATCGTCATAGAGTCTTGTGTGATTCCCACTGTGCTTTGATCTCCACCTTACCACGTCCATGAAGGCGTGCAAAACGGTGGTCTTTGGGTACAGTCCCGAGTCACATGGAGGCAATGAGCGATAGGAGGGGTTTCGTCTCTCCCGGTATTGGGGGTTGATGTTGCGCTGTGCTCGATTGGCCGTAACAGGGAGTCCCTGGCCAGGGCTGATCAGAGATTTGCTGGTAAGTGTTACCAGTAGTTTCTCGACCCGTTATGAGCCTCACATCGGCACGACTTATCGGTTATTGGGGTCTGACGTATACCACCCCTAGACTTGATATGCGACATATCAGACGAATAGACCGGACTGTACGGTAAGTGTTACTGGTTGGATTCACAGGAGTGTGAGCGGGCTAGCTCGTCGATCTTCTGATCGCTCGATACCCGGATGGCCGTTACGTTTAGCAGACCGCTTGCGGCTTGTGGGTGCTTGATATGATCATCATCTGCTACCGGCGTATTGACGAGTCTTTAGAGTCCTACACAGAGGTTTCCTGGTTCAAGCGAAACGAAATAGGAGCGCATATGAGATATGTGCAGGACCGAGAATAATGCGTGTATGTGATACCGCATTTCATTCTCGCGATATATGTTTCGATTGGTTATATTCGATATGACCTAGTTATCGAATCATTGATTCGATAAATCGATACATTGAATACTAGTCGGTTATGTGCGACATGACCGGATCATTGAATCAAATGTTGATTTAATGATTTAATGTATAATTATATATTTGATATATTACTTTGCATTAGCTAGTATAGGATCACTTTAAATGGATTTTCTCACTTGATGTGCAAGTTGTATATGTGATATACTTTTGTACACATGTTTGTACCATGTTTGATGATACTTGCTTTCTTGGTTAAGTGTAAAGAATTAAACCATTGTTAAGTGTTGATTAGGGTTTGCAAATTCATTTATCTATTTATTTATTTATTTGAAATGGATTAAGATAAGAATGGTGGCTTTATTTGTTTTATGTTGAAGCTTCATGAAGCTTTGACCTTAGTGACCATTCTTGTCTTCATGCTTAACCCTAACTCATCCAAGTAACCATGGTCCATTCTCTACACTCAACTAAGGTTAGATTATGATAAGTATTGATTTCTTTTTTAATTTATCATAACACTTATCATAAACTAGCTTCATCTTCTCCTTCTTCTTCAAGAGAGAAAACTAGATGCCATCAATGGCAACTTGAGAAAAAGTGAGTGAAATCCAATTCTAAAGTGAACCCACCTCCTATTTCTTCACCCTCTACCTCTTGCCAAGTTGTTTTGGGTGTTTTCTTCACAAGTTTCACAACTTGGTGAAGTTGGAGCTTGAACTTGCGCAACCTCGACGTAGATCGTCTTTGACACGAAGCCGACGACCTATTCCGCTCGTTTTCCTGATGAAGCCGACGAATGAGTCTAGGATTCGAAAAGGACAGCGAGAGGATGACTACGTGGAGCTAAGGAAGTGGATATCCGGATCTACAAAGGTTGTAGCATCTAACTTTTAGTTAAAGTGTTAACTAGTTTATAGTTTCGCCTAGAAATCTAGCCGACGATCCGTATTAGGGTTTTTCGGCACCCATAAAATTTTAAATTGGCATGTTCGATGCCTTGTGAGACCTCTATAGTGTGCCTAGGAACCCTACACCATTAACCGCATACTAGTTGGTTTAGACAATGTTAAAGTATCGAAACCAAAACAAACCCGAAACAATACCCACTGCATTCCATTCTCTGTCGATTTTGAAAGTGTCTTCTAAAATTATTTAAACAACCGCAGAAGACTACTGACATGACTACTAGACCACACACCAAACACGACACCCTAACTCTACTTTTGAACCGGCCACATTGGCCTAAAATCCGAGCAGGCCGGCCACTTGGTGGAATTGGGACTTCGTTTTTGTAGTGTGGTTTGGTCTCTGGAATGTTGGTTTAGTGGTTTTGTTTGTTTAGCCCAGTTTGGATATGATTTTATCTAGTTGTTTGGGGCTATTCGGGGGTTATTTCGAAGTCGATATTTTCTAACATTGTTTAAAGTTTACAATACTTACATTACTATCTCCGACCGTGAATGTCATTTGATCGGTACAACTTGTCTAATTGCTATAGCTCTTTTAGACGGGTTTGCGAACGTGACATTCACGTTGATGTTCTGTGTTGTGATGTATTGTTGCGAATTTTCGTGGTGGATAGCTTGCGTGCAATGTTAGTGCAGTTTGGATTTATCTGTACATTTGATATTGCGGGGCGAGCGTCCGACATGTGGACTTTCGTCACTGCCTGTTTGTATATTATTCTTTTAGGGTACGACCGGGTTGAAGTCGATGTACCCATTGTACATATTCTCTTTTCTGTACTAGGATTACCCCGCGGTGGAGTGCACGGATAGTCGGGTTCTGGAGGGCAACGGGCCCGCATCTCATGGCTTTGAGAAGGAAGGGGCTTCACTTTAGAATTGGCGGGCTATTCGCCGCACTCGTAGGGGGTACAGGTTGACCCAAGGACGGGTGCTTAAGTTACCGGATTCCGTGAAGTGCTGGGTGGTCCATTCACTTTATTGAAGGGGGCTGCCTCGCTTAACGTTTTGGAGGGTAACTTGCCACACTCGTAGGGGTCTAGGTTTTCATTGCACAGGCTATCCACACTACCAGGGGAATGTCGGGTTTTCAGTTGCAGCTCAAAGGAAACCCGGGGCTCCCAGATTATCTGTATTGTTCTGTGATACTTATTACTTTTCTATGATGTTGCATTTATCACGCCTAGAACGATTATTATATATTGATATATATACTAGTAGATGTTGTATATGTTTTACACCCGCGCTAGTCCAGTCCCCGCTCTGTCGTTAGTTAAGTAACCTAACGGCTGATGATGGGACCCAATGGCGAATGCGGATGGCATATACGTACATCATATTTTCGTTCTTTTCTGGTATGATTAATTGATGGGACTGCATTGATTCTGATCAATGCAAGGAAAACAAACCTAGTCGATGTTGTTGGAACAATTTTCAAAAAGCTATTATTACAAGGATATTTTCTTTTGTTTTGCACAGTGGTATTTGGTTATGAATATCCAGTACCTCATTCGACGAGGAAAGGGTCGAGATCCCTTCACCGGGAGTGATCCCTTGGACAGAAGTTTGCGTCAGGGTAATAACTTCACTATAGTCGATTAATTTTTTCTTTGTATCGCGGTATTCAGTTGGAATATCCTGCACCTCATTCCATGAGGAAAGAGCCGAGATCCCTTCACCAGGAGTGACCTCTTTAGCAAAGGTTTTCGCCACTATATATTTGTAAAAAGCTATCTGGTTCCTTCAACGATATCAAGTTCATTACGTTAAAGGTTTTTCGCCAAAAACCATTCGTAGCCCTCCATCATTTCAGACAGGTAGCACTTAGTATTCATGCTATGTATGTTGGCATTCGTCAAGGCATAGTGTATGGTAGCTATTTGTTACTTTTCTGTTGCATAGATAGATGCGTTGGTTTGGGACAGTCGTACTACTATTTTAGCCTTCGTCAAGGGTATGTACGGATGGGTTCAAATTAACCTGGCTAATGACGGGTAGAACTTGACATGTGACTTATGATATGTTGGCATTCGTCAAGATCATAAGAGCACGGGGTAAAAATCACATCGGGAGTTTCTAAAGAAACTGAAACTTGCCAGGCATGCGCATACCTTCTGGAGTGTGATAACGTGAGTGGATTCCATCACGTTATCATGCGATGATAGTTGGATCCCGATTCCCACTGATGAGTTGGTTTACTCCTCGGGTGATCCCGACTAATTCTTCTTTCAGGTTTGGAGGAGAATTTGAGGATACAGTGGGAGACATCCTGATTAGATAAAGTGATTAACCATTCTGATCTAGATTAGAGTGCACGTAGAGTGTTTCTTTTCTCTCTCTCTTTGGCAGCGACCATGGCCCGACCCTAGACTATAACTCAGTGACCAGGTTAACCGAACTTTCTTAAAATACTGGCTTTTGGATTGTCTGAGTTGCATACATCATTGCCACTCCTTCTTTTACCCTTTGCATTTCTCCAGAACACCCCGTATGACTACGAACATCCACTTCCATTGGATAAATCCATCGTATAATTACATACGAACTCGAAGGAACTTTTTCGAGGATGGATTCTGGTTCTGGGGAGAATGAATAGGACTATTCAGTTGTCTTTTCCTTTTACCTTCTCTCAGGTTATGAGGGCTCCTAGGATTAGGAGGGGGTACACCTATTGCGCTTATTGGATAGTCATTTTCCAAACCATAGGCAGGTGCCGAAAGGTGGGGAATGAAGAAAACCAATTAGCCTAAGTGTGGTATACAGAAGGTAATAAGTAAAGACAAATAAAGGGATTAGAAAGAGGGCAAAGTAAATTGCAACTGCTATCATTCACGACCAAACCACGTATTTCATCGCCACTCCTACTTCACCTTTGTATTTCTCCAGAACACCCCATA
The DNA here is from genome assembly GCA_030015575.1 of Agapanthus africanus. Taxonomy (NCBI): domain Eukaryota; kingdom Viridiplantae; phylum Streptophyta; class Magnoliopsida; order Asparagales; family Amaryllidaceae; genus Agapanthus; species Agapanthus africanus. The sequence continues at coordinate 291,899,952 of CM057350.1, forward strand.
TCACTACGAACATCCACTTCCATTGGATAAATCCATCGTATGGTTATATACGAACTCGAAGGAATTTGTTCCAGTTCGGGGATGGATTCTGGTTCAGGAGAAATAGGAATAAGGTTTATTCAGTTGTCTTTTATCTTTACCTTCTCTCAGGTTGCGAGTGCTCCTAGGATTAGGAGAGTACACCTATTACGCTTATTGGATAGTCTTCTTCCAAACTATAGGCTGGTGCCGAACGGTAGGGAAGGAAGAAAACCATTAAGCCTAAGGGTGGTGTACAGAAGATAATGAGTAAAGACAAATAAATGGATTTGGAGAGATGGCAAAGAAATATATGGTTATAGTCATGAATCTGGATAATGGAAGAGGCATTACTAGGAATACCCGGATACCCTTTCAAAACATTTTCATGTTTCAGTTTCACTGTGCATTATTAATTGAAAACTGATTTTCCAATTAGACCCTTGCTCCAAGGGTATTATTTACCAGGTATGATTCTCACATCTGTATGGTTTTACAGATGATGAGTGGGAGTAAGTTATTGGGAATTAGGTGATCATCCTCATTATATCAGAATTCGTTGTAATTGGTGATATTTGAGGAAATCGCCTGGGTACAGTTTTCAACCTACGACGCACAGGGTTTGAGTTATTCAACTCAGGGGACTTATACAAAGTATTGTATGTTGTCCAGTATCCATTAGGACAAAGGGGTTGGTCTTCGTACTGTATTCTGTTTACTTGTGACTTCTCAAGCTTTAGACAAGTGTTTCGTAGAAATACAAAGTCCAAGTTTGAGAAGTTATAGGTACAAGAATAAAGTAGAGAACCATGCATTGCAAGTATCAGGATTCTTCAAGGTGATCGAAAATATAGATACTTGTGGATGGTATTCAGTTGATAGTAATGGGTTTTGAGAACCTGCTTCTCTTTCAGGTTACTCATAATTGGATACACTCCTAAGTTGAGTAATGTTGATCGGCCTCTCTCCATTTAGTTGACATGCACTGGAGACAGCTGCATGATTTGAATCTAGTTCCAATTAAATCAGTGCCTCTGTTTCTATATTGTAAACAGAATGGATCATATCTTAACGATGTTAAGGTATGGAGTTGTCCGGCTTATGCTTAAAACCAGACTCTGGTTAACTCAAGGCATGTTTCTGTAATGGTTGTTTGTGGGTTAACCCGGGCTATGACGAGGGTTAACTTTCTACCATCTGGAAAATCAATAGTGATATTGTTCTTGACTCGCCACAGGTTTAGTAAAATGGATTTTTTCATGAAAACAGCAGTGGGAGTATGGTAGAACTGGAAGTGATTCCATAACCGCAAACGATTACTGAAAATTTAATAGGACCTAAAGATTCAATCAGGTTTGACATTCCATTATCCACTCCGCAAATATGGTGGGTAACCTCAAGCACCCGAGAGGTACTCCGGTATCCTCAAGGACGGTGACAGGGAGGTTCTTGTTTACCCAGACTTGCTATTACTGCTGTTCTAGACTATGAGACCCGGCAGAAGGATGAGTATAGCATCATTCTAAACTAGCTTTAGAAGTGCACGTGTATATAATTCTGCCAGAGGGTTGTTGTAGTCAGTGGGAGCAGCGGACGCATAGTGGACAAGTAGCTTGTGTCTATTTATAGACTAAAGCAGATATAGCGGAGAAAGATAATCTATTTTTGATGTGACAGTCATGGGCTTTGACTTCATCAGAATAGGGGATGGATCTGTTAAGAAGGTCGTAGGCTGTGATGTCCTGGTATTTGGATGACATACACATAGTAGGAAGTAAAATTCCTATACTACGATCGGTTATACTGTGGTGGTCACACAGTGATTTCTCCATATAGGATATGGATATAATATCAGGCATTCTGGTTACTAGATCTATGGTTTTAGATCTAGATTTGGGAAGTGTCCCAATCTGGGTACTTAGACAGTATTCTAAAGGTGTTATAGAATGGACGACTCCTGGCATGGTGGTGTACCTGCAGTTGACTGAGTCACCCTCTCTAAAGGTGTCTTACAGACTAAAGGGGCGAGGGGTGTGCATGATTGGCATATCACTTGCTTAGGCAATTGAGTTGATCATGAGATGTCAAGTACCACACCAGATGTTGTTTTTGCACTAGATGCTGTTAATTATGTGTATGCCCTAAAGGCCATTACTGTATATGAGATGTATATTGTAGTGGATGCTTGGACATATATAGGGAGGACTTTCTTGCTCGACATGATAGTATGCTATCTGGTTACTCTTTATCTTAACATGTACACCGATTGTCTCTCTGTTACATGTTGGTAAAGCCCTTAGGATGTGTACTTGACTACCTGGATTATGATGCGGATCATACTAGTAGGACAATGGTAGTCCGTGAGTACATCCTTTAAAGTCCCTAGTCGTGGGTGTATCGAGACGGGGCATCGATATACCAGAGTAGACTAGCGTGTAGCTTCTCGACCCATGTAGATGGGCGATGGATGATCCCATATCCATTGGTGTTTGATATCAGAGATGATATACGGGTGCTCAGTGGAGACTGGGTACACTGGACGGACTCGCCGAGAACTCCCAGATGGTATTATACCTCACGTCAGATGGCAGTTCTCTGGTGACACTGGTACAGGTTAGTCTGTCGACCCGAGATCGTCATAGAGTCTTGTGTGATTCCCACTGTGCTTTGATTTCCACCTTACCACATTCATGAGAACGTGCAAAACGGTGGTTTTTGGGTACAGTCCCGAGTCACATAGAGGCAATGAGCGATAGGAGGGGATTCGTCTCTCCCGGTATTGGGGGTTGATATTGCGCTGTGCTCGATTGGCTATAACAGAAAGTCCCTGGCCAGGGATGATTCTGAGATTTACTGGTAAGCGTTATCAGTAGTTTCTCGACCCGTTATGAGCCTCATATCGGCACGACTTATCGAGTTACTGGGGTCTGACGTTTACCACCCCTAGACGAGATATACGACATATCAGACGAAGAGACCGGACTGTACGGTAGTGTTACTGACAGGCTTTTACAGGAGTTAGAGATGGCTTGCTTGTTGATCTTCTGATCGCTCAATACCCGGGTAGCCGTTACGTCCAGCTAGTACCGCTGACGGCTTGTGGGTGTTTGATGTGATCATCACCTACTGCCGGCGTATGGACGAGTCTTTAGAGCCTACATAGAGGTTTTACTAGCTCTGGCAAGTAGGAGCACATATGTGATATGTGTGGGACCGAGATTAATACGTGTATGAAATACCGTATTCTATTCTTGTGATTTATGTTATCGGTCGGTTATATGCGATATAGCCGGGTTATCGAATCAAGTGTTGATTCGATAAATTGATACACATGATATTAGTCGGTTATATGTGATATGACCGGATCATTTAATCAAGTGTTGATTTAATGATTTAATGTATAATTATATATTTGATATATTACTTTACATTAACTAGTATTGGCTCACTTAAGATTGTTTTCTCACTTGATTGTGCACATAGTGTATATGTGATATATGTTTGTGTACATATTTGTATCATGCTTGATAATACATGCAAACTTGGGTGTGTGTATGACTTACACCATGCTACCAATAATGAGGGGTTTTAATTATCTTATTAAATCAAAATGAGGTGGAAATTGGTCATGGCATGAAGCTTCATGAAGCTTTTGGATAACCATTGACCAAGTACACTTGATTTGTTTTACTTAAGATATTTTAAACCTAACCATTATTAGTTAGCCATGGTTATGTCTCTAAAATGGTTAGTATATGATACTAACTCACCAATGGTTGCATAACTCATTATTAATTCATAACTTGATTTATTCTTGAGTTTCTTCTTCTTCTTCATCATCTCAACTCAAAAGTTTTCTAGGTTTTCGATAAATGGTGAAAATGAGTGAGAAAATAAAATCTAAAGTGAGCCCACTTCCTACTTCATCATCCTCTACTAGAATAGCACTTTAGTATAGGGTGTTTGTGTAATGTTTCAGAAATCGTTTTACGAATTTTCCCGTTTTAGGGCAAAATTGTCGGTTTTTCCCGTTTTAACCCGATTTCGATCAAACGTCCGTATAAGCTTACCGGCACCTTTTTTAGCTAAAATAAAGCTTGTGCGCGAACTTTAGGGGTATTTGGGAGGTTTTGGTTCAGATAGAATTTTTCCCAAATAAAATATTATTTTAAGCTGTATTTGGTGCACGTAAATCGGGAAATTTCTTCTCTTGAGAATAAATTATTTTTTTGTCACAAGAATATTTTGGAAACTTCTTTTTAAATATCTAGATATTTTTGGAGTGCAAAAGGAAATTTTTTAAAAAGAAAAGAAAAGGTGTAAAGGTGGCAATTAGCATTTATTAACATTTATTACTCTTTTTCCTAGCAATTTCTTCACAAAAAATTCACAAAAATACCCCCTCACCCCCTTGGCCGGCCCTTCCCCTTGCTTCCCCTTATCATTTCCACCCATTTTCAACTCATTTTGCATCAAATAAATCATGAAAAATCCAAATAAAATCACAAAAACTCAAATATATTCATTTTCCTTCATTCTTCTTCACAAAAGTAGCTTGGATCTTCATTCAAAACATCAATTTAGAGGAAAAGATGATGAGTTTGGTTTCTTGGTTTTGATCTTTTGTGGAGGTATAAAACCCTAACCCTAATCCTTTTTGTTGTTTCTAAATTTCTAATTAGTATATTAATTGTTTATTTAAGCTTTTAATTTCATGTTTGAAATTCAAGACTTGATTTTTATGATAATCTAGTTAGGGTAAAACTTGATTTATGTGTTTAATGTTTATTTGAAGTGTTAATTTGTGTTTTGGAGAAGTTTAATCTAGTAGAAAATGTTAATTTTTGCTAATGAACACTTTGTTTAATTATGCAATTTTGCTTACTAGGTTTTTGCTAAAATTTATTTAGCAAGTGTTAAAAATATAGAATTGGTTTTTATAGCTTAGTTAAGATATTTTAAGGTGTTTATAATCGCTAGATATGTGTTAGCTTGAAACTAGTGCGAATTATTGCGATAAGTTGTTTACTAGATTTCGGGGTTTTTCCGACGTGGGTTCGATTGGTCGTTGCGAGGTTATATCTATTGTATTCCTCGTAATTTTTGTATTTGTGTTGCGCGATCAGGACGATCGGGGTCTAGACTTGTGTTTTGTAGTTTAGCGACCCCAATTAGGGTTTTTGGCCGATGTCGTGCGCGATAGATGCGCTAAGCGCGCAGTGTAATCTTCAGGGCGTCATTCTTGCGTTTCGATATCCTTTCGTCGATATAGGATATTTGCTTATGTGTTGTGTTTGTGAACTTTTAGGTTCGCAAGCGGGGACTTCGGACGCTACGACAAGGGAAAACAGGTGGTAAGCTTCACTTAGCCAGGAGCGTTGGTGAGTAGATTTAACATCTACAGGGGAATCGCCCGCATGGCGTTATGCGTCTGGGCTAGAGATGTTATTTCTGTCGCATATTCTATGTCATATTTAGAATTGCGCATTTACCCTATTACTTAGATATTGTTGTGCTTGGACTAGTATCCTTAGGACACTACACATATTATTGACGATTCATGTTGCACGAGCACTGATTATATGCTACACACACCGTCAATAATTGCCATGTCACGCACAACCCACTTATAGATATGATATTGTTTGGTTAGGGACATTGAGACTTTGATTCATATTTCTTTATGCATTGACTTATAGCATACCTATATACCTATATGCTTACACATATGTTCTGACATAGTTACATGCTAGTTACCTGTATACCTATAGAGTATTGTACCATTAGTGATAGGTACATGCACACTTTATGACATAGCTACAGGTATACCTTGCACACCTATTTCACTTATACCCAGGGGGTATACTACATCATTACTTATAGATAGATACGTATATCTTGCTATACCTATATGTTGCACATATATCTGGTTATAGCTACATGTTTACCTTTACTTGATGTTATTTTAGAATTGGAGAGATTAGGAACCGCATGATATTATATTAACTTGTTACAGTTAATTGCTGCTTTTCCTCTATATGCTTGCATTTCAGATTTATGATGCGTATACTTTATTCATGGATTATCGCATTGAGATATTGATTTTTCATGATGTTTTCTGGATTTGGGAACCGTGGTAGTTCATGAAATTATGCATTATTTGAAAAACCCGGTTTCCCTTGATATGATATTTCAGCAGCCACCATGAGATTTGTCGTTTACCATGTGTATACCCCACGCGAGGAAAGGACGGGTCCGTATGCGGGTACATGGTGGGGCCCGGAGGTACCCCGAAGCAAGAACGATGTCGTGGTGTCAGGCGATGAGGCTTAGGGGAACCATACTATCCGGTGACAGGACCAATGACTCAGCGGCTATCATGTGGATACCGACGGTAGTCATGTACGTATGGATACGTCGAGAGGCGAGGGTCAGAGCTAGGCACTCGAGCTTTCGGGATAGCGTATGATACGTACCTATCAGGATGTTAGTCTAGGAGACGACATATGATAGATCAGTATTTCTGTGTCGATACTTCGCACATTGGTTTCATGATATTTCTAATTACTCCTTGTATATATAACAGGGGATTTATCACTGTTATATATACCCTTACACCAATATTAGTGGAATGGGATGCTAATATATGTGTATTGACCTCATCATATTTATTTATGTCATTATATTTAAGATGTTAGAATTTTGCTGGAGATTTGATTCGGGGTATAAGAGATTCATTTGAGATTGGATACTGGATAGATATGTGAGATCCACTTGATGTTGTACATTCGATATATGTGAGATATACTTGATGATTGTACATTCGATTATGTGAGATATACTTGATATTGTACATACGAGATATGTGAGATATACTTGATGTTGTACATTCGATATATGTGATATACTTGATATTGTGCAATTGAGGAGATGTGATACTTAGATGATATGAGAGCCAATTTAGGGGCTGATTTGAGGAATTGGGATTTGAATTGTCTTGCTGGATTGTGATCCTACCACGATGTCAGGATTCCGTGGAAATGACATACTTCACTCCATACCTCACCTTTATCTGTTTGTGCACTGCTTCATGTATTAGTAGTACCTGTTAGTGTACCTTTCATGATTGTTGCACATTTACTTTCTCATATTCCTATTGCATGATTATTGCATACAGTTGTCATATCATCATTGCTAGTGTACTTTCCATTATTCTGCATTCATATGACATGTTATTACTGTTAATTGCATATCTTAGATTCACGCTTTACGTGCATACTTGCGATTACCTGCATATGTTATTTTCTATTCACGAGTTGGCAACTCACCCCCGTTGTGCCACAGTGTTTGCAGGTGTTTCTCAGGATAGTCAGAGGCAGGCTATTATCACACATCTTATCATCTTTTGCTACGGATACCGCATCAGCTCACAGTGTGCAGTTTGCTTAAGTGGGTTTTGTGGTTATTCATTGTATTGTATATTCGTTGTATCCCTGTACTCTCCATCTACTATTTTCATATTGACTTAGAGACTTGGTGAGGACGATGTTGTATATTATGTTGGATTTGTTGTCTTTTATACAGTTTCCTTTCTATCGTCTTCTATTTGTTCGCTATGGCGTCGTATATTTGTTGTGGTGGTTGTTTTCCACCTTTGGGCGTGGATTTGCTCCCGTTGGGGATGCTTTACTTTTTATTTATGTTGTACCCACTTTTGGGATTGGTTTTTATAAAGGACGTGCTGCCAAAATTTTAAAGGAAATAAAGTTGGACTTTTAAAGAATTTGGGTTGTGATTTCAAAGACTTTTAAACAATATTTCTTATCTTTTCTTGTCTTTTACTGGTTTAGATTTCTGGGTTTTGGCTTTCTTTTACTGCGTTACGCCTGTAGACGTTGCGTAGTATTAGGGCCGTCACGTGCCAATTTCGGTTCGTGACAAAGTTGGTATCAGAGCGCTAGGTTTTTACCTTACGGAGTGTAGGATGACCTTGATATGATGGAGTGGGTAGCTTAAGCAGAGTAACGTAGTGTGTGTATGTCTGCAGCATACTCACGATGCTGTACTCCGCCTAAAGTGACCTAAGTACAATTACTTGAAATTCCTTCCTTGATGATTCATATCCTTGTGATTCGATTTCCGTGTTCATATCGAATCTTATCCCTATTTATAGCCTTTACCACCGACGACTATGGCGACTCAGTGAGGTGTAGCGAGGGCCGAGGTCAGAGTTGACTCGGGTGGGTCAAGGACTGAGCAGGATGGCACGCTCGTTGCACAGGTGTAGACGGATCCGCCTTCGACAAATAGTATCGCTAGGCTTGTGGCAGAGATTAAGGACATGCGCCAGACGATGAGTTCATTGGTTGAGGCCATTCGAGCGCAGCGACAGGAGGTTTTCAACCCTGCTACCCAGTTGTTCCTTGCGATCAGCACACAGTATTCCGTCACCTACATAGCACCAGTGGATGCAGCCCCAGTTTACAAGACACGTATTCCAGAGACTCTGAGAGTTCCGGAACAGTGGAGGACTCGTACCGGTGTACCAACCCAGAGACAGAGGACTAGTCGTCGAGATAGGTTCGTGACCGTTGCGGGAGTAGCAGAGGTTTGGGATGAGGGGATTCGTGTTAGCTAGATCAGCCGTTTGTTGTGTTAACTTCTGTCAGCGATTCTTTTGTTGCGCGACACGTATTTCATTCGTATGCCAATCGGTTAGGAGATTCATCCGTCACTTGATCCTTCTAGAGATGTTGGATTTGACATTCTCCTGGGCATGGACTGGTTAGTTACGTGCTAGGCGTCTGTGGACTACCGCGAGGAAACAGTCAGGTTTGTTTTTCCGGCAAGTCAGTTCTTGTTGTGCAGGGGGACAGTGGTGCCGCCTCTCACAGCTCTAATTCAGCCTTTTTCGCTAGTCGGCTTTTGAGGAGAGGATGTCGAGGATTCTTGGCGTTCATTCATGATACCGGAGCCACAGTGGGTTTGTTGGACCGGGTTCCTATCGTGCGAGAGTTTTCCGACGTTGTTCCAGATGAGCCGGCGGAGCTTAGGGAGCTTAAGGATCAGCTGCAGAGTTGTTTGTTGGGGGGCTTGTGCGTCTGAGCGTTTCGCATTGGGGAGCTCCTATTTCTGTTCGTCAAGGAGGAAGACGACAGTTTGATGTTGTGTATTGATGGATCGTCAATTGAACCGTCTTACGGTGCGGACAGGTATCTTTTACCTCGCATTGACGATTTCTTCGATCAGCTCCTAAGTGCGAGACATTTTTTTTCTAAGTTTGTTTGGGGATCAGGTCATCATTGTTGCGGGTTCGGAGTGATGACATTCCGAAGACTGCCTTGTGTGTGCTACAGGCTTTGTGTGTGCTGGTGTGTCATTGGACTCACCAATGCCCTAGCAGCACTCGTAGATGTGATGAACCGGATTTCTTCAAGCCGTTCCTCGACCAGTTATTGTTGTGTTATTTACGACATTCTGGTCTATTTAATGTGTCTTGAGGGACAGGAGCAGCACTTGAGGATTTGATTTGCAGATACTGGGAGAGCCCCAGCGGTTTGCTAGATTCTCGGAGTGTTCCTTCAGGCTTGTTATGTTGACTTCTGGGTCTTGTAGTTACGGGAGACGGTTTTCGTATGGTTCCGAGGAAGATCGAGGCCATACAGCTTTGTCCCAGACTTGTATACGGGACGGAAGTCTGCAGATTTAGGGCTTAGCAGGTTTTTACCGCCGTTTCATGCAGGATTGCTAGTGTAGTGCTGCACCGTTGACTGGACTGACCTGAAAGGAGGTTTCTTTTTCTTTTGACTGAGGCATGCGTGCGGAGTTTTTCAGCAGTTGGAGATTCGGTTAACAACTGCATCAGTTCCTCTTGCTTTTTGGTTCGGGCGACTTTGTTGTTTTAACTGTGATGTTTCGCGAGTGGGGCTCGATTGTGTACTGAGGTGACACTATAGAATTATCGCTTTTGCTTCCCTACATTTGGAGGAAGTACTAGCAGGATATTCTACTCACGATCTGGAGATAGCCGCGGTGGTCTTGCGTTGGAGATTTGGAGACACTACTTGTTCGAGAGTCGTGTCAGATTTTCACGGACTATCAGAGCTTAATGTACACCTTCCTGCAGCAGATTTTGATTGTTAAGATAGTCTTCTGCAGATTCACAGTTCTTGTGCGATCGTGGAGCACAGCTTAAGTTCGTCTCTACTGAGGGGACAGCTTGCTCATGTCCGCGCCTGACCACTTTTCCTTAATCGCTTTCATGAGACACTGCCCGCCGATGCTCGTTCGTCAGAAATACTTGAGCATACTTGGCTGGGTAATGATTCAGAGTCCTTGATTTGTGACAAGGGTGTGATGAGTTTAGGGATGTGTTTGTGTACCTGATACTATTGGGTAGAGACTTGAAATCCTAGAGCAGGCACATCTGTCAACTCTCTGTACTCATTCAAGTTCCACCAGCATTTGACGTGACTTGTGAGATAGTTACGGGTGGGAAAGGATGTAAAGAGAAGTTTCGGATTTCGTTTCAAGGTGTTGTCTTGTTGTGTGTTTTGGTTGAGCATCTGAGACCGGCTGGAGAGTTGCAACCTTAAACCGTTTCGAAGTGGGAATGGGAGCAGATCTCCATGAATATTCGTTGTGGCGTATACCCAGGTTTAGTCAGGGTGTGACTCCATTAGGATGCTTGTTGTCCGGTAATACTCAGTTTGCTCAGTTGTTCTTTGTTAAGTTTGTGTGTTGCACGGAGTTCCTTTATGGGTCGTATCCAATGAAAGCACCCTGTTCGCTTGCCATCTTGGGCAGGAGCTTCAGGAAGCCTTGGGTACTAGTTGAGCTTTAGCTCCGTCTTTCCATCCGCAGGATGATGGTTTTGTGAGAGCGGGCTATACCGACTCTAGAGGTTATACTCGTGCATACGTACTAATTGTTGTCGGCAGTTGGGATCGTCACTTACCATTGTTAGGACTCTTCTTCGATAGCAGTTATCAGTAGACATTCCAATTGGCAACCTTTAAGTTTTGTTTGTTAGGTGGTGTCGATCTCCAGTCTGTTTTTCTGACTCTGCGTAGTAGGATTTTTGGACCCCAGCTAGTCTAGAGACTTCGGAAATGATCCAGTTATTTCAGGTAAGGATGATGACAGTCCTGTGCGGACAGAGGTCTTATGCCGACCATGGTGATCGCAGTGGGAGATCATGTATTCCTACGGATTTTTCCGATGAAGGACGTGTTGAGTTTTGGGAAGCTTACCCAGAATTGTAGGTCCTTTCGAGATCCTTAAAGTGAGTTAGTTCCGTTGCCTTTAATTTGGCACTTCCGTCCAGATTATTGAGTATTCACCCCGTATTCCTTGTGTCGATACTTTGCAATTACCTTCATGACCTTTCTCACATGATTTAGCACCAGACCATTTAGCTTGGACGCGATCTTTCGTTCACTAGCAGCCAATTGTGTTAATGGCTAGGCGGGTGGAGAAACTTCGGTCAAGGGTCTTGCCATCTGTGAAGGGTTTTTCTTGGACGTAGCCGTATAGTGAGGTAATCACTTGGGAGGCTGCGAACGAGATATGAGAGTTTAGTAATCCTCTCTTTGAAGGTACGCTTAGTAAAAAAATTTAATTCGGGGACGAATTTTTATAAGAGGGGGAGATTGTAACGTTTCAGAAATCGTTTTGCGAATTTTCCCGTCTTAGGGCAAAATTGTCGGTTTTTCCCGTTTTAACCCGATTTCGATCAAACGTCCGTATAAACTTACCGGTACCTCATTTAGCTAAAATAAAGCTTGTGCGTGAATTTTAGGGGTATTTGGGAGGTTTTGGTTCAGATAGAATTTTTGCCAAATAAAATATTATTTTAAGCGGTATTTGGTGCACGTAAATCGGGAAATTTCTACTCTTGAGAATAAATTATTTTTTTGTCACTAGAATATTTTGGAAACTTCTTTTTAAATATCTATATATTTTTGGAGTGCAAAAGGAATTTTTTTAAAAAGAAAAGAAAAGGTGTAAAGGTGGCAATTAGCATTTATTACTCTTTTTCCTAGCAATTTCTTCACAAAAAGATCACAAAAATACCCCCTCACCCCCTTGGCTGGCCCTTCCCTTCCCCTTACTTCCCCTTATCATTTCCACCCATTTTCAACTCATTTTACATCAAATAAATCATGAAAAATCCAAATAAAATCACAAAATCTCAAATATATTCATTTTCCTTCATTCTTCTTCACAAAAGTAGCTTGGATCTTCATTCAAAACATCATTTTGGAGGAAAAGATGATGAGTTTGGTTTCTTGGTTTTGATCTTTTGTGGAGGTATAAAACCCTAACCCTAATCCTTTTTGTTGTTTCTAAATTTCTAATTAGTATATTAATTGTTTATTTAAGCTTTTAATTTCATGTTTGAAATTCAAGACTTGATTTTTATGATACTCTAGTTAGGGTAAAACTTGATTTACGTGTTTAATGTTTATTTGAAGTGTTAATTTGTGTTTTGGAGAAGTTTAACCTAGTAGAAAATGTTAATTTTTGCTAATGAACACATTGTTTAATTATGCAATTTTGCTTACTAGGTTTTTGCTAAAATTTATTTAGCAAGTGTTAAAAATATAGAATTGGTTTTTATACCTTAGTTAAGCTATTTTAAGGTGTTTATAATCGCTAGATATGCGTTAGCTTGAAACTAGTGCGAATTATTGCGATAAGTTGTTTACTAGATTTCGGGGTTTTTCCGACGTAGGTTCGATTGGTCGTTGCGAGGTTATATCTATTGTATTCCTCGTAATTTTTGTGTTGTGTTGCGCGATCGGGACGATCGGGGTCTAGACTTGTGTTTTGTAGTTTAGCGACCCTAATTAGGATTTTTGGCCGATGTCGTGCGCGATAGATGCGCTAAGCGCGCAGTGTAATTTTCAGGGCGTCATTCCTGCGTTTCGATGTCTTTTCGTCGATGTAGGATATTTGCTTATGTGTTGTGTTTATGAAATTTTAGGTTCGCAAGCGGGGACTTCGGACGCTACGACAAGGGAAAACAGGTGGTAGGCTTCACTTAGCCAGGAGCGTTGGTGAGTAGATTTAACATCTACAGGGGAATCGCCCGCATGGCGTTATGCGTCTGGGCTAGAGATGTTATTTCTGTCGCATATTCTATGTCATATTTAGAATTGCGCATTTACCCTATTACTTAGATATTGTTGTGCTTGGACTAGTATCCTTAGGACACTACACATATTATTGACGATTCATGTTGCACGAGCACTGATTATATGCTACACACACCGTCAATAATTGCCATGTCACGCACAACCCACTTATAGATATGATATTGCTTGGTTAGGGACATTGAGACTTTGATTCATATTTCTTTACGCATTGAGTTGTAGCATACATGTATACCTACATGCTTACACATATATTCTGACATAGTTACATGCTAGTTACCTGTATACCTATAGAGTATTGTACCATTTGTGATAGGTACATGCACACTTTATGACATAGCTACAGGTATACCTTGCACACCTATTTCATTTATACCCAGGGGGTATACTACATCATTACTTATAGGTAGATACATATATCTTGCTATACCTTTATGTTGCACATATATCTGGTTATAGCTACATGTTTACCTTTACTTGATGTTATTTTAGAATTGGAGAGATTAGGAACCGCATGATATTATATTAACTTGTTACAGCTAATTGCTGCTTTTCCTCTATATGCTCGCATTTCAGATTTATGATGCGTATACTTTATTCATGGATTTTCGCATTGAGATATGGATTTTTCATGATGTTTTCTGGATTTGGGAACCGTGGTAGTTCATGAAATTATGCATTATTTCAAAAACCCGGTTTCCCTTGATATGATATTTCAGCAGCCACCATGAGATTTGTCGTTTACGATGTATATACCCCACGCGAGGAAAGGAGGGGTCCGTGTGTGGGTACATGGTGTGGCCCGGAGGTACCCCGAAGCAAGAACGATGTCGTGGTGTCAGGCAATGAGGCTTAGGGGAACCATACTATCCGGTGACAGGACCAATGACTCAGCGGCTATCATGTGGATACCGACGGGAGTCATGTACGTATGGATACGTCAAGAGGCGAGGGTTAGAGCTAGGCACTCGAGCTTTCGGGATAGCGTATGATACGTACCTATCAGGATGTTAGTCTAGGAGACGGCATATGATAGATCAGTATTTCTGTGTCGATGCTTGGCACATTGGTTTCATGATATTTCTAATTACTCCTTGTATATATACCAGGGAATTTATCCGCTGTTATATATACCCTTACACCAATATTAGTGGAATGGGACGCTAATATATGTGTATTGACCTCATCATATTTATTTATGTCATTATATTTAGGATGTTAGAATTTTGCTGGAGATTTGATTCGGGGTATAAGAGATTCATTTGAGATTGGATAGTGGATAGATATGTGAGATCCATTTGATGTTATACATTCGATATATGTGAGATATACTTGATGATTGTACATTCGATTATGTGAGATATACTTGATATTGTACATACGAGATATGTGAGATATACTGCATGTTGTACATTCGATATATGTGATATACTTAATATTGTGCAATTGAGGAGATGTGATACTTAGATGATATGAGAGCCAATTTGGGGGCTGATTTGAGGAATTGGGATTTGAATTGTCTTGCTGGATTGTGATCCTACCACGATGTCAGGATTCCGTGGAAATGACATACTTCACTCCATACCTCACCTTTATCTGTTTGTGCACTGCTTCATGTATTAGTAGTACCTGTTAGTGTACCTTTCATGATTGTTGCACATTTACTTTCTCATATCCCTATTGCATGATTATTGCATATTGTTGTCATATCATCATTGCTAGTGTACTTTCCATTATTCTGCATTCATATGACATGTTATTACTGTTAATTGCATATCTTAGATTCACGCTTTACGTGCATACTTGCGATTACCTGCATATTTTATTTTCTATTCACGAGTTGTCAACTCACCCCCGTTGTGCCACAGTGTTTGCAGGTGTTCCTCAGGATAGTCAGAGGCAGTCTATTATCACACATCTTATCATCTTTTACTACGGATACCGCATCAGCTCACAGTGTGCAGTTTGCTTAGGTGGGTTTTGTGGTTATTCGTTGTATTGTATATTCGTTGTATCCCTGTACTCTCCATCTACTATTTTCATATTGACTTAGAGACTTGGTGAGGATGATGTTGTATATTATGTTGGATTTGTTGTCTTTTATACAGTTTCCTTTCTATCGTCTTCTATTTGTTCGCTATGGCGTCGTATATTTGTTGTGGTGGTTGTTTTCCGCCTTTGGGCGTGGATTTGCTCCCGTTGGGGATGCTTTACATTTTATTTATGTTATACCCACTTTTGTGGTTGGTTTTTATAAAGGAGGTGCTGCCAAAATTTTAAAGGAAATAAAGTTGGACTTTTAAAGAATTTGGGTTGTGATTTCAAAGACTTTTAAACAATATTTCTTATCTTTTCTTGTCTTTTACTGGTTTAGATTTCTGGGTTTTGGCTTTCTTTTGCTGCGTTACGCCTGTAGACGTTGCGTAGTATTAGGGCCGTCACGTGCCAATTTCGGGTCGTGACAGTTTGCTTCACTAATCTCTTATTAGTGAAGTAGTAGCTTGAGTTAGTGTCTCCTCGACATTGATCATCTTCGGCCTCGAAGACTTCAAGCAAGATCGTTCCTTTCGCCTTGAGAAGTCATGCAAGAGTCCGGGAGTTCCATGATCGCAGCGAAGGGACCACTACAAGGAGCTAATGAAGTGAAGGACCGATCTACAAAGGTTGTATTCCGTTATCACTTAGATGTAAAGGAGTTTACATGTTGTTTCGTATGATTCTCTACTTATCGATTCTAGTTTAGGGTTCTTTAAAACGGCAAAATTTTGAAAATGGCATGGACGATGCCTCCCGAAACCTTGCTGTCGGAAAAGGATCCCTACAGTGGTATCAGAGCCTAGCTAGAGAATTAAACGGATTGTGTAGGATTACGAAACCGAAACTACTCCGAAACTTGAAACACAAAACTGTAGTTTCTGTCGATTTTTTAAGTTGTCAAAAAAATTTTTAAACAAGTACAGAATGTTGTATGTGATATAACATGAACACTGGAGAAATTTGGGGTATTTCAGAGGAAAAGTGGCTGGCCCTATACCCCCCCATCTCGGCCAAAACCGAGCCCCCCATCTTCAAATTTTTCCAGTGTTCCATTGACTGGGTTTTGGTGTTTCAGGTGTTATTTATTTTTGCTAAATTTGCATGAGATATTAATTTACTATAAAGACAACTCGGAGTGTTTCGTAGTCATAATTCTAACTGTTTTCGGGTTACTTTAGACAGTATTAAAAAATTCGATCGGATATCAAATACCCGCTTTAACCCTTGCCGGAAAATTTTCCAAGCATTGGATTTTTTCCGAGTTAAAGAACATTCAAACATCATGCAAGTAATGCGATGGACCCTCTAGAAGAACAAAACCTTAACTCGATTATGTGACCGTCAAAACCGCCACTAAACCCTAGGGTTTGTGGTAGTTCAGCGGTGCCCCTTCTACGGCTGGTCCATTGGTACTGTGGCATGTGCTGAATCTTTTTAAATTTCGCTCAAGTGTTGAGCTTTTTGGGTAATTTTGGGTGTTTGTTGATTCGATCAGAATGTTTAACATCGTCTAGCTATTTCTGTAATGTGATACAATATATGGAATTCGTATAGTTAGGCATGAAATCCAAAGTATGTGATATTTTGGGTTTATGATGACTAAGGTTATTATGGATTCCAAATGTTGTAATTTGACATTTTCTTTTCTGCGACCGTAAGTGTAATATGTGGTGTATCATCGGTTTCGTTGCTATATGTCAACGACAATTGGGATACGCATATTTACTTACGTTGATGACACGTGATGTTATGTGTTGATGTATATGTTATATTGGATCGTCGTGTTTTGAATAGCCGGGGGTTTTATGTGAGATGAGAGTTTTTATTTTCATTCATGTAAAATTCATTGTATATAATATTCTTTTATTGGGGCACTTCTGGGTTGAGGATGATGTCACCATTGTTGTATATTATTTACTTTTCCGCATTAGGATAGACCCAAGGAGGGGAGCACAAGTAACCGGGTTCTAGAGTCCAGTGGGAGACCGACTCAAGGAGTCGAGTCCGAGTCTCCTAACTTTAGAATTGGTAGGGTTGCTTGCCACTCTCATAGGGGTCTAGGGATATGGGTTTGGCTATTCATCACGACCGTGGAATCCGTATTTTATACAGGCTTAATATAAAACCCGGAAATCCTAGTATATCCAATATTTCATATGTTGTTTTCTGCTGCGATATTTGTGATGTGATCATTTTATATGTTGAGATAGATACTGTATATAGTATATATGATATATTATATAGACGTTGCTTATGTTTTACACCCGTGCTAGCCCTGCCCCTCTCTTCCGTTAGTCACCTAACCTAACGGTGCACGGGGGGACATCGAGGCGAATGCGGATGGCATAAGCGTACGTTGTATTTATCTGTGCTGCTTAGGTAACTTAAATGATAGGACTTCATTAATGAGATTAATGAAAGAAAATGAAACTAAAGATGTTGTGGAATCGAATTTTCAAAAACAGGTAGCTCTAGTTGTTGCTTTGCATAGCGGTATTTCTTGTAGAATATCCAGCACCTTATTCGATAAGGAAAGAGCCGAGATCTCTTCACCGGGAGTGACCTCTTTAGCAATAACTGGCAGATGCTACAACCCTCGGTTTTGTCTTTTGATTGCTGTTTTAGTTCTTGCTTTGCACAGTGATATTGTGAATATCCTGCACCTTATTCGACGAGGAAAGAGTCGAAATCCCTTCACTGGAAGTGACCTCTTTAGCAAAACTAGCAAAGGCCTCAAAAACACTCCATTTTAAATCATTTGATTCTACAATGATATCAAGTTCATTACGCAAAAGGTTTTCTTAAAAACCTGTCGTAGCCCTCCGTCATTTCAGATAAGTAATAGTTAGTATTCGTGCTGTGTTTGTTGACCTTGTCAAGACGTAGTGTGCGGTAGTTGATTAGTGCTTATCTGCTAGCATATGATGCGATTGGATTAGGGTAGTCGTGCGACCTTGTTGACCTTGTCAAGGGTCATGCGGGTGGGTTTAATTCAATCGGGAAATGACGAGTTGAACTTGACTTGCGGTCTATGGTTCGCTCAGGGAAAAATATTATCGAGAATTTCAAGTGTTGAAATTTGCAATGAGATTGCATACATTCTATGAGATAGTTGGATCCTGATACCCACTGCGAGTAAGAGTTACTACTGGGAGAGTTTTACACATTACAACTAGCCAATCAAGTAGGTGTCTAGAAAGGTGTTAACGGGGTTACGCCCCTGGGAAAACGAGGTTTATTTTAATTAGGTCCGTGCGAAAGCAGGGGAACCTCCCTCAAAGTACCGGCACTGGCCTGGCTGAAAGATTGGTGAACTTGTAGGGTGTAATTAATCCCGGCTAGTCTTTCCTTTTAGGGTTTGAAGGAAGATTTGATAAAAACAGTGGGAGCCATCCTGATTAGATAAAATAATAACCAATCTAATCTTGCAAGAGCATACGCTGAGTGTTTTCTTCTCTCCCTCTCCAGGTAGCGACCATGTCACGCCTTAATCAAGATAATAATACGGATGTATTGACCGAACCCGCTTGTTATACTGAGCTGGGGAAAACGTTGGTCCCGCTCCAACTTATAATTGTTATAAGACCGAGCAGGAGATAGGGGAATACCAGGATTCCCGTGCCGCCCAAACGAAGAAAGTACATGATGATGCATCTTCATCGGGTGTATTCAATACCGAGAACTGTTTCTCAGTATCCTCTACGTCCTAGGTATGAGATACCGGATCAGGATCCCATATATGTAATCTGTTACATGGGCTACAGATAGGTAAAGAACTGAGAACGGGTGATAAAGTTTCAAGAGTTGGAAACGGTGTAATTGTTGCAGCCAAGTTGTTGGCAGTTATCACCCTGTATTACCAAATACATTGATTCTGAACGAATGCTATTAGATACCGAACCTGATATACAACATCATATCAGTCTCTTTGTTTAGTAAAGAAGGATATAATTTTGTATTGTTGGATAATGTTTTAAACATTTCCTATATCAAGAGTCGATCGGTTCAGGCACGTTATCTAAAAGCATATACGTTCTAAATCAAACCACAGTTCTTAACGTACAGAACACACACAAGAGGAAGAGTTCAGATATGAACGAATCATTCTTGAGGCATTGTAGACTAGGTCATATCAACTGCGACCCGACTAGCTAAGTTACATTTAGATGCATATTTAAATCAGTTTGAATTTACATCTTGTGAAACTTTCCAGTCATGTCACAAAGATAATATGACCATAGCTCCGTTTATTGGAAACAGAGAAAGAGTTAGTGAACTCTTGGGATTGATACATGATGATGTATGTAAGTCCCCTGTCTACACATGCCAGAACTGGTTTTTTGTACTTCATTACATTCACTGATGATCTCTCAAGATTCGGACATATGTTCCTGTTGAAACACAAGTCTGAAGCTTTTGAGAAATTCAAAGAATATAAGTTAGAAGTAGAGAACCAAAACGGGTATAAGTATTATGTCCTTTGATGTGATCAGGGAGGAGAATACTTGAGCATGGAGATCCTGGACTATTCTAAAGGAGAATGAGATTCTCTCTCGGCATAATGAGATTCTCTCTCGGCATTACTCCTCCATATACACCACTGCACGTCGGCGTATCGGGGTGGAGCATTCGCACCCTATTAGATATGGTATGCTCTATGATGGTACTACTGAGTTACCTATTTCCTTTTAGGGTTATGCGCTTGAGGAAGCTGCATACCTATTGAATTGGGTTCCAACCAAATCAGGTGCCTACCACTCCATATGCGATATGGTATGGGAAAAGCCCATTTCTTAAGTAAGTTAAGATTTGGGGTTGTCCGGCCTATGTCTAAAAGCAAAATCCGGACAAGCTCGAGGCAAGGTCAGTTCTGTGGAAGTTTGTTGGATATCCCAAGCATTTGCAAGGGGATATCTTCTACTGTACCGAGGAACAAAAGATGTTTTATTTCTCGGCATGCCACCTTTTTAGAAAAGGAATTTATTTTTGAAAGAAATTTGTGGTCATGAGGTAGAACTGGAAGGAGTTCCAGCTATACAAACTGCAGCTGAAGATTTGGTAGAACCGGAGGATTCAATAGTTCCCGACGAACCTCAGCCTCTCCGTCGATCTGGTAGGGTTCTTCATCCGCCCGAGAGACACTTTGGTTTTCTCAATGACAGTGGGAGCGATGTTAGTTATATGAATGCCCTAGAGGCCATTACTGTACATTGGATGTATATTGTAGTGGATGCTGGGACATATATAGGTAGGACTTTCTTGCTCGACATGATAATACGCTATCTGGTTGCTCTTTATCTTAACATGTATACTCTCTGTCTCTCTGATTACATGTTGATAAAGCCCTTAGGATGTGTACTCGACTTCCAGGACTATGATGCAGATCATACTAGTGGGGCCTGGATAATCCATGAGTACATCCTTCAATGTTCCTAGTCGTGGGAATATCGAGACGGGGCATCGATATTCCAGAGTAGACTAGCGTATATCTTCTCGACCCATGTGATGGGCGATGGATGATCCCATATCCATTGGTGTTTGACATCAGAGATGGTATGCGGGTGCTCAATGGAGACTGGGTACACAGAACGGACTCGCCGAGAACTCCTAGATGGTATTATACCTCACGTCAGATGGCAGTTCTCTGGTGACACTGGTACAGCTTAGTCTGTTGACCCGAGATCGTTATAGAGTCTTATGTGTCTCCCACTGTGCTTTGATTTCCACCCTACCACGGCTCTACTGAGTCGTGCAAACAGGTGGTTTTTGGGTACAGTCCCGATTCACATGGAGGCAATGAGCGATAGGAGGGGATTCGTCTCTCCCGGTATTGGGGGATGATGTTGCGCTATGCACGACTGGCCATAACATGAAACCCCTGGCCAGGGTTGCAGTGATATACTGGTAAGAGTTATCAGTAGTTTCACGAATGTTATGGACCTCAAGTCGGCATGACTTATCGAGCTACTGGGGTCTGACGTTTACCACCCCTAGGAGAGATATGCGACATATTAGACGAACAGACCGGACTGTACGGTAAGTGTTACTGGTTGGATTCACAGGAGTGTGAGCGGGCTTGCTGTCGATCTTCTGATCGCTCAATACCCGGGTGGCCGTTACGTTTAGCAGACCGCTTGCGGCTTGTGGGTGTTTGATATGATCATCACCTGCTGCCGGCGTATTGACGAGTCTTTAGAGTCCTACACAGAGGTTTCCTAGCTCAAGCGAAACGAAATAGGAGCGCATATGAGATATGTGCGGGACCGAGAATAATGCGTGTATGTGATACCGTATTTCATTCTCGCGATGAATGTGTCGAATGGTTGTATGCGATATAACCTAGTTATCGAATCAAGGATTGATTCGATAAGCCGATACATTGGATATTAGTCGGTTATATGCAATATGACCGGATCGTTAAATCAAGTATTGATTAATGATTTAATGCATAATTATATATTTGATATATTACTTTGCATTAACTAGTATCGGTTCACTTTAAATGGATTTTCTCACTTGAAGTTCACAAGTTGTATATGTGATATACTTTTGTGCACTTGTTTGTATCATGTTTGATGATACATGCTAACTTGAGTTTGTGTGTATGATTAAACCATGGTTATATGAATGGTTAGGGTTTTGTTTACTTATTCATTTATTTATTTTGTTTATTTATTTTGGAAAAGATAAATAGAAATGGTGGCTTTCTTTGTTTCTTTCATGAAGCTTCATGAAGTGTTGAAAGCTTGACCATTTTTGTTTGCTTCCCTTAACCTAACCATTCACCTAACCCTAGTTTAGTCTCTTCACTTGACCATGGTTGGTATATGATAAGTATTCATTTTTATTTTCTATTCGAAAAATACTTATCATATTATCTTCTTCTTCTTCTTCTCCTTCTTCAACATGAAGAAAACCTTGCCTCCATCAATGGCAACTTGAGAAAAAGAGTGAGAAATCCAATTCTAAAGTGAACCCATTTCCTATTTCTTCATCCTCTACCACTTGCCAAGTAGTATAGGGTGTTTTCTTCACAAGTTTCATGGCTTGGTGAAGTTGGAGCTTGATCTAGTGTTGCCTCAACGTAGATCATCTTCGGCATCGAAGTCGACGACCTAGCCCGCCCATTTCTCCGATGAAGCCGATGCTAGAGTCCGGGATCCGATATAGACAGCGGAGGGTTGTCATCACGAAGCCTAGGAGGTCGAGGACCGGATCTACAAAGGTTGTAGTCACTTTCCTCTTAGTTAAAGTAGTTAACTCGCTTTGCATCGCCTATACATCTAGTTAACGATCCGTATTAGGGTTTGTAGGCACATGGAAAATTTTGAATTAGCCATGTTTGATCACTTGTGAGACCTCATTAGTGTGCCTAGGAACCCTACAGTTTTGATCACTTGTGAGAGACCTCATTAGTATGCCTAGGAACCCTACAGTGGTATCAGAGCCTAGCTAGAGCCTTAGGCGATGCGTAGACGGAGTTAGAAGTCCGATCGAACCGAAACCCTAACACATATTTGCTCTCTGGACATTTTCTGGATTTATGGATTTTTGAGAATTAAAAATATGCAGAAAAACCAGCAGGAGATTCTAAGAATTACTGAGAAGCCCGTACTCCTGAGTCCATAAATGTGCGGCGAAACCGCGGCATTAGCATGGCTAATGCGGCGGTTCCGCGGCCGTTTAGTCTCCTCTTGCATTGAATTTTGCACAGTAATTCCTATTTTGCAGTGCTGGTTTTCCTGGGAATTTTTAATCTGAACTCAAGAGTTGTGTTTTCTGGGTTGTATTGGGGACTCGGTGTTTCGATCGGATTGTCTAATTTTGTCTGTGTGCTTTTCCGGATAATTTTAGAATATGTTAAAAAGTTCGACCGGATATAAATACCCACTTTTTCCCCTGCCGGGAAATTTCCAATTATTGGATTTTTCCATAGTTTAATGACGTTCTAAGTAGTGCAAGTAACGCGATGGTCCCTCTAGAAGACAACAAACCTTAACTCGATTATGTGACCGTCTTGAACTGCCCTTTGAACCTTATGGTTTGGGGCAGTACGGCATGCCACATGTGAGGCGTTGGCTTGACCCTTCTACGGCTGGACCGTTGGTACTGAGGCATGAACTGAATGATTTTAAACTTATATATCATGTGTTGAGCAGTATCGGGAAAACTTGGGTGTTCGATTGTTCGATCGGAAAATTTAACATTTTCTATTTATCCGGAATGTGATACAACATTTGGAATTCACAAGTAGTTATGAGATAACTGTATGAATGTTATAAACATAGCACTTTAGTCTCACTTGATCGGTTGCCACAGAATTTTGATGCGATCAAAAGTCCTTCGCAATCACGTAGTGTACGCGGATACTCGCCGGGTAAACTTAATAGACAGCCTCACTCCATAGCCCCGAACAAGTGACTGTAGGAGAACCCCGTCGCCGAAAGCATCCGTTTGGGTGCTCGCGGCAGCGGTGTTCCGCCTTGGTGCACTTCGTCGACGGTATCAGGGGTGCGGCCGCCTACTAAAGTTTGCGACGAGCATTCGATCAGAATGTCGGGAATCCTGTTGAATTGCCCGACTTGATATTGAAAAGTGTTTTCGATAATGAGACTAAAATGCGGGGTTTATAATTGTTAGGCATGCGATGTCTAAGGAATTCATTTGATTAGGCATGCGATGTCTAAAGAGATTGCGGATTCCAACTATTGTAGTTTAACACTTTCTTTTCTGTGACCGTAAGTGTAATATGTGATATCGCCGGTTTCGTTGCTATATGTCAACGACAATTGGGATGCGCATATTTACTTACGTTGATGACATGTGATGTTATGTGTTGCTGGATATGTTATATTAGATCGTCGTGTTTGAATAGCCGGGGTTTTTTATGTGAGATGAGTGTTTTTCATTTTCATTCATGTAAAAACTTATATGTAATATTCTTTTATTGGGGCACTTCCAGGTTGCGGATGATGTCACCATTTGTATATTATTTACTTTTTTGCACTAGGATAGACCCAAGGAGGAGGGCACAAGTAACCGGGTTCTAGGATCCTGTGGGAGACCAACTCGAGGAGTCGAGTCCGAGTCTCCTAACCCTAGAATTGGTAGGGTTGCTTGCCGCTCTCGTAGGGGTCTAGGGGTATGGGATTGGCTATTCATCACGACCGTGGAATCCGTGTTTTATACTGGCTCGTATTAAAAACACGGACGTCCTAGTATATCCAATATTTCATATAATATTTTCTGCTGCGTTATCTGTGATGTGATCATGTGATATATTCAGATAGATATAGTATATAGTATATATGATATATTATATAGACAATGCTTATGTTTTACACCCGCGCTAGCCCTGCCTCGCTCTGGCATTAGTTACCTAACCTAACGGTGCAGACGGGACATCGAGGCGAATGAGATGGTATAAGCGTACGTTATATTTATCTGTGATGTTTAGGTGGACTTAAATGATGGGATATTCATTAATGAGATTAATGAAAGAAAATAAACCTAATTGATGTTGTGGAATCGAATTTCAAAATAAAACAGGTAGCTACAGTTCTTGCTTTGCATCGCGGTGTTCATTATAGAACATCCTGCACCTTATTCGATGAGGAAAGGACCGAGATCCCTTCACCGGGAGTGATTCCTTTAGCAATAACTGGAAGATGCTACAACCCTCGGTTTGTCTTTTGATCGCTTCTATAGTTTCTGCTTTGCACAGTGATATATATGATATATCCCGCACCTCATTCGACGAGGAAAGGGCCGACGATCCCTTCACCGGGAGTGACCCCTTTAGCAAAACTAGAAAAGCTTCAAAAACATTCCATTTAAAAACCATTTGATTCCGCAACGAGATCAAGTTCAAAGCGTTAAAGGTTTTCATAAAAACCATTCGCAACCCTCCGTCATTTTAGGAAGTAAAGTACTTAGTATTCGTATTGTGTTTGTTGACCATAGTCAAGGCACAGTGTACGGTAGCTAAGTGATGTCTTCCTACACCGCATATGATACGATTAGTAAGGACAGTCGCGTGACTTTGTTGACCTTAGTTAAGGGTCATGTGGGTGGGTCTAATTAATCACGAAATGACGGGTAGAACTTGACTAGTACTTATAATTTGTTGACCATAGTTAAGGTCATAAGTGCTAGGGGTAAAAATCTTTATCGGGAGTTTCAAGTGTTGAAATTTGCAATGAGATTGCATACCTTCTATGTGATAGTTGGATCCCGATACCCACTGCGAGTAATTGTTACTCCTGGGAGTGTTTTGCACTTTGCAATTAGCCGATCAAGTAGGTGTCTAGAAAGGTGTCAACGGGGTTACGCCTCTGGGAAAACGAGGTTTACTGTAATTAGGTCCGTGCGAAAGCATGGGGAACCTCCCTCAAAGTACCGACACTGGCCTGGCTGAAAGATTGGCGAACTTGTAGAGTGTAATTAATCCCGGCTAGTCTTTCCTTTTAAGGTTTGAAGGAAGATTTGATAAAAACAGTGGGAGCCATCCTGATTAGATAAAATAAATAACCAATCTGATCTTGCAAGAGCGCACGCAGAGTGTTTTCTTCTCTCTCTCTCCAGGTAGCGACCATATCACGCCTTAATTAAGATAATAATACGGATGTATTGACCAAACCCGCTTGTTATACTGAGCTGGGGAACGTTGGTCCCGCTCCAACTTATAATTGTTATAAGGCAGAGCAGGAAATAGGGGAATACCAGAATTCCTATGCCGCCCAAACGAAGAAAGTGCATGAGATGCATCTCCTTCGGATGTGTTCATTACAAAGAACTGTTTCTCAGTATCCTCTGCATCCTGGGTATTTGATACCGGATCAGGATCCCAGATATGTAATCTGTTACATAGGGCTACAAAAGGGTAGAAAAACTGAGAACGGGTGATAAGTTTCATGAGACAGAAAACGGGGCAAGTGTTGCAGCCAAGTCTGTTGGTCACTGTCACCCTGTATTACCAATACATTGATTCTGAAAGAATGTTATTAGATACCGAACCTGATATACAAAATCATATCAGTCTCTTTATTAGTAAAGAAAGGATATAATTTTGTATTGTTGGATAATGTTTTGAACATTTCCTATATCAAAAGTTGATTGGTTCAGGCACGTTATCTAAAAGCATTGATGTTCTAAATCAAACTACAGTTCCTAGTATACAGAACACACACAAGAGGAAGAGTTCATAAATGAACAAATCCTTCTTGAGGCATTGTAGACTAGGTCATATCAATGCGACCCGACTAACTGAAGTTACATTTTAGATGCATATTTAAATCAGTTTGAATTTGCAACTTATGAAACTTGCCAGTCATGTCACAAAGATTAGATGACCATAGCTCTGTTTACTGGAAACAGAGAAAGAATTAGTGAACTCTTGGGATGATACATGTTGATGTATGTAGGTCCCCTGTCTACACATACCAAGACTGGTTCTTTGTACTTCATTACATTCTCTGATGATCTCTTTAGATTCAGATATATGTTCCTGTTGAAACACAAATCCGAACCTTTTGAGATATTCACATAATATAAGCTAGAAGTAGAGAACCAATACGGGTATAAGTATTATGTCCTATGATAAGATCAGGGAGGAGAATACTTGTGCATGGAATTCCTGGGCTATTCTAAAGGAGAATGAGATTCTCTCTCAGCATTACTCCTCCGTATACACCATAGCACGATGGTATATCGGGGCGGAGCAATTGCACCCTATACGATATGGTGCGCTCTATGAGAAGTACTACTGAGTTTCCTATTTCCTTTTAGGGAGTTATGCACTTATGAAGTTGCATACCTATTGAATAGGGTTCGATTCAAATCAGTGCCTACCACTCCATATAAGATATGGTATGGGAAGAGCCATCTCTTAAGTAAGTTAAGATTTGGGATTGTCCGGCCTATGTCAAAAGCAAAATCCAGACAAGATCGAGGCAAGGTCAGTTCTGTAGAACTGGAAAGGTTCCAGCTATACAAAACTGCAGCTGATGATTTGACAGAACCAAAGGATTCAATAGTTCCCGACGAGCCTCAGCCTCTCCGCCGATCTAGTAAGGTTCCTCATCCGCCTGAGAGATACCTCGGTTTCTCGATGACAGTGGGAGCGAGGACTGCATCATGAGATGATGACCCAACTAGATTCGAGCAGGCCATCGAGAGTAGGGACTCTGTAAGAATGGCTGGATGCTTAGCGATCTGAGATGGAATCCATGTACACCAACAAAGTATGGACTTTAGATACTATATCTGAAGGGTTAAATCCCCATCAGGAGCAAGTATCTTGAGAAGATTACTTGATGTAGATGGAAAAGTTGAGACTTTCAAAGCTAGACTTGTTAAAGGTTTTCGTCATCAACCAGGAGTGGATAATGATGAAACCTTTTTCCAGTGGCTATGCTTAAGTCCATCCCGATCCTACTTACCGCGGCTACATTCCATGACTGCGATATCTGGTGGTTGGGTGCCATGACTACTTTTCTAAATAATGATTTAGAAGAGAACGTCTATAAGAACACAGCCAGAGGGCTTCATAAACAGTGGGAGCAGCGGAAACGTGTGCAAGTTGCTTTACAGAATAAAGCAGGCATCGCGGAGTTGGAACGTCTGTTTTAATGTGATAGTCAAAGTGTTTGACTTCATCAAAATGGTAGATGAACCTTGTATGTACAAAAAGGTAGTAGAGAGTAAGGTGGTCATCCTCGTATTGTACGCGGACAACATACTCTTGATAGGAAAAGAGTTTCCTATGCTACGCACGGTCAATCTCCTCTTATCACATGGATTCTCCATATAGGATCAAAGTGATACATCCTAAATCCTGGGTTTTGGATCTATGAGATAGATCTAGTTGGATGTTAGGATTCTCACTAGTTGTAGTGAGATGGTATCAATCGATCCTGTGGAGAATCACTGGAAGTGTTCCAGGGTGATAAGGGCGACTGAATGTCAGTCACAGGCATTGTCTTCACCCTCAGTAAAGGGACGGTATGTTGGAAGAGTTCCAAGCTAGATACCGTGGCAAACTAGACGATAAAGGCTGGTAACATCGCTATTAAAGATACTACCAAAGAGGCAGTTTGGGTGTATATTGGTTCATAAGATGAACTAGGTTCCTACCATTGTGTGACAATGGAAGTGTGGCTTTGGCCCGTGAACCCTGGTTCCATCAGTGACCCAGACATATTCTGAGGAAGCATCACCTGATCATGGAGATAGTTGATCTCCAGGGTGATCGAGGTTAGGAGAGTAGACTCAGAGAACAACACGGCGAATCACTCACGAAGGCCTTTTCCCAAAGAGAGACTTTTAGGGGATGGTTGAGTATTAGATACTACAACTACTGCTACAGATGGCCCTAGTGCAAGTGGGAGATTGTTAGTTATTTGTATGCCCTAGAGGCCATTACTGTACATTGGATGTATATTGTAGTGGATGCTGGGACATATATAGGTAGGACTTTCTTGCTCGACATGATAGTACGCTATCTGGTTGCTCTTTATCTTAACATGTATACACTTTGTCTCTCTGATTACATGTTGATAAAGCCCTTAAGATGTGTACTCGACTTCCAGGACTATGATGCAGATCATACTAGTGGGGCCTGGAGAGTCCATGAGTACATCCTTCAATATTCCTAGTCGTGGGAATATCGAGACGGGGCATCGATATTCCAGAGTAGACTAGCGTATATCTTCTCGACCCATGTGATGGGCGATGGATGATCCTATATCCATTGGTGTTTGACATCATAGATGGTATGCGGGTGCTCAGTGGAGACTGGGTACACTGAACGGACTCGCCGAGAACTCCCAGATGGTATTATACCTCACGTCAGATGGCAGTTCTCTGGTGACACTGGTACAGCTTAGTCTGTTGACCCGAGATCGTCATAGAGTCTTGTGTGTCTCCCACTGTGCTTTGATTTCCACCCTACCACGACTCTACTGAGTCGTGCAAACAGGTGGTTTTTGGGTACAGTCCCGATTCACATGGAGGCAATGAGCGATAGGAGGGGATTCGTCTCTCCCGGTATTGGGGGATGATGTTGCGCTATGCACGACTGGCCATAACAGGAAATCCCTGGCCAGGGTTGCAGTGATATACTGGTAAGAGTTATCAGTAGTTTCACGAATGTTATGGACCTCAAGTCGGCATGACTTATCGAGCTACTGGGGTCTGACGTTTACCACCCCTAGGCGAGATATGCGACATATCAGACGAACAGACCGGACTGTACGGTAAGTGTTACTGGTTGGATTCACAGGAGTGTGAGCGGGCTTGCTCGTCGATCTTCTGATCGCTCAATACCCGGGTGGCCGTTACGTTTAGCAGACCGCTTGCGGCTTGTGGGTGTTTGATATGATCATCACCTGCTGCCGGCGTATTGACGAGTCTTTAGAGTCCTACACAGAGGTTTCCTAGCTCAAGAGAAACGAAATAGGAGCGCATATGAGATATGTGCGGGACCGAGAATAATGCGTGTATGTGATACCGTATTTCATTCTCGCGATGAATGTGTCGAATGGTTGTATGCGATATAACCTAGTTATCGAATCAAGAATTGATTCGATAAGCCGATACATTGGATATTAGTCGGTTATATGCAATATGACCGGATCGTTAAATCAAGTATTGATTTAATGATTTAATGCATAATTATATATTTGATATATTACTTTGCATTAACTAGTATCGGTTCACTTTAAATGGATTTTCTCACTTGAAGTTCACAAGTTGTATATGTGATATACTTTTGTGCACTTGTTTGTATCATGTTTGATGATACATGCTAACTTGAGTTTGTGTGTATGATTAAACCATGGTTATATGAATGGTTAGGGTTTTGTTTACTTATTCATTTATTTATTTTGTTTATTTATTTTGGAAAAGATAAAAAGAAATGGTGGCTTTCTTTGTTTCTTTCATGAAGCTTCATGAAGTGTTGAAAGCTTGACCATTTTTGTTTGCTTCCCTTAACCTAACCATTCACCTAACCCTAGTTTAGTCTCTACACTTGACCATGGTTGGTATATGATAAGTATTCATTTTTATTTTCTATTTGAAAAATACTTATCATATTATCTTCTTCTTCTTCTCCTTCTTCAACATGAAGAAAACCTTGCCTCCATCAATGGCAACTTGAGACAAAGAGTGAGAAATCCAATTCTAAAGTGAACCCACTTCCTATTTCTTCATCCTCTACCGCTTGCCAAGTAGTATAGGGTGTTTTCTTCACAAGTTTCATGGCTTGGTGAAGTTGGAGCTTGATCTAGTGTTGCCTCGACGTAGATCATCTTCGGCATCGAAGTCGACGACCTAGCCCGCCCATTTCTCCGATGAAGCCGATGCTAGAGTCCGGGATCCGATATGGACAGCGGAAGGATGTCATCACGGAGCCTAGGAGGTGGAGGACCGGATCTACAAAGGTTGTAGTCACTTTCCTCTTAGTTAAGGTAGTTAACTCTCTTTGCATCGCCTATACATCTAGTTAACGATCCGTATTAGGGTTTGTAGGCACATGGAAAATTTTGAATTAGCCATGTTTGATCACTTGTGAGACCTCATTAGTGTGCCTAGAAACCCTACAGTTTTGATCACTTGTGAGACCTCATTAGTGTGCCTAGGAACCCTACAATCGAGGATTGCATCATGAGATGATGACCCAACTAGTTTCGAGCAGGCCATCAAGAGTGGGGACTCTGTAAGAATGGCTGGATGCTTTGCGATCTGAGATAGAATCCATATACACCAACAAAGTATGGACTTTGGTTGCTATATATGAAGGGTTAAATCGCCATCAGGAGCAAGTATATCTTGAGAAGATTACTTGGTGTACATGGAAAAGTTGAGACTTTCGAAGCTAGACATGTTGTAAAAGGTTCTCGTCATCGACCAGGTATGGATTATGATGAAACCTTTTATAGTGCCTATGCTTAAGTCCATCCGGATCCTACTTGACATTGCTACATACCATAACTACGATATCTGGCGATTGGGTGTCATGACTGCTTTTCTAAATAGTGATTTAGAAGAGAGCGTCTATAAGTACACAGCCAGAGGGCTTCGTAGACATTGGGAGCAGCGGAAACGTGTGCAAGTTGCTTTATGTGATAAAGCAGGCATCGCGGAGTTGGAACATCTGTTTTGATGTGGTAGTCAAAGAGTTTGACTTCATCAAAATGGTAGATGAATCTTGTATATACAAAAAGGTAGTAGGGAGTATGGTGGCGTTCCTCGTATTGTATGTGGATGACATACTCTTGATAAGGAAGGAGTTTCCTATGATACACTCGGTCAATCTCCTCTTATCACAATGATTCTCCATATAGGATCAAGGTAATACATCCTAAATCCTGGGTTTTGGATCTATGAGTGTCACGACCCGTAGGGTACGGAACGTGACTGGCACTTAAGTTTACGAAACGTCTCAAGACGTCCGTAAAATAAGTAAGCCAAAGCCCAGAAAACCAAAACCAAATAAGCAAAAGAGCGAAGAGAACCCAATCAATTGAAAGCGAGTTTATCAAATAAGTCATATAAAACCCTTTTTAAAAACAATACCAATTTTTCCGAAAATTTCGGCAGAGTCTCCTTTGTAAATACTGGCCCCCAAAATGGGTACAACAAGAATATATATGAATCCAACAAATATGGCATCCCCAAGCGGGAGCTAGCTCTTCGCCACAAGGCGGTAACAAATCCCACGCAATATAAAGCAACAACATACGAAATAATCATAAGGAAGCATGAGAAAAACAGCATGTCGACTCAAGTGAGCTCGACCCCAAAATACAGCAAAAAAAGTCCACAATCTCACAGTCTCATCTCTAGGTCAATATACAACAATACTGGTAGATACAGTAGATGGAGTACACTAGATACAAAGAATATACAAGGTGGTACAAAAATAATGATATAACCCACCTAGGAGCAAAACCTCGAGTCCAGGCAAAGGAGGCAAAATAAGCAAGTGCGTCCGCCGCTACTGTACTGACGGAGCGGACCTGAAAAAGGCTGTGGCACAACGGGGGTGAGTTGCCAACTCGTGAGTAATAAATAACATCTACACAGGCTATCGTATGCATGCACACAAGCATCCTAGCATCTAAATACAGGTAAGGCAGGTCATAATGGCAAGTATGTACGCAATATGAATATGCTAGCAGGTATGAATGCAATGCGAATCAACTCGTGATCTGAATGTGTAAGTATAAGAAATCATGTTTTTCCCTTTAAGAATCTCTTTTGAAATACCAGCACAATACCAACAAAATCAACAAGAACCTGTGTCCAGCAACGACACCTCAAAACTATCACAAATCTCATATATCCATGTTATAGTATCTCTGGCCTCAGCCATCCGGCTGGCCCAGCTAAATATCAAAATCTCATCATCTCGCGGCCACGGTCGGTATCCTCTGGATATGCGCCGTGCCAAACAGTCACCGGTAGGTAATCCGTCCCCTGCCAGGCTCAACGTCAACACCACATTCATCTTGCCCCGGGGTACCATACCGGGCCCACCATGTACCCGTGACGGTTCCTCCACTCCTCGACACGGATCTCGAAAACCACAGCAAACTCATGGTGGACGACACTTACATTACTAGAAAACCGCAATTTACATATTTTAAAAATATAATAAGTTTAGAAATTTTGCGGCTTTCCCCCGAAATCCAGAAATATCATAAAATCTCAAGAAATCCTCATAAGTGCATATGTCAATGATAATGAATGCATATGGTATCAATAATCAAGTTGCGATGTGTGATTAATAGATTAGGCATGAACAAATAATATGATGAAGCATATGCACATGAATAGCAATCCTACGATTTCATTTTAAGGAATTAAAGGCAATAGCACAGGTTTAAGCATCAATTAGTAAAAGGTTTCAAATTATAGGTTATCTAGTGTGGTGGCATGGCAATTACCAGGGCGTGTGTGTAAGCATGAATAGTGCTCGTGCTGCATATAAAAACCCTGGCAATGGTGCAGGTGTCCTATAAAATGGGTTCGCATATGTATGTCAATATAAGGCATGGATGCAGCAAATAATCATATAAGTATTACACCCCTAATTACTAACATCACTAAGAATCTTATAAGTTACTAAAACTATCGAGCAGCTTGCGCCATCCAACAATAGTCCCCCATAGATGTTACATCTACTCACCGGAATCCCTAGCTAGTCACGTCCAATCACCGCTTTCCCCTTTCGTGCCGCGTCTGACGTCTCCGCGACCGAACCTGGAATTAACATCAATACAAACATAAGGTTACAAATCAAGAACGACGCAATTCCCTAACGAAAATACCAACGTTCACTAGCTAGGTACAACGTGCACAAGGTGCGCGGAAAACACGCGAAAATCGCAAAAACTGCAAAAATCGCCGATTTGGTCGCCCGGCAAAACTAAAACCCGATTACTCAAAAATCCGCACTCACGCATCCTAAATTTCATAGGATAAGCCAATACAATCATCAAGATATCAAAACTAATTTATCACATACTTTTATCACAAAACTAGTAAGCACAAATATTCTAAAAAAAACGACGCAACATCGCCGTTATGCGATAAAGTGCTCACAATCCAACACAACATCCAACCAACCCACTAGATAGCCATTACATTAGTTTTAAACCATTAGCAATGCTTAAAAACCTAATTTCCATAAACAAAACCTTTCGTGATTTTCATCATTAGCAATTTCAATCCAAAACTAAACATGACAATACCAAATTAGCACTAATTTGAATCCCACACAAATAATGTAACCTTATTAACTTAGATTAGCAAACAACTAGATAGCAAAATAGATTTAATTAACTAAATAATGGTTTCTAAAAACCCTAGATTAATTTCAACCATGAACTTTTTTTAAAAAATCTAGAATGAAACTAACACTAAATTTAATACTAAACAATTTTCAAGGTTCTAGTTTAGCACACTTAAGCTATAATTTAACCATTTGATTAGAAATTATACCTCAAAAGATCAATCCTAAGATTGCTCAAGCCTCCCAAGACACCTCCTTTCACCTCGATTTGAACCAAATTAGGTTGGAGAAGATATGGAATATGGTTTTGCTTTGAAATTGTGAAGAAATTTGTTGATTTTTGAGATGAATTTGTGAACAAAAGAGAGAGGAAAAATGAAGGGGGGAGCTGCTGGTTTCTGGCCAGAAATGAGGGAGAGGGGAGTGGTGTGGGTGTGGGAAAAAGTCTCTAGTCAAACTCCCCCAAAGTCAAAGCACCATACCCAATTAACAATTCAAAAACCTTAAAAAAGACCCTCATTTCCACACAATAACACAAGTCAAAGAGTATGGAATTTTTTTCCCCATGAGCTGCTGGAAATGGCCGGCCTAGGGTGAGGGAAAAGTGAGAGGGAGTGCACAAAAAAAAATTTATGCAAAAAGACCCCGTACAAGTCCAAAATTGCAAGTTTAAGCTTAAATTCAATAAATTTCGTTTCCTATAATAAAAATTAGTTAAAACTTGAAATAAAATACTAAAAATTTATGTAACAACTAGATTTTAATTAACATGATTTTAAATCTTAATTTTAGCCCATTTAAATTTTTATTTATCGCTAATTTAATGTATTTTCATACCGGCTTAAAATAATATTAAAAATTGAAAACAGGGAAAAAATGTTAAATGACCAAAATTTAATAAGTAACTCATTAGCTACTAAAAATAAGCAATTACCTACCCATTTTAGGTATAACTAGTCCTAAACTGCAAAATAACAAAAAAGACGGTTTTCGGAAAAATACCGAATTTTCACCGATTTTCAGGAAAACACCAAAACGACTTTTCAAGGCGCTACAATCTTCCCCCCTTAAAGAAATTCGGTCCCCGAATTTAAAAATATAACTACGCGTACCTTCAAAGAGATGGGGATATTTCTTCCTCATCTCGCTCTCGGTCTCCCAGGTAACCTCCTCGCTGCTCGGGCTACGCCAAAGGACCTTGACGGTTGGTATAATCTTCGATCTCAACTTCTTCATCTGCCGATCCAGGATAGCCACCGGCTGCTCTACAAAAAAAAGGTCGTGCTCTAGCTGGATTGTCGTGTGCTGAATCGCATGTGAAGGGTCGTGAAGGTACTTGCGGAGCATCGAAACATGGAAGACGGGGTGAACATCGGGAAAGCTGGGTGGAAGAGCCAAACGATATGCAACTGCGCCGACACGCTCGAGGATCTCGAAGGGACCTACGAATCTAGGACTAAGCTTCCCCTTTTGCCCAAAACGCATCACGCCTTTCACCGGAGAGACTTTCAGAAAAACATGGTCGCCAACTGCGAACTCTAATCTACGACGGCGCCTGTCTGCATAGGATTTCTGTCTGCTCTGAGCTGCCCTCATCCGGTCTCGAATCAACTGTATCTTCGCTGTCGTCTCCTCAACAAGCTGCGGCCCCAAAATACTGCTCTCGCTGAGCTCTGTCCAACAAACAGGCGATCTGCATCTCCTCCCATACAATGCCTCGAAAGGTTCCATCTGAATAGTATCCTGGAAGCTGTTGTTTGTAGGAGAACTCCACTAGAGGTAAATGAAGATCCCAGCTACCGCCGAAGTCTAAAAACGCACGCTCTGAGCATGTCCTCGAGAGTCTGAATGGTCCGCTCTGACTGTCCGTCGGTTCTGCGGATGAAACGCTGTGCTGAAGCTCAAACGGAGTGCCCAAAGCCTCCTGAAGTCTCTGCCAAAAGTCGGCTCCGTGAACTGGGTTGCCTCGATCTGACACGATTACAAGTCGGTACGCCATGCAACCGCACGATCTCGTCGATGTAAAGCTGGGCATACTGAGCGAAGCTGAAAGTCGTCTTCACTGGTAGGAAGTGAGCCGCTTTCGTCAATCGATCTACGATCACCCAGATGGAGTCATACCCTCGACTGGTCCTGGGTAGACCCACAACGAAATCCATCGAAATCTGCTCCCATTTCCACTCCGGAATGGGTAACGGCTGCAGCTCTCCTGCGGGCCTCTGGTGCTCGGCCTTGACTTGCTGACAAGTCAGGCATCTCGATACAAACTCCGCAATGTCCCTCTTCATCCCGTCCCACCAGTAGGTCTCTCTCATATCATGGTACATCTTAGTGGAACCGGGGTGGACACTATACACTGATCGGTGTGCCTCCTCAAGAATGTCGCGCCGTAATCCATCAGCATCTGGTACGCACAGTCTAGATCCATAGCGTAAAATCCCCTGATCGTCAATCACGAACTCGGAAAATCTTCCCTGACCCATCTGTGCCATGATCTCCGAGCAACGGTCGTCACTGCGCTGTGCCTCATATATACAGTCAAGCAACTGTGGGCGTGCACGAACATGCGCGAGCTGTCCCCCTGTCTGAGTGAACTCGAACTCAACTCGGCTGTCGCATAAAATCTGCCAATCTGCTGACGACTGCCTCTGCACTGCGCGCAAACACGATAGACTACCCCCGGGCCTTCTGCTCAAGGCATCTGCCACCATATTCGCCTTGCCTGGGTGATATAAGATCTCACAGTCGTAGTCTTTCACCAACTCCATCCAACGACGCTGTCTGAGGTTCAGGTCTCGCTGCTGAAATATGTACTTTAAGCTCTTGTGATCGGTGAATATCTGACACGATTCGCCGTATAGGTAATGTCGCCAAATCTTCAGTGCAAAGACCACTGCAGCCATCTCCAAATCGTGAGTGGGGTAGTTCTGTTCATGCTTCTTCAACTGCCGAGAAGCATAAGCGATTACCCGGCCATGCTGCATCAATACGCATCCTAACCCTACTCGCGAAGCATCACAGTAGACCACAAATCCGCCTGATCCCGAAGGCAAAGACAATACCGGCGCCGTAGTCAAACATGACCGCAGCTGCTGAAAACTGCGCTCGCACTCCTCTGTCCAAACGAAAGGAACTCCCTTCCGGGTCAAACCGGTCAAAGGTGCAGCTATACTGGAGAAGTCCTGAACAAAACGCCTGAATGTACGGTTCATCAAATCCATGAATGCTGCTGGGGCGTTGGTGAGTCCGAACGACATCACCAAAAACTCGTAGTGGCCGTAGCGCGTGCGGAAAGCTGTCCTCGGTATATCCTCCTGTCGAACTCGCAGCTGATGGTATCCTGATCGCAAGTCGATCCTCGAAAAATATCCCGCACCTTGAAGCTGGTCGAACAAATCATCAATGCGTGGCAATGGATATCTGTTCCGAACGGTAACTTTGTTCAGCTGGCGGTAGTCGATACATAAGCGCAAACTTCCGTCCTTCTTCTTGACAAACAGGACCGGAGCACCCCACGGAGAAACACTAGGTCGAATAAGCCCCTTATCTAACAAATCCTGCAACTGATCCTTCAGCTCTCGAAGCTCTGCCGGGGCCATCCGATAAGGCAGTATAGAAATAGGCCCCGAGCCGGGAATCAAATCAATGCAGAACTCAACGTCGCGCTCAGGTGGTAGCGCAGGTAGCTCATCAGGGAAAACATCAGGGAAGTCACAAACAACCGGGACCCGGTCCAACGGAACCTCTGCAGCTCGAGTATCACAAATATACGCTAAGAATCCCTGACATCCCTTCCACAAGAGCTGACCAGCGCGAAGAGACGAAATTAAGCTGGGAAGGGTGACACTGCAGTCTCCCTGAATAACAAGGACTGGCTCTCCCGGAAAGCTAAATCTGACTGCCTTCTCACGGCAGTCCACCGAAGCATAACAAGTGGCTAGCCAATCCATGCCCAGAAGCACATCAAAGTCCAACATATCGAGGAGAATCAAATCAACCGATGAATCCCTCTCCCCGATACGAACGGAACACAAACGAAAAACAAAACGAGCGACAAACGACTCGCCTACCGGAGTACTAACAACAAGCGGATGATCTAACGACGACGACTCACGGCCCAACATCGGTGCAAAGTGTGTAGAGACGTACGAATGTGTGGAACCTGGGTCAAATAATACCCGTGCGTCGAAAGAGCAAACTGGCAAGGTACCTGTCACAACGGTATTGGATGCCTGCGCATCCTGCGGTGTCAAAGAAAATACTCGGGCCTGTCCTCCACCGATAGCGGGCTGACCTCGACCTCGGCCTCTGCCTCCTCGTCCTCTCTGAACAGGACCGCCGCGTCCACGGCCTCTGGGTGCACCTAACTGGCGTGGAGCATCGCCTGTGGTAGGAAGTAGGGCTCTCTGAGGAGGGGGTGGTGATGGTGGTAGGGTCACATGCGGAACGGTCGCCGCTCCCTGTCGTCTCGCCGGACAGTCTCTGACAAGATGGTGCGGACTCCCGCACTCAAAACACCCTGGCGACGGCTGCTGCCCCTGAGGATAAGAACCATATAACTGTCCCCGCCTAAATCCTCTGCCAGGCCTATCTCTCGGAAAGAATCTGGCGCGCTGCCTCTGAGACGGTACATCGATGCGAATCCTCTTCGGCCCAGAAACGGCCGAAGTCTGTGATATGCGTGCCTCCATCCGCAATGCCGTATCCATAGCAGTTGAATAAGTGTCGTAGTGCTGGGCGCCAATGGCAAGATATAGCTGGGCATCAAGTCCCTGTACGAACCTCTTCACCATCTTCTCTTCGGTATCCACCAAATACTGAGCATATCGGGATAACTGTGTAAACTGGATGTCATACTCAGACACCGTCATCCCAGGTGTTTTGACTAAGGCCTCGAAGCTACGAGCTCTGGCGTCACGAACGCTCTCTGGGAGGAAACGAGCTAGAAAGACCGCTGTAAAGTCGGTCCAAGTCATAGGCGGTAGACCTGCAGCTCGACCTCTCAAGACTGACTCCCACCATGTCTGCGCGAGACCCTCTAGTCGGAAACTCGCAAGCTCTACCCATCGATCATCCGAACATCTCAGCGAACGGCAGATCCTGGCTAAACTGTCAAGGAACGTCTGTGGGTCCTCCTCTGCCTCGGTGCCGGTGAATACTGGAGGTCTCAGCCTCATGAAATCCTGTAGCGAAACCGGAATGGCCACGGTGGTAGTAGTAGGAGCAGGTATCATGGTCGTCTGTGATGTAGTAGGTACGTCATCCGGCCTCGGTGTACGACTGGCCGCAACTAGGGATCCTACCATCTGACGTAGCTCCTGCATGCCCCCATCATCTGTCGCAACTCCTCCATACCAGTCTCGAGCCTATCCATACGGCCTGGGGAAGGTGGATCGGTCTGTCCCTGCGGCGTAGGCATACCACCCTGCTCAGTCCTAGTCTCGGACGAGCCAGCTCGAATCTCGTCTCGGGCGGCAGCCCTCTGTGCCCTCGTAGCCTTCGGCGGCATAGTGGCTGTTACAGGAAAACGGATAGTAAGAACAGTGCAATAGGATCATAGGATACACGGAATTGAAGAAGGAATTTTCAAGCAAGTATATCCTAAAGTCACTTAGGCAGAGTACCGTATCGCAAGTATGCCGCGGACATACACACGCTACGTTACCCTACTTAAGTCACTTACTCCATCTACCAAGGGTCATCCTACACTCAAAAAGGTAAAACCTATCGCTCTGATACCAACTTTGTCACGACCCGCAGGGTACGGAACGTGACTGGCACTTAAGTTTACGAAACGTCTCAAGACGTCCGTAAAATAAGTAAGCCAAAGCCCAGAAAACCAAAACCAAATAAGCAAAAGAGCGAAGAGAACCCAATCAATTGAAAGCGAGTTTATCAAATAAGTCATATAAAACCCTTTTTAAAAACAATACCAATTTTTCCGAAAATTTCGGCAGAGTCTCCTTTGTAAATACTGGCCCCCAAAATGGGTACAACAAGAATATATATGAATCCAACAAATATGGCATCCCCAAGCGGGAGCTAGCTCTTCGCCACAAGGCGGTCATAAATCCCACGCAATATAAAGCAACAACATGCGAAATAATCATAAGGAAGCATGAGAAAAACAGCATGTCGACTCAAGTGAGCTCGACCCCAAAATACAACAAAAAAAGTCCACAATCTCACAGTCTCATCTCTAGGTCAATATACAACAATACTGGTAGATACAGTAGATGGAGTACACTAGATACAAAGAATATACAAGGTGGTATAAAAATAATGATATAACCCACCTAGGAGCAAAACCTCGAGTCCAGGCAAAGGAGGCAAAATAAGCAAGTGCGTCCGCCGCTACTGTACTGACGGAGCGGACCTGAAAAAGGCTGTGGCACAACGGGGGTGAGTTGCCAACTCGTGAGTAATAAATAACATCTACACAGGCTATCGTATGCATGCACACAAGCATCCTAGCATCTAAATACAGGTAAGGCAGGTCATAATGGCAAGTATGTACGCAATATGAATATGCTAGCAGGTATGAATGCAATGCGAATCAACTCGTGATCTGAATGTGTAAGTATAAGAAATCATGTTTTTCCCTTTAAGAATCTCTTTTGAAATACCAGCACAATACCAACAAAATCAACAAGAACCTGTGTCCAGCAACGACACCTCAAAACTATCACAAATCTCATATATCCATGTTATAGTATCTCTGGCCTCAGCCATCCGGCTGACCCAGCTAAATATCAAAATCTCATCATCTCGCGGCCACGGTCGGTATCCTCTGGATATGCGCCGTGCCAAACAGTCACCGGTAGGTAATCCGTCCCCTGCCAGGCACAACGTCAACACCATATTCATCTTGCCCCGGGGTACCATACCGGGCCCACCATGTACCCGTGACGGTTCCTCCACTCCTCGACACGGATCTCGAAAACCACAGCAAACTCATGGTGGACGACACTTACATCACTAGAAAACCGCAATTTACATATTTTAAAAATATAATAAGTTTAGAAATTTTGCGGCTTTCCCCCGAAATCCAGAAATATCATAAAATCTCAAGAAATCCTCATAAGTGCATATGTCAATGATAA
Organism: Agapanthus africanus; assembly: GCA_030015575.1. NCBI lineage: Eukaryota > Viridiplantae > Streptophyta > Magnoliopsida > Asparagales > Amaryllidaceae > Agapanthus > Agapanthus africanus. Next base: position 291,941,066 of record CM057350.1, read on the forward strand.
TGAATGCATATGGTATCAATAATCAAGTTGCGATGTGTGATTAATAGATTAGGCATGAACAAATAATATGATGAAGCACATGCACATGAATAGCAATCATACGATTTCATTTTAAGGAATTAAAGGCAATAGCACAGGTTTAAGCATCAATTAGTAAAAGGTTTCAAATTATAGGTTATCTAGTGTGGTGGCATGGCAATTACCAGGGCGTGTGTGTAAGCATGAATAGTGCTCGTGCTGCATATAAAAACCCTGGCAATGGTGCAGGTGTCCTATAAAATGGGTTCGCATATGTATGTCAATATAAGGCATGGATGCAGCAAATAATCATATAAGTATTACACCCCTAATTACTAACATCACTAAGAATCTTTTAAGTTACTAAAACTATCGGGCGGCTTGCGCCATCCAACGATAGTCCCCCGTAGATGTTACATCTACTCACCGGAATCCCTAGCTAGTCACGTCCAATCACCGCTTTCCCCTTTCGTGCCGCGTCTGACGTCTCCGCGACCGAACCTGGAATTAACATCAATACAAACATAAGGTTACAAATCAAGAACGACGCAATTCCCTAACGAAAATACCAACGTTCACTAGCTAGGTACAACGTGCACAAGGTGCGCGGAACACACGCGAAAATCGCAAAAACTGCAAAAATCGCCGATTTGGTCGCCCGACAAAACTAAAACCCGATTACTCAAAAATCCGCACTCACGCATCCTAAATGTCATAGGATAAACCAATACAATCATCAAGATATCAAAACTAATTTATCACATACTTTTATCACAAAACTAGTAAGCACAAATATTCTAAAAAAAACGACGCAACATCGCCGTTATGCGATAAAGTGCTCACAATCCAACACAACATCCAACCAACCCACTAGATAGCCATTACATTAGTTTTAAACCATTAGCAATGCTTAAAAACCTAATTTCCATAAACAAAACCTTTCTTGATTTTCATCATTAGCAATTTCAATCCAAAACTAAACATGACAATACCAAATTAGCACTAATTTGAATCCCACACAAATAAAGTAACCTTATTAACTTAGATTAGCAAACAACTAGATAGCAAAATAGATTTAATTAACTAAATAATGGTTTCTAAAAACCCTAGATTAATTTCAACCATGAACTTTTTTTAAAAAATCTAGAATGAAACTAACACTAAATTTAACACTAAACAATTTTCAAGGTTCTAGATTAGCACACTTAAGCTATAATTTAACCATTTGATTAGAAATTATACCTCAAAAGATCAATCCTAAGATTGCTCAAGCCTCCCAAGACACCTCCTTTCACCTCGATTTGAACCAAATTAGGTTGGAGAAGATATGGAATATGGTTTTGCTTTGAAATTGTGAAGAAATTTGTTGATTTTTGAGATGAATTTGTGAACAAAAGAGAGAGGAAAAATGAAGGGGGGAGCTGCTGGTTTCTGGCCAGAAATGAGGGAGAGGGGAGTGGTGTGGGTGTGGGAAAAAGTCTCTAGTCAAACTCCCCCAAAGTCAAAGCACCATACCCAATTAACAATTCAAAAACCTTAAAAAAGACCCTCATTTCCACACAATAACACAAGTCAAAGAGTATGGAATTTTTTTCCCCATGAGCTGCTGGAAATGGCCGGCCTAGGGTGAGGGAAAAGTGAGAGGGAGTGCACAAAAAAAAATTTATGCAAAAAGACCCCGTACAAGTCCAAAATTGCAAGTTTAAGCTTAAATTCAATAAATTTCGTTTCCTATAATAAAAATTAGTTAAAACTTGAAATAAAATACTAAAAATTTATGTAACAACTAGATTTTAATTAACATGATTTTAAATCTTAATTTTAGCCCATTTAAATTTTTATTTATCGCTAATTTAATGTATTTTCTTACCGGCTTAAAATAATATTAAAAATTGAAAACAGGGAAAAAATGTTAAATGACCAAAATTTAATAAGTAACTCATTAGCTACTAAAAATAAGCAATTACCTACCCATTTTAGGTATAACTAGTCCTAAACTGCAAAATAACAAAAAAGACGGTTTTCGGAAAAATACCGAATTTTCACCGATTTTCAGGAAAACACCAAAACGACTTTTCAAGGCGCTACAATCTTCCCCCCTTAAAGAAATTCGGTCCCCGAATTTAAAAATATAACTACGCGTACCTTCAAAGAGATGGGGATATTTCTTCCTCATCTCGCTCTCGGTCTCCCAGGTAACCTCCTCGCTGCTCGGGCTACGCCAAAGGACCTTGACGGTTGGTATAATCTTCGATCTCAACTTCTTCATCTGCCGATCCAGGATAGCCACCGGCTGCTCTACAAAAAAAAGGTCGTGCTCTAGCTGGATTGTCGTGTGCTGAATCGCATGTGAAGGGTCGTGAAGGTACTTGCGGAGCATCGAAACATGGAAGACGGGGTGAACATCGGGAAAGCTGGGTGGAAGAGCCAAACGATATGCAACTGCGCCGACACGCTCGAGGATCTCGAAGGGACCTACGAATCTAGGACTAAGCTTCCCCTTTTGCCCAAAACGCATCACGCCTTTCACCGGAGAGACTTTCAGAAAAACATGGTCGCCAACTGCGAACTCTAATCTACGACGGCGCCTGTCTGCATAGGATTTCTGTCTGCTCTGAGCTGCCCTCATCCGGTCTCGAATCAACTGTATCTTCGCTGTCGTCTCCTCAACAAGCTGCGGCCCCAAAATACTGCTCTCGCTGAGCTCTGTCCAACAAACAGGCGATCTGCATCTCCTCCCATACAATGCCTCGAAAGGTTCCATCTGAATAGTATCCTGGAAGCTGTTGTTGTAGGAGAACTCCACTAGAGGTAAATGAAGATCCCAGCTACCGCCGAAGTCTAAAACGCACGCTCTGAGCATGTCCTCGAGAGTCTGAATGGTCCGCTCTGACTGTCCGTCGGTCTGCGGATGAAACGCTGTGCTGAAGCTCAAACGAGTGCCCAAAGCCTCCTGAAGTCTCTGCCAAAGTCGGCTCGTGAACTGGGTGCCTCGATCTGACACGATACAAGTCGGTACGCCATGCAACCGCACGATCTCGTCGATGTAAAGCTGGGCATACTGAGCGAAGCTGAAAGTCGTCTTCACTGGTAGGAAGTGAGCCGCTTTCGTCAATCGATCTACGATCACCCAGATGGAGTCATACCCTCGACTGGTCCTGGGTAGACCCACAACGAAATCCATCGAAATCTGCTCCCATTTCCACTCCGGAATGGGTAACGGCTGCAGCTCTCCTGCGGGCCTCTGGTGCTCGGCCTTGACTTGCTGACAAGTCAGGCATCTCGATACAAACTCCGCAATGTCCCTCTTCATCCCGTCCCACCAGTAGGTCTCTCTCATATCATGGTACATCTTAGTGGAACCGGGGTGGACACTATACACTGATCGGTGTGCCTCCTCAAGAATGTCGCGCCGTAATCCATCAGCATCTGGTACGCACAGTCTAGATCCATAGCGTAAAATCCCCTGATCGTCAATCACGAACTCGGAAAATCTTCCCTGACCCATCTGTGCCATGATCTCCGAGCAACGGTCGTCACTGCGCTGTGCCTCATATATACAGTCAAGCAACTGTGGGCGTGCACGAACATGCGCGAGCTGTCCCCCTGTCTGAGTGAACTCGAACTCAACTCGGCTGTCGCATAAAATCTGCCAATCTGCTGACGACTGCCTCTGCACTGCGCGCAAACACGATAGACTACCCCCGGGCCTTCTGCTCAAGGCATCTGCCACCATATTCGCCTTGCCTGGGTGATATAAGATCTCACAGTCGTAGTCTTTCACCAACTCCATCCAACGACGCTGTCTGAGGTTCAGGTCTCGCTGCTGAAATATGTACTTTAAGCTCTTGTGATCGGTGAATATCTGACACGATTCGCCGTATAGGTAATGTCGCCAAATCTTCAGTGCAAAGACCACTGCAGCCATCTCCAAATCGTGAGTGGGGTAGTTCTGTTCATGCTTCTTCAACTGCCGAGAAGCATAAGCGATTACCCGGCCATGCTGCATCAATACGCATCCTAACCCTACTCGCGAAGCATCACAGTAGACCACAAATCCGCCTGATCCCGAAGGCAAAGACAATACCGGCGCCGTAGTCAAACATGACCGCAGCTGCTGAAAACTGCGCTCGCACTCCTCTGTCCAAACGAAAGGAACTCCCTTCCGGGTCAAACCGGTCAAAGGTGCAGCTATACTGGAGAAGTCCTGAACAAAACGCCTGAATGTACGGTTCATCAAATCCATGAATGCTGCTGGGGCGTTGGTGAGTCCGAACGACATCACCAAAAACTCGTAGTGGCCGTAGCGCGTGCGGAAAGCTGTCCTCGGTATATCCTCCTGTCGAACTCGCAGCTGATGGTATCCTGATCGCAAGTCGATCCTCGAAAAATATCCCGCACCTTGAAGCTGGTCGAACAAATCATCAATGCGTGGCAATGGATATCTGTTCCGAACGGTAACTTTGTTCAGCTGGCGGTAGTCGATACATAAGCGCAAACTTCCGTCCTTCTTCTTGACAAACAGGACCGGAGCACCCCACGGAGAAACACTAGGTCGAATAAGCCCCTTATCTAACAAATCCTGCAACTGATCCTTCAGCTCTCGAAGCTCTGCCGGGGCCATCCGATAAGGCAGTATAGAAATAGGCCCCGAGCCGGGAATCAAATCAATGCAGAACTCAACGTCGCGCTCAGGTGGTAGCGCAGGTAGCTCATCAGGGAAAACATCAGGGAAGTCACAAACAACCGGGACCCGGTCCAACGGAACCTCTGCAGCTCGAGTATCACAAATATACGCTAAGAATCCCTGACATCCCTTCCACAAGAGCTGACCAGCGCGAAGAGACGAAATTAAGCTGGGAAGGGTGACACTGCAGTCTCCCTGAATAACAAGGACTGGCTCTCCCGGAAAGCTAAATCTGACTGCCTTCTCACGGCAGTCCACCGAAGCATAACAAGTGGCTAGCCAATCCATGCCCAGAAGCACATCAAAGTCCAACATATCGAGGAGAATCAAATCAACCGATGAATCCCTCTCCCCGATACGAACGGAACACAAACGAAAAACAAAACGAGCGACAAACGACTCGCCTACCGGAGTACTAACAACAAGCGGATGATCTAACGACGACGACTCACGGCCCAACATCGGTGCAAAGTGTGTAGAGACGTACGAATGTGTGGAACCTGGGTCAAATAATACCCGTGCGTCGAAAGAGCAAACTGGCAAGGTACCTGTCACAACGGTATTGGATGCCTGCGCATCCTGCGGTGTCAAAGAAAATACTCGGGCCTGTCCTCCACCGATAGCGGGCTGACCTCGACCTCGGCCTCTGCCTCCTCGTCCTCTCTGAACAGGACCGCCGCGTCCACGGCCTCTGGGTGCACCTAACTGGCGTGGAGCATCGCCTGTGGTAGGAAGTAGGGCTCTCTGAGGAGGGGGTGGTGATGGTGGTAGGGTCACATGCGGAACGGTCGCCGCTCCCTGTCGTCTCGCCGGACAGTCTCTGACAAGATGGTGCGGACTCCCGCACTCAAAACACCCTGGCGACGGCTGCTGCCCCTGAGGATAAGAACCATATAACTGTCCCCGCCTAAATCCTCTGCCAGGCCTATCTCTCGGAAAGAATCTGGCGCGCTGCCTCTGAGACGGTACATCGATGCGAATCCTCTTCGGCCCAGAAACGGCCGAAGTCTGTGATATGCGTGCCTCCATCCGCAATGCCGTATCCATAGCAGTTGAATAAGTGTCGTAGTGCTGGGCGCCAATGGCAAGATATAGCTGGGCATCAAGTCCCTGTACGAACCTCTTCACCATCTTCTCTTCGGTATCCACCAAATACTGAGCATATCGGGATAACTGTGTAAACTGGATGTCATACTCAGACACCGTCATCCCAGGTGTTTTGACTAAGGCCTCGAAGCTACGAGCTCTGGCGTCACGAACGCTCTCTGGGAGGAAACGAGCTAGAAAGACCGCTGTAAAGTCGGTCCAAGTCATAGGCGGTAGACCTGCAGCTCGACCTCTCAAGACTGACTCCCACCATGTCTGCGCGAGACCCTCTAGTCGGAAACTCGCAAGCTCTACCCATCGATCATCCGAACATCTCAGCGAACGGCAGATCCTGGCTAAACTGTCAAGGAACGTCTGTGGGTCCTCCTCTGCCTCGGTGCCGGTGAATACTGGAGGTCTCAGCCTCATGAAATCCTGTAGCGAAACCGGAATGGCCACGGTGGTAGTAGTAGGAGCAGGTATCATGGTCGTCTGTGATGTAGTAGGTACGTCATCCGGCCTCGGTGTACGACTGGCCGCAACTAGGGATCCTACCATCTGACGTAGCTCCTGCATGCCCCCATCATCTGTCGCAACTCCTCCATACCAGTCTCGAGCCTATCCATACGGCCTGGGGAAGGTGGATCGGTCTGTCCCTGCGGCGTAGGCATACCACCCTGCTCAGTCCTAGTCTCGGACGAGCCAGCTCGAATCTCGTCTCGGGCGGCAGCCCTCTGTGCCCTCGTAGCCTTCGGCGGCATAGTGGCTGTTACAGGAAAACGGATAGTAAGAACAGTGCAATAGGATCATAGGATACACGGAATTGAAGAAGGAATTTTCAAGCAAGTATATCCTAAAGTCACTTAGGCAGAGTACCGTATCGCAAGTATGCCGCGGACATACACACGCTACGTTACCCTACTTAAGTCACTTACTCCATCTACCAAGGGTCATCCTACACTCAAAAAGGTAAAACCTATCGCTCTGATACCAACTTTGTCACGACCCGCAGGGTACGGAACGTGACTGGCACTTAAGTGTACGAAACGTCTCAAGACGTCCGTAAAATAAGTAAGCCAAAGCCCAGAAAACCAAAACCAAATAAGCAAAAGAGTGAAGAGAACCCAATCAATTGAAAGCGAGTTTATCAAATAAGTCATATAAAACCCTTTTTAAAAACAATACCAATTTTTCCGAAAATTTCGGCAGAGTCTCCTTTGTAAATACTGGCCCCCAAAATGGGTACAACAAGAATATATATGAATCCAACAAATATGGCATCCCCAAGCGGGAGCTAGCTCTTCGCCACAAGGCGGTCATAAATCCCACGCAATATAAAGCAACAACATGCGAAATAATCATAAGGAAGCATGAGAAAAACAGCATGTCGACTCAAGTGAGCTCGACCCCAAAATACAGCAAAAAAAGTCCACAATCTCACAGTCTCATCTCTAGGTCAATATACAACAATACTGGTAGATACAGTAGATGGAGTACACTAGATACAAAGAATATACAAGGTGGTATAAAAATAATGATATAACCCACCTAGGAGCAAAACCTCGAGTCCAGGCAAAGGAGGCAAAATAAGCAAGTGCGTCCGCCGCTACTGTACTGACGGAGCGGACCTGAAAAAGGCTGTGGCACAACGGGGGTGAGTTGCCAACTCGGGAGTAATAAATAACATCTACACAGGCTATCGTATGCATGCACACAAGCATCCTAGCATCTAAATACAGGTAAGGCAGGTCATAATGGCAAGTATGTACGCAATATGAATATGCTAGCAGGTATGAATGCAATGCGAATCAACTCGTGATCTGAATGTGTAAGTATAAGAAATCATGTTTTTCCCTTTAAGAATCTCTTTTGAAATACCAGCACAATACCAACAAAATCAACAAGAACCTGTGTCCAGCAACGACACCTCAAAACTATCACAAATCTCATATATCCATGTTATAGTATCTCTGGCCTCAGCCATCCGGCTGACCCAGCTAAATATCAAAATCTCATCATCTCGCGGCCACGGTCGGTATCCTCTGGATATGCGCCGTGCCAAACAGTCACCGGTAGGTAATCCGTCCCCTGCCAGGCACAACGTCAACACCACATTCATCTTGCCCCGGGGTACCATACCGGGCCCACCATGTACCCGTGACGGTTCCTCCACTCCTCGACACGGATCTCGAAAACCACAGCAAACTCATGGTGGACGACACTTACATCACTAGAAAACCGCAATTTACATATTTTAAAAATATAATAAGTTTAGAAATTTTGCGGCTTTCCCCCGAAATCCAGAAATATCATAAAATCTCAAGAAATCCTCATAAGTGCATATGTCAATGATAATGAATGCATATGGTATCAATAATCAAGTTGCGATGTGTGATTAATAGATTAGGCATGAACAAATAATATGATGAAGCACATGCACATGAATAGCAATCATACGATTTCATTTTAAGGAATTAAAGGCAATAGCACAGGTTTAAGCATCAATTAGTAAAAGGTTTCAAATTATAGGTTATCTAGTGTGGTGGCATGGCAATTACCAGGGCGTGTGTGTAAGCATGAATAGTGCTCGTGCTGCATATAAAAACCCTGGCAATGGTGCAGGTGTCCTATAAAATGGGTTCGCATATGTATGTCAATATAAGGCATGGATGCAGCAAATAATCATATAAGTATTACACCCCTAATTACTAACATCACTAAGAATCTTTTAAGTTACTAAAACTATCGGGCGGCTTGCGCCATCCAACGATAGTCCCCCGTAGATGTTACATCTACTCACCGGAATCCCTAGCTAGTCACGTCCAATCACCGCTTTCCCCTTTCGTGCCGCGTCTGACGTCTCCGCGACCGAACCTGGAATTAACATCAATACAAACATAAGGTTACAAATCAAGAACGACGCAATTCCCTAACGAAAATACCAACGTTCACTAGCTAGGTACAACGTGCACAAGGTGCGCGGAACACACGCGAAAATCGCAAAAACTGCAAAAATCGCCGATTTGGTCGCCCGACAAAACTAAAACCCGATTACTCAAAAATCCGCACTCACGCATCCTAAATGTCATAGGATAAACCAATACAATCATCAAGATATCAAAACTAATTTATCACATACTTTTATCACAAAACTAGTAAGCACAAATATTCTAAAAAAAACGACGCAACATCGCCGTTATGCGATAAAGTGCTCACAATCCAACACAACATCCAACCAACCCACTAGATAGCCATTACATTAGTTTTAAACCATTAGTAATGCTTAAAAACCTAATTTCCATAAACAAAACCTTTCTTGATTTTCATCATTAGCAATTTCAATCCAAAACTAAACATGACAATACCAAATTAGCACTAATTTGAATCCCACACAAATAAAGTAACCTTATTAACTTAGATTAGCAAACAACTAGATAGCAAAATAGATTTAATTAACTAAATAATGGTTTCTAAAAACCCTAGATTAATTTCAACCATGAACTTTTTTTAAAAAATCTAGAATGAAACTAACACTAAATTTAACACTAAACAATTTTCAAGGTTCTAGATTAGCACACTTAAGCTATAATTTAACCATTTGATTAGAAATTATACCTCAAAAGATCAATCCTAAGATTGCTCAAGCCTCCCAAGACACCTCCTTTCACCTCGATTTGAACCAAATTAGGTTGGAGAAGAGATGGAATATGGTTTTGCTTTGAAATTGTGAAGAAATTTATTGATTTTGTTGATTTTTGAGATGAATTTGTGAACAAAAGAGAGAGGAAAAATGAAGGGGGGGAGCTGCTGGTTTCTGGCCAAAAATGAGGGAGAGGGGAGTGGTGTGGGTGTGGGAAAAAGTCTCTAGTCAAACTCCCCCAAAGTCAAAGCACCATACCCAATTAACAATTCAAAAACCTTAAAAAAGACCCTCATTTCCACACAATAACACAAGTCAAAGAGCATGGAATTTTTTTCCCCATGAGCTGCTGGAAATGGCCGGCCTAGGGTGAGGGAAAAGTGAGAGGGAGTGCACAAAAAAAAAATTTATGCAAAAAGACCCCGTACAAGTCCAAAATTGCAAGTTTAAGCTTAAATTCAATAAATTTCGTTTCCTATAATAAAAATTAGTTAAAACTTGAAATAAAATACTAAAAATTTATGTAACAACTAGATTTTAATTAACATGATTTTGAAGCTTAATTTTAGCCCATTTAAATTTTTATTTATCGCTAATTTAATGTATTTTCTTACCGGCTTAAAATAATATTAAAAATTGAAAAATAGGGAAAAAATTTTAAATGACCAAAATTTAATAAGTAACTCATTAGCTACTAAAAATAAGCAATTACCTACCCATTTTAGGTATAACTAGTCCTAAACTGCAAAATAACAAAAAAGACGGTTTTCGGAAAAATACCGAATTTTCACCGATTTTCAGGAAAACACCAAAACGACTTTTCAAGGCGCTACAATGAGATGGATCTAAGTGGATGTTAGGATTCTCACTAGGTGTAGTGAGATGGTATCAATAGATCCTAGGGAGAATCACTGGATAGCTTCAAGGGTGGTAAGGTCGACTGACGATCAGTCACAGGCATTGTCTTTACCCTCAGTGGAGGGACGTTATGTTGGAAGAGTTCCAAGCTAGATACCGTGCCAAACTAGACGATAAAGGATGGATACATCGCTACCAAAGATGCCACCAAAGAGGAAGTCTAGGTGTATATTAGTTCATGAGATGAACTTCGTTCCTACGATTGTGTGATAATGGAGCTGTGGCTTAGGCCTAGAAACCCCCGTCCCATTAGTGACCCAGACATATTCTAAGGCAGTATCACCTGATCATGGAGATGGTTGATCTCCAGGGGATCGAGGTTAGGAGAGTAGACTTACAGGACAACACGGCGGATCCACTCACAAAGGCCTTTTCCTTGAGAGAGACTTTTATAGGATGGTTGAGTATGAGATACTACAACCACTACTATATGATGGCCCTAGTGCAAGTGGGAGATTGTTAGTTATATGTATGCCCTAGAGACCATTACTGTACATGAGATGTATATTGTAGTGGATGCTTGGACATATATAGGGAGGACTTTCTTGCTCGACATGATAATATGCTATCTGGTTACTCTTTTATCTTAACATGTACACTGATTGTCTCTCTGTTACATGTTTGTAAAGCCCTTAGGATGTGTACTTGACTACCTGGATTATGATGCGGATCATACTAGTGGGACAATGGTAGTCTGTGAGTACATCCTTTAAAGTCCCAAGTCGTGGGTGTATCGAGACGGGGCATCGATATACCAGAGTAGACTAGCGTGTAGATTCTCAACCCATGTAGATGGGCGATGGATGATCACATATCCATTGGTGTTTGACATCAGAGATGATATACGGGTGCTCAGTGGAGACTGGGTACACTGGACGGACTCGCCGAGAACTCCCAGATGGTATTATACCTCACGTCAGATGGCAGTTCTCTGGTGACACTGGTACAGGTTAGTCTGTCGACCCGAGATCGTCATAGAGTCTTGTGTGATTCCCACTGTGCTTTGATTTCCACCTTACCACGTTCATGAGAACGTTCAAAACGGTGGTTTTGGGGTACAGTCCCGAGTCACATGGAGGCAATGAGTGATAGGAGGGGATTCGTCTCTCCCGGTATTGGGGGTTGATGTTGCGCTATGCTCGATTGGCTATAATAGGAAGTCCCTGGCCAGGGCTGATTCTGAGATTTACTGGTAAGTGTTATCAGTAGTTTCTTGACCCGTTATGAGCCTCATATCGGCACGACTTATCGAGTTACTGGGGTCTGACGTTTACCACCCCTAGACGAGATATGCGACATATCAGACGAAAAGACCGGACTGTACGGTAGTGTTACTGACAGGCTTTTAGAGGAGCTAGAGTGGGCTTGCTTGTTGATCTTCTGATCGCTCAATACCCGGGTAGCCGTTACGTCCAGCTAGTACCGCTGACGGGTTGTGGGTGCTGGATGTGATCATCACCTACTGCCGACGTATTGACGAGTCTTTAGAGTTCTATATAGAGGTTTTACTGGCTCAGGCAAAACAAAGTAGGAGCACATATATGATATGTGCGGGACCGAGATTAATACGTGTATGAGATACCGTATTCTATTCTCGCGATTTATGTTATCAGTCGGTTATATGCGATATAGCCAGGTTATCAAATCAAGTGTTGATTCGATAAATTGATACACATGATATTAGTCGGTTATATGTGATATGACCGGATCATTGAATCAAGTGTTGATTTAATGATTTAATGTATAATTATATATTTGATATATTACTTTACATTAACTAGTATTGGCTCACTTAAGATTGTTTTTCTCACTTGATTGTGCACATAGTGTATATGTGATATATGTTTGTGTACATATTTGTATCATGCTTGATGATACATGCAAATTTGGGTGTGTGTATGACTTACACCATGCTACCAATAATGAGGGGTTTTAATTATCTTAGTAAATCAAAATGAGCTGGAAATTGGTCATGGCATGAAGCTTCATGAAGCTTTTGGATAACCATTGACCAAGTCCACTTGATTTGTTTTACTTAAGATATTTTAAACCTAACCATTATTAGTTAGCCATGGTTATGTCTCTAAAATGGTTAGTATATGATACTAACTCACCCATGGTTGCATAACTCATTATTAATTCACCACTTGATTTATTCTTGAGTTTCTTCTTCTTCTTCATCATCTCAACTCAAAAGCTTTCTAGGTTTTCGATAAATGGTGAAAATGAGTGAGAAAATAAAATCTAAAGTGAACCCACTTCCTACTTCATCATCCTCTACTAGATTAGCACTTTAGTATAGAGTGTTTGCTTCATTAATCTCTCATTAGTGAAGTAGTAGCTTGAGTTAGTGTCCCCTCGACATAGATCATCTTCGGCCTCGAAAACTTCAAGCAAGATCGTTCATTTCGCCTTGAGAAGCCATGCAAGAGTCCGGGAGTTCCATGATTGCAGCGAAGGGACCACTACAAGGAGCTAATGAAGTGAAGGACCGATCTACAAAGGTTGTATTCCGTTATCACTTAGATGTAAAGTTGTTTACATGTTGTTTCGTATGATTCTCTACTTATCGATTCTAGTTTAGGGTTCTTTAAAACGGCAAAATTTTGAAAATGGCATGGACGATGCCTCCCGAAACCTTGCTGTCGGAAAAGGAACCCTACAGTGGTATCAGAGCCTAGCTAGAGAATTAGACGGATTGTGTAGGATTAAGAAACCGAAACTGCTCCGAAACTTGAAACACAAAACTGTAGTTTCTGTCGATTTTTAAAGTTGTCAAAAAAAATTTAAAACAAGTACAGAATGTTGTATGTGATATAACATGAACACTGGAGAAATTTGGGGCATTTCAGAGGAAAAGTGGCCGGCCCCATACCCCTCATCTCGGCCAAAACCGAGCCCCCCACCTTCAAATTTTTCCAGTGTTCCATTGACTGGGTTTTGGTGTTTCGGGTGTTGTTTATTTTTGCTAAATTTGCATGAGATGTTAATTTATTATAAAGGAAACTCGGAGTGTTTCATAGTCGTAATTCTAACTGTTTTCAGGTTACTTTAGACGGTATTAAAAAGTTCGATCGGATATCAAATACCCGCTTTAACCCTTGCCGGAAAATTTTCCAAGCGTTGGATTTTTTCCGAGTTAAAGAACATTCAAACATCATGCAAGTAATGCGATGGACCCTCTAGAAGAACAAAACCTTAACTCGATTATGTGACCGTCAGAACCGCCACTAAACCCTAGGGTTTGTGGTAGTTCAGCGGTGCCACATGTGAGGCGTTAGTTGACCCTTCTACGGCTGGTCCATTGGTACGGTGGCATGTGCTGGATCTTTTTAAACTTCGCTCAAGTGTTGAGCTTTTTGGGTAATTTTGGGTGTTTGTCGATCGGAATGTTTAACATCGTCTAGATATTTTCTGTAATGTGATACAATATGTGGAATTCGTATAGTTAGGCATGAAATCCAAAGTATGTGATATTTTAGGTTTATGATGTCTAAGGTTATTATGGATTCTAAATGTTGTAGTTCGACATTTTCTTTTCTGTGACCGTAAGTGTAATATGTGGTGTATCGCCGGTTTCGTTGCTATAAGTCAACGACATTTGGGATACGTATATTCACTTACGTTGATGACATGTGATGTTATGTGTTGCTGTATATGTTATATTGGATCATCGTGTTTTGAATGCTTTTGGCAACGGGGTTCTCCTACAGTCACTTGGTCGGGGCCATGGGGCATGGCTATCTAGTAACGTTACCCGGCAAGTATCCGCGTACACTACGTAATTGCGACGGACTTTTGATCCACGTCAAAATCCCGTGAATGAGACTAAATTGCTAGATTTATAAAATTCAAACTAGTTTTCACAAAACTAATTTTTGTGGATTCCAAATATTGTATCGCAATCACAGATAGTTAGACGATGTTAAACATTTTGATCGAATCAACAAACACCTATATTTCCCAAAGAGCTCAACACTTGAGTGCAGTTTAAAACTTACCCAGAACAAGCCACAGCACCTATGGACTAACCGTAGAAGGGCTGACCCATACCTCACTCATGGCGCCGCGGAACTGCCACAAACCCTAGGGTTTGGCTCGGTTCCGCGGTCAAAGAGTCGAATTTGTGTATCATTCTTCTAGAGGGTCCATAGAAAACACCTGCATGATTTTCTGAAGATTATAAACTTGGAAAAATCCAACTCTTGGAAAATTTCCAGCGAGGGAGAAAAATGGGTATTTGATATTCGTTCTAACTTTTTAACGTCATCAAAATTACCCGAAACGATGTTAGAATTACGACTACGAAGCACTCCGAATTGCCTTTACATAAAGATAACATCACATGCAATCTTAGTAAAAACAAGCAACGCCTGAAACACCAAAACCCATAGCCTGGAACACCACCCAAAATTGAAGCCCAAAATCAACACCAAAACCGGCCAGGCCGGTCTCAAGCTTTATCTCGCCAGGTCAAATCCGGCGAAGGGGGTTCAATTTTCTGTGGTGTTCATGTTACATCTCATGTAACATTCTGCAGTTACTTAAAAAAAATTTAGACACTCTGAAAATTTCGACAGAAACTATGCTTTTTGTTTTGAAGTTTCGGAGTTGTTTCGGTTTCGTAATTCTACAAACATCGCCTAATTCTGTAGCTTCTCTCTGATACCACTGCTGGATTCCTTAGCACCACTACTGGGTTTCGGGAGGCATCGACCATGCCATTTTGAAAAATTTGGCATGCTAAAGAACCCTAACCTAGAATCTTAACTAGAGAATTAAACGAAACATGCATGTAAACATCTTTACATCTAAGTGAACAAGGAATACAACCTTTGTAGACCAGTCCTTCACTTCAAAAGCTCCGTGTAGTAATCCCTTCGCTCCAAGTAGTAAACTCCCGGACTCTAGAAAGGCTCAACAAGATGAAAGGAACAAACTTGCTTTAAGTCTTCGAGGCCGAAGATGATCTACGTCGAGGAGACACTAACTCAAGCTACATCTTCACTAATTAGGTATTAGTGAAGCAAACAACCTAAACTAAATGGCTAATCTAGTGTAGGTTGATGAAGTAGAAATTTTTCTCACTGATTTTCTTCACCTCCCAAAAATCTAGAGAGCAAGAGGAAGGAGATGAAGAAAAGCAACCATGGAGAGAAGCAAGTGTAGAATGAATCTCATGAGTGAGAATAGCAACCATGGGTGAGATAATATCTCATATTAACTCATGTAGAGACTTAGCCATGGCTTAAGTTAATGGTTGGGTTAATAAATATCTTAAGTAAAACAAAATTAGTGGACTAAGTCAATGGTTCTTCAAGCTTCCACTAAGCTCCAAACCATGTGACTAATTTCCAACTAATTTTGATTTACCTTTAACAAATAAAATCCTTCATTATCATAAGTATGGTGTGAGTCCCATACACCCATGTTGCATGTAGCAACAAGCATGACACAATAATATATATCACATATATATTAAGTGTACACAAGTGAGAAAAAAAAATGCTTAAGTGAGCTAATATTAGTTAATATAAATTAATATATCAAATATATAATTATACATTAAATTATTAAATCAACGCTTGATTTAATAATCCGGCTATAGCACATATAACCGACTAATATCATATGTATCAACTTATCGAATCAACACTTGATTCGATAACCCGGCTATATCACATATAACCGACCGATATCACATATCGCTAGAATAGAATACGGTATCACATACACGTATTAATCTCGGTCCCGCACATATCACATATGTGCTCCTACTTCGTTTCGCCTAAGCCAGGAAATCTCTGTGTAGGACTCTAAAGACTCGTCAATACGCCGGCAGTAGATGGTGATCATATCAGTCACCCACAAGCCGTCAGCGGTACTAGCTGGATGTAACGGCTGCCCGGGTATTGAGCGATCAGAAGATCAACAAGCAAGCCTTCTCATACTCCTGCGAATCCAATAAGTAACACTACCGTACAGTCCGGTCTCTTCGTCTGATATGTCGCATATCAAGTCTGGGGGTGGGAAAAGTCAGACCCCAATAGCCTGATAAGTCATGCTGATGTGAGGCCCATAATGGTTTGAGAAACTACTGATAACACTTACTAGTAAATCTCAGCAACCCTGGCCAGGGATTTCCTGTTATGGCCAATCGAGCATAGCGCAACATCAACCCCCAATACCGAGATAGACGGAATCCCCTCCTATCGCTCATTGCTTCCATGTGACTCGGGACTGTACCCAAAAACCACCGTTTTGCACGATCTCTTGAATGTGGTAAGGTAGAAATCAAAGCACTGTGGGAATCATACAAGACTCTATGACGATCTCGGGTCTACAGACTAATCTGTGCCAGTGTTACCAGAGAACTGCTATCTAACATGAGGTATAATACCATCTAGGAGTTCTCGGAGAGTCCTGTTCAGTGTACCCAGTCTCCACTGAGCACCCATATACCATCTCTGATGTAAAACACCAATGGATATGGGATCATCCATCGTCCATCACATGGGTCGAGAAGCGTATACGCTAGTCTACTCTGGAATATCGATGCCCCGTCTCGATACTCCCACGACTAGGAACAACTGAAGGATGTACTTACCGGCTACCCTGGCCCCACTAGTATGATCTACATCATAATCTCGGTAGTCTAGTACTCATCCTAAGGGCTTTATCAACATGTAAGAGAGAGACAATTAGTGTACATGTTAAGATAAAGAGCAACCAGATAGCATATTATCATGTCGAGCAAGAAAGTCCTCCCTATATATGTCCAAGCATCCACTATAATATACATCATATGTACAATAATGGCCTCTAGGGCATACATATAACTAACAATTTCTACCCGTCATTGTCCAGGTTAATTTGAACCCATTCGTACAAACCCTTGACGAAGGCCAAAATAGCTGTACGCCTGTCCCAAATTAACACTTCTATCTATTCTACAGATGAATACTCAGCAACTACCAATCACTAAGCCTTGGCGAAGGTCAAAATACATAGCTTGAATACTACTGAATACCCATCTGAAATGACGGAGGGCTACGGCTGATTTTGGCGAAAACCGTGAACATAATGAACTTGATATAGTCGAAGGAACCATGATAGTTATTAAAAGGAGTGATTTAGGCTCTGCAGTTAAAAGTGGTTTTTCATGAAAACCGAGTGGTTTTGAAATTGTTCCAACGATTCAACTTTAGTTGTTTTCTTTGCATTAAACAATATTAATGCGGTCCCATCATTTAACCCTATCATTGTAGAAAGAAACGAAAATAGAACGTACGCTTATGCTATCCGCATTCGCCACGGGGCCCCGTCATGCACTGTTAGGTTACTTAATTAACGGCAGAGCGGGGGCTGGACTAGCGCGGGTGCAAAAAATAAGCAACGTTTATTATATATAATATATATATAGCCATTCATCTCATGTAATAATAGGCATTCCAGATCACAGATCACAACAATACAGATGAATATATTGGATATACTAGGATTTCTGTGTTTCGTTTTAGCCTAGAACGAAAAACGGATTCCACGGTCATGATGAATACCTAAACCCAACCCTAGACCCCTATAGGTGTGGCAAACTACCCGCCAAATTCCCGAAGTGAAACAACTTTCCTCAATAAAATGAATAGGCCACTCGGCACTTCAAGAACCCAGTAGTTTGTGCACCCCACCTTGGGTCTATCCTAGGTGCAAGAAAAAGTTAATACAACGGTGGCTACAACCTCAACCCGGATGTGCCCCGCAAAAGAATTTTACATCAATTTACAAATATACATGAATCAAAGAAAAGAACACTTTTCTCACACCCCCGGCTATTCATTCACGACGATCCAATACTTCATATACACAAACCATCAACAAGATACAAATATGTGCAACCCCCACTAATCGAAATATAGCAATTAGTAGACGTTTAGCAACACAAATACAAATTGAAACGAATAAATGATGTTAAAACCGCGACTTCGAAATACTCCGTATTGCCCCAACACAAAGATAACAGAATATGAAATCTGGGAAAAATCAAACAATACCTAAAAACCTAAATCCAAGAGTACAGAACACCACAAAAAACCCAAGATCCAACTCCCACAGTGAACCGGCGGCGACAGGAAAAAGAGCATTATCGCCGGCAAAACTTTGGTGTTTAGGCCTCGTTTTTCTCTGGTGTTCAAATTACAACTAAAGGAGCACTCTGCAATTGTTTAAAAAAATTTTAGAGCCTCTTTTGAAATCGACAGAAACTTGGATTTGGTTTTAATCGTTTTGGAGTTATTTCGGTTTCGTAACTTTAAACTTCGTTTAACAAGCTAGTTAAGGTTTGAGTAGGTTCTGATACCACTATAAGTCGATGTCGCACACCCCACGCACTTGTGGGGAGGCGGAATTTACAAAAAATGATTTTCTTGACTTGCAACACCGACGTAAACTCCAGGATATTTATGGAAACCTTAACTAGCTATACTACTTGGAGGTTCTAACTACTATGTAAGAGTTTATACCTCTTTGTTACCTGTCCTTCGGGTCTTCTTCTCCTCCTCTTCTTGAGCTCCTCGAAGATCCGGACCGCTCTTGAACGTCGGTCTCCTCGTGTCAAAGACGATCTACCCGAGAGTCTATGGTTCAAGCTCCAACCTCTAAACCGAGGTAACTAAGGTACCTAGTTCGCTAATCTAGGTAGCTTAGAAGATGTAGAGTATTTATTGGAGTGTTTTATCTCAAGTGACCCTTTGGTTCACAACTCATGTGAGGGTTTGGGTCTTGAGTAAGAAGGAGAGGAAAAATAGAGAGAGAAAAGAAAATAGCAAATGAGCTAGTATTGAGGCAAGTGAAGAATGGCTCATACTCTTTCTCACATCAAGCAAGCAATATTTTCCATTTGAAAATATCAACCATGCTTGAATAGTGAGGCCAAACCAATAAACAAAACAATAAGCCATGCTTCACTCCATGCCATAAATATCTCCATTTTCCACCTCATTAATCTATTTCCAAAAATAGATAAATCCAAATAATGAGGTGTCCTTTTCTAGAAGCATCTCTTGTAAAATTACAATATTGCCTTCACCGTATATACATACCCGTATTCATACTCCAAAAAATACGAATACACTGAGATAATAATAATCCAATAATATAATACCAGAATCCGGCTTAAACCAAAGCACACTAGTATTATCCTTCTGAACAAAATTCGTGTAGCCAGTATACGTATATGATCGGAACCTTGCACGTAAAACCATATGGCCTCTACATCGTTTCGCCTGAACCAGGAAAACCCTCTTTATGGGACTCTAAAGACTCGACAGTACGCTGGCAGTGGGTTTAACCACAAGTCCGTCAGTGGCACTAGCTATACATAACGGCTACCCAGGTATCTGTCGATAAGAAGGCCGACGAGCAAACTCATCTGAACTCCTACTGAGACTATCTGTGACAATCTCCGTACAGTCCGGTCTGTTCGTCTAAGAGTATCGCATATCGGGCCTAGGGGTGGTAAATGTCAGACCCTTAATAGCGCAATAAGTCATGTCGGTGTAAAGCCCAATACACCATGAGAAACTACTGGTGTACCTACCAGTAAATCTCGCTTACCCTGGCTAGGGACTTTGTGTAAAGGCTATCCGAACACAGCGCGATATCAACTCCCAATACCGGGAGAGACAGATCCTTTCTATCCATTACTACCTCCAAGTGCTTCAGGACTGCACCCAACCACTACCTGTTTGCACGACTCATTTGAGTCGTGGTAGGATAGTAATCTAAGTACATTGGGAACACACTCGAGACGAATAGTGATGTCAAGTCAACGAACTAACCTGTACTCATGTCACTCGGGAACTGCTAACTGATGATAGGTATAATACTAACCAGCGGTTCTCATCGAGTCCGTCCAGTGTAACACATAACCCAATGAGCATATGTATACTATCTCCGGTATCGCATACCAATGGCTGCGGGACATGCTATCTCCTTTACTGGGATGAGAAACGTATACACTAGTCTACTCTGGAGTATCAATTCCCTATCTCGATAATCCTACGGCTAGGGACAAGTATAAGGATGTGCTTATAGACTACCCAGCCCCCATTAGTGTGACTGCCATCACAACGCTGGTAGTCAAGCAAAGATCCTAAGGATTTTATCAATATGTATTAGCGTATGTTAAAAGAAACATATACACATATTAAGATAGGATCAAACCAGATAGCATACTATCATTTTGAGCAAGACTGTTATTATATTCGTGTATATCCGAAGCTTCAAAATGTAATATACAATCCAGTATTATACAATAATGGCCTCTAGGGCATATATCACTAACACTCCTAGCCAAAGTTGGATCCACCTTGAGAGCATCTTTACTTGGGCTAAAGCTTCACCTCCTTGAGGCAACTCCTTCTTCAATCTTGCTAGGATATTGAAAGGAGAATTGTTGTGTATTAATTTCTAATATTTTCCTCTCTTTGTTCTTCTCTTTTCTATTTGGAGATGAGAGAAAGAAACCTACGAAAGAGAAAGAGATCAATGTTATGAGAAATTATTCATAAGGTTGTAATATATAACCTAAGCTAGAATAATCTCAACCATTCATTTCCACTCTCTCATCCAAGTGTCAAGCCTCATCTGTAACCTCCACATGTCAAGTGGAAATGTGTGGGTTAAGTTGTGATCATCCCATGGCATAACCTAAACTAAAAGAGTACCCAAAAATATTATGTAAACATAATATTTCATTTTGCATTTAAAAGAAAATGAAAATATAAAAGAGAGTAAATAAGAAATATATAATACTAGTAATATATATATCTAACACATATATTAATATATTAAATCACCATTTGATTTAATATACCGGCTTTCCAAAAGTCTGCTAGTATTATCAAACGTTTGATTTTAAATAAGTGTATCCAATACACTATTTTAATCGAACTCCTGTGAGTATCAATATATCGCCACTACAATATATCGCCCGAGCAATGAAACCCTCTGTGTGGGACTCTAAAAACTCGACAATACGATGGCAGTGAATTACTGGATCAAATCCATAATTCACAAGCTCGTCAATGGCACTAGCTGTACGTAACGGCTACCTAGGTACCTATCGAAAAGAAGATCTACAAGCAAGCTTATCTGTACCCCCAATTGAGCCTATCAGTGATGCTCACCGTACAGTCTGGTCTCTTTGTCTAGGATGTTGCATACTGGGTCTGGGGGGTGGAATCGTCAGACACCCAATAACCCGATAAGTCATGACGATATAGTGACTATAACCTTTTAAGAAACTACTGATAAAACTTATCAGTAAATATCATCTGCCCTGGCCAAGGACTTGTGGTTATATCCAATCGCATACTGTACAACATCAACTTCCAATACCAGGAAAGACGAATCCTTTCTTATCGCTCACTGCCTCCATATGATTCGGGAATGTACCCAACCACTACTTGTTTGCACAGATCTTTAAAGCTATGGTAATGTAGTAATCTAGGCACAGTAGGAATCACACAAGACACTATGACGATCTCAAGTCTACAGACTACCCTATACTAATGTCACCAGAGAACTGCTAACTGACGATAAGTATAGTTCCACCTAGGAGTTCTCGGTGAGTCCGTTCGATGTACTCATTCTCCAATGAGCACCTGTATACAATCATTGGTGTCAAACACCAATGGTTGTGGGATCAACCATCACCCCATACCAGCTCAAGAAACGTATACACTAGTCTACTATGAAATATCGATGCCCTATCTCGATACCCCCACGACTACAAACTTTTAAGGATATGCTTATAGACTACCCAGGCACCACTAGTATGATCGACATCATAATCCTGGTAGTCAAGAAAAGATCCTATTGGCTTTATCAACATGCATCAATTGTTAGTCGATGTTGCGCACCCCGTGGGTTCGCGGGGAAGCGGAATTTACAAAAAACGATTTTTCTTACTTCGCAACACCGACTTTAACTCCAGGATCTTTACGAAAACCTTAACTAGCTATATCCACTAGGAGGTTCTAACTACTTTGTTAGGATTTATACCTCCATGTTAACAAGTCCTTCGGGTCTTCTTCTCCTCCTCTCCTTAAGCTCCTCGAAGATACGGTTTGCGCTTGATCGCCGGCCTCCTCTTGTCGATGATGATCCACCCGAGAGTATGTACTTCAAGCTCCAACCTCTACACTGAGGTAACTAAGGTACCTAGTTTGCTAAGCTAGGTAGCTTAGAAGATGTAGAGTATTTAATGGAGTATTTAATCTCAATAGACCCTATGGTTCACAACTCATAAAGGGATTAGGGTCTTGAGGAAAAAGGAGAGAAAATGGAGAGAGAAAGTGAAAATGCAAATGAGCTAGAGTCATGGCAAGTGAAGAATGGCTCCTACACTCATCTCACTCAAGCATGCAATATTTTCCAATTGAAAATATCAACCATGCTTGAATAGTGAGTCCAAACCAATAAAATAAACCATGAGCCATGCTTCACTCCATACCACAAATATCTCCATTTTCTACCTCATTAATCTATTTGTAAAAATAGATAAATCCAAATAATGAGGTGTCCCCTTCTAGAAGCATGTCTTGTGAAATTACACAAATGCCCTCACCGTATATACATACTCGTATTTGTATTCCAAAAAATATGAATACAATGAGATAACAATAATCCAATAATATAATACTAGAATCCGGTTTAAACCAAAGCCTACTAGTATTATCCGTCCGAACAACATCAGTGCAGCCAGTGCACGTATATGATCGGAACCCTTCCGAAAAACCATACGGCCTCTACATCGTTTCGCCCGAAGCAGGGAAACACTCTGTGTGGGACTTTAAAGACTCGACAGTACGATGGCAGTGGGTTTAACCATAAGTCCGTCAGCGGTACTAGCTGCACGTAACGGCTACCCAGGTATCTGTCGATAAGAAGGCCGATGAGCAAACTCATCCAAACTCTTACTGAGTCTATCTGTGAAAATCTCCGTACAGTCCGGTCTGTTCGTCTAAGATACCCGCATATCGGGCCTAGGGGATGGTAACCGTCAGACCCCTAATAGCGCAATAAATCGTGCCGGGGTAAAGCCCAATACACCCTGAGAAATTATTGGAGTACCTACCAGTAAATCTCGCTTGCCCTGGCCAAGGACTTTGTGTAATGGTTTTCCGAACACAGCGCGATATCAACCCCTAATACCAGGAGAGACGAATCCTATCTAACCGCTACTGCCTCCAAGTGCTTAGGGACCGCACCCAACTACTGTTGGATATATGTATGCCCTAGAGGCCATTATATGATGGTGGATGTATTGGTGTGTGTGTGTGTGTGTATTCAGGGGACATTCTTGCTCGACATGATAGTATGCTATCTGGTTGTACTTTATCTTGACATGTTCATTTGATCTTGCATCTTACTCATTTGGTACATGTTGATAAAGCCCTTAGAATGTTTGCTTGACTACTGGGACTATGATGTGGATCATACTAGTGGGACATGTGTAGTTTATAAGCATATCCTTGAAAAGTTCTGTAACAATATGAAATATTTTAGATAATTAATTTATTTATTTCTTTAATTAAAAATGTTAAACTAAATTTAATTGTAATAAAAGGACCTTTTTATATATAGTAGGTTAAATTAGCAAGGAAATAGTTTGTTTATATAATAATAAGTATCATGAGGGGTTTTGTGAAAAGTTTAGTTATTTGTGGGAATTGGAATTTTTGTAAGGGTTTATGTGTAAAAGGGGCTAGGGTCATGGTTAAGCTTAGATTACACTCATGGTATAGCACGACCTAGATGACACTTCATGCTTTCATGACATGATTCATGGTGACACCTCCCCCTTGCATGGACCTTCCATGCTACACCTCCTACTTGCATGGATATACCACATTCTTCTACATGACACCTCCTCCTACAACTCATCACTCATTCTCCTTATCTTCTTAAATTTGTTCAGTTCATATATCAATTAGAAACAAGTAAAATTAGCTCAAATGAAAAAGAAATCCTAGAACAACAAAAAGAAGAAAAGAAAAGAGAGACTAAGTACTAAAGATCACTACCACCACCCTCTAGCTAGGATCTTTGAGCTTGTGCATCTTGGAGGAAGCTTTTTCAGTGATCTTTCTATAGGTATAATTTCAACCCTGTAACTTAAATTCAGTACTGTTTTATTTAGAAATCGGATATCGTATTTTGATAAGTTTAGGCTCTGTTTTGAATCTGCTATAGTTTAGATGATAATTAACACAATCAAGCAATGCCTTCATATTGTAATTTGGACCTAGAATTACCACTAGGAAAATGATCCCATTTCCTTAGATTTTGGCCGGCGACATTTAGCCAAAATCCGATCTCGCCGGTTTTTGTAGGGAGTTAGGTGTTGGGGTTTTCAGGGTAGCTCTCTGTTTATATTGTGGGTTGTCTAGTATTGTTAGTTTATGTTAATTATCCAGTATATAAAAATTGGAAGCTGATATCAATTTTGGGGTTAAAAATTCTAAAATACGACACGAATGCTTCGTGATACGATTCTGTTTTTACGGTTACAGACAGCGAAGGGTTAACTTAGGTTAGTATTGTTAGTTATATGTATGCCATAGATGCCATTACTGCAGGGTTCCTAGGCACTCTAGTGAGGTCTCCCAAGCCATCAACCATGGCAATTTCGAAAAATATGGTGCCTACAAACCCTAAAGTACGGATCGTTTGCTAGATATCTAGGCGAACAAGAACTAGTTAACAGTTAACTAAAGAGATACGGAAATTACAACCTTTGTAGATCCGGATATCCACCTCCACGGCTCCGCAACGAGGTCATCTCCGCTGTCCAAATCAAATCCGGGCTCTAGAGTCGACTTCGTCGGAGAATGGGCAAGCTAGGTCGTCGATGTCCATGCCGAAGATGATCTACGTCGAGGCATCGATGAATCAAGCTCCACCTTCACCAAGGCCTATAATCTTGTGAAGGAAACACACTCTACTACTTGGCAAGAGGTAGAGGATGAAGAAATAGGAATTGGGTTAACTTTAGAATTGGATTTCTCACTCATATGCATCAATCACCATTGATGGACTTTGCTTTTCTTCACTTGAAGAATGAAGAAGAAGAAGAAAGATATTATGATAAGTTAATAGAAAATGAAAAGAAAATGAATTCTTATCATAATATTAACTAGAGTTAAGTGTAGAGAATGAATCATGGTTAGTGGGAATGGTTAGGGTTAAGGATGAGATAAGTATGGTTGACTTGAACAAAGCTTCATGAAGCTTCAACTAAAGAACAAAAGAAGCCACCATTCTTTTCTCATTTTCATTTATTCATTTATCAAAAATAAAAAGGATAAATAAATAGATAAATGAATAACAAATAAGAAACCCTAAACTATTTCATTAACCAAGGTTTAATCTTTACACTTGAACCCTAGCATGACATGTATCATCAAACATGATACAAGCAAGTGCACAAAAGTATATCGCATATACAATGCGCACACCCGAGCGAGAAAATCCATCTTAAGTAAACCGATACTAGTTGATGCAAAGCAATATATCAAATATATAAATATGCATTAAATCATTAAATCAACATTTGATTCAATGATCCGGTCATGCGCACATAACCGACTGGTATCTAATATATCGGCTTATCGAATCAACGCTTGAATCGATAACTAGGTTATATCGCATACAACCTTTCGATATATTTATCGCGAGAATAGAATACGGTATCACATACACGCATTATTCTCGGTCCCGCACATATCTCATATGCGCTCCTATTTCGTTTCGCTTGACCCAGGAAACCTCTGTGTAGGACTCTAAAGACTCGTCAATACGCCGGCAGCGGATGATGATCATATCAAACATCCACAAGCCGCAAGCGGTCTGCTAAACGTAACGGCCACCCGGGTATTGAGCGATCTGAAGATCGACGAGCAAGCCCGCTCACACTCCAGTGAATCCGACCAGTAACACTACCGTACAGTCCGGTCTGATCGTCTGATATGTTGCATATCTCGCCTAGGGGTGGTAAACGTCAGACCCCAGTAGCTCGATAAGTCGTGTCGATATGAGGTCTATAACTGTTCGAGAAACTACTGGTAACACTTACCAGTAAATCTCAGCAACCCTGGCCAGGGATTTCCTGTTATAGCCAATCGAACACAGCGCAACATCAACTCCCATATACCGGGAGAGACGAATCCCCTCCTATCGCTCATTGCCTCCATGTGACTCGGGACTGTACCCAAAAACCACCGTTTTGCACGCCCTCTTGGACGTGGTAAGATGGAAATCAAAGCACAGTGGGAACCACACAAGACTCTATGACGATCTCGGGTCAACAGACTACTCTGTACCAGTGTCACCAGAGAACTGCCATCTGACGTGAGGTATAATACCATCTGGGAGTTCTCGGCGAGTCCGTCCAGTGTACCCAGTCTTTACTGAGCACCCGTATATCTCCTCTGATGTCAAACACCGATGGATATGGGATCATCCATCGCCCATCTGTATGGGTCGAGAAGGTACACGCTAGTCTACTCTGGTATATCGATGCCCCGTCTCGATACACCCTCGACTAGGGACATTGAAGGATGTACTTATAGACTACCATGTCCCCACTAGTATGATCCGCATCACAGTCCAGGTAGTCAGGTACAGATCCTAAGGGCTTTACCAACATGTAACAGAGAGACAATCAGCATACACGTTAAGGTAAAGAGTAACCAGATAGCATACTATCATGTCGAGGAAGAAAGTCCTCCCTATATATGTCCCAGCATCCACTACAATATACATCCTATGTACAGTAATGGCCTCTAGGGCATACATATAACTAACAATCTCCCACTTACACTAGGGCCATCTGTAGCAGTGGTTGCAGTATCTCATACTCAACCATCCGATGAAAGTCTCTCTCTGGGAACAGGCCTTTGTGAGTGGATCCGCTGTGTTGTCCTCTGAGTCTACTCTCCCAACCTCGATCACCCTGGAGATCAACCATCTCCATGATCAGGCGATGCTGCCTTAGAATAAGTCTGGATCACTGATGGGACCGGCGTTCCTTGGCATAAGCCACAACTCCATTGTCACACAATGGGAGGAACATAGTTCATCTCATGAACCTATATACACCCAAACAGCCTCTTTGGTAGCATCTTAAGTAGCGATGTATCCTGCCTTTATCGTCTAGTATGCCACGGTATATAGCTTGGAACTCTTCCAACATACCGTCCCTTTACTGAGGGTAAAGGCAATGCCTGCGACTGACATTCAGTCGTCTTTATCACACTGGAACCCTTCCAGCGATTCTCCCTAGGATCGGTTGATACCGTCTCACTACAACTAGTGAGAATCCTAACATCCAATTAAATCTATCTCATAGATCCAAAATCCAGGATTTAGTATGTATCACTTTAATCCTATATGGAGAATCATTATGATAAGCGGAGATTGATCGAGCGTAGCATAGGAAACTCCTTCCCTATCAAGAGTATGTCATCCACGTACTCTACGAGGATCGTCACCATACTCCCTACTACCTTTTTGTTTGTACAAGGTTCATCTACCATTTTGATGATGTCAAACTCTTTGACTACTTCATCAAAACAGACGTTCCAACTCCGCGATGCCTGCTTTATCTTATAAAGCATCTTGCACACGTTTCCGCTGCTCCCACTGTCTACGAAGCCCTCTGGCTGTGTACTTATAGACGCTCTCTTCTAAATCATCATCTAGAAAAGCAGTCAAGACACCCAACCACCAGATATCGCAGTCATGGTATGTAGCCGTGGCAAGTGGGATCTGGATGGACTTAAGCATAGCTACTTGAAAAGGTATCATCATGATCCACGCCTGGTCTTTGACGAAAACCTTTAACAAGTCTAGCTTTGAAAGTCTCAACTTTTCCATTTACACCAAGTAATCTTCTCAAGATATACTTGCTCCTGATGGGGATTTAACCCTTCAGATATAGCAACCAAAGTCCATACTTTGTTGGTGTATAAGGATTCCATCTCAGATCGCTAAGCATCCAGCCATTCTTACAGAGTCTTACTCTCGATGGCCAGCTCGAAACTAGTTGGGTCATCATCTCATGATGTAATCCTCGCTCCCACTGTCATAGAGAAACCGAAGTATCTCTCAGGTGGGTGAGGAACCCTACTAGATCGGCGGAGAGGCTGAGGTTCGTTGGAATCTACTGAATCCTTTGGCTCTATCAAATCATCTGCTGTAGTTTGTATAGCTGGAACCTTTCCAGTTCTACATAACAGACCTTGCCTCGAGCTTGTCCGGATTTTGCTTTTAGACATAGGCCAGACAACCCTAAATCTTAACTAACTTAAGATATGGGCTCTTCCCATTCCATATCTCATATGAAGTGGTAGGCACTGATTTGATTCAAGCCCTATTCAATAGGTATGCAGCTTCTCAAGTGCATAACTCCCAAAAAGGAAATAGGTTACTCAGTAGTACTCATCATAGAGCACACCATATCATATAGGGTGTGATTGCTCCGCCCCGATATACCATCGTGCTATGGTGTATGCGGACGAGTAATGCTGAGAGAGAATCTCATTCTCCTTTAGAAAAGTCCAGGATTTCCGTGCTCAAGTATTCTCCTCCTTGATCACATCAAAGGACATAATACTTATACCCGTATTCTGGTTCTCTACTTCTAACTTATATTCTGTGAATATCTCAAAAGGTTCGGACTTGTGTTTCAACAGGAACATATGTCTGAATCTAAAGAGATCATCAGAGAACGTAATGAAGTATAAAGAACCAGTCCTGGCATGTGTAGACAGGGGACCTAAATACATCAACATGTATCATCCCAAGAGTTCACTAACTCTTTCTCTGTTTCCAATAAACGGAGCTATGGTCATCTTATCTTTGTGACATGACTGGCGAGTTTCACAAGATGTAAATTCAAACTAATTTAAATATACATCTATATGTAACTCTAGCTAGTCGGGTCACATTGATTTGACCTAGTCTACAATGCCTCAAGAAGAATTCGTTCATTTCTGAACTCTTCCTCTTATGTGTGTTCCATATACTAAGAACTGTAGTTTGATTTAGAACATTAATGCTTTTAGATAACGTGCCTGAACCGATCAACTTTTGATATAGGAAATGTTCAAAACATTATCCAACAATACAAAATTATATCCTTTCTTTACTAATAAAGAGACTGATATGACTTTGTACATCAGGTTCGGTATCTAACAACATTCGTTCAGAATCAATGTATCGGTAATACAGGGTGACAGTAACCGACAGACCTGGCTGCAACTCTTGCCCCGTTTTCTGCCTCATGAAACTTATCACCCGTTCTCAGTTCTCTACCTTTCTGTAGCCCTATGTAACAGATTACATATCTGGGATCCAGGTCTGGTATCACATACCCAGGACGTAAAGGATACTGAGAAACAGTTCTGTATGACGAACACACCTGAAGATGATGCATCATCATGCACTCTCTTCGTTTGGGCGGCACGGGAATTCTGGTAATCCCCTATTTCCTGCTCTCTCTTATAACAATTATAAGTTGGAGCGGGACCAACGTTCCCCAGCTCAATATAACAAGCGGGTTCGGTCAATATTCCGTATTATTATCTTGATTAAGGCGTGATATGGTCGCTACCAGGAGAGAGAGAGAAGAAAACACTCAGCGTGCGCTCTGTCAAGAATAGATTGGTTATTATTTTATCTAATCAGGATGGCTCCCACTGCTTTTTATCAAATCTTCCTTCAAACCCTAAAAGGAAAGACTAGCCGGGATTAATTACACACTACAAGTTCGCCAATCTTTCAGCCAGGCCAGTGTCGGTACTTTGAGGGAGGTCCCCCGTGCTTTCGCACGAACCTAATTAATGTAAACCTCGTTTTTCCAGAGGCGTAACCCCGTTAACACCTTTCTAGACACCTACTTGATCGGCTAATTGTAATGTATAAAACTCTCCCAGGAGTAACTCTTACTCGCAGCGGGTATCGGGATCCAACTATCTCATAGAAGGTATGCAATCTCATTGCAAATTTCAACACTTGAAATTCCCGATAATATTTTGCCCCTAGCAGCTTATGACCTTGGCTAAGCTCAACAAATCATAAGTGCTAGCCAAGTTCAACCCGTCATTTCCCGATTGAATTAAACCCACCCGCACGACCCTTGGCTAAGGTCAACAAAGTCGCACGACTACCCTAACTCAATCGCATCATATGCTTTGTAGGAAGACATCACTTAGCTACCGTACACTACGCCTCGGCTAAGGTCGACAAACGTAGCACGAATACTAAGTACTCTACTTCCTAAAATGACGGAGGGCTACGACAGGTTTTTCTGAAAACCTATTGCGTAATGAACTTGATATCGTTGTAGGATCGAATGAATTTTGAAATGGAGTGCTTTTGAGGCTTTTCTAGTTTTGCTAAAGGAGTCACTCCCGGTGAAGGGATCGTCGGTCCTTTCCTCGTCGAATGAGGTGCGGGATATATCACATATATCACTGTGCAAAGCAAAAACACTTAAAAGCAATCAAAAGACAAACCGAAGGTGTAGCATCTGCCAGTTATTGCTAAAGGAGTCACTCCCGGTGAAGGGATCTCGGTCCTTTCCTCATCGAATAAGGTGCAGGATATATCACATATACCTCTGTGCAAAGCAAGAACTGTAGCTACCTGTTTTATTTTGAAATTCGATTCTACAACATCTTAGGTTTCTTTTATTTCATTAATCACATTAATGAAGTCCCATCATTTAAATACCTAAACATCACAGATAGATATGACGTACACTTATGCCATCCGCATTCGCCTCGATGTCCCCTCGTGCACCGTTAGGTTAGGTAACTAACGACAGAGCAGGGCAGGGCTAGCGCGGGTGTAAAACATAAGTAACGTCTATATAATATATCATATATACTATATACTATATCCATCACAGAAACATCACATGATCTCATCACAGATATCGCAGCAGAAGAAATATATGAAATATTGGATATACTAGGACGTCCGTGTTTTCAATACGAGCCAGTATAAAACACGGATTCCACGGTCGTGATGAATAGCCAAACCCACACCCCTAGACCCCTACGAGAGCGGCAAGCAACCCTACCAATTCTGGAGTTAGGAGACCCGGACCCGACTCCTCGAGTTGGTCTCCCACTGGACTCCAGAACCCGGTTACTTGTGCCCTCCTCCTTGGGTCTATCCTAGTGCGGAAAAGTAAATAATATACAACAGGTGACAACTCCCGCAACCTGGAAGCGCCCCAATAAAAGAATATTACATACAAGTTTTTACATGAATGAAAATGAAAAACACTCATCTCACATAAAAACCCCCGGCTATTCAAACACGACGATCCAATATAACATATCCAGCAACACATAACATCACATGTCATCAACGTAAGTAAATATGTCCATCCCAATTGTCGTTGACATATAGCAACGAAACCGGCGATATCACATATTACACTTACGGTCACAGAAAAGAAAGTGTAAAACTACAACAGTTGGAATCCGCAACCACCTCAGACATCGCATGCCTGACCAAATGAATTACTTAGACATCCCATGCCTAACAATTATAAACCCCGCATTTTAGTCTCAAAATCGAAAACTCTTTTCAATATCAAGTCGGGTAATTCAACAAGATTCCCGACATCCTGATCGAATGCTCGTCGCAAACTTCAGTAGACGGCCGCACCCCTCACGCCGTCGACGAAGTGCACCAAGGCGGAACACCGCTACTGCGAGCACCCGAACGGATGCTTTCGGCAACGGGGTTCTCCTACAGTCACTTGGTCGGGGCTATGGAGTGAAGCTGTCTATTAAGTTTACCCGGCGAGTATCCGCGTACGCTACGTGATTGCAACGGACTTTTGATCACATCAAAATTCCGTGGCAACCGATCAAGTGAGACTAAATTGCTACGTTTATAACATTCATTCAGTTATCATATAACTTATTGTGAATTCCAATTATTGTATCCCATTCCAGATAAACAGAAAATGTTAAACTTTCCGATCGAACAATCGAACACCCAAGTTTTCCCGATACAGATCAACACATGAAACAAGTCTAACAATATTCCGTTCGTGCCTCAGTACCAACGGTCCAGCCGTAGAAGGGTCAAGCCAACGCCTCACATGTGGCACGCCGTACTGCCCCAAACCCGAAGGTTCAAAGGGCAGTTCAAGACGGTCACATAATCGAGTTAAGGTTTGTGTCTTCTAGAGGGACCATCGCGTTACTTGCACTACTTAGAACGTCGTTAAACTATGGAAAATCCAACACTTGGAAATTTCCCGACAGGGGAAAAATCGGGTATTTATATCCGGTCGAACTTTTTAACATATTCTAAAATTTATCCGGAAAACACATTGACAGAATTAGACTTTCCGATCGAAACAATGATTCCCAAAACAACTCAGAACAACTCAACTCTTGAGTTCAGTTTAAATATTCCAGGAAAATGAGCATTGAATTTTACGAGTTACTGTGAAATTTGACACGTGTCGGCTTCTTATTGGCGGCCCTTCCGCCGCACAAACCCCCTTTGTGCGGCCCTTCCGCCGCGCTTTTGTGGAATCAGGGTACCAAATTTCACAGTAATTCTTAAAAAAGCCTGCTTATTTTTCTGGATATTTTTAATTGCCAAAAATCAACAGTTTTGAAAAAAGTACAGAGAGCAATTTTGCAATGGGATTTTGGTTCGATCGGGTTTCTAATTCCGTCCGGGGATCGCCTAAGGCTCTAGCTAGTCTCTGATACCACTGCAGGGTTCCTAGGCACTCTAGTGAGGTCTCCCAAGCCATCAACCATGGCAATTTCGAAAAATATGGTGCCTACAAACCCTAAAGTACGGATCGTTTGCTAGATATCTAGGCGAACAAGAACTAGTTAACAGTTAACTAAAGAGATACGGAAATTACAACCTTTGTAGATCCGGATATCCACCTCCACGGCTCCGCAACGAGGTCATCTCCGCTGTCCAAATCAAATCCGGGCTCTAGAGTCGACTTCGTCGGAGAATGGGCAAGCTAGGTCGTCGATGTCCATGCCGAAGATGATCTACGTCGAGGCATCGATGAATCAAGCTCCACCTTCACCAAGGCCTATAATCTTGTGAAGGAAACACACTCTACTACTTGGCAAGAGGTAGAGGATGAAGAAATAGGAATTGGGTTAACTTTAGAATTGGATTTCTCACTCATATGCATCAATCACCATTGATGGACTTTGCTTTTCTTCACTTGAAGAATGAAGAAGAAGAAGAAAGATATTATGATAAGTTAATAGAAAATGAAAAGAAAATGAATTCTTATCATAATATTAACTAGAGTTAAGTGTAGAGAATGAATCATGGTTAGTGGGAATGGTTAGGGTTAAGGATGAGATAAGTATGGTTGACTTGAACAAAGCTTCATGAAGCTTCAACTAAAGAACAAAAGAAGCCACCATTCTTTTCTCATTTTCATTTATTCATTTATCAAAAATAAAAAGGATAAATAAATAGATAAATGAATAACAAATAAGAAACCCTAAACTATTTCATTAACCAAGGTTTAATCTTTACACTTGAACCCTAGCATGACATGTATCATCAAACATGATACAAGCAAGTGCACAAAAGTATATCGCATATACAATGCGCACACCCGAGCGAGAAAATCCATCTTAAGTAAACCGATACTAGTTGATGCAAAGCAATATATCAAATATATAAATATGCATTAAATCATTAAATCAACATTTGATTCAATGATCCGGTCATGCGCACATAACCGACTGGTATCTAATATATCGGCTTATCGAATCAACGCTTGAATCGATAACTAGGTTATATCGCATACAACCTTTCGATATATTTATCGCGAGAATAGAATACGGTATCACATACACGCATTATTCTCGGTCCCGCACATATCTCATATGCGCTCCTATTTCGTTTCGCTTGACCCAGGAAACCTCTGTGTAGGACTCTAAAGACTCGTCAATACGCCGGCAGCGGATGATGATCATATCAAACATCCACAAGCCGCAAGCGGTCTGCTAAACGTAACGGCCACCCGGGTATTGAGCGATCTGAAGATCGACGAGCAAGCCCGCTCACACTCCAGTGAATCCGACCAGTAACACTACCGTACAGTCCGGTCTGATCGTCTGATATGTTGCATATCTCGCCTAGGGGTGGTAAACGTCAGACCCCAGTAGCTCGATAAGTCGTGTCGATATGAGGTCTATAACTGTTCGAGAAACTACTGGTAACACTTACCAGTAAATCTCAGCAACCCTGGCCAGGGATTTCCTGTTATAGCCAATCGAACACAGCGCAACATCAACTCCCATATACCGGGAGAGACGAATCCCCTCCTATCGCTCATTGCCTCCATGTGACTCGGGACTGTACCCAAAAACCACCGTTTTGCACGCCCTCTTGGACGTGGTAAGATGGAAATCAAAGCACAGTGGGAACCACACAAGACTCTATGACGATCTCGGGTCAACAGACTACTCTGTACCAGTGTCACCAGAGAACTGCCATCTGACGTGAGGTATAATACCATCTGGGAGTTCTCGGCGAGTCCGTCCAGTGTACCCAGTCTTTACTGAGCACCCGTATATCTCCTCTGATGTCAAACACCGATGGATATGGGATCATCCATCGCCCATCTGTATGGGTCGAGAAGGTACACGCTAGTCTACTCTGGTATATCGATGCCCCGTCTCGATACACCCTCGACTAGGGACATTGAAGGATGTACTTATAGACTACCATGTCCCCACTAGTATGATCCGCATCACAGTCCAGGTAGTCAGGTACAGATCCTAAGGGCTTTACCAACATGTAACAGAGAGACAATCAGCATACACGTTAAGGTAAAGAGTAACCAGATAGCATACTATCATGTCGAGCAAGAAAGTCCTCCCTATATATGTCCCAGCATCCACTACAATATACATCCTATGTACAGTAATGGCCTCTAGGGCATACATATAACTAACAATTACTATACATAGGATGTATATTGTAGTGGATGCTTGGACATATATAGGGAGGACTTTCTTGCTCGACATGATAGTATGCTATCTGGTTGATCTTTACTTTAACGTGTACACTGATTGTCTCTCTGATACATGTTGGTAAAGCCCTTAGGATGTGTACTTGACTACGTGGACTATGATGCGGATCATACTAGTGGGGACATGGTAGTCCATAAGTACATCCTTCAAGGTCCCCAGTCGTGGGTGTATCGAGACGGGGCATCGATATACCAGAGTAGACTAGCGTATACCTTCTCGACCCATACAGATGGGCGATGGATGATCCCATATCCATTGGTGTTTGACATCGGAGATGATATACGGGTGCTCAGTGGAGACTGGGTACACTGGACGGACTCGCCGAGAACTCCCAGATGGTATTATACCTTACGTCAGATGGCAGTTCTCAGGTGACACTGGTACAGAGTAGTCTGTTGACCCGAGATCGTCATAGAGTCTTGTGTGATTCCCACTGTGCTTTGATTTCCACCTTACCACGTCCAAGAGGGCGTGCAAAACGGTGGTTTTTGGGTACAGTCCCGAGTCACATGGAGGCAATGAGCGATAGGAGGGGATTCGTCTCTCCCGGTATAGGGGGTTGATGTTGCGCTGTGTTCGATTGGCTATAACCGGAAATCCCTGGCCAGGGTTGCTGAGATTTACTGGTAAGTGTTACCTGTAGTTTCTCGAACTGTTATAGACCTCATATCGACACGACTTATCGAGCTGTTGGGGTCTGACGTTTACCACCCCTAGGCGAGATATGCGACATATCAGACGACGAGACCGGACTGTACGGTAAGTGTTACTGGTTGGATTCACAGGAGTATGAGCGGGCTTGCTCGTCGATCTTCTGATCGCTCAATACCCGGGTGGCCGTTACGTTTAGCAGACCGCTTGCGGCTTGTGGTTGTTTGATATGATCATCACCTGCTGCCGGCGTATTGATGAGTCTTAGAGTCCTACACAGAGGTTTCCTGGCTCAAGCGAAACGAAATAGGGGCGCATATGAGATATGTGCGGGACCGAGAATGATGCGTGTATGTGATACCGTATTTCATTCTCGCGATGAATGTATCGATTGGTTGTATGCGATATAACCTAGTTATCAAATCAAGGATTGATTCGATAAACCGATACATTGTATTAGTCGGTTATATGTGATATGACCGGATCGTTAAATCAAGTGTTGATTTAATGATTTAATGTATAATTATATATTTGATATATTACTTTGCATTAACTAGTATTTGTTCACTTTAAATGGATTTTCTCACTCGGATGTGCACATTGTATATGTGATATACTTTTGTGCACTTATTTGTATCATGTTTGATGATACATGCTAACTTGGTTAAGTGTATGATTAAACCATGGTTAGTTAATGGTTAGGGTTTCATTTGATTTATTTATGCATTTATTTATTTTGTTTTGATAAAAGGAAAAAGAGAAAATGGTTGCTTTCAAGATGAAGCTTGTTGAAGCTTCATGAAGGTTTGACTAAAGTGACCATTTTGTCTTCATGTCTTAACCTAACCATTTACTAACCGTAGTTGATTCTCTACACCTAACCATGGTTTGCATATGATAAGAATTCATTTTCTTTTCTATTTTATTATTCTTATCATAATGATAATTATCTTCTTCTTCTTCTTCTTCAAGAAGAAAACCTTGCTTCCATCTAAGGTGATTTGATGAAAAGAGTGAGAAATCCAATTCTAAAGTGAACCCACTTCCTATTTCTTCATCCTCTACCTCATGCCAAGTAGTATAGGGTGTTTTCTTCACAAGTTTCTTGACTTGGTGAAGTTGGAGCTTGATCTAGTGTTGCCTCGACGTAGATCATCTTCGGCATCGAAGCCGACGACCAAGCCCGCCCATTTCTCCGATGAAACCGACGCTAGAGCCCGGGATTCTATTTGGACAGCGAGGAGACTTCATCATGGAGCTATGGAGGTGGAGGACCGGATCTACAAAGGTTGTATTTCCGTTCTTTTAGTTAAGTTGTTAACTAGTTTCTTTGTTTCGCCTAAATATCTAGTTAACGATCCGTATTAGGGTTTCTCGGCACTTGTAAAAGATGAAATTGGCATGGTTGATGCCTTGTGAGACCCCATTAGAGTGCCTAGGAACCCTACAGTGCTATCAGAGCTACTAGGCATTGGATGTCGACCTAGGGGGGGTTCTCACTGTGTGACAGTGTGGCGAAGCATAAGCTCTTACCCTCAGGGTTTCCCGAGACCGGAAGGTGTTCCGGCGGGTTGTAGTCCTTGCGAGGGGGCATGCGTAAAAAGTAGCGGCTGAGGGACCCGTTGGTGCCACGGCGACCCCATTGGATGGGGTGGCTGCCTGACCTACAGTGGTATCTGAGCCTAGCTAGAGCCTTAGGCGATGCGTAGACGAAGTTTGAAACCCGAACGAACCCGAAACCCTAATTTTTCATGCTCTCTGGACTTTTTTCAAAAACTGGGTTTTTTCCAGATTAAAAATTGCTAAAAAATTCAGCAGGGTGTTATTAGAATTACTGTGAAATTCGAGGGGCTGATTCCCCCATAGCGCGGCGGAACCGCAGCAGAATCATGGCTTCTGCGGCGGTTCCACGGCCAACAAGTCTCTTCAGTAAACTATTTTTGCACAGTAACTTCTTTATTTTAATGCTGAGTTTTCTGGGAATTTTTAAAATTTACTCAAGAGTTGAGTTTTCTGGGTTGTATTGGGAGTTCATATATTCGATCGGATTATCAAACTTTGTCTATGTGTTTTTCCGGATATTTAGAATATGTTAAAAGGTTTGACCGGATATAAATACCCAATTTTTCCCCTGTCGGGAAATTTCCAAGTGTTGGATCTTTCCGTGGTTTAAAGACGTTCTAAGTAGTGCAAGTAACGCGATGGACCCTCTGGAAGACAACAAACCTTAACTCGATTATGTGACCGTCTTGAACTGCCCTTTGAACCTTAGGGTTTGGGGCAGTACGGCGTGCCACATGTGAGGCGTTGGCTTGACCCTTCTACGGCTGGACCGTTGGTACTGAGGCATGAACTGAATGTTTTTAGACTTATTTCATGTGTTGAGCTGTATCGGGAAAACTTGGGTGTTTGAATGTTCGATCGGAAAGTTTAACATTTTCTATTTATCCGGAATGTGATACAATAATTGGAATTCACAAGAAGTTATGAGATAACTGAATGAATGTTATAAACATAGCAGTTTAGTCTCACTTGATCGGTTGCCACGGAATTTTGATGTGATCAAAAGTCCGTCGCAATCACGTAGCGTACGCGGATACTCGCCGGGTAAACTTAATAGACAGCCTCACTCCATAGCCCCGACCAAATGACTGTAGGAGAACCCCGTCGCCGAAAGCATCCGTTCGGGTGCTCGCGGCAGCGGTGTTCCGCCTTGGTGCACTTCGTCGGAGGTATCGGGGGTGCGGCCGTCTACTAAAGTTTGCGACGAGCATTCGATCAGGATGTCGGGAATCTTGTTGAATTGCCCGACTTGATATTGAAAAGAGTTTTCGATAATGAGACTAAAATGCGGGGTTTATAATTGTTAGGCATGCGATGTCTAAGGAGTTCATTTGATTAGGCATGCGATGTCTATAAAGGTTGAGGATTCCAACTGTTGTAGTTTTAAACTTTCTTTTCTTTGACCGTAAGTGTAATATGTGATATCGCCGGTTTCGTTGCTATATGCCAACGACAATTGGGATACGCATGTTTACTTACGTTGATGACATGTGATGTTATGTGTTGCTGGATATGTTATATTGGATCGTCGTGTTTGAATAGCCGGGGTTTTTTATGTGAGATGAGTGTTTTTCATTTTCATTCATGTAAAAACTTGTATGTAATATTCTTTCATTGGGGAACTTCCAGGTTGCGGAAGATGTCACCCTTTGTATATTATTTACTTTTCCGCACTAGGATAGACCCAAGGAGGAGGGCACAAGTAACCGGGTTCTGGAGTCCAATGGGAGACCAACTCGAGGAGTCGAGTCCGGGTCTCCTAACTCTAGAATTGGTAGGGTTGCTTGCCGCTCTCGTAGGGGTCTAGGGGTGTGGGTTTGGCTATTAATCGCGACCGTGGAATCCGTGTTTTATACTGGCTCGTATTGAAAACACGGGCGTCCTAGTATATCCAATATTTTATATGTTTCTTCTGCTGCGATATCTGTGATGTGATCATGTGATGTTCTGTGATAGATACAGTATATAGTATATATGATATATTATATAGGCGTTACTTATGTTTTACACCCGCGCTAGCCCTGCCCCGCTCTGCCGTTAGTTACCTAACCTAACGGTGCACGAGGGGACATCGAGGAGAATGCGGATGGCATAAGTGTACGTCGTATTTATCTGTGATGTTTAGGTACTTAAATGATGGGACTTCATTAATATGATTAATGAAAGAAAAGAAACCTAAGATGTTGTAGAATCGAATTTCAAAAATAAAAGGGTAGCTACAGTTCTTGCTTTGCACAGCGGTATATATGATATATCCTGCACCTTATTCGATGAAGAAAGGACCGAGATCCCTTTACCGGGAGTGACTCCTTTAGCAATAACTGGCAGATGCTACACACTCGGTTTGTCTTTTGATAGCTTCTATAGTTTCTGCTTTGCACAGTGATATATATGATATATCCCGCACCTTATTCGATGAGGAAAGGGCCGACGATCCCTTCACCGGGAGTGACCCCTTTAGCAAAACTAGAAAAGCCTCAAAAACACTCCATTTCAAAATTCATTCGATCCTACAACGATATCAAGTTCATTACGCAATAGGTTTTTAGAAAAACCTGTCGTAGCCCTCCGTCATTTCAGATAAGTCCTGTTTAGTATTCGTGCTGCGTTTGTTGACCTTGTCAAGGCGCAGTGTGCGGTAGCTAACCAGTATTTATCTGCTTATGCATATGATGTAGATTGGGTTAGGGTAGTCGTACGACCTTGTTGACCTTGTCAAGGGTCGTGCGGGTGGGTTTGATTCAATCAAGAAATGACGGGTTGAACTTGACTTACAGTCTATGGTTTGTTGACCTTGTCAAGGTCATAGATCGTTTGGGGCAAAATATTATCGGGAATTTCAAGTGTTGAAATTTGCAATGAGATTGCATACCTTCTATGAGATAGTTGGATCCCGATACCCGCTGCGAGTAAGAGTTACTCCTGGGAGGTTTTACACATTACAATTAGCCGATCAAGTAGGTGTCTAGAAAGGTGTTAACGAGGTTACGCCTCTGGGAAAACGAGGTTTACATTAATTAGGTTCGTGCGAAAGCACGGGGGACCTCCCTCAAAATACCGACACTGGCCTGGCTGAAAGATTGGCGAACTTGTAGTGTGTAATTAATCCCGGCTAGTCTTTCCTTTTTGGGTTTGAAGGAAGATTTGATAAAAAGCAGTAGGAGCCATCCTGATTAGATAAAATAATAACCAATCTATTCTTGCAAGAGCGCACGCTGAGTGTTTTCTTCTCTCTCTCTCTCCAGGTAGCGACCATGTCACGCCTTAATCAAGATAATAATACGGAAGTATTGACCGAACCCACTTGTTATACTGAGCTGGGGAACGTTGGTCCCGCTCCAACTTATAATTGTTATAAGACAGAGCAGGAAATTGGGGAATACCAGATTTCCCGTGCCGCCCAAACGAAGAAAGTGCATATGATGCATCTCCTTCGGGTGTGTTCGTTACACAGAACTGTTTCTCTGTATCCTCTACGTCCTGGGTATGTGATACCAGATCAGGATCCCAGATATGTAATCTGTTACATAGGGCTACAGCTAGGTAGAGAACTGAGAACGGGTGATAAGTTTCATGAGGCAGAAAACGGGGCAAGTGTTGCAGCCAAGTCTGTTGGTCACTGTCACACTGTATTCCAAATACATTGATTCTGAACGAATGTTATTAGTTACCGAACCTGATATACAAAATCATATCAATCTCTTTATTAGTAAAGAAATGATAAAATTTTGTATAGTTGGATGATGTTTTGAACATTTCCTATATCAAAAGTTGATCGGATCAGGCACGTTATCTAAAAGCGTTGATGTTCTAAATCAAACTACAGTTCTTAGTATACAGAACACACACAGGAGGATGAGTTCAGAAATGAACAAATCCTTCTTGAGGCATTGTAGACTAGGTCATATCAATGCCACCTGACTAGCTGAAGTTACATTTAGATGCATATTTAAATCTGTTTGAATTTACATCTTGTGAAACTTGCCAGTCATGTCACAAAGATACGATGACCATAGCTCTGTTTACTGGAAGCAGAGAAAGAGTTAGTAAACTCTTGGGATGATACATGTTGATGTATGTAAGGTCCCCTGTCTACATATGCCAGGACTGATTCTTGGTACTTCATTACATTCTCTGATGATCTTTCGAGATTCAGACCTATGTTCCTGTTGAAACACAAGTCCGAACCTTTTGAGATATTCACAGAATATAAGTTAGAAGTAAAGAACCAAAATAAGGGTATAAGTATTATGTCCTATGATGAGATCAGGGAGGAGAATACTTGTGCATGAAATTCCTGGACTTTTCTAAAGGAGAATGAGATTCTCTCTCAGCATTACTCCTCCGTATACACCATAGCACGATGGTATATCGGGGCGGAGCAATCTCACCCTATATGATAAGGTGTGATCTATGATGAGTACTACTGAGTTACCTGCTTCCTTTTGGGAGTTATGCGCTTGAGAAGCTGCATACCTATTAAATTGGGTTCGAATCAGATCACAGCCTACCACTCCATATGAGATATGGTATGGGAAGAGCCCATGTCTTCAGCTAGTTAAGATTTGGGGTTGTCCGGCCTATGTCTAAAAGCAAAATCGGGACAAGCTCGAGGCAAGGTCAGTTATGTAGAACTGGAAAGGTTCCAGCTATACAAACTGCAGCTGAAGATTTGGTAGAACCAAAGGATTCAATAGTTACCAACGAACCTCAGCCTCTCCGCCGATCTAGTAGGGTTTTCTCACCCACCTGAGAGATACTTCTGTTTCTCTATGACAGTGGGAGCGAGGATTGCATCATGAGATGATGACCTAACTAGTTTCGAGCTGGCCATCAGGAGTAAGACTCTGTAAGAATGGCTGGATGCTTAGTGATCTGAGATGGAATCCATGTACACCAACAAAGTATGGACTTTGGTTGCTATATCTGAAGGGTTAAATCCCCATCAGGAGCAAGTATATCTTGAGAAGATTACTTGGTGTAGATGGAAAAGTTGAGACTTTCAAAGCTAGACTTGTTAAAGCTTTTTCGTCATCGACCAGGCGTGGATAATGATGAAACCTTTTCAAGTGGCTATGCTTAAGTCCATCCGATCCTACTTGCCATGGCTACATACCATGACTACGATATCTGGCAGTTGGGTGCCATGACTGCTTTTCTAAATGATATTTTAGAAGAGGACGTTTATAAGTACACAGCCAGAGGGCTTCGTAGACAGTAGGAGCAGCGGAAACGTGTACAAGATGCTTTATAGGATAAAGCAGGTATCGCG
Source organism: Agapanthus africanus (assembly GCA_030015575.1). NCBI lineage: Eukaryota > Viridiplantae > Streptophyta > Magnoliopsida > Asparagales > Amaryllidaceae > Agapanthus > Agapanthus africanus. The sequence goes on from CM057350.1 coordinate 291,984,028, forward strand.
GAGTTGGAACATCTGTTTTGATGTGTTAGTCAAAGAGTTTGATATCATCAAAATGGTAGATGAACCTTGTATAAACAAAAGGGTAGTAGGGAGTATGGTGATGATCCTCGTAGAGTAAGTGGATGACATACTCTTTATAAGAAAGGATTTTCCTATGCTACGCTCGGTCAATCTCCGCTTATCACAATGATTCTCCATATAGGATCAAAGTGATACCTCCTAAATCCTGGATTTTGGATCTATGAGATAAATCTAATTGGATGTTAGGATTCTCACTAGTTGTAGTGAGATGGTATCAACCGATCCTGGGGAGAATCACTGGATGGGTTCCAGGGTGATAAGGATGACTGAATGTCAGTCACAGGCATTGTCTTTACCCTCAGTAAAGGGACGGTATGTTGGAAGAGTTCCAAGCTAGATACCATGGCATACTAGACGATAAAGGCTGGATACATCGCTACTTAAGATGCTACCAAAGAGGCAGTCTGGATGTATATTTGTTCATGAGATGAACTTAGTTCCTCCCATTGTGTGACAATGGAATTGTGGCTTATGCCAAGGAACGTCCGTCCCGTCAGTGATCCAGACATATTCTAAGGCAGTATCACCTGATCATGGAGATGGTTGATCTCCAGGGTGATCGAGGTTAGGAGAACAGACTCAGAGGACAACACGGCGGATCCACTCACAAAGGCCATTTCCCAGAGAGAGACTTTTATGGGATGGTTGAGTATGAGATACTACAACCACTGCTATCAGATGGCCCTAGTGCAAGTGGGAGATTGTTAGTTATATGTATGCCCTAGAGGCCATTACTATACATAGGATGTATATTGTAGTGGATGCTTGGACATATATAGGGAGGACTTTCTTGCTCGACATGATAGTATGCAATCTGGTTGATCTTTACTTTAACGTGTACACTGATTGTCTCTCTGATACATGTTGGTAAACCCCTTAGGATGTGTACTTGACTACCTGGACTATGATGCGGATCATACTAGTGGGGACATGGTAGTCCATAAGTACATCCTTCAAGGTCCCTAGTCGTGGGTGTATCGAGACGGGGCATCGATATACCAGAGTAGACTAGCGTATACCTTCTCGACCCATACAGATGGGCGATGGATGATCCCATATCCATTGGTGTTTGACATCGGAGATGATATACGGGTGCTCAGTGGAGACTGGGTACACTGGACGGACTCGCCGAGAACTCCCAGATGGTATTATACCTTACGTCAGATGGCAGTTCTCAGGTGACACTGGTACAGAGTAGTCTGTTGACCCGAGATCGTCATAGAGTCTTGTGTGATTCCCACTGTGCTTTGATTTCCACCTTACCACGTCTAAGAGGGCGTGCAAAACGGTGGTTTTTGGGTACAGTCCCGAGTCACATGGAGGCAATGAGCGATAGGAGGGGATTCGTCTCTCCCGGTATAGGGGGTTGATGTTGCGCTGTGTTCGATTGGCTATAACCGGAAATCCCTGGCCAGGGTTGCTGAGATTTACTGGTAAGTGTTACCTGTAGTTTCTCGAACTGTTATAGACCTCATATCGACACGACTTATCGAGCTGTTGGGGTCTGACGTTTACCACCCCTAGGCGAGATATGCGACATATCAGACGACGAGGCCGGACTGTACGGTAAGTGTTACTGGTTGGATTCACAGGAGTATGAGCGGGCTTGCTCGTCGATCTTCTGATCGCTCAATACCCGGGTGGCCGTTACGTTTAGCAGACCGCTTGCGGCTTGTGGGTGTTTGATATGATCATCACCTGCTGCCGGCGTATTGACGAGTCTTTAGAGTCCTACACAGAGGTTTCCTGGCTCAAGCGAAACGAAATAGGGGCGCATATGAGATATGTGCGGGACCGAGAATGATGCGTGTATGTGATACCGTATTTCATTCTCGCGATGAATGTATCGATTGGTTGTATGCGATATAACCTAGTTATCAAATCAAGGATTGATTCGATAAGCTGATATATTGGATATTAGTCGGTTATATGTGATATGACCGGATCGTTAAATCAAGTGTTGATTTAATGATTTAATGTATAATTATATATTTGATATATTACTTTGCATTAACTAGTATTTGTTCACTTTAAATGGATTTTCTCACTCGGATGTGCACATTGTATATGTGATATACTTTTGTGCACTTGTTTGTATCATGTTTGATGATACATGCTAACTTGGTTAAGTGTATGATTAAACCATGGTTAGTTAATGGTTAGGGTTTCATTTGATTTATTTATGCATTTATTTATTTTGTTTTGATAAAAGGAAAAAGAGAAAATGGTTGCTTTCAAGATGAAGCTTGTTGAAGCTTCATGAAGGTTTGACTAAAGTGACCATTTTGTCTTCATGTCTTAACCTAACCATTTACTAACCCTAGTTGATTCTCTACACCTAACCATGGTTTGCATATGATAAGAATTCATTTTCTTTTCTATTTTATTATTCTTATCATAATGATAATTATCTTCTTCTTCTTCTTCTTCAAGAAGAAAACCTTGCTTCCATCAATGGTGATTTGATGAAAAGAGTGAGAAATCCAATTCTAAAGTGAACCCACTTCCTATTTCTTCATCCTCTACCTCTTGCCAAGTAGTATAGGGTGTTTTCTGTTGGAGATAGTGCCCTCAGAGTCAATTATTGGGTCACAGGCACGTGATTGCAATGATTGAGGGGAGGACCTATCCCGATAGGACAGTCTTACTCGAGATGATAGTATGCTATCTGGTTTATCTTTATCATCGTGTACTGCTTCAGGTGACCTTTCGAGTCGCTATTACACGTTGATAAAGCCCCTTGGATTCTTGCTTGACCACCAGCAGTATGAGGGCGATCATATAAGTGGGAGCTGGGGGTCTACAAGCATATCCTTAAAAGGTCCCTAGTCGTGGGAGATTCGAGACAGGGCATCGTTTCTCCAGAGTAGACTAGTGTATACAGTCGAGACCCCGACGAGGGGCGGTGGCCGGTCTCACAAGCCACTGGTGTCAGTTGGTTCACCTAAGATGTATACAGGTGCTCATTGGGTTATGAGTACACCGGACAGGACTCGCCGGGAACCTGCTAGTTGGGATATACCAGACGTCAGATAGCAGTTCCCAGGTGACATGTGTACAGGTTAGTTCATCGACCTGGGATCGTCATTTGTCTCGTGTGAGTTCCCACTGTACTTTGATTACTACCCTACCACGGCTCAAAGGAGTCGTGCAAACAGGTTTTAGTTGGGTACAGTCCCGAGCCACATGGAGGCAGTGAGTGGATCTGCAGGGGTTCGTCTCTCCCGGTATTGGGGGTGAGGTCGTGCTGTGTCTAGGAGAGCCAGAACATGAAAAGTCCTTGGCCAAGGCAGGAGATTTGCTGGTAGGTATTCCAGTAGTATCTCAGGGTGTTCTGGGCTACACTCCGACACGACTTGTACCGCTTTTGGGGGTCTGACTTTTACCAACCCCCTAGGCCCGCCATGCGATGCTCATAGACGAACGGACCGGACTGTACGGATATTGTCACTGACAGGCTCAGTAGGGTGTCAGGATGAGTTCGCTCATCGACGTCCCTTTTGGTCAATACCTGGTGGCCCGTCACGTATTGGCTTATACCTCTGACGTGCTAGTGGTTAAATCCACAGCCATAGTATTGACGAGTCTTTAGAGTCCACCACACAGACAGTTACTCAAGTTTCGGGCGAAACGCTGTAGAGGCCGTATGGAGATATGGCAGGGTTCGATCAGATACGTGCGGTATTGCACGGATCGCGATCGGACAGTTTTTTACTAGCCGGCTTTGGCTTAAGCCGGATCCTAGTATAAGATAGTGTAGTTTTGTCTCTTTGCATTTGTGTTCAGTGCGAATACAAATGCGGGCATGTATTTGCAGTAGTGGGGTTTTCCTGTAATTTATTACGGGATCGGTTTTCTGAAGTTGCCAGTTTGCATTCTGTTCCGACCGGTTTTCCTTCATTCCTTCTCGGTCGGACTTTCTTGATGGAAGGTGTTAATTGCAAGTTTGCAATTAACACTTAGTGGAGGGGCTTTCTTGCTTATTTGTGGCATGATGAGACTTGGTTCATGATGAGATTCTTTTTTAATCTCATCACTTGCTTTTCTTGTGATAGGTTGTGAAGGGATTGAAATGAGAAATGAGTTTGACCATTTTTCCATATTGTTGATATATTCTTTCTTTCTTGCCTTTTTCTCTCTCCAATCTAATTTGATGGAGAAGGGGCCGGCCACTTTAGAAGGGGAGAGAGGATCATTTTCCTTTTGAGTGAGAAATATGTTTGATATCCTTTCTCATGCTAAAAAGTTCATAAGCTCCTTTTGACTTGTTTTCTTTACCTCCACCATTTCATGGCAACTTCCCTAAACCCTAAAGAGACAACTCACTACACTATTCTATAGCAAACCTTGGACGCGTCGGCTAGCCAACTTCGCGCCCGAGTTGCCTCGGTCAAGAGGCGGGAGCCCGTAAAAGATTCCGGCTACGTGGTGCCCTTTCCGACGAGCGAGGAGGTGACGGAGATTCCGCGGGAGATCGGAGCGGAGACGAAGACCGAAGGACACGGATCGTTTGGTATAGCATCTCTACTCTTTTCTTTTTGCTAGCTAGCTAGGTTAATGGCCCGATCCGGGTGAAAAGTCCGCGGCGGTGCCGTTTTGCAAAGTTCGCAAAGTTTTTGTTTTCCGCGTTTCCGGCGTCGGATAGACGGCCGGGGCGCCCCCGCGGGCTTACAATGGTATCAGAGCCACGCCATTAACCTTGCCTAGCTTGCTCTAGCGCGTTTAGAACCCGATCGAACAAAATCCCCAAAAACCGTATTTTTTGTGCACATGTGTTCTCTGTTGAAATTTTTTGAGCTCCTAAAATTTTTCAGGTTGTTGCAGAGGCATGTACAAGCAATTATAAGAAATCTGGGAAAATACGATCCACCAATTCCTCAGTTCCACCGCGGAAGCGCGGCCAAAACCCTGGTTTGGCCGCGCTTGCGCGGCGGATAAGAGGAATTGTGGCATCAAATTTTCCCAGTAAGCTTGTGGTATAGAAATAGGGCTTTTGGGATATTTTATTTGGGCCCAGGTTTTCTGTAAGTGCTACAGTTCTTTTTGGGGGCCCACTTTGATAAATTTGTTCGATCGGATATTTTAAACATGCCAGTTCACAGTTCTTACATTATATCTGCGACCGTGAATGTCACTTGATCGGTAAATCCCGTCTAACTGCTATAGCCCGGTTAGACGGATTTGCGAACGTGACATTCACGTTGATGTTCTGTGATTGTACTGTGTTGTTGCGGATCGGTCGTGGAGGATAGCCTGGTTGCAGTGGTAGTACAGTTTTGTTTTATATGTACATTTGATATTGCGGGGCGAGCGTCCGACATGTGGACTGCCGTCACTGCCTGTTTGTATTATTATTTTGGGGCACGACCTGGTTGCGGTCGGTGTACCCGTTGTATGTATATTTTACTTTCTGTACTAGGATTACCCCGCGGAGGGGTGCACGGGTAGCCGGATTCTAGAGGGCAACAAGCCCGCATCTCATGGCATTGAGGAGGAAGGGGCTTCACTCTAGAATTGGCGGGCTATTCGCCGCACTCGTAGGGGGTATAGGGTTGACCCAGGAGGGGTGCCCAAGTTACCGGATTCCGTGAAGTGCTGGGTGGTCCATTCACGTCGCTGAAGGGGGCTGCCTCGCTTCAGGTTTTGGCGGGTGACTTGCCGCACCCGTAGGGGTCTAGGATTTCATTGCACAGGCTATCCACACGACCAGGGGAACGTCGGTTTTCAGCGGCTCTGTGAAACCCGGGGATCCCAGATATCTGTATTGATCTGTGTTGCTATACTTTTCTGTGTTGCTTTTATCACGCCTTGAGCGAAATACTATATATTGGTATATATATATTAGTAGATGTTGTATATGTTTTTCATCCGCGCTAGTCCAGTCCCCGCTCTGCCGTTAGTTAGCTAACCTAACGGGTGATGACGGGACCCAGTGGCGAATGCGGATGGCATATACGTACATCAGTATATTTTCGTTCTTTGTGGTGTGATCAATTGATGGGACTGCGTTGATTCGGATCAATGCAAGTTAAACAAACCTATCTGATGTTGTTGGAACACTTTTTCAAAAAGCTGTTATTGCAAGGGCGTTCTCTTTTGTTTTGCATCGTGGTATTCAGTTGGAATATCCTGCTCCTCAGTCGACGAGGCAAGGGCCGAGATCCCTTCACCGGGAGTGACCCCTTGGACAAAAGTTTGCGTCAGGGCATTAACTTCACTATAGCCGATTGCTTTTGCTTTGCACCGTGGTATTCAGTTGGAATATCCTGCACCTCATTCTACGGGGAAAGAGCCGAGATCCCTTCACCGGGAGTGACCCCTTGGACAGAAGTTTGCGTCAGGGCAGTAACTTCACTATAGCCGATTACTTTTGCTTTGCACCGTGGTATTCAGTTGGAATATCCTGCACCCCATTCTACGGGGAAAGAGCCGAGATCCCTTCACCGGGAGTGACCTCTTTAGCAAAGGTTGTCGTCACTATATTTTTATAAAGCTATCCGTTCCTTCAACGATATCAAGTTCATTACGTTAAAGGTTTTCGCCAGAAACCATTCGTAGCCCTCCGTCGTTTCATATGGGTAGTCAATAGTATTCAAGCTGTGTTTGTTGGCCTTAGTCAAGGCACAGTGTTTGGTAGCTATTGGGTATTCATATGCTGCATAGATAGATGCGTTGGTTTGGGACAGTCGTATAGCCTTGTTGGCCTTAGTCAAGGGCTTGTACGGGTGGGTTCAAATCAACCTGGACAATGACGGGTAGAACTTGACATGTGACTTATGATTTGTTGGCCTTAGTCAAGGTCATAAGAGCATGGGGCAAAAATCCACATCGGGAGTTTCAAAAGTACTGAAACTTGCCAGATATGCGCATACCTTCTGGAGTGTGATAACATGAGCGGATTCCGTCACGTTATCATGCGATGAGAGTTGGATCCCGATTCCCACTGATGAGTTGGTTTACTCCTCGGGTTATCCCGGCTAATTCTTCTTTCAGGTTTGGGGAAGAATTTGACGTTACAGTGGGAGGTTTCCAGATTAGATAAATTGGTAACCATTCTGATCTAGGTTAGAGTGCACGCTGAGTGTTTCTTTTCTCTCTCTCTCTGGCAGCGACCATTGACCCGACCCTAGACTATGACTCAGTGACCAAGTTGACCGAACCTACTTAACACTGGCTTTTGGATTGTCAGAGTTGCAGACCTCTTTGCCACTCCTACTTTTACCCTTTTCTCCGGGACACCCCGTATTACTACGAACGTCCACTTCCATTGGACAAAACCATCGTATGGTTATATACGAACTCGAATGACTTCGAGGATGGTTTCCGGTTCTGGAGAAAACGAATAGGACTATTCAGTTGTCTTTACCTTTTACCTTCTCTCAGGTTGCGAGTACTCCTTGGTTTAGGAGATAGTACACCTATTACGCAAATTGGATAGTCTTCTTCCAAACCTTAGGCTGGTGCCGAACGGTAGGGAATGAAGAAAGCCGATTAGCCTAAACGGTGTATAGAAGGTATTAAGTTCAGACAAAGCAAGGGATTAGTAAGAGGGCAAAGTAAATTGCGACTGCTATTCACGACCAAACCATGTACTTCTTTGTCAATCCTAAATCACCTAAGAATTAAGTACATTCGGTTGTCTTTTATCCTCACCTTCTCTCGCATTGCGAGTACTCCTCGGATTAGGACAGTACACCCATTATGCTTTTTGGATAGTCTTCTTCCAAACCATAGGCTGGTGCCGAACGGTAGGGAAGGAAGAAAACCATTTGGCCTAAAGGGGTGTACAGAAGGTAATGACTAAAGACATGTAAAGGGATTTGGAGAGGTGGCAAAGAAATATACAGTTATAGTTGTGAATCTGGATAATGGAAGAGGCATTACTAGGAATACCAGGATACCCCATCGAAACATTTCAATGTTTCAGTTTCACTGTATACAGTTAAAGGAAAACTGATTTCCCGATTAGACACTTGCTCCAGGGTATGTATTTACCAGGCATGATTCTCACATCTGTATGGTTTTACAGATGATGAGTGGGAGTAAGTTATTGGGAATTAGGTGACCATCCTCATTATATCGGGATTCGTTGTAATCGGTGATATTTGAGGAAGTCACCTGGGTTGTTTGCCGGTCGGCAAATATTTGGTTTTGAATATCCGTTGTTATGCACCAATTTCAAATTGATATATCTGTACGTCTATTTTTTTAGAGTGAGACATACCTTTTTGAAATTATGTCTATGACATTTACCTATACCAGTGGATGGTTAGGTAAGGAGCATTGAACAGCGGTGTAATTCTTCTTAACCAAAAGTACAGTTTTCAACCAACGACACACAGTGAATGAGTCACTAGACTCAGGGGACTTATACAGAGTATTGTATATTGTCCAGTGTCCATTAGGACAGAGGGGTTGGTCCTCGTACTATATTCTGTTTACTTTTAACTTCTCTAGTTCTTAGACATGTGTTTCGTAGAAACACAGGGTCTAAGTTTTGAGGAGTTATAGGTATAAGAGTAAAGTAGAGAACCAAGTGTTGCAAGTATCGGGATTCTTCAAGGAGATCAAAGAGTAGATACTTGTGAATGGTATTCAGTTGATAGTAATGATTAAGAGAACTAGCTTCTCTTTCAGGTTACTCATAATTGGAAGTATTCCTAAGTTGAGTAACGCTGATCGGCCTCTCTTCCATTTAGTTGACATGCACTGGAGACAGCTGCATGATTTGAATCTGGTTCAATTAAATCAGTGCCTCTGTTTTTGGATATAGAACAGTTCATATCTTGACATTGTTAAGATACGGGGAGTTGTCCGGCTTATGCTTGAAACCAGACTCTGGACAACTCAAGGCACGTTTCAGTAGTGGCTGTTTGTGGGTTGACCCGGGCTATGACGAGGGTTGACTTTCTACCATCTGGAAGATCAATAGTGATATTGTTCTTGACTCGCCACAGTTTTATCAAAAATGGATTTTTTCAGAAAAACAGGAGTGGGAGTATGGTAGAACTGGAAGTGATTCCAGAACCACAAACGATTACTGAAGATTTCATAAGATCCTAAAGATTCAATCTGGTTTGACATTCCATTGGCCACTCCGCAGATATGGTGGGTAACCTCAGGCACTCGAGAGGTACTTCGGTATGCTCAAGGACGGTGGCAGGGAGGTTCTTGTTTACCCAGACTTGCCATTGCTGTTGTTCCAGGCTGCGAGACCCGGCGGGAGGATGAGTATAGCGTCATTCTAAACTGGCTTTAGAAGTGCACGTCTATATGACTCTGCCAGAGGGTTGTCGTAGTCAGTGGGAGTAGCGGAAGCATTGGTGGATATCAGGCTTATGTCTATTTGTAGACTAAAGCAGATATAGCGGAGATAGATCATCTATTTCTGATGTGGCAGTCATAGGTTTGACTTCATCAGAATAAGGGATGGATCTGTTGAGAAGGTAGTAGAGTGTGATGTCCTGGTATTTGATGACATACACAAAGTAGGAAGTGATATTCCTATACTACGATCGGTTATACTTTGGTTGTCACACAGTAGTTTCTCCACATAGGATTTGGATATTATATCAGACATTCTGGTTACTAGATCTATAGTTTTAGATCTAGATTTGGGTGCTTTCCTAATCTGGGTACTTTGACCGCATTCTATGAGTATTTAGAATGGACGACTCCTGGCACGGTAGTGTACCTGCAGGTAATGGAGTCACCCTCTCTAAAGGTGTCTTACAGACTAAAGGGGAGAAGGACACGCATGATTGACAGATCACTTGCTTAGGCAACTGAGTCAATCATGAGATGTCAAGTACCACACCAGATATTGTTCTTGCAGTAGGTGCAATAAGTTGATATTGATCCAATCCTGGAGAAACAGTCGGAAGCAGTTTTAGAACATAAGTGAATGTTCTAGGAATTTGACAACGGCAGCCTCCTTTAGGAGACGGTTATCATTCCAAGCTTCCAAGGTGACCTGGATGGCAGAGTGGCTGTCAGAGTTATAGTTTTCCCTCTGACGAGGGGCAGTATTTTGGACTGGTGGTCCAGGTGGATACTGAGGGAAGGCATGGCGCAAGATACTGATTAAGTTCAGTTGACGATACAGTCTAAGAAGTTTGGATTTGGAGTTCATTTATGAGCTAGGTCCCATCAGACATCCAGACATTCTAAGACAGGTATTGCTCATTTCGGGAGATGGCTTTCTCCGCGAACTTGAGATATTGAGAGAGACATAGAAAGAAACATCTAGGCGGATCCACTCACTGAGGCTATTCCTCGAACGCAATAGTTTCGCAAACGAGCTTTGTGAGACTGACTAGTAGAGGAGTTGGGTGTTCGGTATCACACGGGCTGTGAGTATGCGACATCGCAATAATTAGCCTTGAGTGCAAGTGGGAGATTGTTGGAGATAGTGCCCTCAGAGTCAATTATTGGGTCACAGGCACGTGATTGCAATGATTGAGGGGAGGACCTATCCCGATAGGACAGTCTTACTCGAGATGATAGTATGCTATCTGGTTTATCTTTATCATCGTGTACTGCTTCAGGTGACCTTTCGAGTCGCTATTACACGTTGATAAAGCCCCTTGGATTCTTGCTTGACCACCAGCAGTATGAGGGCGATCATATAAGTGGGAGCTGGGGGTCTACAAGCATATCCTTAAAAGGTCCCTAGTCGTGGGAGATTCGAGACAGGGCATCGTTTCTCCAGAGTAGACTAGTGTATACAGTCGAGACCCCGACGAGGGGCGGTGGCCGGTCTCACAAGCCACTGGTGTCAGTTGGTTCACCTAAGATGTATACAGGTGCTCATTGGGTTATGAGTACACCGGACAGGACTCGCCGGGAACCTGCTAGTTGGGATATACCAGACGTCAGATAGCAGTTCCCAGGTGACATGTGTACAGGTTAGTTCATCGACCTGGGATCGTCATTTGTCTCGTGTGAGTTCCCACCGTACTTTGATTACTACCCTACCACGGCTCAAAGGAGTCGTGCAAACAGGTTTTAGTTGGGTACAGTCCCGAGCCACATGGAGGCAGTGAGCGGATCTGCAGGGGTTCGTCTCTCCCGGTATTGGGGGTGAGGTCGTGCTGTGTCTAGGAGAGCCAGAACATGAAAAGTCCTTGGCCAAGGCAGGAGATTTGCTGGTAGGTATTCCAGTAGTATCTCAGGGTGTTCTGGGCTACACTCCGACACGACTTGTACCGCTTTTGGGGGTCTGACTTTTACCAACCCCCTAGGCCCGCCATGCGATGCTCATAGACGAACGGACCGGACTGTACGGATATTGTCACTGACAGGCTCAGTAGGGTGTCAGGATGAGTTCGCTCATCGACGTCCCTTTTGGTCAATACCTGGTGGCCCGTCACGTATTGGCTTATACCTCTGACGTGCTAGTGGTTAAATCCACAGCCATAGTATTGACGAGTCTTTAGAGTCCACCACACAGACAGTTACTCAAGTTTCGGGCGAAACGCTGTAGAGGCCGTATGGAGATATGGCAGGGTTCGATCAGATACGTGCGGTATTGCACGGATCGCGATCGGACAGTTTTTTACTAGCCGGCTTTGGCTTAAGCCGGATCCTAGTATAAGATAGTGTAGTTTTGTCTCTTTGCATTTGTGTTCAGTGCGAATACAAATGCGGGCATGTATTTGCAGTAGTGGGGTTTTCCTGTAATTTATTACGGGATCGGTTTTCTGAAGTTGCCAGTTTGCATTCTGTTCCGACCGGTTTTCCTTCATTCCTTCTCGGTCGGACTTTCTTGATGGAAGGTGTTAATTGCAAGTTTGCAATTAACACTTAGTGGAGGGGCTTTCTTGCTTATTTGTGGCATGATGAGACTTGGTTCATGATGAGATTCTTTTTTAATCTCATCACTTGCTTTTCTTGTGATAGGTTGTGAAGGGATTGAAATGAGAAATGAGTTTGACCATTTTTCCATATTGTTGATATATTCTTTCTTTCTTGCCTTTTTCTCTCTCCAATCTAATTTGATGGAGAAGGGGCCGGCCACTTTAGAAGGGGAGAGAGGATCATTTTCCTTTTGAGTGAGAAATATGTTTGATATCCTTTCTCATGCTAAAAAGTTCATAAGCTCCTTTTGAGTTGTTTTCTTTACCTCCACCATTTCATGGCAACTTCCCTAAACCCTAAAGAGACAACTCACTACACTATTCTATAGCAAACCTTGGACGCGTCGGCTAGCCAACTTCGCGCCCGAGTTGCCTCGGTCAAGAGGCGGGAGCCCGTAAAAGATTCCGGCTACGTGGTGCCCTTTCCGACGAGCGAGGAGGTGACGGAGATTCCGCGGGAGATCGGAGCGGAGACGAAGACCGAAAGACACGGATCGTTTGGTATAGCATCTCTACTCTTTTCTTTTTGCTAGCTAGCTAGGTTAATGGCCCGATCCGGGTGAAAAGTCCGCGGCGGTGCCGTTTTGCAAAGTTCGCAAAGTTTTTGTTTTCCGCGTTTCCGGCGTCGGATAGACGGCCGGGGCGCCCCCGCGGGCTTACATTTTCTTCACAAGTTTCTTGACTTGGTGAAGTTGGAGCTTGATCTAGTGTTGCCTCGACGTAGATCATCTTCGGCATCGAAGCCGACGACCAAGCCCGCCCATTTCTCCGATGAAACCGACGCTAGAGCCCGGGATTCTATTTGGACAGCGAGGAGACTTCATCATGGAGCTATGGAGGTGGAGGACCGGATCTACAAAGGTTGTATTTCCGTTCTTTTAGTTAAGTTGTTAACTAATTTCTTTGTTTCGCCTAAATATCTAGTTAACGATCCGTATTAGGGTTTCTCGGCACTTGTAAAAGATGAAATTGGCATGGTTGATGCCTTGTGAGACCCCATTAGAGTGCCTAGGAACCCTACAAGTATAAATATTAGGTAGTCACAATATCCTCACTTAGCATATTTAGTATGTGTAGTATCATAAACTGGGAAAAATTGTGATATGTAGCATACTAATATTAAATCTGGAACTAATAGGTAAACACTAGTAACACCATAAGCATCATGAGACCAGTAGAAGACTTCAGTTAAAGCCCGAGCCCCTAATTCATTGTTTGACCCGGCGACATTCACCCATTTTCCGAGCTCGCCGGCCTTCCCTAGCATTTTGGTGTTGGTTTTTCTTCTGTGGCTTCTTTTGGCTATTTTATGATCTGTAGTATTGTTTGATTTGCCCCAATATGTATAAAGTAAAATCTGGGAATGATTAGTAAAGGTTTTATCAAATTTCCGATATTATGATACGGGTTTTCGTATTTTGAACTGCAACTGAACCGTTAACGTTTATACGTTAGCGATAGAAATATATTGTCGTTTTGGGTTAAGTAAGCTGTAGGTTCTAACCTACGGGTGCTTAGCTCGCTGTTTTGGTTTTCAATATGATGTTTACATCGATGCGATTGTAAATACGATTATAGGTAAGATCGCAAAGGTTTTCGAGACGGAGTTACGAACATAGCAGCGTGGATTTCAGCAAGCTTATCAAGTTGGTGAGTAGATTTACATCTACGGGGGAAGTCGGGTGGATGGCGTATAGCACCCCCGCAACCTTATAAATAGTAGTATGATATATAGTAATTTTAATAATTATATAAGATATGGATATTGGAATTTAATTGCATCTAGTATGATACTCATTTGCATATAGTTTATGGATGGTTTGATAAATTGGTACGAAGAATCATGCCATACTATAGAGGATTTGAGATATAATGATAAGATGAGATATTATACGAGGAATTATACAGTAGAGATGGTGATGAGTTTGTATGCCGAATAGCGGCCCAGTTTCCTTTAGACTCGTAAATAATGCTTATAATTACTTTACTTGTTTACATTATAATTATTAATGTTATACGTTTCCGTAATACAAACACTGTGATAGAACACTGCACAATTACCAATGAGTACTATGCTGCACAAGCACGTATATATATGTTACACTATACCTCATTGGTACTACCATGTCACTGTAGAACTGTTCTGTTATGTAAATGCGTATATATATATATATGTTAATATGAATAGATTATTACACCTGTAGAACACTTGCACAGATACTAATGATTGCCATGCTGCACGAGCACAGACGCGTATGCTACACTACACATCATTAGTAGTGCCATGACACAGTAGGATTGATATCATTATGCCTATATGATCTAATTTCGTAGACTTTCTTTATTACCTGTTGTGTATTGTAAATATTAGTACTATAGATGTTGTATTTTATTCTTATGGATTTCTGGATATTTTACTCCTGATGATATATATCAGTGGTATGGGATACTGTGATATATGTATATATATAATATATCATCAGAATGATCTATGCAAGTATTCACATTCTTTACTTGGTATTTTTGGACATGATGAGTTGGCGTCCACCATGAGCTTGATGTTTTCTGATGGTTTTATTCCGAACCGAGTGAGGGAGCAATACGGTTTCGGACTTGTTCTTATCCGGACTGAGTGGGGAAGATATACAGTCGGATACATGGTGGACCCGGTTCGAGACCGGAGGGCAGGAAAACCGCATTATAGGCATGGAGCCTAGCGAGGATGCTCGATACCGGAGATAGAGATGAGCACGGCGGATATCCAGGGGATACCGACCGGGTCAGAGATATCGGGCGACGATCATCTATCGAGATGGTGTCGACGATATCTGCATTTACGTGTCGATGATGGACACGAGGGATTTGAGGATTTACGTGTCGGTGATGGACACGAGCGATTTCTGATTTCGGGTGTCGATGCTGGACATCCATATATATTGATATGATTGCTATCATGAGGTATACAGTTAGATTTCAGTCATTGTAGCCGACCAGGACTGATCCGGGGGACTGTACCTGTATATATTTGTACGGGCATTCATATACATAAAAAGGAATTCAAAAACGAGCTATAGACTCAATATTTTGAAAGGTCTGATATGACACCGATATCTTTAAATTGTAAACCTCTTAACATTTTCCATCAAAACAGCAGAACGTATATCCTAAGTAAAGCTACTTATTATATTTCATACTATCACGTCTGCTTTATGCCGCGACATAGCTATTCCGTGGCTATCTTAAAGAAGAGGTTTATATATATATATATATATATATATATATATATATATATATATATATATATATATATTCGGTTACATTGGGCTTATACCTAGATACATGTCATTAGCATTTGATATATTCTACTTGGGATTGCATGATAGTTAGTGTTGCATTATGATACATATGCATATTATATATTATATTAGTACAGATTATGATAGTACTACACTTATGACCTAGGTATCGTCGTGCATTTTGATTTCTACCTTTAAATGTACTTTTATTCACTGAGTTGGCAACTCATCTCCGTTGTGCCGCAGTTTCTTGCAGGTGTTACCGCTTGGATCATCAGCGGCTTTAGGCACACATTCCTTTCGGTGATTGATTGGTAAGTAGGTTACTATTGTATCGTACTCACACTTGGTTATTCATATATTCTTGTATCTAGTAAAACTCCATCAACTTAGAAATGGTATATTGTGGACTTAGAGTTGTGTCTTGTGTTGTCACACTCATTGGAGTCGACCATTCTATATTGTTGGTTTTGTTTCGCTTTCTTTCTTCGCCATTGTGCGTCGTATATTGTTTGCTTGGTTGCTCCACCGTATGGATGTGGAAGCTAGCTCCCTTTGGGATGCTATTTGTATTATTAGGTTGTATTGGGTTATACAAAAATGCAAAGGAGGTGTTGTCGAATTTCAAAACGTCATAGATGCTTTTCAAACATACTTTGTTAAATTTAAATGTTATTTAAACTGATTTCCATCTGATAACTATTTTAAACTCACCTCTAATATTTTCAAAAAGGGTTTAGATTCTGGGTTTCGGCTTACTTGAACCGCGTCGACGTCTTTAGATGTCACGTGCTTTAAGTGTCGATCATGTGCCACATTTGGGTCGTGACAAAGTTGGTATCAGAGTGTTTGGTTTAACCTTTGTTCGAGTCTAGGGTTGGCTATATGGGGCCTAGGCATGCACTTTTGTTCCCTAGACCTTATATTATAGGACTTAGACTCGACTTTGGTGGTCTTATACCCGAACTTTCGTTATACAGGATAACCTTGGTTGATAGAGTAGGTACTAAGTAGAGTGACGTACCATAATATGTTCCGCGGCATATTTACGATATGATACTCCGCCTAAGTTACCTTAGGATTTATATCTTGAGATCTTCCTTCTATTCATTCCGTTGATCTATCCTCGTCAATGCATGTTGATTGTTCCGGTCACCATGTTTATGGAAGCCGAGAGTCGGTTAGAGATACGGTCAGAGAAGACTTGTCTGGGAAAAGAACTGACCAGGGTGACTTTCCGGTGATATAGAGACATGCCGTTTATAAATATTTGATCGAGTTCTAATATTGAAGCGAGTTCTTCGGGATCCACACCAGATGGTAGAGTCATTACTACAGATCAGCCGAACTTGAGGCGTGAGCTTTTCCCCTCTCCGCAGATTATGGTATTGCGTACTGTTGAGACAGCGGTACCAATCGTTGCTAAGGTTATCGAGATGTTGCTTCCAGAGTTCACGAAGTTAAAAGTTGACAAGGTTTACAAGTGTAGATGGGTCAACAGAATTCGTAGCCGTTCAGATGTAGGATGGTTAGGACTTTTAATCCGTTATGGCGCTCCGATACGAGATCAGTGAAATTAATTAGCATTTTCCGATGGATCTTGCGTAGACCGGATGCAAGTCACTCGAGAAAGAGATCGTGCAGTAAGTTTTCCTCCGACGAATTGGGACGCGTTTTAGAAAGTGAGCTTAGCCAGATTCTTCTACATAGTATCATAGGTGTCAGATTCGTGTTCCTGAGTTTGGTAAGACTCCAAGCTTAGTCACAACCTAGTAGGACTTGCAATTCGCATGATTATCGTATGGCGCTCCTTAAGTGGTTGATATTGGAGATTTATGGAACAGGAGAATGGTGCGAAGTTTCACTGGACAGTTATTCGTCACCGGCGATATTGAAGACTTGATACATATACTTATACGCGTACGACTACACTTTCAGGAGGGAAGTCAAAAAGGAATGACAGTTGTTACTAAAGAGAAAGTGGATTCAGTAATGAGTGCTAGTTCCGGACAGGCTAGATAGCTGAGATCAGTAGGAGACTTGAAGGGGTTATTTCTGAAAGTTGATAATAAGTAGGATTGGACCCAGGATCAGTTTTTAGCACACAAGCAGAGGATAGAGATTTCCGTCATCAACATGTTGCGTTACGAGAGACTGGACTACTGGCCAAGGAGATGTGATAAGAAGTATCAGCAGTAGGACTGATTGTGTCGTTGCTCCTCACCGGACGATTGTACGAAGAGATCTTGATATTAAAGATCCGCAAGAAGAATCAGAATTCAGAGACAGAGAACGTTAGATCGTGGCAGACGGCAAGTAGTAACCCTTGTTATGCAAATTTAGGGTGTATAAACACTTTTCGACATTGAAGAGGATATACTTCGATGTCATTTGAGTTTGATTTGCGTTTTTATGATCTAAATATTTCATTTTCAACATTGAAGAAAGGAAAACTTAACGTTCATTATTTTGACATATGTATTTTGAGGATTTATGGGTCACATGATGTTTTGTGCACACCAGGTGCACTTGATGAGATTTCCATGTACAGTAATTTTACTTGATTTATGTTTTGTGCACACCAGGTGCACTTGTTGAGATTTTCGTGCGAGGTGACTGCACTCGATTGGAAGTGTGTGTACACCGGATGCATTACACTGATATTTTCGTGCACATTAGATACGCATGGTTAGGAGATTTTATATATATACCCTAGGTACACTTGATTTTGATTTTGTGCACTCTGAGGCACTTAGTTTTGTGTACCTCGATGTACTTGATACTATTTTGTATACTTTTACTCCATGCACAGTGGATGCAGTGGATATCGTTTCGTGCACACCTGTTGCACTTAGCGCTGTTTTGTTTTCATGTACACCGTGACGTGTGGTTTGAGATTTGCACCCAAACCCATTAGGGTTGATTTTTGTTTTCGTGATTTGCACTTGATAGGATATGTTATAGATTTGATTTCTATATTTTCGCTTGGTCGTGTGCACCGATATTGCATTACGACTATAGCATTGTTTGTGTACATAGGATACACAACGGTTTTCGTAATTGGCAATTTGCATCATACTGGAGTAATTCTCATAGCAACCGATTGAGTTACAGTTATGTGAAATTATATCTTTTGAGTTTTCAAGCACACTGTTACGATATGATGCGTTTTAGCTCATGTGGGACTTTGGAGTTCCATTATGTTGAGCGGACCTTGTGTTTTAAAAATTTTTGGACCCCGACAAAAGATTGAAAATAGTTGGTTTATTGAGAAAAATGTTTTTATGATGAAGGTTAAATTTAAATTCGGGGAACGAATTTTCTTAAGGAGGCAATATTGTAACAATTTGAAATATTTTAGATAATTAATTAATTTATTTCTTTAATTAAAAATGTTCAACTAAATTTAATTGTAATAAAAGGACCTTTATATATATTGTAGGTTAAATTAGTAAGGAAATAGTTTGTTTATATAATAATAAGTATCATGAGGGGTTTTGTGAAGAGTTTAGTTATTTGTGGGAATTGGAATTTTTGTAAGGGTTGATGTGTAAAAGGGGCTAGGGTCATGGTTAAGCTTAAATTACACTCATGGTATAGCACAACCTAGATGACACTTCATGCTTTCATGACATGATTCATGGTGACACATCCTACTTGCATGAACCTTCCATGCTATACCTCCTACTTGCATGGATATACCACATTCTTCTACATGACACCTCCTCCTACAACTCATCACTCATTCTCCTTATCTTCTTAAATTTGTTCAGTTCATATATCAATTAGAAACAAGTAAAATTAGCTCAAATGAAAAAGAACTCCTAGAACAACAAAGAGAAGAAAAGAAAAGAGAGACTAAGTACTAAAGATCACTACCACCACCCTCTAGCTAGGATCTTTGAGCTTTTGCATCTTGGAGGAAGCTTTTTCAGTGATCTTTCTATAGGTATAATTTCAACCCTGCAACTTAAATTCGGTACTGTTTTATTTAGAAATCGGATATCGTATTTTGATAAGTTTAGGCTCTGTTTTGAATCTGCTATAGTTTAGATGATAATTAACACAATCAAGCAGTGCCTTCATATTGTAATTTGGACCTAGAATAACCACTTGGAAAACGAACCCATTTCCTCGGATTTTGGCCGGCGACATTTAGCCAAAATCCGATCTCGCCGGTTTTTGTAGGGAGTTAGGTGTTGGGGTTTTCAGGGTAGCTCTCTGTTTATATTGTGGGTTGTCTGGTATTTTTAATTTATGTTAATTATTAAGTATATAGAAATTGGAAGCTAATATCAGTTTTGGGGTTAAAAATTCTAAAATACGACACGGATGCTTCGTGATACGATTCTGTTTTTACGGTTACAGATAACGAAGGGTTAACTTAGGTTACTATAAATGTTAGGTGGTCACAATATCCTTACTTAGCACGTTTAGTATGTGTAGTATCATAAACTGGGAAAAATTGTGATATGTAGCATACTAATATTAAATCTGGAACCAATAGGTAAACACTTGTAACACCATAAGCATCATGAGACCAGTAGAAGACTTCACTTAAATCCCGAGCCCCTAATTCATTGTTTGACCCGGCGACATTCACCCATTTTCCGAGCTCGCCGGCCTTCCCTAAGCTTTTGGTGTTGGTTTTTCTTCTATGGCTTCTTTTGGCTATTTTATGATCTGTAGTATTGTTTGATTTGCCCCAATATGTGTACAGTAAAATCTGGGAATGATTAGTAAAGGTTTTATCAAATTTTCCGATATTACGATACGGGTTTTCGTATTTTGAACTGCAACTGAACCGTTAACGTTTATACGTTAGCGATAGAAATATATTGTCGTTTTGGGTTAAGTAAGCTGTAGGTTCTAACCTACGGGTGCTTAGCTCGCTGTTTTGGTTTTCAATATGATATTTACATCGATGCGATTGTAAATACGATTATAGGTACGATAGCAAAAGTTTTCGAGACGGGGTTGACGAACATAGCAGCGTGGATTTCATCAAGATTATCAAGTTGGTGAGTAGATTTACATCTACGGGGGAAGTCGGGTGGATAGCGTATAGCACCCCCGCAACCTTATAAATAGTAGTATGATATATACTAATTTTAATAATTATATAAGATATGGATATTGGAATTTAATTGCATCTAGTATGATACTCATTTGCATATAGTTTATGGATGGTTTGATAAATTGGTACGAAGAATCATGCCATACTAGAGAGGATTTGAGATATAATGATAAGATGAGATATTATACGAAGAATTATACAGTTGAGATGGTGATGAGTTTGTACGCCGAATAGCGGCCCAGTTTCCTTTAGACTCATAAATAATGCTTATAATTACTTTACTTGTTTATGTTATAATTATTAATGTTATACGTTTCTGTAATGTTATTAGGCACTAGAACAAGGTTATACAAGGCATCAACCATGCCAAAATCAAAATTTTCAAGTGTCGAACAACCCAAGCAAGATCTTAGACTAGAGATTAGGCAAAACAATGAGCAAGTAAACAACTTTACTTCTAAGAGATAGAGATTACAAGCTTTGTAGTCCGTTCCTTCGCTTCATAGGCTCCGAGTAGTAGTCCCTTCGCCGCGATCCATGATCTCCCTGTTGGAGATAGTGCCCTCAGAGTCAATTATTGGATCACAGGTGCGTGATTGCAATGATTGAGGGAGGACCTATCCCGGTAGGACAGTCTTACTCAAGATGATAGTATGCTATCTGGTTTATCTTTATCATCGTGTACTGCTTTAGGTGACCTGACAGGTCGCTATTACACGTTGATAGAGCCCCTAGGATTCTTTCTTGACTGCCAACAGTATGAGGGCGATCATATACGTGGGAGCTGGTAGTCTATAAGCACCTCCTTAAAAGGTCCCAAGTCGTGGGAATTTCGAGACAGGGCATCGATACTCCAGAGCAGACTAGTATATACAGTCGAGACCCCGATGAGGGGCGGTGGCCGGTCTCACAAGCCACTGGTGTCAGTTGGTTCACTTAAGATGTATACAGGTGCTCATTGGGTTATGAGTACACCGAACAGGACTCGTCGGGAACCTGCTAGTTGGGATTATACCAGACGTCAGATAGCAGTTCCCTGGTGACATGTGTACAGGTTAGTTTATCGACCTGAGATCGTCATTTATCTCGTGTGAGTTCCCACTGTACTTTGATTACTACCCTACCACGCTCAAAGGAGACGTGCAAACAGGTTTTAGTTGGGTACAGTCCCGAGCCACATGGAGGCAGTGAGCGGATCTGCAGGGGTTCGTCTCTCCCGGTATTGGGGGTGAGGTCGCGCTGTGTCTAGGAGAGCCATTACACGAAGCCCTCGGCCGAGGCAGGAGATTTACGGGTAGGTATTCCAGTAGTATCTCAGGGTGTTCTGGGCTACACTCCGACACGACTTGTACCGCTTTTGGGGGTCTGACTTTTACCAACCCCCTAGGCCCGCCATGCGATGCTCATAGACGAACGGACCGGACTGTATGGATATTGTCACTGACAGGCTCATTAGGGTGTCAGGATGAGTTCGCTCATCGACGTCCCTTTTGGTCAATACCTGGTAGCCCATCACATATTGGCTAATACCTCTGACGTGCAAGTGGTTAAATCCACAACCAAGGTGTTGACGAGTCTTTAGAGTCCCCCATAGACCAGTTTCTCAAGTTTCGGGAGAAACGCTGTAGAGGCCGTATGGAGATATGGCAGGGTTCGATCAGATACGTGCGGTATTGCACGGATCATGATCGGACGGATAATACTAGCGGGCTTTGGTTTAAGCCGGATCCTAGTATTGTACAGTGTAGATTTTATCTCATTGCATTTGTATTTCGGTCGGAATACAAATGCGGGTGTGTATATACAGTAGCGGGGTTTTCCTGTAATTTATTACGGGATCATTTTTTCGAAGTTGCCAGTTTGCTTTCCGGTTTCGGCCATTTTCCTTTGTATCTTTCATTGGCCGAAGATTGGTGGAGGAGGGCTTATTTGCATTTGTGCAAATTAGCATTGTGGAGGGTTGTCTTTGCATATTGTTGTGTCATGATCACTTGACTTTCTTTAGTCATCATGGCTTGACTTGTGGTGTCATGATGGTTGTTGTTGAGTGTGGATTTAGTTAGTGATCATGATTCTTCATGATAACTTTCTTCTCTCTCTCTCTTGCATTATGAGGTTCACTCTCTTTTTGATACACACTCTCACACCTCTCATTTTTCTCCCCTAGAGAATGGCCGGCCAAGTATGGGCCTGCCCATGATTTTTTGGTGGGGATTTTTGGCTCTCTCATTCTTGCAAAAAAATCCCCAAGTTCACCACAAAATTCTATATCTCATTTCCTCCACATTATGGCAACTTCCTTTACCCCAAGGAGACATATCACTACACTTCATTCTACAGCAAATCTTGGGCACGTCGACTCGCCAACTTCGTGCCCGAGTTGCCTCGGACCAGAGGTGGGAGCCCGTAAAAGAAGCCGGCGACGTGGTGCCCTTCCGGCGAGGAGATGAAGACCAGAGATTCCGCGGGAGATCGGGACGACGACGAGAAGACCGGAGGACATGGATCACTCGGTATATCTCCCTTCCCTTCTTGTAGTTAGCTAGTAGTTAGGATAATGGCCCGATCCGGGATTTTTGTGCGCGGTGGTGCCGGTTTAAAAGTTAAAGTAAAGTTTCGTTTCTGCATTCCGGCGTCGGATTGACGGCCGGGGCGCCGCCGTGCACTTACACTCCCGGACTCAAGAGAGGCTCCACAAGCCGAATGATCCATGCTTGCTTGAAGTCTTCCTTTTCGAAAATGATCTACCTAGAAGAATCTTTAACTCAAGCTCTCACTTCTCTGATCAAGTATTGGAGAAGTGAACACCCTAATCTAAATGGCTAGAATAGATGAGGATGATGAAGTAGGAATCTAGCCCTCTTTTATTTTCAATTTCTCACCATTTATCAACACATCACCAAAAGCTAGAAAGCTTGTTCAAGAGGAAGAAGAAGAAGAAATCTATTTGTGATGAATAATGAATTATCTTTCTATGGTTACAAAACAACCTTGAGTTAAGAAAGAAGGGCTTAACTCATGTAGAGAATAAACCTAAGGTAAAGGGTTTGGGTTGGGTTAAGTATGACTCCACAAAAAACCAAAGAGAAAAGATAAAGTCAAAGCTTCATGAAAGCTCATGAAAAACCTAACCCAAATCAAACCCTAATTAGTTTAATCTCCACAAATCATGTTGCATTTGTAATCATAACTTGTTGCAATATTATATATCACATATATAATATATTTTTGTAACAAAAGAAAATAATACAATTAACATATATCGCATATATATCAATGTATTATCCGGTGAGAAAAAGAATCAATAAAGTGAGCTTATATCAGTTAATGTAATGTAATATATCACATATATAATTATACATTAAATTATCGAATCAACACTTGATCCGACAATCCGGCTATATCGCATATAACCGACTAATATAACATGTACCGATTCATCGAATCAACACTTGATCCGATGACCCGACTATATCTCATATACCCGGCCGATATCATATATCGCGAGAATAGAATATGGTATCTCATATCATATTAGTCTCGGTCCCGCACATATCACATATGTGCTCCTACTCAGTTTTTCCTGAGTCAGGAAACCTCTGTGTAGGACTCTAAAGAATCGTCAATACGCCGGCAGTAGGTGATGATCATATCAAACACCCACAAGCTGCAAGCGGTCAGCTAAACGTAACAGCCACCCAGGTATTGAACGATCAGAAGATCAACAAGCAAGCCTGTAGATTCTCCTGTGAATCCAATCAGTAACACTACCGTACAGTCTGGTCTCTTCGTCTGATATGTCGCATATCTAGTCTAGGGGTGGTAAAACGTCAGACCCCGGTAACCGATAAGTCGTGTCGATGTAAGGCTCATAACAGGTCGAGAAACTACTAATAACTCTTATCAGTAAATCTCCATATCGGCCCTGGCCAGGGACTTCCAGTTATAGCCAATCGAACACAGCACAACATCAACTCCCTATACCAGGAGAGAAGATTCCCCTCCTATCGCTCATTGCCTCCATGTGATTCGGGACTGTACCCAAAAGCCACCGTTTTGCATGCCCACTTAGACGTGGTAAGATGGAAATCAAAGCACAGTGGGAATCACACAAGACTCTATGACGATCTCGGGTGTACAGACTAACCTGTACCAGTGTCACCGGAGAACTGCCATCTGACGTGAGGTATAATACTATCTGGGAGTTCTCGGCGACTCCGTTAAGTATACCCAGTCTCCACTGAGCACCGTACACCATCTTTGATGTCAAAACACCGATGGATATGGGATCATCCATCGCCCATCATATGGGTCAAGATGCATATACGCTAGTCTACTCTGGTGTATCGATGCCCTGTCTCGATACACCCTCGACTAGGAACAGTTATAGGATATACTCATTGACTACCCTGGCCCCACTAGTATGATCTCATCATAGTCCCAGTAGTCGAGTACATATCCTAAGGGCTTTATCAACATGTGAGAGCAAGACAGTAAACTAATACAAGTCAACATGTTAAGACAAAGAGAAACCAAATATCATACTATCATGTCGAGCAAGAAAGTCCTCTCTATATATATCCAAGCATCCACTATAATATACATCATATGTACAACAATGGCCTCTAGGGCATATATATAACTAACAATCTCCCACTTGCACTAAGGCCAGCTGTTGTAGTATCTCATACCCAACATCCCGAAGAGTCTCTCAAACTGTGTCTGGGGAATGACCTTCGTGAGCGGATCCGCAGTGTTGTCATTCGTATCAACTCTCCTGACCTCGATCTCCCGGCGATCAACTATCTCCCGGATCAGGTGATACCGCCTCAGAATATGTCTGGCCTTCTGATGGGACCTGGGTTCCTTGGCCAAAGCCATGGCTCCATTGTTATCACAATACAAAAGTATTGGATGCTCAATGGACGGAACCACACCAAGTTCAGTGATGAACTTCTTCATCCAGACAGCCTTTTTGGCAGCATCGTTGGCAGCGATATATTCAGCCTCCATCGTCGAGTCTGCAATGGTTTCCTGTTTGGAACTCTTCCAACACACCGCCCCTCCATTGAGGGTAAAGACAAATCCCGAGTGCGACTTAGAGTCGTCCTTATCACTTTGGAAGCTCGAATCGGTAAAGGACTCCACCTAGAGTTCTCCGTTACCATACACCAAGAACATCTCTTTAGTCCTTCTCAAGTACTTGAGAATGTTCTTCACAGCTGTCCAGTGATTCTCTCCAGGATCTGCTTGATACCTACTCACTACACTTAGTGAGTATGCTACATCTGGTACATAGCATCGCGTACATGATAGAGCCTACTGCCGAAGCATAGGGTATCCCTTGCATGCGAGCTCTTTCCAAATCAGTCTTGGGAGACATCTCTTTGGAGAGAGTGAGTCCAGAGATCGTGGGTAGGTTCCCACGCTTGGATTCTTCCATACTAAACCTCTTTAGTATGGTGTCAATGTACCTGGATTGGGACAATCCCAGTATCCGTTTAGATCTATCTCTATAGATCTTAATCCCCAAAATGCAGGTGGCATCACCTAGATCTTTCATTGAGAATCTTTGTGATAAGAAGAGCTTGACCGAGTGCAGCATAGGAACATCATTTCCTATCAAGAGTATGTCATCCACGTACAATACGAGGAAGACAACCTTACTCTCTGCAACCTTCTTATATATACAAGATTCATCTACGTTCATGATGAAGTCAAACTCTTTGACTACCACATCAAAGCAGATGTTCCAACTTCGCGATGCTTGCTTTAACCCGTAGATGGATTTAAGCAGCTTGCACACCTTTTCGCTGCTCCCACTATCTACGAAGCCCTCTGGCTGAGTCATGTACACGCACTCTTCTAAATCACCATTTAGAAAGGCGGTCTTAACATCCATCTGCCAGATTTCGTAGTCATGGTATGCAGCAATGGCAAGTAGGATCCGGATGGACTTAAGCATAGCCACTGGAGAAAAGTTTTCGTCATAATCCACACCTGGTCATTGACGAAAACCCTTTGCAACAAGTCTAGCTTTGAAAGTCTCCACTTTTCCATCTACACCAAGTTTCTTCTTAAAGATCCATTTGCTCCTAATAGGTTTTACCCCTTCAGGAGCAACTTCCAAAGTCCATACTTTGTTCGTGTACATGGATTCCATCTCAGATCGCATTGCATCCAGCCATTTCACAGAGTCACCACTCGTGATGGCCTGCTCGAAGCTAGTCGGGTCATCATCTTCCATGATGAAATCCTCGCTCCCACCATCAATGAGAAAACCGTAGTATCTCTAAGGTGGATGAGAAACCCTACTAGATCGGCGGAGAGGCTGGGGTTCGTTGGGAACTACTGAATCCTCTGGTTCCACTAAATCTTCAGTCGTAGTTTGTGTTGCTGGAACTTCTTCCAGCTCTACCTCTTCGCCACTAATTTCTTTTGTAAGAAATTCCTTTTCTAGAAAGGTGGCATGTCGAGAAAAAAACACCTTTTGTTCCTCACCGTGGTAGAAAAGATATCCATGTGAATATTTAGGATACCCTACAAACTTACATAGAACTGACCGTGCCTCGAGTTTTTCCGGATTTTGCTTTTTGACATAGGCTGGACAACCCCTTATCTTAACTCGTTTAAGACATGGTCTCTTCCCACTCCATATCTCATATGGTGTGGTAGGTACAGATTTAGATGGAACTTGATTCAATAGGTATGCAGCTGTCTCCAGTGCATGTCCCCAAAAGGAAATAGGCAACTCAGCAGTGCTCATCATAGAGCGCACCATATCTAATAGGGTGCGATTCTTCCGCTCCGATACACCGTTGTGCTGTAGTGTATAGGGAGGAGTAAGCTGAGAGAGAATCCCATTCTCTTTTAGATAGTCCAGGAACTCATTGCTCAAGTATTCTCCTCCTCGATCAGATCGTAGGATCTTAATACTTTTGCCCGTTTGGTTCTCTACTTCGTGCTTATATTCTCTGAATTTCTCAAAAGCTTCAGACTTGTGTTTCATCAGGAACACATGTCCGTATCTTGAGAGATCGTCAGTGAATGTAATGAAGTAGGAAGAACCGTTCCTGACATGTGTAGACATTGGACCACATACATCACTATGTATCAGCCATAAGAGTTCTGTAACTCTTACTCCGTGTCCACTAAACGGAGTTTTGGTCATTTTGCCTTTGAGACATGACTGGCAAGTGTCATAAGATGAAAATTCAAACGGATTCAAATATCCATCCTTATGCAATTTAGCTAGCCGTGTCACATTGATATGACCTAGTCTACAATGCCACAAGAAGGATTCGTTCATTTCTGAACTCTTCCTCTTGTGTGTGTTTTGTATATTAAGTATTGTAGTTTGGTTGAGAACGTACATGCCATTATTTAACGATCCTGATCCTATCAACTTTTGATTCAGTAATATGTTCATAACATTATCCTGTACTACAAAATTATATCCTTCTTTATTCAATATAGAAACTGATATAATATTGCATATCAGGGTCGGAATGTAATAGCACTTGTTCAGAACCAATGTATTACCATTTGGTAACACAAGGTGATATTCGCTAACTGCCTTGGCTCCAACATCTGAACCATTCCCTACTCTTACGGAATGATCACCCATTCCCAGTTCTCTACCTTTACGTAGCCCACGTAACATATTACATATGTAGGATCCCGATCCGGTATTTAATACCCAGGACGTAGAGTGAACTGAGAAACAGTTCTCAATAACTAACACACCCAAAGAAGATGCATCAGCATGCTTGTTCTTCGTTTGGGCGGCTTGAGAATCCAGATATTTTTCTATTCCCTGCTCGGTCTTATAACACTTATAAGAAAGAATGGGACCAACGTTCCCCTGCACAGTATAATAAGTGGGTTCAGTCAATACATCCATATTATTATCTTGATTAAGGCCTGACATGGTCGCTACCTGGAAAGAAAGAGAAGAAAACACTTTAGCGTATGCTCTTGCAAGATTAGATTGGTTATTATCTTATCTAATCAGGATGTCTCCCACTGGTTTTATCAAATCTTCCTTCAAACCCTAAAAGGTAAGACTAGCCGGGATTAATTACACTTTACAAGTTCGCCAATCTTTCAGCCAGATCAGTGTTGGTACTTTGAGGGAGGTTCCCCATGCTTTCGCACGGACCTAATTAAAATAAACCTTGTTTTCCCATAGGCATAACCCCGTTAACACCTTTCTAGACACCTACTTGATCGGCTAATTGTCCTGTGTAAAATTCTCCCAGGAGTAACTCTTACTCGCAGTGGGTATCAGGATCCATCTATCTCATAGAAGGTATGCAATCTCATTGCAAATTTCAACACTTGAAATTCCTG
This sequence comes from Agapanthus africanus, assembly GCA_030015575.1. NCBI lineage: Eukaryota > Viridiplantae > Streptophyta > Magnoliopsida > Asparagales > Amaryllidaceae > Agapanthus > Agapanthus africanus. The sequence continues at coordinate 292,012,692 of CM057350.1, forward strand.
ATAATTCTTACCCCTAACCCCCTATGACCTTGACAAAGGCCAACAAACCATAGGAAGCTAGTCAAGTTCAACCCGTCATTTCTTGATTGAAATAAACCCACCCGCACGACCCTTGACAAAGGCCAACAAGGTCGTACGACTACCCTAATCCAATCGCATCACATGCTCAAACAGATAAGTACTAGTCAGCTAGCGCATACTACGCCTTGACAAAGGCCAACAAACGCAGCACGAATACTAAATAGTCTTTATCTGAAATGACGGAGGGCTACGCAGGTTTTTCAGAAAACCATGAGCGTAATGAACTCGATATCCTTGTAGAAACAAGTGATTTTGAAAAGGAGTGTTTTTGAGGATTTTCTAGTTTCGCTAAAGAGGTCACTCCCGGTGAAGGGATCTCGGCTCTTTCCTCATCGAATAAGGTGCAGGATATTTCACAAATACCGCTGTGCAAAGCAAGAACCATAGAAGCAATCAAAAATAAACCGTGAGTTTGTAGCGTCTGCCAGTTTTGCTAAAGAGGTCACTCCCGGTGAAGGGATCTCGGCTCTTTCCTTATCGAATAAGGTACGGGGTATATCATATATACCGCTATGCAAAGCAAAACTGTAGTCACCCTTTTTATAAAGTTTTGATTCTACAACATCATTTAGGTTTCTTTTCTTTTATTAATCTCATTAATAAATCCCATCAGTTATGCTTCCTAAGCATCACAGAAGAAACGAAAGCAGTAATATTTATATATCATATATATATATATATATATATATATATATATAGTATAAGCATTCGTCTCAGGCAGTAATATGATCTCATCGCAGAACATTGCAGCAGAAGATAACATATGAAATATTGGATATACTAGGACGTCCGTGTTTTATATCGAGCCTGTATAAAACACGGATTCCACGGTCGCGGTGAATAGCCAAACCCACATCCCTAGACCCCTACGAGAGCGACAAGCAACACTGCCAATTCTAGGGTTAAGAGACCCGGTCTCGACTCCTCGAGATGGCCTCCCACTGGACCCTAGAACCCGGTTACTTGTGCTCCCCTCCTCGGGTCTATCCTAATGCAGAAAAGTAAATAATATACAATGGTGACATCATCCTTAACCTGGAAGTGCCCCAATAAAAGAATATTACATACAATGAATTTTACATGAATGAAAATAGAAACCCTCATCTTACATAAAACCCCCGGCTATTCAGAACACGACGATCTAATATAACATATCACAGCAATATATAATATCTCATATCATCAACGTAAGCAAGTATACGTATCCCGATTGTCGTTGATGTATAGCAACGAAGCCGGCGATACACCACATACTATGCTTACGGTCACAGAAAAGAAGGTGTAAAACTACAACATTTGGAATCCACAATCACTTTAGACATCATAAATCCGAAATATCACATATTTCGCATTTCATGCCTAACTATATGAATTCCACATATTGTATCACATTCCAGATAAATAGACAATGTTAAACTTTCCGATCGAATAAACAAACATCCAAGATTTCCCAAAATAGCTCAACACTTGAGCAGAGTTCAAAAAATCCCAGAACATGTCACAGCCCCAATAAACCAGTCGTAGAAGGGTCAAACCAACGCCTCACATGTGGAAACGCTAAACTAACACAAACCCTAGGGTTCAGTGGCAGTTTTGACGGTCACATAATCGAGTTAAGGTTACGTTCTTCTAGAGGGTCCACAGATACGCTTGCATGATTTTCCGAAAGTTATAAACTTGTGGAAAAATCCAACACTTGAAAGTTTTCCGACAGGGGAAAAATTGAGTTATTGATATCCGTTCGAACATTTTAACACGTTCTAAATTACCCGGAAAAAAAAACGATGTTAAACTTTCCGATCGAATCAACGAATACAAAAGATCTCCAGAAAACTCAACACTTGAATAATATTAAAAATTCCCAGAAGCATTTAGTAATACCTACGGATGTTACCTAGAAATATCTGTCCCTAATACCCAAGTACGGCCGCGGAACCGCCGCGCAAAGCCTGGTATTGCCGCGGTTCCGCGGCAACTTGAGGGAATTAGGGGTTCATATTTCACAGTTATCCATAGAATCACCTGCTTAATTTTCTGAGTATTTTTAATACGGAAAATGTTAGTTATATGTATGCCCTAGAGGCCATTACTATACATAGGATGTATATTGTAGTGGATGCTGGGACATATATAGGGAGGACTTTCTTGCTCGACATGATAGTATGCTATCTGGTTGCACTTTACCTTAACGTGTATGCTGATTGTCTCTCTGTTACATGTTGGTAAAGCCCTTAGGATGTATACTTGACTACCTGGACTATGATGCGGATCATACTAGTGGGGACATGGTAGTCCATAAGTACATCCTTCACAGTCCCTAGTCGTGGGTATATCGAGACGGGGCATCGATATACCAGAGTAGACCAGCGTATACCTTCTCGACCCATACAAATGGGCGATGGATGATCCCATATCCATTGGTGTTTGACATCAGAGAGATATACAGTTGCTCAGTAGAGACTGGGTACACTGGACGGACTCGCCGAGAACTCCCAGATGGTATTATACCTCACGTCAGATGGCAGTTCTCTGGTGACACTGGTACAGAGTAGTCTGTTGACCCGAGATCGTCATAGAGTCTCGTGTGGTTCCCACTGTGCTTTGATTTCCATCTTACCACGTCCAAGAGGGTGTGCAAAACGGTGGTTTTTGGGTACAGTCCCGAGTCACATGGAGGCAATGAGCGATAGGAGGGGATTCGTCTCTCCCGGTATAGGGAGTTGATGTTGCGTTGTGTTCGATTGGCTATAACAGGAAATCCCTGGCCAGGGTTGCTGAGATTTACTGGTAAGTGTTACCAGTAGTTTCTCGAATAGTTATAGACCTCATATCGACACGACTTATCGAGCTATTGGGGTCTGACATTTACCACCCCTAGGCGAGATATGCGACATATCAGACGATCAGACCGGACTGTACGGTAGTGTTACTGGTTGGATTCACTGGAGTGTGAGCGGGCTTGCTCGTCGATCTTTAGATCGCTCAATACTCGGGTGGCCGTTACGTTTAGCAGACCGCTTGCGGCTTGTGGATGTTTGATATGATCATCATCTGCTGCCGGCGTATTGACGAGTCTTTAGAGTCCTACACAGAGGTTTCCTGGCTCAAGCGAAACGAAATAGGAGCGCATATGAGATATGTGCGGGACCGAGAATAATACGGTATGTGATACTGTATTCGATTCTCATGATGTGACATTGATCGGTTATATGCGATATAGCCGGGTTATCGGATCAAGTGTTGATTCGATAAGTTGTTACTGATGATACCAGTCAGTTATGTGCGACATGACCGGATCGTTAAATCAAGTGTTGATTTAATGATTTAATGCATAATTGTATATTTGATATATTACTTTGCATTAACTAGTATCGGTTCACTTTAAAATGGATTTTCTCACTCGGGTGTGCGCATTGCATATGCGATATGATTTTGTGCACTTGCTTGTATCATGTTTGATAATGCATGCCAAACTTGGTTAAGTGTAAAGAATGAACCATGGTAATGAATGGGTTAGGGTTTTGATTTTTATTTATTCATTTATCTTTCTTATTTATTCTTTTTGGAAAAAGGAAAAAGAAAGATAAATGGTGGCATATTTTGGATTTAGTTGAAGTTTCTTGAAACTTTGACTAAGTCTTCATTCTTGTCCTATACTTAACCCTAACCATTTTAACTAACCTAAGTTAATTCTCTACACTTAACTAGAGTTAAAAGTATGATAAGTATTGTTTTATTTTCTATTTTTAATTCAAGACTTATCATATTCTTCATCTTCTTCTTCTTCACTTCAAGAAAAAGCTTCACAAGCTTTAATGGCAAAGTGAGAATTAGAGTGAGAAATCCAATTCTAAAGTCTACCCACTTCCTATTTCTTCATCCTCTACCTCTTGCCAAGTAGTAGAGTGTGTTTCCTTCACAAGTTTCTTGACTTGGTGAAGTGAGAGCTTGATCTTGCGATGCTTCGACGTAGATCATCTTCGGCATGGACATCGACGACCTAGCTCGCCTATTCTCCGATGAAGTCGACGCTAGAGCCCGGATTTGATTTGGACAGCGGAGAGGACCTCATCTCGGAGCCGTGGAGGTGGAGGACCGGATCTACAAAGGTTGTATTTCCGTTTCCCATTAGTTAATTGTTAACTAGTTTACTTTTCGCCTAGTTTTCTAGCAAACGATCCGTAGTCGGGTCTCTCGGCACCCGTAAAATTTTATAATGGCATGTTCGATGCCTTGTGAGACCTCATCAGGGTGCCTAGGAACCCTACAGAAAAAACCACCTTTTTAAACAATTTCCAGAGAGGGGGTCAAATATGACGTTTCGGGGTTCGATCGGACTTTTAACTTCATCTACACGTCGCCTAAAGCTCGAGCTAGGCTCCGATACCACTGTAGGGATATTAGGAAATAGAACAAGGTTCTACAAGGCATAAACCATGCCAAAATCAAATTTTTCAAGTGCCGAACAACCCAAGCAAGATCTCAGACTAGAGATTAGGCAAAACAATGAGCAAGTAAACAACTTTACTTCTAAGAGATAGGGATTACAACCTTTGTAGTCCGTTCCTTCGCTTCATAGGCTCTGAGTAGTAGTCCCTTTGCCGCGATCCATGATCTCCCGGACTCAAGAGAGGCTCCACAAGCCGAATGATCCATTCTTGCTTGAAGTCTTCCTTTTCGAAGATGATCTACCTTGAAGAATCTTTAACTCAAGCTCTCAGTTCTCTAATCAAGTATTAGAGAAGTGAACACCCTAATCTAAGTGGCTAGAATAGATGAGGATGATGAAGTAGGAATTTATCTCTCTTTTATTTTCAATTTCTCACCATTTATCATCACATCACCAAAAGCTAGAAAGCTTGTTCAAGAGGAAGAAGAAGAAGAAATCTATTTGTGATGAATAATGAATTATCTTTCTATGGTTACAAAACAACCTTGATTTAATAAAGAAGGGCTTAACTCATGTAGAGAATAAACCTAAGGTAAAGGGTTTGGGTTGAGTTAAGTATGACTCCACAAAAAACCAAAGAGAAAAGATAAAGTCAAAGCTTCATGAAAGCTCATGAAAAACCTAACCCAAATCAAACCCTAACTAGTTTAATCTCCACAAGTCATGTTGCATTTGTAATCATAACTTGTTACAATATTATATATCACATATATAATATATTTTTGTAACAAAAGAAAATAATACAATTAACATATATCGCATATATATCAATGTATTATCCGGTGAAAAAAAGAATCAATAAAGTGAGCTTATATCAGTTAATGTAATGTAATATATCACATATATAATTATACATTAAATTATCGAATCAACACTTGATCCGACAATCCGGCTATATCGCATATAACCGACTAATATAACATGTACCGATTCATCGAATCAGCACTTGATCCGATGACCCGGCTATATCTCATATACCCGGCCGATATCATATATCGTGAGAATAGAATACGGTATCTCATATCGTATTAGTCTCGGTCCCGCACATATCACATATATGCTCCTAATCCGTTTTGCCTGAGTCAGGAAACCTCTGTGTAGGACTCTAAAGAATCGTCAATACGCCGGCAGTAGGTGATGATCATATCAAACACCCACAAGCTGCAAGCGGTCAGCTAAATGTAACAGCCACCCAGGTATTGAACGATCAGAAGATCAACAAGCAAGCCTGTAGATTCTCTTGTGAATCCAATCAGTAACACTACCGTACAGTCCGGTCTTTTTGTCTGATATGTCGCATATCTAGTCTAGGGGTGGTAAAACGTCAGACCCCGGTAACCGATAAGTCATGTCGATGTAAGGCTTATAACAGGTCGAGAAACTACTGATAACTCTTATCAGTAAATCTCCATATCAGCCCTGGCCAGGGACTTCCAGTTATAGCCAATCGAACACAGCACAACATCAACTCCCTATACCAGAAGAGACGAATCCCCTCCTATCGCTCATTACCTCCATGTGATTCGGGAATGTACCCAAAAGCCACCGTTTTGCACGCCCTCTTGGACGTAGTAAGGTGGAAATCAAAGCACGGTGGGAATTACACAAGACTCTAAGACGATCTCGGGTCTACAGACTAACCTGTACCAATGTCACCGGAGAACTGCCATCTGACGTGAGGTATAATACCATCTGGGAGTTCTCGACGAGTCCGTTCAGTGTACCCAGTCTCCACTGAGAACCCGTACACCATCTTTGATGTCAAAACATCGATTGATATGGGATCATCCATCGCCCATCATATGGGTCAAGATGCGTATACGCTAGTCTACTCTGGTGTATCGATGCCCTGTCTCGATACACCCTCGACTAGGAACAGTTATAGGATGTACTCATTGACTACCCTGGCCCCACTAGTATGATCTCATCATAGTCCCAGTAGCTGAGTACATATCCTAAGGGCTTTATCAACATGCGAGAGCAAGACAGTAAACTAATACAAGTCAACATGTTAAGACAAAGAGAAACCAAATAGCATACTATCATGTCGAGCAAGAAAGTCCTCTCTATATATATCCAAGCATCCATTATAATATACATCATATGTACAACAATAGCCTCTAGGGTATATATATAACTAACAGTTTCCGTAATACGAACACTCTGATAGAACACTGCACAATTACCAATGAGTACTATGCTGCACAAGCACGTATATATATGTTACACTACACCTCATTGGTACTACCATGTCACTGTAGAACTGTTCTGTTATGTAAATACGTATATATATATATATATGTTAATATGAATAGATTATTACACCTGTAGAACACTTGCACAGATACTAATGATTGCCATGCTGCACGAGCATAGACGCGTATGCTACACTACACATCATTAGTAGTGCCATGACACAGTAGGATTGATATCATTATGCCTATATGATCTAATTTCGTAGTCTTTCTTTATTACCTGTTATGTATTGTAAATATTAGTACTATAGATGTTGTATTTGATTCTTATGGATTTCTGGATATTTTACTCCTGATGATATATATCAGTGGTATGGGTCACTGTGATATATGTATATATATAATATATCATCAGAATGATCTATGCAAGTATTCACATTCTTTACTTGGTATTTTTGGATATGATGAGTTAGCGTCCACCATGAGCTTGATGTTTTCTGATGGTTTTATTCCGAACCGAGTGGGGGAGCTATACGGTTTCAGACTTGTTCTTATCTGGACTGGGCGGGGGAGATATACAGTCGGATATATGGTGGACCCGGTTTGAGACCGAGGGAAAGATAAGCCGCATTATAGGCGGGGAGCCTAGCGAGGATGCTCGATACCGGAGATAGAGATAAGCACGGCGGATATCCAGGGGATACCGACTGGACCAGGGATATTGGGCGACGATCATCTATTGAGATGGTGTCGACGATATCTGCATTTACGTGTCGATGATGGACACGAGGGATTTGAGGATTACGTGTCGGTGATGGACACGAGAGATTTCTGATTTCGGGTGTCGATGCTGGACATCCATATATATTGATATGATTGCTATCATGAGGTACACGGTTAGATTTCAGTCATTGTAGCCGACCAGGACTGATCCGGGGGACAGTACCTGTATATATTTGTACGGGCATTCATATACATAAAAAGGAATTCAAAAACGAGCTATAGACTCATTATTTTGAAAGGTCTGATATGACACTGAGATCTTTAAATTGTAAACCTCTTAACATTTTCCATCAAAACAGCAGAACGTATATCCTAAGTAAAGCTACTTATTATATTTCATACTATCACGTCTGCTTTATGCCGCAATATAGCTATTCCGTGGCTATCTTAAAGAATAGGTTTATATATATATATATATATATATATATATATATATATATATGTTGCGCCACGGCAGCGCCCCGGCCGTCTATCCGAGACCAAAATGCGGAATCAAAATTTTTCCTTACTTGGAAACTGGCGCTACCGCAGACAATTACCCGGATCGTAACCATTAACCGATACTAGCTATCAAGAGATGGGAAGAGATATACCGAGTGATCCGAGTCCTCCGGTCTTCTCGTCGTCGTCCCGATCTCCCGCGGAAAACCCCGGTCGTCGCCTCCTTGCCGGAAGGGCACCACATCGTCTGTATCTTTTACGGGCTCCCACCTCAATACCGAGGCAACTCGGGCACGAAGCTGGCTAGTCGACGTGCCCAAGATTTGCTGTAGAATGTAGTGTAGATGATGCTTGTCTCATTTGGGGTTTGTAGTTGCCATGGTGGAGGAATAAGGTTATGGAAAATTGGTGCTTTCATTTTTCCAAAACTAGATGAATGAGATGATGAAATGAGTGCTACAACAAAAATGGAAATTTCTCTCATTCCTTATCCAAAGTGGTCGGCCCTTCTCCAAGTGGGAAATGGTGGAGGGAATGAATAAAACATGAAGGGAGGTGAGTGTAGGATCAATCAAGAGGTGACCACAAACAAACATGAACCATGCTTATTACTTACTGTAAGTCCATATTGCGACCCCCGGTGCTTACGGGGAGGCGGAAACGGTATAAAAAACGAATTTTTATCGCAAGAGGCAACATGGACTAAACTTGGTCGGGATCGTTGTCTAAACTAAAACTAGCAATCTAGCTAAAGAGAGTTAGCTACTATGGAAGATGGTTATACCTAAACTTGAACTCCTTCTTCTTCAAACCTTGTAGAGGTTGATGGTTCTCTTTACGTCGCCTTCTCCCGTCGAAGATGGATCCACCTCGAAGGTTCGACTTTGGGCTCTTCCTCGATCTTTGAGTGAACTAGGGTTTCCGGCTTGCTAAACCTTCATCCTAGAATGAGTAGAGAGAGATTAGGGTTTGCTTTTCTTTCTAAAGAGAATGATTCTCAACACATGAGAAGGTTTCTCTTTTCAAGAGGAAGAAGAAGATGAAAATGAGGAGAGAGAGAGGTTATGATAGAATGAGCTCAATTATTTCTTTCTTGCAACCATATTGCAAAAGAAATGAATTATCTAAATGATAATAATTGAAATAAGAATAGTTGATGGTAAATTTGGAATGACCACTATCATGCTTCTTTAAATGAAGTGTAAGCATGAATCAAGGAAGACTTTCAAGGCATGAAAGTGGTCAATGGTCAACAAGTCAACCAAGGTCAACAAGTCAACAAAAAACAACCATAACATAATTCTTATTTAATTACTATTATTAATAGATAATATATAAATCCATTAGGGTTTGGAAAATGAAGACTGTCAACTGTGCATACGCACCCGATCCGAAACCCTAATGAAAAACCTCATTCTCCGCCTCAAGCAACTGTGCATACACACCTGCATTCTCGTTCCGAGAAACAAGAATACCAAGATATAAAAGCAACCCCCAAAACATATACCAGTATCTGGCTCAAACCAGAGCCTGCCAGTATAATCCGTCCGGACTCCAAACGTGCACCAGTGCGCGGATGAGAACGAACCCTGTCGCAAAACCATGCGACCTCTACTCTGTTTTGCCCAGAGGCGAATACCCTCTGTGTGGGACTCTAAAGACTCGACACTACGCTGGCAGTGGGTTTAACCACAGACCGCAAGCGGCACTAGCTGTGCGTAACGGTCCCCAGGTAGATGCCGACAAGAAGGCTGACGAGGTGAAACCCCATCTGAACTCCTACTGAGTCTGAATGTGACATTCTCCGTACAGTCCGGTCTGTTCGTCTGATACATCGCATGGCGGGCCTAGGGGGCGGTAAAACGTCAGTCCCCCAATAGCGGTACAAGTCGTGTCGGAGTGAAGCCCAAAACACCCTGAGATAACACTGGAAACCTACCAGTATATCTCGCTTGCCCTGGCCAGGGACTACTCGTGTAATGGCTCTCCTAGACACAGCGCGATGTCAACCCCCAATACCGGGAGAGACGAATCCTGTCTAACCGTCACTGCCTCCAAGTGCTTCGGGACTGCACCCAACCACCACCTGTTTGCACGACTCCTTTGAGCCGTGGTAGGGTAGTGATCAAAGTGCAGTGGGAACACACTCGAGGCGAAGTGTCAGTGTCAAGTCAGCGGACTAAGCTGTACTCATGTCACCTGGGAACTGATAACTGACGATAGGTATAATACCAACCTGTCAGTTCCCGACGAGTCCTGTCCAGTGTACTCGTAACCCAACGAGCACCCGTATACTATCTCCAGTACGACGTACTGATGGCTGTGGGACAGACCATCTCCCACACTGGGATGAGAAGCGCATACGCTAGTCTACTCCGGAGTATCGATGCCCTGTCTCGATAGTCCTACGACTAGGGACCTGTATAAGGATGTGCCTATAGATTACCCAGCCCCCACTAGTGTGACTGCCATCACAACACTGGTAATCAAGCAAAGATCCTAAGGGCTCCACTAATGCGTATAAGTGATATACTGAAATAAACACAAGTACACATTGAAGTAGAAACAAACCAAGTAGCATACTACTATGTTGAGCAAGATTGTTTATACAAGGTGAATATCCCAAGCTTCCATCAAGTAATATACAAACTAGTATGATACAGTAATGGCCTCTAGGGCATATACACTAACAATCTCCCACTTGCACTAAGGCCATGTACTGGCGTATCGAAGACCTATCATCTCGATCAGCCGCTCGAACTGAGTCTGGGGTAGGGCCTTGGTGAATGGATCTGCAGTGTTCTCTTCTGAAGCAACCCTCCGAACCTCAATCTCCTTGCGATCCACGATCTCCCTGATCAGGTGATACCGCCTCAAGATGTGCCTGGATCTCTGATGGGACCTGGGTTCCTTTGCTAAAGCTATAGCCCCGTTGTTGTCGCAATACAGAGGTACTGGGTCAACAATGGACGGAACCACCTGAAGTTCTTTTAAGAACTTCCTTATCCAGACAGCTTCTTTTGCGGCATCAGATGCAGCGATGTATTCCGCTTCCATAGTCGAGTCTGCAACGGTTTCCTGTTTGGAACTCTTCCAACACACCGCCCCTCCGTTGAGGGTAAAGACAAAACCCGACATGGACTTGGAATCATCCTTGTCACTCTGGAAGCTGGAGTCAGCAAAGGCCTCAATCTGGAGGTCTTTTCCGCCATACACCAAGAACATCTCCTTAGTCCTCCTCAGGTACTTGAGAATGTTCTTTACCGCTATCCAATGTTTCTCCCCAGGGTTTGACTGATACCGGCTTACTACACTCAGTGCATAAGCTACATCCGGTCTGGTACACAACATCGCATACATTATAGAGCCTACCGCAGAAGCGTAGGGTATAATAGACATGCGATCCCTCTCCAAATCAGTCTTGGGAGACATCTCTTTAGAGAGGGTGATCCCGTGACAAGCCGGTAGGTTACCGCGCTTGGAATCTTCCATACTGAATCTTTTCAGTACGGTGTCGATGTACCTGGACTGTGAAAGTCCTAATATCCTCTTGGATCTATCACGATGGATCCGGATCCCCAGGATGTAAGAGGCATCACCCAGGTCTTTCATGGAGAACCTGTGTGACAAGAAACCCTTGACAGATTGTAGCATAGGAATGTCATTTCCTATTAAGAGAATGTCATCCACGTATAAAACAAGGAATACCACAGTTCTCGCTACAAATCTACTATAGATGCACGGTTCATCTGGATTTTTGATAAAGCCAAATTCCTTGACCGTCTCATCAAAACAGATGTTCCAACTCCGCGATGCCTGCTTTAGTCCATAGATGGACTTAAGCAACTTGCACACCTTTCCGCTGCTCCCACTCTGAATGAAACCCTCTGGCTGATCCATATAGACACACTCCTCTAAATTTCCATTTAGAAAAGCGGTTTTTACGTCCATCTGCCAAATCTCATAATCGTGGAAGGCAGCAATGGCAAGAAGGATCCGAATGGATTTCAGCATAGCCACTGGAGAAAAGGTTTCGTCGTAGTCCAAGCCAGGTCTTTGACGGAAACCCTTTGCTACAAGTCTAGCTTTATAGGTCTCAACCTGTCCATCTACACCAATCTTCCTTTTGAAGATCCACTTGCATCCTACGGGTTTTACCCCGTCTGGAGCAATGTCCAACGTCCATACTTTGTTGGTGTACATGGACTCCATTTCGGTCCGCATTGCATCCAGCCATTTTACCGAGTCAATGCTCTGAACGGCCTGCTGGAAGCTAGTAGGCTCATCATAGTCTATGATGCAATCCTCTCTATCCCCGTCTATGAGAAAACCGTAGTATCTCTCGGGCGGATGAGACTGCCTACTACTTCTACGGAGCGGCATAGGAATGTCCTGTTCATTTGAACCCTCTGGTTCCACTAAGCTTTCAGTAATAGTCCGTGGTTCTGGAATTTCTTCCAGTTCTACTGTGCTCCCACTTATCTGGTTTTCCAAAAACTCAGTTTCCAAGAAGTAGGCATGACGAGAAACAAGGACTTTTTGTTCCTCTTCACAGTAGAAGAAATATCCCTTGGAGTTCTTTGGATATCCCACGAACTTACACTGTACTGAGCGTGCCTCGAGCTTGTCCGCATGCTGCTTTTTAACAAAAGCTGGACATCCCCAAGTCTTGATGTGACTGAGATGGGGTCTCTTCCCACACCACATCTCATATGGTGTAGTAGGCACAGTCTTAGTAGGAACTCGGTTCAAAAGGTACGCAGCTGATTCTAGTGCATACCCCCAGAATGATCGCGGTAACTCAGCGTTACTCATCATGGACCGTACCATATCCAATAGGGTTCGGTTCCGTCTCTCCGATACACCGTTGTGTTGCGGAGTGTATGGAGGAGTAAGCTGAGAGAGAATCCCATTCTCTTTTAAGTAATTCAGGAACTCGGCACTTAAGTATTCTCCACCTCGATCCGATCTTAGAATCTTGATACTTTTGCCGGTCTGTTTTTCTACTTCATTCTTAAATTCCTGGAACTTTTCAAAAGATTCTGACTTATGTTTCATTAAGAAGACATAACCGTATCTTGAAAAATCATCCGTAAAAGTAATGAAGTAAGAATAACCGCTTCGTGCATGTGTAGACATTGGACCGCACACGTCGCTGTGTACGAGTCCCAAGAGCTCGCTCGCTCTTACTCCGTGTCCAGTGAACGGAGTCTTTGTCATCTTTCCTTTGAGACAGGATTGACAAGTGGCATATGATTGATATTCGAACGGATCCAAATATCCTTCTGTATGTAACTTAGTCAACCTTCTCTCATTGATGTGACCCAGTCTACAATGCCATAAGAAAGTCTGATTAATATCTGGTGACTTTCTTTTGTGTGTATTCTGGACATTGAAAATCTGTGGTTGGTTTAATACGTATATACCATTGCTCAATGTACCTGACCCAATCAGAACTTGATTAAGGTGAATGTTAACAACATTACTTACAAACGCAAATTCATAACCTTCTTTAGAAACCAAAGATACAGAAATGATATTACAAGTTGCGTTGGGTACAAAAAAGCAATTACGCAAAACCAAAACATGTCCATCTGACATTCCTAGGTGATAGTCCCCCACGGCTTTAGCATCCATGCTAGCTCCGTTCGCAACTCTGAGGGTCATGTCACCTTCCTTCAAAAACCTACGGTTTCTCAACGCCTGCAAAGAATTACAGATATGAGATCCTGATCCGGTATCCAATACCCAGGAAGTAGAGTTTATAGAAAGACAGTTTTCAATAACATACACACCTGAAGCTGAAGCTGCAACCTGCTTCAGTTCCTGTGTCCTGGCTTTCCAAGCCCTGCAATCTTTCTTCCAGTGTCCACTCTTGTGACAATAGAAGCATTCCTCTTTTCCAACAAGCTTCCCCGCTATCTTTGTTGCCTTTTCCTTTCCCTTCGCACCCACTTTACTAACACCGCCCCTTGGTTTGGCGGGGGCTTTCCTCTTCTTTCCCTTGGCTTTCGCCTTGGACCTAGAAGAAGAAGATCCTCCTACAAACAAAGTGGATGTATCCCTACCCTTCTGTAGGGTGCCCTCTGCGCTCCTCAGCAGGTTGAGGAGTTCTGAAAGTTCAACTTCCTTTTCTTGCAAGTTGAAATTCAGTATGAACTGGGCGTAAGTGGATGGAAGGGACTGGAGAATTATATCTGTGTAGAGTTCACTATCCAACGTGGTCCCAAGTTCCGCGAGCTCCTCAGTGTAGCCAATCATCTTAAGCACGTGGTCCGCTACCGATGATCCGACGGCCAACTTAGTCGAAAATAACTTCTTCGACACTTCATATCTTGCGATACGAGACTGCTCTCCATACAGTTCTTTTGTATGAAGAAATATGGATTCCAAATCCATATTCTCGTGCCTCCTCTGATGGTCATTGTCCATCGAGGCAAGTACGAGGCATCTGGCCTTCGCGCTGTCAATCTCCCAAGTCTTACGGATTTCCTTATCCGCGACGCTGGAGGTGGGACATGGGACGGGGGGAGCTTTGGTGGTAAGAAGATACCCCAGCTTGTCGTAAGAGATTGCCAATTTGACATTCCTGAGCCAATCTTTGTAGTTTGGCCCTGTCAGTATGTTTTTATCTAGAAGTAACTTAAGTCCAGTCATTTCGATTTGGTCGCTGCAGGGGGAGAGAAGAAACACTTAGCACGATGCTCTTGCAAGTTTAGAATGGTTTTTAATTTGTCTAAACAGGATGGCTCCCACTGTCTCTCGAATCCCTCCTCAAACCACAAAGGAAGAATTAGCCGGGATCAATCCCACCGTACAATACTTGCTTAACCGTTCAGCCAGGCCAGTGTCGGTACTTCGAGGGAGGTTTTCCAACGCTTTCGCGAAGTTCCTTAATTTAAGAACCTCTTTTCCCTGGGGGCGTAGCCCCGCTAACACCTTTCTAGGCACCTACTAGGTTTATAGCATTGATCATTTAGTGAGAAATTTCCCGAGGAGTAGCATATACTCACAGTAGGATCGGGATCCAAATATCATCGCGTGACGAAAATGAAGGAATCCTACCATAATCATCACACTCCAAATGGTATGCAAATCTAGCAAGTTTCAGTACTTATGAAACTCCCGATGTGGATTTTTGCCCCATGCTCTTATGACCTTGACTTTGGCCAACAAATCATAAGTCACATGTCAAGTTCTTCCCGTCGTTATCCAGGTTAATTTGAATCCACCCGTACATACCCTTGACTTTGGCCAACAAGGCAGTACGACTGTTCCAAATCAACGCATCTATCTATGCTGCACATGAATATCCAATAGCTACCAATCACTATGCCTTGACTTTGGCCAACAAACACAGCTTGAATACTATTGACTATTTATGTGAAACGACGGAGGGCTACGAATGGTTTTGGCGAAACCGTGAACGTAGTGAACTTGATATAATCGATGGAACGAGATAGCTTTTAGAAGGAGTGGCTCAAGCTCCGCATTTAAAAGTTAGTTTTGAAAAGAACCGAGTGGTTTTTCGAAAGTGTTCCATCGACTTAAACTTGGTTTATTATCTTGCATTAGTTCTTTTAATGCGTGATATTCTTGCATTAGTTCTTTTAATGCGTCCCATCATTTAATTCCTACCATTGCAGAAAACAACCAAAATATGACGTACGCTTATGCCATTCGCATTCGCCACGGGGTCCCGTCATCACTCGTTAGGTTACTTAACTAACGACAGAGCGGGGGCTGGGCTAGCGCGGCTGTAAAACATAAGCAACGCCTAAATAGAAAGCAATGATAGACATTACAGATCACAGATGAATACATTGGATATACTAGCAATCCGCATTTCTTTCGAGCCTGAAACGAAAAGCGGATAACACGGTCGCGGTGAATAGCAAATACCCCACCCAAGACCCCTACGGGTGCGGCAAACTACCCGCCAAGTTCCCGGTAGTTTGTGCACCCCACCATGGGTCTATCCTAGGAGCAAAAACAGTAAAAAGAATTATACAATGACGGCTACAACCCCGACCCGGTTGTGCGGCCAAACAAATAATATAATTACATCAATTTACATTTACAATGAATGAAAGAAAAACAAAAGCTCATCTTACATCCACCCCGGCTATTCACCCGCGACAGTCCAACACATTCATATACACATTCCAGCACATTACAGATCATGTATAACCCCGACTAATCGACTTATAGCGATTAGCCGACGTTCAATACATGCAAACATCACAGATATAACCAACATAGCCAAAGTGCAGTGAAGTTTGGAAAAAAATACGGAATTATAGGACCCCAAAAGTGAATTTCAGTTCTGGAAAATCTGGGTACATATAATATATCTGAAAAATCCTAAAACCAACACAGAAGAACACTGCACGAAAAACGATGCAAAGATGACTACAACCTGCGGCGGTTCCGCGGCCAGATGAGTAGGTGAGGCCGCGGAAGGGCGGCGGCTTGGAGGAAACATGCTATCGTTTTTCTTGTGTGTTCTTAGAAAACCCTGAGACGAATTTACAAGTATAAAGTTTTTCATTTTGAGCAGAAAAAATTTCAACAGAAAGTTAGGGTTTTGAATTTCCGGTTTTGTGATTTTTCGTTTCCGAACTTCGTTACACTTCACTACCAAGCTAGTTTAAGTTTAGTTAGGCTCTGATACCACTGTAAGTCCATATTGCGACCCCCGGTGCTTACGGGGAGGCGGAAACGGTATAAAAAACGAATTTTTATCGCAAGAGGCAACATGGACTAAACTTGGTCGGGATCGTTGTCTAAACTAAAACTAGCAATCTAGCTAAAGAGAGTTAGCTACTATGGAAGATGGTTATACCTAAACTTGAACTCCTTCTTCTTCAAACCTTGTAGAGGTTGATGGTTCTCTTTACGTCGCCTTCTCCCGTCGAAGATGGATCCACCTCGAAGGTTCGACTTTGGGCTCTTCCTCGATCTTTGAGTGAACTAGGGTTTCCGGCTTGCTAAACCTTCATCCTAGAATGAGTAGAGAGAGATTAGGGTTTGCTTTTCTTTCTAAAGAGAATGATTCTCAACACATGAGAAGGTTTCTCTTTTCAAGAGGAAGAAGAAGATGAAAATGAAGAGAGAGAGAGGTTATGATAGAATGAGCTCAATTATTTCTTTCTTGCAACCATATTGCAAAAGAAATGAATTATCTAAATGATAATAATTGAAATAAGAATAGTTGATGGTAAATTTGGAATGACCACTATCATGCTTCTTTAAATGAAGTGTAAGCATGAATCAAGGAAGACTTTCAAGGCATGAAAGTGGTCAATGGTCAACAAGTCAACCAAGGTCAACAAGTCAACAAAAACAACCATAACATAATTCTTATTTAATTACTATTATTAATAGATAATATATAAATCCATTAGGGTTTGGAAAATGAAGACTGTCAACTGTGCATACGCACCCGATCCGAAACCCTAATGAAAAACCTCATTCTCCGCCTCAAGCAACTGTGCATACACACCTGCATTCTCGTTCCGAGGAACAAGAATACCAAGATATAAAAGCAACCCCCAAAACATATACCAGTATCTGGCTCAAACCAGAGCCTGCCAGTATAATCCGTCCGGACTCCAAACGTGCACCAGTGCGCGGATGAGAACGAACCCTGTCGCAAAACCATGCGACCTCTACTCTGTTTTGCCCAGAGGCGAATACCCTCTGTGTGGGACTCTAAAGACTCGACACTACGCTGGCAGTGGGTTTAACCACAGACCGCAAGCGGCACTAGCTGTGCGTAACGGTCCCCAGGTAGATGCCGACAAGAAGGCTGACGAGGTGAAACCCCATCTGAACTCCTACTGAGTCTGAATGTGACATTCTCCGTACAGTCCGGTCTGTTCGTCTGATACATCGCATGGCGGGCCTAGGGGGCGGTAAAACGTCAGTCCCCCAATAGCGGTACAAGTCGTGTCGGAGTGAAGCCCAAAACACCCTGAGATAACACTGGAAACCTACCAGTATATCTCGCTTGCCCTGGCCAGGGACTACTCGTGTAATGGCTCTCCTAGACACAGCGCGATGTCAACCCCCAATACCGGGAGAGACGAATCCTGTCTAACCGTCACTGCCTCCAAGTGCTTCGGGACTGCACCCAACCACCACCTGTTTGCACGACTCCTTTGAGCCGTGGTAGGGTAGTGATCAAAGTGCAGTGGGAACACACTCGAGGCGAAGTGTCAGTGTCAAGTCAGCGGACTAAGCTGTACTCATGTCACCTGGGAACTGATAACTGACGATAGGTATAATACCAACCTGTCAGTTCCCGACGAGTCCTGTCCAGTGTACTCGTAACCCAACGAGCACCCGTATACTATCTCCAGTACGACGTACTGATGGCTGTGGGACAGACCATCTCCCACACTGGGATGAGAAGCGCATACGCTAGTCTACTCCGGAGTATCGATGCCCTGTCTCGATAGTCCTACGACTAGGGACCTGTATAAGGATGTGCCTATAGATTACCCAGCCCCCACTAGTGTGACTGCCATCACAACACTGGTAATCAAGCAAAGATCCTAAGGGCTCCACTAATGCGTATAAGTGATATACTGAAATAAACACAAGTACACATTGAAGTAGAAACAAACCAAGTAGCATACTACTATGTTGAGCAAGATTGTTTATACAAGGTGAATATCCCAAGCTTCCATCAAGTAATATACAAACTAGTATGATACAGTAATGGCCTCTAGGGCATATACACTAACACTTACAACCACATCAAATCTCATTAAAGAAAAAGCATGGATGAAAGATTCTAATCCTATCATAATCAAACCAATAGCATGAAACCCCTCCATAATGTGTTATTTGCAAACTTGCAAATAACACCCTCCATCGGAAAAGTCCGGCCGGGAAAGAACAAAGGAAAACCGGCCGGAACGGAATGCAAACTGGCAACTCCAGAAAAGTGGTCCCGTAATAAATTACAGGAAAACCCCGATACTATGCATACACACCCGCATCTGTATTCCGTCCGGATACAATGCAATGAGACAAAATCTACACTGTACTAAACTAGGATCCGGCTTAAACCAAAGCCGGCTAGTAATATCCGTCCGATCCTGATCCGTGCAATACCGCACGTATCTGATCGAACCCTGCCATATATCTATACGGCCTCTAGTACAAACCGTCCGATCCTGATCCGTGCAATACCGCACGTATCTGATCGGACCCTGCCATATCTCCATACGGCCTCTACAGCGTTTCGCCCGAAAGCTGAGTAACTGAAAGTGTGGTGGACTCTAAAGACTCGTCAATACTATGGCTGTGGATTTAACCACTAGCACGTCAGAGGTATTAGCCAATACGTGACGGGCCACCAGCTATTGACCAAAAGGGACGTCGATGAGTGAACTCATCCTGACATCCTACTGAGCCTGTCAGTGACAATATCCGTACAGTCCGGTCCGTTCGTCTATGAGCATCGCATGGCGGGCCTAGGGGGTTGGTAAAAGTCAGACCCCCAAAGGCGGTACAAGTCGTGTCGGAGTGTAGCCCAGAACGCCCTGAGATACTACTGGAATACCTACCAGTAAATCTCCTGCCTCGGCCGAGGGCTTTGCGTAATGGCTCTCCTAGACACAGCGCGACCTCACCCCCAATACCGGGAGAGACGAACCCCTGCAGATCCGCTCACTGCCTCCATGTGGCTCGGGACTGTACCCAACTAAAACCTGTTTGCACGACTCCTTTGAGCCGTGGTAGGGTAGTAATCAAAGCACAGTGGGAACTCACACGAGACAAATGACGATCTCAGGTCGATGAACTAACCTGTACACATGTCACCTGGGAACTGCTATCTGACGTCTGGTATAATCCTAACTAGCAGGTTCCCGGCGAGTCCTGTCCGGTGTACTCATAACCCAATGAGCACCTGTATACATCTTAGGTGAACCAACTGACACCAGTGGCTTGTGAGACCGGCCACCGCCCCTCATCGGGGTCTCGACTGTATACACTAGTCTACTAATGGAGTATCGATGCCCAGTCTCGAAACTCCCACGACTAGGGACCTATTAAGGATGTGCTTATAGACCCCAGCTCCCACATATATGATCGCCATCATACTGCTGGCAGTCAAGCAAGAATCCTAGGGGCTCTATCAACGTGCAATAGCGACCTGTCAGGTCACCTAAAGCAGTACACGATGATAAAGGTAAACCAGATAGCATACTATCATCTCGAGTAAGACTGTTCCACCGGGATAGGTCCTCCCTCAATCATTGCAATCACGTGCCTGTGATCCAATAATTGACTCTGAGGGCACTATCTCCAACAATATATATATATATATATATATTCGGTTGCATTGGGCTTATACCTAGATACATGTCATTTGCATTTGATATATTCTACTTGGGATTGCATGATAGTTAGTGTTGCATTATGATACATATGCATATTATATATTATGATAGTACTACACTTATGACCTAGGTATCGTCGTGCATTTCGATTTCTACCTTTATATGTACTTTTATTCACTGAGTTGGCAACTCATCCCCGTTGTGCCACAGTTTCTTGCAGGTGTTACCGCTTGGATCATCAGCGGATTTGGGCACACATTCCTTTCGGTGATTGATTGGTAAGTGGATTACTATTGTATCGTACTCACACTTGGTTATTCATATATTCTTGTATCTAGTAAAACTCCATCAACTTAGAAATGGTATATTGTGGACTTAGAAGCGAGACTTAGAGTTGTGTCTTGTGTTGTCGCACTCATTAGAGTCGACCATTCTATATTGTTGGTTTTATTTTGCTTTCTTTCTTTGCCATTGTACGTCATATATTGTTTGCTTGGTTGCTCCACCGTATGGACGTGGAAGCTAGCTCCCTTTGGGATGCTATTTGTATTATTAGGTTGTATTGGGTTATACAAAAATGCAAAGGAGGTGCTGTCGAATTTCAAAACGTCATAGATGCTTTTCAAACATACTTAGTTAAATTTAAATGTTATTTAAACTGATTTCCATCTGATGACTATTTTAAACTCACCTCTAATATTTTCAAAAAGGGTTTAGATTCCGGGTTTCGGCTTACTTGAACCGCGTCGACGTCTTTAGATGTCACGTGCTTTAAGTGCCGGTCATGTGCCACATTTGGGTCGTGACAAGTTCCTAGTCGTAGGTGTATCGAGATGGGGCATCGATATTTCAGAGTAGACTAGCGTATACCATTCTTGTCCTATATGATGGGCGATGGATGATCCCATATCCATCTGGTGTGTTGACACCAAAGATTGTATACGAGTGCTAAGTGGAGACTGAGTACACTGAACGGACTCGCCGAGAACTCCTATGTAGTTTTATATCTATCGTCGGATAGCAGTTCTCAGGTGACACTGGTATAGGTTAGTCTGTTGACCCGAGATCGTCATAGAGTCTTGTGTGTCCTCCCACTGTACTTTGATCTCCACCCTACCACGGCTCTACTGAGTCGTGCAAACAGGTGGATTTTAGGTACAGTCCCGAGGCACATGGAGGTAATGAGCGATAGGAAAGGTTTCGTCTCTCCCGGTATTTGGGGTTGATATTGCGCTATGCTCGATTAGCTATAACAGGATGTCCCTGGCCAGGGCTGCTGAGATTTACTGATAAGTGTTATCAGTAGTTTCTCGATCTATTATGAGCCATACACCGACATGACTTATTGAGTTATTGGGGTCGACGATACCATCCCTAGACTCGATATGCAGCATATCTGACGAAGAGACCGGACTGTACGGTAAGTGTTGCCAGTTGGCTCGACGGGAGTTTTGACAGGTTTGCTTGTTTTTCTTCTGATCGCTCAATACCCGGGTGGCCATTACATTTAGCTGACCGCTTGATTCTTGTGGGTATTTGATATGATCATCACCTACTGCCGGCGTATTGACGAGTCTTAGAGTCCCACAAAGGGGTTTCCTAGCTCAGGCGAAATGATGTGGTGTGCATATGAGATATGCGCGGGAGCTCGATTAAATGCGTGTATATGATACCGTGTTTTAATCGGGCGTTTTCTATTGGTCGGGTCGTATGAGATATGACCGGTTTATTAAATCAAGTGTTGATTTAATATTGACTTTTAGCTCATTTATTTAACCCTTTTCTATTTGGATGTATGTATGAATGTATGCATGTATATACATGTTGATATCAATGCACACATGCATGCATACTTGTATCATGGTTGTTGATACATTGGAGATAGCAATGCAAAACTCACATGGTAGATATATATGTATATATATTTTTTCATTATTGAGAAAAAGAAATGATTAAGTCATGGTTGAATTTTCTTCATCACTATTCTTTACTTGACCAAAGTATGACCATGGTTTAATTTCCTTTGTTCTTTAACTCATAAATGAAAATATCTAGATATTTATCAACCATGGTTGTATGTGAGTGTGACTCATATACATATATTTTATTTTTTCATTTTATTGGAGAGATTATCATTATCACAAAAGAGCTCAAGCAAGCCATCTCCTTCATCTTCCTCCTTCATGCTCTCTTGAGTTTTTCTAGTGAGGGAAGAAAAGAAAAAGGAAAGGTTTTTAAGTGAGAATACAAACCACATCACCAATCTATACTAGTCTAGCCCATTAGCATAGGTTGTTTGCTCCACTTCCTCATAGATCAAGTGAAGCAAGGAGTTTTGAGCCAAGGGACTCCGGGTGGATCGTATTGGACTTGGAAGGATTCTAGCGAGCCGGTTCACACCCTAGTTGATCCAAGGAGTTAAGAAGGGAGGTCTACAAAGGTTGTATTTCTCCCCACTTAGTGTTAGACACTAGTTTGTATGTGATACTATAAGTTGTTACCCTAACTTTCTAGTTCGATTCATGGTTGGAATTGTTTAGCACCCCCTAAATTTTTAATATAGCATGTGTGATGCAACCCTAACCCTAGGCATGGTGCTAAAGAATCCCTACAGTGATATCAGAGCCAATCTAGAAACTTAGACGATGTTAAATTTAATACGAAACCGAAACAACTCCGAAAATACGGATTTCTGAAACCCTAGATTCTGCTCTCTGTTAATTTTTAAATGATTTGTAAAAATTATTTTAGCAACTGCAGAAGATTGTATGTGATACATACAGAACACAGGTGAAATACGAGGCCAATCCATCGGATTTCACCCGATGACAAGCCCCAAAAAAACCGAGGAGGCCGGCCATTATGCCTCAGAATCGCCTCGTTTTTCACATGTGCTCTAGTCTGTAGATTTTGGGGTTTCAGGTATTGTTTGTTTAGTCCAAAATTTCATGTGATGTTAATTTTGATACGGGGCTAATACGGAGTGTTTCGTAGTCGTATATTTTAACATTATAATGGTAACCTTGACAATGTTTAACAGTTCGAACGAACTTCAAACCCTACATCAAGACCCCCTATGAAATTTTCAAGTGTTGGAATTTCCCAAGTTGAACATATTCAGAAGATCGTGCAAGTATCCCTATGGACCCTCTAGAAGAACATAACCCTAACTCGATCCTATGACCATGGAACCGCGGCTAAACTTTAGGCTTTGCCGTAGTCCTGTGGCGCCATAGGTGAGGCAAGGGTTGACCCTTCTACGGCTGGTCCATAGACACTGTGGCACGTTTTTGGGTATTTTAATTTTTCTCAAGTGTTGAGCTCTCGGGGTAATTTGTGGGTGTTTGTTGATTCGATCGAAACATTTAACATCGTCTGGATATATGTGAAAGTGATGAGTCCAAGTGTTGTTGTTTTTCACTTTCTTTTCTGCGACCGTAAGTGTAGTATGTGGTGTATCGCCGGTTTCGTTGCTATACATCAACGACAATCAGGATACGCACTTACTTACGTTGATGACATGTGATGTTATGTGTTGCTGAGATATGATGTACAGGATCGTCGTGAATGAATGGATGAGGTTTTATGTGAGATGAGAGTTTTTATTTTCATTCATGTAAAATTAATTGTATGTAATATTCTTTTATTTAGGTCACTTCCGGGTTGAGGATGATGTCACCATTGTTGTATATTATTTACTTTTCCGCATTATGATAGACCGAAGGAGGGGAGCACAAGTGACCAGGTTCTAGGTTTCAGTGGGAGGACATCTCGAGGAGTCGGGACCGGGTCTCCTAAACTCTAGAATTGGTGGGCTTGGCTATTCATCGCGACCGTGGAATCCGTATTTTCTGTTGTTGGCTAAATACAAAATACGGACCTCCTAGAATATCCTATATTTTCATATATGCTTCTACTGTTGATATTCTGTGATGTGATCACTTTATATGCTGAGACGAATGGTATTATATATATGATATATAATAAACGTTGCTTATGTTTTACATCCGCACTAGTCCCGCCCCGCTATGCCGTTAGTTAAGTAACCTGACGGTGCATAACGGAACATTTTGGCGAATGAGGATGGCATAAGCGTACGTTCTATTTTCGTTTCTTTTCTGTGATGGCTTAAGGACTTAAATGATGGGACTACATTAATGAGATTAATGTAAAGAAAAAATGAACCTAAAAGATGTTGTAGAATCGGATTTGAAACCTACTCGGCTTTTTATGAAAAAGCAAGTTTTCAAAATGTGGAGCTTAAGCCACTCCTTTTAAAACCATTAGATTCTACAACGATATCAAGTTTAAAACATTAAAGGTTTTCTTAAAAACTATTCGCAGCCCTCCGTCATTTTAGGAAGTAGAGTACTTAGTGTTCGTGCTACTTATGTTGACTATTGCCAAGGCGTAGTGTACGGTAGCTAAGAGATGTCTTCCTACACAGCATATGATGCGATTAATTAGGACATTCACATGATTATATTGGCCATAGCCAAGGGTCATGTGGGTGGTTCTAATTAATCAAGAAATGACGGGTAGAACTTGACTAGTGCTTATGATATGTTGACCATAGCCAAGGTCATAAGTGCTAGGGGTAAAAACCATATCGGGAGTTTCAAGAGTTGAAATTTGCAATGAGATTGCATACCTTCTATGTGATAGTAGGATCCCGATCCCACTGTGAGAAAGAGTTTCTCCCGGGAGAGTTTTACACTTTACAATTAGCTAACCCATTAGGTGTCTAGAAAGGTGTCAACGGGGATACGCCTCTGGGAAAACGAGGTTTATTCTATTAGGTCTGTGCGACAGCATAGGGAACCTCCCTCAAAGTACCGGCACTGGCCTGGCTGAACGGTTAGCGAAGTTGTAGAATGTAATTAATCCTGGCTAGTTTTATTTTTAAGGTTTGAAGGAAAATTTGATAAAAGCAGTTGGAGACATCGATTAGACAAGATAATAACCAAACTGATCTTTGCAAGAGCTTTCGCTGAGTGTATTCTTTTCTCTCTCCTAATGGCAGATAACCATGACTGGACTTAAGCTACTGTTAGAGAAAAATAAGCTAACGGTACTGAACTATAAAGACTGGCTAAGGAATATTAACATTGCTCTCACATATGATAAAGTATCATATGTCCTCACTGCCTCAACCCCACCTACCCCAGGCCCTGAATCTTCTGTTGCGGATAGGGAGATCCACAAAACATGGGATATTGACTGTGCTACTGCCAAATGCCTCGCGCTTGCATCGATGGACAATACATATCAAAAGCAGCACGAGCAGATGGATGTTCAATCAATCTTTCTCCATACAAAAGAGTTGTATGGGGAGCAATCTCGGACCCTGAGATACGAAGCATCTCGAAAGTTGTTTCAAAGGTGGATGGCTCCTGGCACACCAGTAGGCGATTACGTTTTGAAGATGATTTCTCTTATTGAAGATCTTGAGGACCTCAGATGGACCATGGATAACGAACAGTATACTGATATTGTTCCACAGTCTCTTCCTCCTGCCTTTGCTCCATTCATAGTGAACTTCAGCATGCATAACATGGAGAAGTTACTACCCGAACTTCTCAATATGTTGAGAAGTGCGGAGAGCACGCTTAAAGTGAAGTCTCCCTCTCGGCTTGTTGGACAATCTTAATCTTCCGTCCCAAAAGCCAAGGCCAAGGGAAAGAATAAAAAGAAATCCACCAAACCGAGAGGTGGAATTAAGAAGGCAAAGGGGAAAGACAAATCCAAAGCTGCGGAGTCGGGAAAAGGAGAATTTTTTCACTACAAGAAGACGAGGCACTGGAAGCGGAACTGTACGGAATACCTTGAACTCAAGAAAAGGAAGCATGGTGATGCTTCAGCTTCAGGTGTGTTCGTAACTGAAAACTGTTTTTCTATAAACTCTACTTCCTGGGTATTGGATACCGGTTCGGGTTCTCATATCTGCAATTCTGTGCTGGCGTTGAGAAATAGCAGAGTTTTGAAGACCGGTGATCATACTCTCCTAGTTGGAAATGGATCCAATGTACATGCAGTTTCAGTGGGAGAGTATCACCTAGGGTTGCCATCAGGTTGTATATTGGTTTTGAACCCATGTTATTTTGTACCAAGCATGCTTTGTAATATAATATACGTTTCCTTGTTAGACAGTGAAGGATATCATTTTGTATTGCAGCACAATGTTATGAACATTAAACTAAATCAAGAGTTGATTGGTTGTGGTACACTTAATAACGGGATATACGTCCTTAATCAACACAGCTTTCAACATACAACATAGAAATAAAAGAAAATTTTCAGATATAAATGAAGCTTTTCTTTGGCATTGTAGACGTGGTCATATTAATGAAACAAGACTAAACAAGCTTCATAAAGATGGATATTTAAATCCTTTTGAGTATAAATTTTATGTGACTTGTCAGCCTTGTATCAAAGGGAAAATGACCAAAACTCCGTTTACTGGACACGGAGAAAAAGCTACTGAGCTCTTTGGCTTCATACATAGTGATGTATGTGGGCCAATGTCTACACATGCGAGAGGCGGTTTTTCTTACTTCATAACTTCTACTGATGATTTCTCAAGATTCGGTCATGTGTTTTTATTAAAGCATAAGTCTGAAGCTTTCGAGAAATTCAAGGAGTACAAACTTGAAGTAGAAAAACAAACAAGAATAAGCATCAAAATACTTCGATCAGATCGAGGTGGAGAGTATCTTAGTACAGAGTTTTCAAACTTCCTAAAAGAGAATGGGATTCTCTCTCAGCTCACTCCCCATTACACACCACAGCACAACGGTGTGTCAGAGCGGAGGAATCGTACCCTATTAGATATGGTACGTGCAACATTTCAGAAAATATAAAATATTATTTTTGGAATTTAATATAAAAAATAATATATTTCCCGAAAACTGCCCAATTTGCGAAATTAGGGTTTTCGAAAAAGGGTATAAATATATACCAATAATTATGAAATAAATGGAAATTAAAATGATTTATTCATTTAAAAATATATTTAAAGGATTTGGCATTTTAAAAATTTATTATATGCAGTTTGGATAAAAAGCCAATTAGTGCACTGCTAATCGCGATTAAGCCAAATCCGTGTTTCTACAGTTTTCCATGGCTAGTGCACCATGTCATCATATATTTTGATTACATGTTGTGTTCTTGTGTTGTTGTTTTTTGGGTATTATGTGATTTGGGTTTTAAATAAAAGAAAAAGAAAATGAAAAGGGTAAAAGGGTAATTAATTGTGAGAGAGAGTTAGAATAAGAGAGGAGAGAGGGGGGGCTGCCATATCCTCACCCCATTTTATTTCTTCATCTCCTTCTTCTTCCCCATCTCCCTCCACCTTTACCCCCTAGATCCATCTCCAAAGCTTCATCAAAATCCTAAACCCCTTTCACTAAAGTTGATCCCCTCATCACCCTCTACACTTTGGACCCATCAATGTTGGATTTTGAGGACTTTAGGGAGCTAGGGTTTTGCTTGGTGTAACGTTTTGAAAATCGTTTAGATGAAATTTCGGAGAATCGGTAAAATAACGGGTGTTTTCCGTAAAAAACCAAGATATAAATATCTTTTAAAATAAAATTAAATATACCTATTCTAGCTATGAAATTGCTAGTATTTGGTATTTAATGGGGTCACTTGTAAATTTCTAATTTACTTTAAAAATTTCCAAAATTAATTATTTAAATATTATTTTAAGCCGTCACTAATACATTTAATTAGGGATATTTACAAATTGGAATGGGGTAATACAAATTCTGTGAGCCACGACAACCTAGAATCTAGTTTGTAACATGTTCTTTTTCTAAAATTCTCCTCATGGTTCTAGATGTTTTTAGAATGCTAGATTAAATAAAAATAAAATAGAATTATTGAGGTGTGATGTTAAATGAGGTAAAAAAGGGGGGTTATTTTGACTTGGAAAAAAACACACATTTCCCACCTCATTTTCCAAGCCCACACAGCAGCCCCCTCCCCTTGGCCGAGCCCACTCTTCAACAAGAGAAGGAAAAAAAATTAAAAGAAAGCATTAAACAAAGTTGTGGTGTTGAATAAATGAGGTATGGGCACTCTTTTTTGACTTTAAAACACACACACATTTCACTCTCTCTCCCTCCTCAAAGATGCTGGCCGAGCCTTCCCCCTTGGCTGCCCCAAATTTCCTCACCTCTTCCCACTTCAAAAATCTTCAAAAAACTCAAAAGAAAATCCGACAAACTGCAAATCTATTCCTTACCCATTATTCCTTGGCCCATCTTGCATGGATCTTGAAGCAAAGTTGATGTTTTGGAGGCTAGGTTTTTATATTTGATCTCTTGATTGATAGGCAAAGTTGATGTTTTGGAGGCTAGGTTTTCATGTTTGATCTCTTGATTGATAGGTATAAATCTTAACCTATGGTTTACTTGTTGAATTATTACTTTAATTTAGCCTATTAAGTGTTTAAATGTGGAATTAGTTGCAAGATTTAATATTCAAGAGAAGGGTCAAATTAAGATTAGGGTTTGGAAATTCTAGAAATTGGGTTTGATCAAGATAGGGGTTTTGATCATTTGTTTGCGGTTGTGAGATGTAGTTTAACACATCAAAGCATGTAAAACCTAATCTAGTTTCTAGTTGCAAATTGTTAATTTAAAATTGTAATAACTAAGCTATATTGCAAACTAGGTTTTGAAATTAAATCAAAATTGTAAGATTAAAAATCTAGTTAGGGTCTTCATCACATCATTAATATTATAAGTTATAGTTTAATATTATAGATCATGCAAAACCAAGCTAAATTATTGTTTGTGCATTTTTACTATGAAATTGTTAAAATTGGTTAAATTTGCAAACTAGGATTTTGGGTTTAATGAAAATTGATGAGATTAAATTATGGGAATGGTTTGTGTGACTTATTTAAGATGTTGAATGAGTACTATGGCCACTAGAATTGTTAAAACATCAAGAGTTTGCATTAAAACGGATAATTTTGCTTACTAGGTTGTAACATTTTAAAAATAAATAAATAAATAAATAAAATCGTTTAAGTGAATTTTATAATTTTCGGTAAAGTAAAACGCATTTTTCGTAAAACTAAACCGTAATTATTTTTCACTATAAATTTAAAAATACCTATTTTAATTATGTTATTACTATTAAATGGTGTTTATTTAGCCACTTATAAATTTTTAGTTTAATTAAATATTTTTCTTAAATTAATTATTTTAAATATTAACATAAGCTTTATTTTTACACCAAATTAGTGTAAATTGCAAATTTGAATGGGTTAAATTTGCAAAAATGAACCATTGCATCTTAGAATCAAGTGTGTTTCATGCAAAATTATTTTCAAAATTTTACAATGGTTCTAGACCATTCTAGGTCAAATGGAGTGAAGAAAATAAAGAATTTTTAAATAAATTCATGAAAAGACTAAATTGTATGATATTTTAGTGAAACCTTCTACACTTCTCTTGACTTTTCTCACTCTCCTCTCCCTCCTCCTCACAAGGCCAGCCCTCACCCCTTGGCAGCCCCCATTTTCCCCACTTGGTTTTTGCTACAAAATCCATCAAAAATTCAATAAAAAAATCCACAAAACCCTAATTAATTCCTACCCTCTATTATTTGCTCATCTTTATATGGATTTTGGAGATGGAAAGCATTCATTTTGGAGGCTTATTTTCATGTTTGGATTTCATGTTGTGGAGGTGTAAATCTTCTTCTTTTGATTTATTGTTATTAAATGTTTCATTTAAGCATAATTAGATTTAATAAATAATTTCTATCTACAAGTTTTAAAATTCAAGTTAGGGTTTATAAAATTAAGTTATGGTTTTTATTAATTAAGTAGGGTTATAATAACTAGTTTAACATTTTTAGAAGTGGAAAATCTTGCATGGTTGTTGAATTATAATTTGTTCATTCCAATTGGTTTAAATTAAGTATTTTTGCAAACTAGATTTCTATAAGTTGTATATATTGATGAGATAAAATTTCAATTAATGTTTATAACACTAGATTGTGGTTTTAATGAGGATATTAAGTTGTTAGTGGAATGAAAAACTTAAATTGGTTACTAGTTTCTATTGATAATTGAAAAATAGTAATAAAAATACTGTTTTTGCTAACTAGAATTTGGAAATTCTTAAATAAATGAGGTTTAAAATCTAAATTATGATTTCATTATATTATTATCATCATGAATTGTAGTTTAACATATTAATTCATGCAAAATCAAGTTTAGTTGTGATATTGTGAAATTTTGCTTAAAAGTATCGAAATCGGGTAAGTTTACGAACTAGAATTTTCCAATTAATACAATTAGGGCGTTAAAAATATAGTAATGGGTTGTATAATCTAGTTATGCTATTTAATGAGTTTTATGACCATTATTTTCATTTAAATGTCAAGTTTTGAAGTAAAACGACAAATTGGCGTTTTCGGGTTTTTCGAAATCGGACGATTTGATTGATTTTTTAGGTTTTGATGGATTAAATCATGTTTTATATTATAAGTAACGAGTTTTTAAACTAAAGGTTGTTTGTTGATGTTTATCTCGATCAATCGGCGTTTGTACGCCGATATCGAGCGATATTTGGTTCTTTTGCATGAGCGGGACATAGGTTTTAACCTATGCGCGTTTCGTGCGTCGTTTTGATTTTTGTCCGTGATTCAGTTTACGATATTATACATGTTTGCGTATAGGTACCCCTCGCGTGGACTTCGGACGAGGAAGAAGAGGAAGGTGACATCGTCTTCGGCAGACAAGGACCAGGTGAGTAGATGTGTATTTACGGGGGAAATCGGGTGGATGGCGTTTAGCACCCCCGCGAACGTAGAATAGGAATAGTACTTATTGTCATTAGGAAGCCTGACGTGACCTTAGAATTTCGGTGAGTAGGACCCTAGTAATGACCCTAGGCTGGACTAGATTGATTTAGAAAGACCTTACCAGAGGATGAATACCTTGGAAAAGATTCGTAGGTTCTAGGTAGATACACACGCACGCACACACTGAGACTCGACGTGGTGTATACGTGTATGTATATATATATGGGACTAGGTGTATCTATATATATATACACAATACGTATATGTGATACAAGGATGTGATATGATACACGGGGATGAAACAATATAGCTGGGCTGATGCCGTGATTCTTGGCTATACAGTCGTGTTATGATGTTAGCGGATCATTAGAAAATGAGATAATGGATTTGTATACATGAACAATAATAAAGAATGGTGATGATATTGAAGTACATGGGACTCTAAAATAGAACCCGGACCGTAACCTGTGCCTGAAATTCTGATATGATATATATGTGACCTGATTATGACATCATATAGGTGTGACTTGATTTCGATATGATATATATGTGTAATTTGATTACGATATCATATAGGGGTGACATGATTACGATATGATTTAAGTGTGACTTAATCACAATATGATGCATATACATGATATTTATAAGGATAAATTAACGATGTATATTTATGCTGGTAATGATATATGATTGATGTATGCGATTACAGTATAGCACCTTGATCTTGACATGAGATGATGATGATATTATACGAATGATGAGACACGTAGGTGATACTTGACCCGTACCCCGATATTGGGATGCCGTACGATGGATTTTACCGTACGAGGCATAGATGTGATGATTGATCCGCACTCTTGTTTCGAGGAAGTCGTACTACGTACGTAACGCTATTGAAGCTGGATCGCCGACTATTAGAGATATTGACTCAGACTTTAGGTGTACTCCTATTTCTTATCGACTAGTTTCTTAGGTTTAGTTCCTTAGGAGGTTAGATAGACACTAGTTTAGGTTCGAGTCATATAGTGGTAGTTATACTTGTATATCGCAGATGAGTGGTTATTACACATCCGTCTTTACATTCATACCGTAATCATAATGTTGCATGTTCATACATATGTTTCTATAATCAGTATAAAACACAGCCTGTTAGGATACTAGCACCATTACCGATGATGCGCATATTCCACGCACACTTATTTGCCGGCTCACACACATCAATATCGGTAATTGCTATGTCACGTACACTTTAGATCATATTATCTTTTATTGATTCAATCAGCTAACAGCTAGATCGATATAATATTGTAATTACTCTCTGGTGTTAATATAGACATGGTATTTATTACTTAGACATTTCATGCATTCGCATTTTCATGTTATCATGCAGTATTATGAGGCATATGCCGACACTTATCATATACTTACTCATGATTTTTTGGATTTTGGATTTCTATGAGATTTCTGGATTTTTGGGGAAAACTGCAAGAATATATAAAAACTTCTCTCTCTCTCCTCCTCTCTTTTTAAAAACATAAGATGCGGTTTTCTTGTGATGTATGTGTCGTCCACCATGAGATTTCATGTTTTATGTTGGATTTCGAGACCCGATTCGAGGAGTGGATGAACCGTCTCGGGTACATGGTGGGCCCGGTATGGTACCCCGGGGCAAGAAGATCGAGTTGTAGACGATGAGCCTGGCAGGGGGGGACTACCTACCGGTGATGTCTGGCGCGGCGGATATCCGGAGGATACCGACCGTTGTCATGAGATTTGATGATATGGGCCGATCCGGACTGACGGAGCCCGAGATATTGAGACTATGAGACATTGAGATTATGAGGTATTGAGACTTGAGATTTACATGTTTTGTGTCGATGCTTGACACGGATTTTCATGGATTTCATCGTTAATATTTCATATTTCTATACACATTTTACCATGATAAAAGCTAAAGATTTCTTATACAGATATATCTAGATTTCAGGACTGGTTATTTTACTTTCATGGTGCATGTATACTCGTTCTCATGACATAGTACTATATGAGGCACTGACACGAGCACGGAGCATTTGCGCTTACACGTAGCTTATTATTCTGCTTTTACTTGATGACTTGTAGTGTATTAGTATATTATTATGACCTAGGACAGCGTCGTGCATTCGATTTCTTTTCGCATATATCTTCTACTCACGAGTTGGCAACTCACCTCCGTTGTGCCAAATTTTATTACAGGTTCGATGTACAGGTTTCCCTGGCAGCTTGCTGGCACATCTTTTCATTCAGGATGATTTGCACGGTAGGTTGGTTCACTTGTATCTGGACCGCCATTGTACTTTTATTATTTAATTTGTATCTAGTAAGCTCCATCAACCAATTTTGTATTACTTGATAGTTTACTGGACCATTTATTTGTTTCGATCTTAGAGTCGCGCTTATATTATTATGATATCTGGTGGTTTTGTTTTCTTTTGAGTTTTGAGCCTCGCCCTTCGGCGTTGTATAATATTGTGCATTGGTGTGGTTGTTTCCGCCTTCTGGCGTAGAGCTAGCTCCCGTTTGGGGATGCTTTTTATTGTTTGTGTATATTATACTTGTTGTACCCGTTTGGGGCTAGTTTTTACAAAGGAGACTCTGCCGAAATTTTTGAGAAAATTGGATGATGCTTTTAAACTTGTTTTCTATATGTTTTCCTTTACTTCTTCTTCTTTTATGGTTTAGATTTCTGGGCTGTAAGTCCATGCTACCTCTCCCGGTACTTTCGGGAATGCGGAATTTGGTAAAAAACGATTTTTATGGAGGTGGTAACATGGACCTAAACCCGGATCTTGGTTAAACATCTATCTAACAACCTAACTATGAGTTTCTAGCTACTCGGTTAGGGGGTCATACCTTGCTTGTCTTGAACTCCTTCGTCTTCAAGCTCCGATGGTGGTCCGGATTGGCTTCTTCTCGTCGTCTCCGTACGCCGAAGATAGATCCACCTGAAAGCTCCAACCTTTGGCTCCTTCTTTGTTCTTTGAAGAAACTAGTTCACTCGGTTTGCTAAACCTTGTGAACTAGAATAAGTAGAGAATAGTTTGTGTGGGATTTTATCTATGGTTCTTGATTCTCAACTCATGAGACAAGAGAACCATAGATTAAAGAGAGGGAGCAAGAGCAAGAGAGTGAGAGCAAAGCAAGAGAGCTCAAGAACAAGAGAGAGAATGAGCAAGAAAGAATGAGCAACTCTTTTGTCTCTCACCCTCTCATAATCCAAAGTCATGATAACTCATCATACTAAAAAAGTCTTATGTGATGGTTGAAGCAACCATAACCATATCATTTCATGCACTCATTTTACACAAATGAGCAAGCAAACAAAAGTCTTTGCCATGAAATGATGGCTATGGTTATCATGATGGTCAACTAGTCAAGCCTAGTCAACCGGTCAACCAAGTCAACAAGTCAACAAAAGTCAACAAGTCAACAAAGTCAACAAAAGTCAACAACCATGTCACCATAATACTTAATTAATATAATAGTTAATCACATATCAAATTCTCATTAGGGTTGAGCAAAAAGTCAAATAGTCAACGGTCAACTGTCAACAACCCTAATGAGAATCCGCTGCCTCTGCCTCCCTGTCAACTGTGCATACACACCCGCATCCGCGTTCCGAGGAACACGAATGCAAACCGGATAAATCCAATCCCAAAAGGTACACTAGGATCTGGCTTAAACCAAAGCCCGCTAGTGTAAACTGTCCGGACACTGTACGTGCACAAGTGCACGGATGTGACCGAACTCTGTCGCAAAACCATGCGACCTGTCGCAATACCATGCGACCTCTACTCTTTTGCCTAAAGGCGAAAAGCTTTCTGTGTGGGACTCTAAAGACTCGACACTACGCTGGCAGTGGGTTTAACCACAGACCGCAAGCGGCACTAGCTGTGCGTAACAGTCCCCAGGTAATGCCGACAAGAAGACCGACGAGGCGAAACCCATCTGAACTCCTACTGAGCCTGAGTGTGACATTCTCCGTACAGTCCGGTCTGTTCGTCTGATACATCGCATGGCGGGCCTAGGGGGCGGTAAACGTCAGTCCCCCAATAGCGGTACAAGTCTTGCCGGAGCGAAGCCTAAAACACCCTGAGAACGCGGATGGATCTGCAGTGTTATCTTCTGAAGCGACTCTCCGAACCTCGATCTGAGTCTGGGGCAGGGCCTTGGTGAATGGATCTGCAGTGTTATCTTCTGAAGCGACTCTCCGAACCTCGATCTCCTGGCGATCCACGATCTCCCTGATCAGGTGATACCGCCTCAAGATGTGCCTGGATCTCTGATGGGACCTGGGTTCCTTCGCTAAAGCTATAGCCCCGTTGTTGTCGCAATACAGAGGTATTGGATCAACAATGGACGGAACCACCTGAAGTTCTTTCAAGAACTTCCTCATCCAGACCGCTTCTTTTGCGGCATCAGATGCAGCGATGTATTCCGCTTCCATCGTCGAGTCTGCAACGGTTTCTTGTTTGGAACTCTTCCAACACACCGCCCCTCCATTGAGGGTAAAGACAAAACCCGACATGGACTTGGAATCAACCTTGTCACTCTGGAAGCTGGAGTCAGCAAAGGCCTGGATCTGGAGGTCTTTTCCGCCATACACCAA
This sequence comes from Agapanthus africanus, assembly GCA_030015575.1. NCBI lineage: Eukaryota > Viridiplantae > Streptophyta > Magnoliopsida > Asparagales > Amaryllidaceae > Agapanthus > Agapanthus africanus. The sequence continues at coordinate 292,048,473 of CM057350.1, forward strand.
GAACATCTCCTTAGTCCTTCTCAGGTACTTGAGAATGTTCTTTACCGCTATCCAGTGTTTCTCCCCAGGGTTTGACTGATACCGGCTTACCACACTCAGTGCATAAGCTACATCCGGTGTGGTACACAACATCGCATACATTATAGAGCCTACCGCAGAAGCGAAGGGTATAATAGACATGCGATCCCTCTCCAAATCAGTCTTGGGAGACATCTCTTTAGAGAGGGTGATCCCGTGACAAGCCGGTAGGTTACCGCGCTTGGAATCTTCCATACTGAATCTTTTCAGTATGGTGTCGATGTACCTGGACTGTGAAAGTCCTAATATCCTCTTGGATCTATCACGATGGATCCGGATCCCCAGGATGTATGAGGCATCACCCAGGTCTTTCATGGAGAACCTGTGTGACAAGAACCCCTTGACAGATTGTAGCATAGGAATGTCATTTCCTATTAAGAGAATGTCATCCACGTATAAAACGAGGAATACTACAGTTCTCGCTACAAATCTACTATAGATGCATGGTTCATCTGGATTTTTGATAAAGCCAAATTCTTTGACCGTCTCATCAAAGCAGATGTTCCAACTCCGCGATGCCTGCTTCAGTCCATAGATGGACTTAAGCAACTTGCACACCTTTCCGCTGCTCCCACTCTGAATGAAACCCTCTGGCTGGTCCATATAGACACACTCCTCCAAATTTCCATTCAGAAAAGCGGTCTTTACGTCCATTTGCCATATCTCATAATCGTGGAAGGCAGCAATGGCAAGAAGGATCCGAATGGATTTCAGCATGGCTACTGGAGAAAAGGTTTCGTCATAGTCCAAGCCAGGTCTTTAACGAAAACCCTTTGCTACCAGCCTAGCTTTATAGGTCTCAACCTGTCCATCTACACCAATCTTCCTTTTGAAGATTCACTTGCATCCTACGGGTTTTACCCCGTCTGGAGCAATGTCCAACATCCATACCTTGTTGGTGTACATGGACTCCATTTCGGTCCGCATTGCATCCAGCCATTTCACTGAGTCAACGCTCTGAACGGCCTGCTGGAAGCTAGTAGGCTCATCATAATCTATGATGCAATCCTCTCTATCCCCGTCTATGAGAAAACCGTAGTATCTCTCGGGCGGATGAGTCTGCCTACTGCTCCTGCGGAGCGGCGTAGGAATGTCCTGTTCTTTTGAACCCTCTGGTTCCATTAAACTTTCAGTAATAGTCCGTGGCTCTGGAATTTCTTCCAGTTCTACTGCGCTCCCACTTATCTGGTTTTCCAAAAACTCAGTTTCCAAGAAGTAGGCATGACGAGAAACAAGAACTTTTTGTTATTCTTCACAGTAGAAGAAATATCCTTTGGAATTCTTTAGATATCCCACAAACTTGCACTGTACTGAGCGTGCCTCGAGCTTGTCCGCATGCTGCTTTTTGACAAAAGCTGGACATCCCCATGTCTTAATGTGCTTAAGATAGGGTCTCTTCCCACACCACATCTCATATGGCGTAGTAGGCACAGTCTTAGTGGGAACTCGGTTCAAAAGGTATGCGGCTGATTCTAGCGCATATCCCCAGAATGATCGCGGTAACTCAGCGTTACCCATCATGGACCGCACCATATCCAATAGGATGCGGTTCCGTCTTTCCGATACACCGTTATGTTGCGGAGTGTATGGAGGAGTAAGCTGAGAGAGAATTCCGTTCTCTTTTAAATAGTCCAGGAACTCGGCACTTAAGTATTCTCCACCTCGATCCGATCTTAGAATCTTAATACTTTTGCCGGTCTGTTTCTCTACTTCATTCTTATACTCCTGGAATTTTCCAAAGGCTTCGGACTTATGTTTCATTAAGAAGACATAACCGTATCTTGAGAAGTCATCCGTAAAAGTAATGAAGTAAGAATAGCCGCTTCGCGCATGTGTAGACATTGGACCACACACGTCACTGTGTATGAGTCCCAAGAGCTCGCTCGCTCTTACTCCATGTCCAATAAACGGAGTCTTTGTCATCTTTACTTTGAGACAAGATTGACAAGTGGCATACGATTGATATTCTAACGCATTCAAATATCCTTCTGTATGTAACTTAGTCAACCTTCTCTCATTGATGTGACCCAGTCTACAATGCCACAAGAAAGTCTGATTTATTTCTGGATACTTTCTTTTGTGTGTATTCTGGACATTGAAAATCTGTGGTTGGTTCAATACGTATATACCATTACTCAATGTACCTGACCCAATCAGAACTTGATTAAGGTGAATGTTTACAACATTACTTACAAACGCAAATTCATAACCTTCTTTAGAAACTAAAGATACAGAAATGATATTACAAGTTGCGTTGGGTACAAAAAAGCAATTACGCAAAACCAAAACATGTCCATCTGACATTCCCAGGTGATAGTCCCCCACGGCTTTAGCATCCATGCTAGCTCCGTTCGCAACTCTGAGGGTCATGTCACCTGCCTTCAAAACCCTACGGTTTCTCAACGCCTGCAAAGAATTACAGATATGAGATCCTGATCCGGTATCCAATACCCAGGAAGTAGAGTTTATTGAAAGACAGTTTTCAATAACATACACACCTGAAGCTGAAGCTGCAACCTGCTTCAATTCCTGTGTTCTGGCCTTCCAGGCCCTGCAATCATTCTTCCAGTGTCCTTTCTTATGACAATAGAAGCATTCTTCCTTATCCACAAGCTTCCCCGCTATCTTTGTTGCTTTAGCTTTTCCCTTCGTATCCACTTTACTAACACCGCCCCTTGGTTTGGCGGGGGCTTTCTTCTTCTTTCCCTTGGCTTTCGCCTTGGACCTAGAAGAAGATGATCCTCCTACAAACAAAGTGGATGTTTCCCTACCTTTCTGTAGGGTGCCCTCTGCGCTCCTCAGCATGTTGAGGAGCTCTGAAAGTTCAACCTCTTTTTCTTGTAAGTTGAAGTTCAGTATAAACTGGGCGTAAGTGGAAGGAAGGGACTGGAGAACTATATCCGTATAGAGTTCACTCTCCAATGTGGTCCCTAGGTCCGCGAGCTCCTCAATGTAGCCGATCATCTTTAGCACGTGCTCGGCTACTGATGATCCGACGGCCATTCTTGCCGAAAATAACTTCTTCGACGCTTCGTATCTTGCGATACGAGATTGCTCTCCATACAGTTCTTTTGTATGGAGAAATATGGATTCAAGGTCTATATTCTCGTGCCTCCTCTGATGTTCGTTGTCCATCGAGGCAAGTACGAGGCACTTGGCCTTCGCTCTATCAATCTCCCAAGTCTTGCGGATTTCCTTATCCGCGACGCTGGAAGTGGGACCAGGGACAGGGGGAGCTTTGGTGGTAAGAAGATACCCCAGCTTGTCGTAAGTGATTGCTATCTTGACATTCCTGAGCCAATCTTTGTAGTTTGGCCCTGTCAGTTTGTTTTTATCTAGGAGTAACTTAAGTCCAGTCATGTCGATTTGGTCGCTGCAATTAGGAAAGAGAAGAAGAAACACTCAGCATGATGCTCTTGCAAGTTTAGAGTGGTTTTTAGTTTGTCTAAACAGGATGGCTCCCACTGTTTCTCGAATCCCTCCTCAAACCATAAAGGAAGAATTAGTCGGGATCAATCCCACCGCACAATACTTGCTTAACCGTTCAGCCAGGCCGGTGTCGGTACTTCGAGGGAGGTTTTCCAACGCTTTCGCGAAGTTCCTTAATTAAAGAACCTCTTTTCCCTGGGGGCGTAGCCCCGCTAACACCTTTCTAGGCACCTACTAGGTTTATAGCATTGATCGATTAGTGAGAAATTTCCCGAGGAGTAGCATATACTCACAGTAGGATCGGGATCCAAATATCATCGCGTGACGAAACTGAAGGAATCCTACCAGAATCATCACACTCCAAATGGTATGCAAATCTAGCAAGTTTCAGTGCTTATGAAACTCCCGATGTGGATTTTTGCCCCATGCTCTTATGACCTTGACTTTGGCCAACAAATCATAAGTCACATGTCAAGTTCTACCCGTCGTTCTCCAGGTTAATTTGAATCCACCCGCACCTACCCTTGACTTTGGCCAACAAGGCAGTGCGACTGTTCCAAACCAACGCATCTATCTATGCTGCACATGAATACCCAATAGCTACCAATCACTATGCCTTGACTTTGGCCAACAAACACAGCTTGAATACTATTGACTATTCATGTGAAACGACGGAGGGCTACGAATGGTTTTGGCAAAACCGTGAACGTAGTGAACTTGATTTGGTCGATGGAACGAGATAGCTTTTAAAAGGAGTGGCTCAAGCTCCGCATTTAAAAGTTGGTTTTGAAAAGAACCGAGTGGTCTTTCGAAAGTGTTCCAACGACTTTAACTTGGTTTATTATCGTGCATTAGTTCTTTTAATGCATGATATTCTTGCATTAGTTCTTTTAATGCGTCCCATCATTTAATCCTACCATTGCAGAAAACAACCAAAATATGACGTACGCTTATGCCATTCGCATTCGCCACTGGGCCCCGTCATTACCCGTTAGGTTACTTAACTAATGACAGAGCGGGGGCTGGGCTAGCACGTCTGTAAAACATAAGCAACGCCTAAATAATATCATATATAGATATACTGCAATGATAAACATTTCAGATCACAGATGAATACATTGGATATACTAGGAATATGTAATTCGTACGAGCCTGTAACGAAAGACAGATTACACGGTCGCGGTGAATAGCCAAATACCCCATCCAAGACCCCTACGGGTGCGGCAAACTACCCGCCAAGTACCCGAAGCGTAGTAACCTCCCTCATCTCCATGAGTAAGCCACTCGACACTTCGGCATACCCGGTAGTTTGTGCACCCCCTCCATGGGTCTATCCTAGGAGCAAAAACAGTAAAAAGAAATTATACAATGACGGCTACAACCCCGAACCGGTTGTGCGGCCATACAAATAATTATTACATCAATTTACAAATTTACATGAATTGAAAGAAAAGAAAAACTCTCGTCTCACAACCCCCGGCTATTCACCCGCGACAATCCAACATATTCATATACACATTCCAGCAACATTACAGATCACAGATTTGTATAACCCCCACTAATCGACATATAGCGATTAGTAGACGTTCAATACAAATATCACATTACAGAAAACCCGTTAGCTCAAGTCTTTTTAGAAGTTCGATCAAAAATACGGATTTTCGGGACCCCAACATAAAATTTTCGTTCTGGAAAATCTGGGCAGAAAACACATATACTAAAAATCCCAAAATACCCCCAGAATAACACTGCACCAAAGATTGTCCTCGGCCGAGTCAACTCGGCCGCGGATCCGCGGCGGGAGCGTGCTCCCGCCGCGTTTCCACGGCGCTTTGACTCGATCGTGGGACCATCTTTGGTGGTTATTCACACAAAAGACTGAGCCGATTTTAGGTGTTAAAATAATCAACTTTTGAACAGTAAAAAAATCGACAGAAACTCGAATTTTTAGGGTTCGTTTTCGGGACTTTTTCTTTGATCGATCTTCTAGTTACTTGCTAACATGTTAGATAGAGTTTAACTAGGCTCTGATACCACTTTAAGTCCATGCTACCTCTCCCGGTACTTTCGGGAATGCGGAATTTGGTAAAAAACGATTTTTACGGAGGTGGTAACATGAACCTAAAACCCGGATCTTGGTTAAACATCTATCTAACAACCTAACTATGAGTTTCTAGCTACTCGGTTAGGGGGTTATACCTTGCTTGTCTTGAACTCCTTCGTCTTCAAGCTCCGATGGTGGTCCGGATTGGCTTCTTCTCGTCGTCTCCGTACGCCGAAGATAGATCCACCTGAAAGCTCCAACCTTTGGCTCCTTCTTCGTTCTTTGAAGAAACCAGTTCACTCGGTTTGCTAAACCTTGTGAACTAGAATGAGTAGAGAATAGTTTGTGTGGGATTTTATCTATGGTTCTTGATTCTCAACTCATGAGACAAGAGAACCATAGATTAAAAAGAGGGAGCAAGAGCAAGAGAGTGAGAGCAAAGCAAGAGAGCTCAAGAACAAGAGAGAGAATGAGCAAGAAAGAATGAGCAACTCTTTTGTCTCTCACCCTCTCATAATCCAAAGTCATGATAACTCATCATACTAAAAAAGTCTTATGTGATGGTTGAAGCAACCATAACCATATCATTTCATGCACTCATTTTACACAAATGAGCAAGCAAACAAAAGTCTTTGCCATGAAATGATGGCTATGGTTATCATGATGGTCAACTAGTCAAGCCTAGTCAACCGGTCAACAAAGTCAACAAGTCAACAAAAGTCAACAAGTCAACAAAGTCAACAAAAGTCAACAACCATGTCACCATAATACTTAATTAATATAATAGTTAATCACATATCAAATTCTCATTAGGGTTGAGCAAAAAGTCAAATAGTCAACGGTCAACTGTCAACAACCCTAATGAGAATCCGCTGCCTCTGCCTCCCTGTCAACTGTGCATACACACCCGCATCCGCGTTCCGAGGAACACGAATGCAAACCGGATAAATCCAATCCCAAAAGGTATACTAGGATCTGGCTTAAACCAAAGCCCGCTAGTGTAAACTGTCCGGACACTGTACGTGCACAAGTGCACGGATGTGACCGAACTCTGTCGCAAAACCATGCGACCTGTCGCAATACTATGCGACCTCTACTCTTTTGCCTAAAGGCGAAAAGCTTTCTGTGTGGGACTCTAAAGACTCGACACTACGCTGGCAGTGGGTTTAACCACAGACCGCAAGTGGCACTAGCTGTGCGTAACGGTCCCCAGGTAATGCCGACAAGAAGACCGACGAGGCGAAACCCATCTGAACTCCTACTGAGCCTGAGTGTGACATTCTCCGTACAGTCCGGTCTGTTCGTCTAATACATCGCATGGCGGGCCTAGGGGGCGGTAAACGTCAGTCCCCCAATAGCGGTACAAGTCGTGCCGGAGCGAATCCCAAAACACCCTGAGATAACACTGGAACCCTATCAGTATATCTCGTTTACCCTGGCCAGGGACTACTCGTGTAATGGCTCTCCTAGAAACAGCGTGATGTCAACCCCCAATACCGGGAGAGACGAATCCTGTCTAACCGTCACTGCCTCCAAGTGCTTCGGGACTGCACCCAACCACTACCTGTTTGCACGACTCCTTTGAGCCGTGGTAGGGTAGTGATCAAAGTACAGTGGGAACACACTCGAGGCGAAGTGACAGTGTCAAGTCAGCGGACTAAGCTGTACTCATGTCACCTGGGAACTGATAACTGACGATAGGCATAATACCAACTAGTCAGTTCCCGACGAGTCCTGTCCAGTGTACCCGTAACCTAACGAGCACCCGCATACTATCTCAAGTACGACGTACTGACGGCTGTGGGACAGACCGCCTCCCACACTGGGATGAGAAGCGCATGCGCTGGTCTACTCCGGAGTATCGATGCCCTGTCTCGATAGTCCTGCGACCAGGGACCTGCATAAGGATGTGCTTATGGATTACCCAGCCCCACTAGTGTGACGGCCATCACATCGCTGGTAATCAAGCAAAGATCCTAAGGGCTCTACTAATGTGTATAGGCGATATACAAAAATAAACACATGTACACATTGAAGTAGAAACAAACCAAGTAACATACTACTATTTTGAGCAAGATTGTATATACAAGGTGAATATCCCAAGCTTCCATTAAGTAATATACAAACTTGTATGATACAGTAATGGCCTCTAGGGCATATACACTAACATGGGCTTCGTCTTACTTAGGTTACGTTGCGCCTCTAGACGCTTCGTAATCTAAGTGCCGGTCACGTTCCGTACTTTCGGGCCGTGACAAAGTTGGTATCAGAGCGCTAGGTTTAACCTTTGTATATGTCTAGGGTGACCCTTGGTTGATGGAGTAGGCGACTTAGGTAGAGTGACGTACCGTGGGTATGATCCGCGGCATACTTACGATACACTACTCTTCTTAAGTAGCCTTAGGATGTACATTTGTTTGCACCGCATTCCATTCGTTCCTTTGATCTATCTTCGTCGATATTGGAGGGTGATTTCTGTTACTACGGGCGCACAGGCAGAAGGAGTTGCGGCTCGAATGCGATAACCATTAGGGTATCGGTTATTCTTGAGGATTGAAGCATTGTTTAGCGTGCGGGAGAAAGGTATTCACATGCCGTCCAGACGAAGTTAAAGGATTCGAACGATTGTCAGAAACCCATTTTCCCAAGTTTAAAGTATTCGGAAGAACATGCAGGTATTTCGATGGACCCTCTAGAAGAATGAAACCCTAACTCGACATAATGGCCACGAGAACGCCCTTGAACCTTAGGGTTTACGGCAGTTCCGCGGTGCTATTAGTGAGGCTTGGGTTTGCCCTTCTACGGCTGGACTATCGATGCTGGGGTATGTACCGGATATTTTTAAACTGTACTTGAGTGTTGAGCTCTCGGGGAATTATGGAATTTTGATGGATCGATCGAAAAGTTTAATGTAGTCCGGATATCAGGTGAAGGGATCGACTACGTGGAAGACTCTAGATATGAGTATTGCTGTTGGTAGCGCAGTCAGCACACCTATGAAGAGACGAGTTCGAAGCAGTCGACACTAGAGGAAAGGGGGAAAGAGGCGCACATTGACGATAGTGTTTACGATTGTGATTTTGTGATTTGAATTTCATATTTTCGTTGATTGGATTTTGGTATTTTGAGGACTTTGTTCTACGATTGGTATTTCTTATGTGCACCTTCATTACATTCTATTTTTGTTTCATATATCAGTGGTATTGATGTTGTTTAGTACGTACCCAGTGCACTTGATTTGGTTTTTATACATTTTGAGATTTTGATTTGATTTCGTGCATATGGTTACACATGATTTTGACATATGCTTCGACCTAGTTTTCATGCATTTTCGTACTGTGATTTTGATTTTGATATTCGGTGTATGTTTTCGTGCACCATGTGCACCTGATTGAGATTCTTGCGCACACTTGGCGCACCTGATGCGATTTTGTGCACACCAGATGCACTAAATCGGGGTTTTGTGCATATTAGATGCACCTGATATTGAGTCGTGCACGCCCGTTGTACTTGACAGATGTTTTTGGTGCACACCTGTTGCACTTAGTTCGTTTTTGTGTGTATTCGTGGTATCTGTATTTGGTTTCGATTTCAGTGCGCACCGGACGCACATGATATTTTTATGATGTGATTGGGATTGAATTCAGTTTAAGCAGTATGCTTTTATAATCATTACTATTGATTTGATAACCAGGTGGGACGTGTATGTTAAATAAAAGACATATATATAGCTATTTTTTTAAAATAAACGTCCGCTACTTGTGCCGTGACACGTGCATCACACGGCGATTTTCAAGAAGGGGTTCTTGCATGCTTCTTTATCCAGATGTTTGGACGATTTTACTATGATGCGCACTATATATAAGTTATAGTTTTGATGTATATTATGTTGGTTTTCATATTGAGTTTTGGTGTTTTATTTTCGCCATAACTCCGATGATTGTGTTATGCTTGACGGAGTTGATTTTAGTTATGTATTGATGATTTCGGAGCCCTGACGATTTGAGTGTTTTGGCTGAATGTTTTAGTAATTGGGGGGAGTTTTAATTTAAATTCGGGGACCGAATTTCTTAAAGGAGGGAAGATTGTAACATTTTAAAAATAAATAAATAAATAAATAAAATCGTTTAAGTGAATTTTATAATTTTCGGTAAAGTAAAACGTATTTTTCGTAAAACTAAACCGTAATTATTTTTCACTATAAATTTAAAAATACCTATTTTAATTATTGTATTACTATTAAATGGTGTTTATTTAGCCACTTATAAATTTTTAGTTTAATTAAATATTTTTCTTAAATTAATTATTTTAAATATTAACAAAACTTTATTTTTACACCAAATTAGTGTAAATTACAAATTTGAATGGGTTAAATTTGAAAAAATGAACCATTGCATCTTAGAATCAAGTGTGTTTCATGCAAAATTATTTTCAAAATTTTACAATGGTTCTAGACCATTCTAGGTCAAATGGAGTGAAGAAAATAAAGAATTTTTAAATAAATTCATGAAAAGACTAAATTGTATGATATTTTAGAGAAACCTTCTACACTTCTCTTGACTTTTCTCACTCTCCTCTCCCTCCTCCTCACAAGGCCGGCCCTCACCCCTTGGCAGCCCCCCTTTTCCCCACTTGGTTTTTGCTACAAAATCCATCAAAAATTCATCAAAAATTCAATAAAAAAATCCACAAAACCCTAATTAATTCCTACCCTCTATTCTTTGCTCATCTTTATATGGATTTTGGAGATGGAAAGCATTTATTTTGGAGGCTTATTTTCATGTTTGGATTTTATGTTGTGGAGGTATAAATCTTCTTCTTTTGATTTATTGTTATTAGATGTTTCATTTAAGCATAATTAGATTTAATAAATAATTTCTATCTACAAGTTTTAAAATTCAAGTTAGGGTTTATAAAATTAAGTTATGATTTTTATTAATTAAGTAGGGTTATAATAACTAGTTTAACATTTTTAGAAGTGGAAAATCTTGCATGGTTGTTGAATTATAATTTGTTCATTCCAATTGGTTTAAATTAAGTATTTTTGCAAACTAGATTTCTATAAGTTGTATATATTGATGAGATAAAATTTCAATTAATGTTTGTAACACTAGATTGTGGTTTTAATGAGGATATTAAGTTGTTAGTGGAATGAAAAACTTAAATTGGTTACTAGTTTCTATTGATAATTGAAAAATAGTAATAAAAATACTATTTTTGCTAACTAGAATTTGGAAATTCTTAAATAAATGAGGTTTAAAATCTAAATTATGATTTCATTATATTATTATCATCATGAATTGTAGTTTAATACATTAATTCATGCAAAATCAAGTTTAGTTGTGATATTGTGAAATTTTGCTTAAAAGTATCGAAATCGGGCAAGTTTGCAAACTAGAATTTTCCAATTAATACAATTGGGGCGTTAAAAATATAGTAATGGGTTGTATAATCTAGTTATACTATTTAATGAGTTTTATGACCATTAGTTTCATTTAAATGTCAAGTTTTGAAGTAAAACGGTAAATTGGCGTTTTCGGGTTTTTCGAAATTGGACGATTTGATTGATTTTTTAGGGTTTTGATGGATTAAATCATGTTTTATATTATAAGTAACGAGTTTTTAAACTACAGGTTGTTTGTTGATGTTTATCTCGATCAATCGGCGTTTGTACGCCGATATCGAGCGATATTTGGTTCTTTTGCATGAGCGGGACATAGGTTTTAACCTATGCGCATTTCGTGCGTCGTTTTGATTTTTGTCCGTGATTCAGTTTACGATATTATACATGTTTGCGTATAGGTAAACCTCGCGTGGACTTCGGACGAGGAAGAAGAGGAAGGCGACATCGTCTTCGGCAGACAAGGACCAGGTGAGTAGATGTGTATCTACGGGGGAAATCGGGTGGATGGCGTTTAGCACCTACGCGAACGTAGAATAGGAATAGTACTTATTGTCATTAGGAAGCCTGACGTGACCTTAGAATTTCGGTGAGTAGGACCCTAGTAATGACCCTAGGCTGGACTAGATTGATTTAGAAAGACCTTACCAGAGGATGAATACCTTGGAAGAGATTCTTAGGTTTCAGGTAAATACACACACACGCACACACTGAGACTCGACGTGGTGTATACATGTATGTATATATATATATATATATAAGACTAGGTGTAGGTATATATATATATATACACAATACGTATATGTGATACAAGGATGTGATATGATACACGGGGATGAAACAATATTACTGGGCTGATGCCGTGATTCTTGGCTATACAGTCGTGTTATGATGTTAGCGCATTAGAAAATGAGATAATGGATTTGTATACATGAACAATAATAAAGAATGGTGATGATATTGAAGTACATGGGACTCTAAAATAGAACCCGGACCGTAACGTGTGCCTGAAATTCTGATATGATATATGTGTGACCTGATTACGACATGATATAGGTGTGACTTGATTTCGATATGATATATATGTGTAACTTGATTACGATATCATATAGGGGTGACATGATTACGATATGATTTAAGTGTGACTTAATCACAATATGATGCATATACATGATATTTATGAGGATAAATTAACGATGTATATTTATGCTCGCAATGATATCTGATTGATGTATGCGATTACAGTATAGCACCTTGATCTTGACATGAGATGGTGATGATATTATACGAATGATGAGACACGTAGGTGATACTTGACCCGTACCCCGATATTAGGATGTCGTACGATGGATTTTACCGTACGAGGCATAGATGTGATGATTGATCCGCACTCTTGTTTCGAGGAAGTCATACTACGTACGTGACGCTATTGAGGCTGGATCGCCGACTATTAAAGATATGGACTCAGACTTTAGGTGTACTCCTATTTCTTATCGACTAGTTTCTTAGGTTTAGTTCCTTAGGAGGTTAGATGGACACTAGTTTAGGTTCGAGTCATATAGTGGTAGTTGTACTTGTATATCGCAGATGAGTGGTTATTACACATCCGTCTTTACATTCATACCGTAATCATAATGTTGCATGTTCATACATATGTTTCTATAATCAGTATAAAACTCTGCCTGTTTGGACACCAGCACCATTACCGATGATGCGCATATTCCACGCACACTTATTTGCCGGCTCACACACATCATCATCAGTAATTGCTATGTCACGTACACTTTAGATCATATTATCTTTTATTGATTCAATCAGCTAACAGCTAGATCGATATAATATTGTAATTACTCTCTGGTGTTAATATAGACATGGTATTTATTACATAGACATTTCATGCATTCGCATTTTCATGTTATCATGCAGTATTATGGGGCATATGCCGACACTTATCATATACTTACACATGATTTTTGGGATTTTGGATTTCTATGAGATTTCTGGATTTTTGGGGAAAACCGCAAGAATATATAAAAACTTCTCTCTCTCTCTCCTCCTCTCTTTTTAAAAACATAAGATGCGGTTTTCTCGTGATGTATGTGTCATCCACCATGAGATTTCATGTTTTCTGTTGGATTTCGAGACCCGATTCGAGGAGTGGATGAACCGTCTCGGGTATATGATGGGCTCGGTATGGTACCCAGGGGCAAGAAGATCGAGTTGTAGACGATGAGCCTGGTAGGGGAGGACTACCTACCGGTGATGTATGGCGCGGCGGATATCCGGAGGATCCCGACCGTTGTCATGAGATTTGATGATATGGGCCGATCCGGACTGACGGAGCCCGAGATATTGAGACTATGAGACATTGAGATTATGAGGTATTGAGACTTGAGATTTACATGTTTTGTGTCGATGCTTGACACGGATTTCCATGGATTTCATCGTTGATATTTCAGATTTCTATACACATTTTACCATGATAAAAGCTAAAGATTTCTTATACAGATATATCTAGATTTCAGGACTGGTTATTTTACATTCATGGTGCATGCATACTCGTTCTCATGACATAGTGCTATATGAGGCACTGACACGAGCACGGAGCATTTGCACTTACACGTAGCTTATTATTCTTCCTTTACTTGATGACTAGTGGTGTATTAGTATATTATTATGACCTAGGACAGCGTCGTGCATTCGATTTCTTTTCGCAGATATCTTCTACTAATGAGTTGGCAACTCACCCCCGTTGTGCCAAATTTTATTACAGGTTCGATGTACAGGTTTCCCTGGCAGCTTGCTGGCACATCTTTTCATTCAGGGTGATTTGCACGGTAGGTTGGTTCACTTGTATCTGGACCGCCGTTGTACTTTTATTATTTCATTTGTATCCAGTAAGCTCCATCAACCAATTTTGTATTACTTGATAGTTTACTGGACCATTTATTTGTTTCGATCTTAGAGTCGCGCTTGTATTATTATGATATCTGGTGGTTTTATTTTCTTTTGAGTTTTGAGCCTCGCCCTTCGGCGTTGTATAATATTGTGCATTGGTGTGGTTGTTTCCGCCTTCTGGCGTAGAGCTAGCTCCCGTTTGGGGATGCTTTTTATTGTTTGTTTATATTATACTTGTTGTACCCGTTTCGGGCCAGTTTTTACAAAGGAGACTCTACCGAAATTTTTAAGAAAATTGGATGATACTTTTAAACTTGTTTTCTACATGTTTTCCTTTACTTCTTCTTCTTTTATGGTTTAGATTTTTGGGCTTCGGCTTAGTTAGGTTACGCTGCGCCTGTAGACGCTTCGTAATCTAAGTGCCGGTCACGTTCCGTACTTTCGGGGCGTGACATAGGTTTTCGGAAAAATAGCTTTAAAGCGAATTTGAAGTTTTGATGATTTAAACCCTATTTCATATATATATTTAGTGTGTTATGAAACCACGAATGGTGCGTTTAAGTTTTTCTCAATCACTCGGCGTTTGTACGTCGATGTTGAGGGTTATTTGGTTATTTTGCATGAGCGGGTTATAGGTTTTAACCTATGCGCGTTTTGTGTGCCATTTTGGTTTTGTCCACGATTTCGGTTTACGGTATGATATATGTTTGCATATAGGTACCTCTCCTATGGACTTCGGGCGATGAAGAAGAGGATGGCGGCATTGACTTCGGCAAACAAGGACCAGGTGAGTAGATATATATCTACGGGGGATGTCGAGTGGATGGCGTTTAGCACCCCCGCAGTCCGTAGTATAGTTGATGATATATATGTTATATAGGTGTTTATGATACCAGGATGATTATCAAGATATGTTTTTGTGTTTATGGTTTAGTTTAGGATAGTTAAAAAAAGCTTAGTTTAGCTTCTTAGTCGCGAACCCTAGAACCGGTTTCTACCCACACATACACACACATGCATACATTTATTTTACTTGTGCGTATATGGGGATATGTATATATATATATATGTATGTATGTATGTATGTATACATTTACATGGATTTTGAGGACAGGTACTTGGGATTTGAAATGAGTCAATGAGATTGGGCTTGGGGCCATGAGATCGGTGATATGATATGGTTCGTATTTGAGATACGACATGATATTTTAGCGGGTTCTTTAGGCATGGTGTTTTCATACACACGCATGCATTACATAGATGGTATCAGTATTATACTAGACTTAGATCAGTACCCCAATATATGATGGAAAGGATACTAGACAAATAATGAGATAAAGGTGATATTTGACCCGTACCCAGATTTGGGAGGCCGTACGACGGATTTACCGTACGAGCTATATATTGATGATAGATCCGCACTCTTGACTCGAGGATGGCATATTATATAGGGTATCGTATGGGATACTATTGAGGCGGGATCACCGACTAATACACACACACACACACACACACATATATCGACTCAGATTTAGGTAGTTTCCATACCCCTTCCGATTGGTTGTTAGTTAGACATGTAGTTACCTAGTAGATGTTAGACTAGACCGAGTCATACCTATTTCCAAAACTAACGAATCGTGAGGATTTTAAAGACATGTCAAGGGATACTACGGATATTTCAAAAGATATGCCTTTTCATAAAAACACTGTAGCCCTTATTTTCAAAACACGACGATTCGTACTATTTCAAAAGACACAACAGTATAACACAGGTGTAGCGATGTAGATTCTTATTTTTACGTTATCATTCATGTTCCGCATATTATTGTTGCAATTACTATTCATTGCTATTTATCATGTTATTATCGTCTCATTGCATGTTTATTGTGTACTTAGTGATTATGAACCATGCTGTCAGGACACCAGCACCATTACCGATGATGCGTATGTTCTACATACACTTACTTGCCGGATCACGCACATCATCATCGGTAATTGCCATGCCACGTACACTTTAGAAAATACCTTTTCATTGACATAGCTTGATAGCTGATAGTCGCAATATGTTATAGCTTCCATATGCTAGTTTAAATATTGCATTTATTGCATGATATTAGGTGCATTCATATATTCATTGGTTATGCAGTATTATGGAGATTTATGCCAGTATTCACTGTTTATTGGTATCATGATTTTGATGATTTCGAATTTACATTAGATTTCTGGATTTGGGGGAAAACCGCAAGAATTTAATAAAAGCTTAGTATCATCATTTTAAAATGCAAATTGCGGTTTTCTCGTGATGTATGAGTCATCCACCATGAGTTTTCAGGATTGTTGTTTGATTTCGAGACCCGATTCGAGGAGTTGGATGAACCGTCTCGGGTACATGGTGGGCCCGGTATGGTACCCCGGGGCAAGAAGCTCGAGTTGTATTCGATGAGCCTGGCAGGGGAGCACTATCTACCGGTGATATTATTTGGACTCTTCGGTTATCCGGAGGATACCGGCCAGAGTCATGAGATGGATACAGGCTGATCCGTTATGCCGGAGCCCGCGGGCCAATCCGCAGATGATACGGATGCCTGAGATATTGATATTTGAGATTTGAGATTTGTGTCGATGCTTGACACTGATTTCTCTGTTGCGTTCATTGATGATACTTGATTGATATACATATAGAAATCTCATTGATTAAAGAAAACAGTTGTCTCACTCATGAGGTATTCTGCTTTCATTCGTAATGCATTCATACATCATATATATCTGATATGTTGCTATCTGAGGCACTGACACGAGCATGTAGTATTACACTTATACATAGCTGGACCAGGATTTTTATTTGAGGATATTACCTGATATGACCTAGGATAGCGTTATGCATGCGATTTCTGCTCTGTGATGTTTTCTACTTACGAGTTGGCAACTCACCCCCGTTGTGCCACAGTTCCTTGCAGGTTTTGCCGTACAGGTATCGTTGCGGCTTTGCTGGCACACTGTTCCTTCCGTGTGATTGCTTTGGTAGGTGGTTTCATTTGCTTCATGACCACCATTGTATTTATGTTTATATTCAGTTGTATCTAGTAAACTCCATCAACCAGACTTGTATTTATTTCGACCTTAGAGTCGCACGTTGTATTATTATGGTTTTCATGTTGATTTGAGTTTCTTTTGAGTTTTGATCCTCGCCCTTCGACGTTGTATATTATCTTGCTTGCGTGGTTGTGGCCGTCGATTGACGAAGAGCTGGCTCCCGCTTGGGGATGCCTTTTATCATTTCGTATTCTATTCATGTTGTATCCCGTTTGGGGCAGTATTTACAAAGGAGTCTCTGCCGAAATTTTCAGAAAATACTTGAGATTTTAAAAATACATACTTCGGCCTATGTTGTTAAAACTACTTGCTTTAAATTGGTTTTTCCTTCACTCTACTGCTCCTTTGGTTTTGATTTCTGGGTTTTGGCTTACTTAGATTACGTACGCCTCGAGACGTTTCGTAATTTAAGTGCCGATCATGTTCTGTACTTTTCGGGTCATGACAAAGTTGGTATCAGAGCGTTAGGTTTTACCTTCTGAGTGTAGGATGACCCTTGATTGATGGAGTAGGTGACTTAAAAAGAGTGACGTACCGTGTGTATGTTCCGCGGCATACTTACGATACGCTACTCTGCTTAAGAAGACTTAGGATGTACATTTCCTTGCCCAGCATTATATTCATTCATATGATCTATCCCCTTCAGTACCAGCTTATGGTTTTGTTACCACGGTTGTACGGGCGTGGAGAGCTACGGCTAGAGTTGCGGTCAGCACGAGCTCGTCACGGACGAGGACTAACCAGGGCGTGATTCCAGGGACATACGATTGCATAGAGGCGTCGTTTTATTGTGTTTTCGCGCCATGAGCGTTTGATGGGTCGCTTTTATGAGATCACTCGGACGTGCAGATCAGCACCAGAGGATTGAGCCACTGATAGAGGCCAGCCAGAATATGATGACCATTGATGTATCACCTATTCATGATGATTGAGGCATTGTTCAGCATGCAGAAGAGTGAGCCAGTAGTTGCTGCGAACGATGAGATATCGCCCCAGATGTTAGAGCTATTGCAGTACGAGTTGTATTTAGAGGTATGACAGAAGATCGCTAGTCATCCGAGGATGAATGACTAAGATATGTGGTTCGTTCGCTTACCCCGATGCGAGGTCATCAGATTGATTGATTCCAGCTAGAGACGACTTCACACAGGTACGTTGGGTGTCGATAGAGGCGATCGAATGTCAGAAACCCATATTTCAAGTTTAAAGTATTCGAAAAGACATGCAAGCAATTCTATGGACCCTCTAGAAGAATGAAAACCCTAACTCGACATAATGACCATGTGAAAGCCTTTGAACCTTAAGGTTTGCGGCAGTTCCGCGGTGCCATTAGTGAGGCTTGGGTTTGCCCTTCTACGGCTGGTCCACCAGTGCTGTGGTATGTACTCGATACTATTAAACTGTACTCAAGATGTTGAGCTTTTGGGGGATTATGGAACTTTGACGAATCGATCGAAAGGTTCAACGTCTTTCGGATATCATGTGATGGGATACATTGCTTGGGAGACTCCAGATACGAGTATAGCCGTTGGAGCGCAGTCCATGCAGCCACGAAGAGACGAATCCGAAGCAATCGATATTAGAGAAAAGTAGAGTAAGAGGTTCGTACGAGATCTTGATGAGATGACGATCCACTCCGCTGACATCAGAGATGTGATACGCATGCAGAGGCGTTGTTCACGGATATATCTTCCAGAAAGAGTCGTGATGAGTATGCAGCCGTTCCGGAACAAGAAATTGATTTGGTAAAAGATGATAACTTCCGGGTAGTTCGGCATAAACGAGATTTGGGAGAGACTTCGACAGGACCTTTCTGGAATGCTATACGAGAAGACTTGGACCCAGGAGCGGTCATATTGTTCACACCCAGCAGGCAAGAGTTCGGCATCATCGACGAGACATGTTACGAGTGACCATGACAGTTGGCCAGAGATCTTTAGAGGATGTGCCAGAGCGGGACTGTTTCCACCACCTTTGATTTTGATATTTTGGGCGATTTATTTGCTTGATTGAGATTTTGTGCAATACGGTTGCACTTGACTTCGATTTGATGTCATTCGAGATGTTGATTTTGATTTCATGCCTATGTTATGCATGTAATTTGACTTATGTTTTCGGCATAGTTTTCATGCACTTTCAGTATTTTGATTCGATTTTGTGCACGCTGATGCACATGATTGTGAGATTATATACCACGGTATACCTGATTTGGATTTAGATTGAGATGTGTTGTATACCATCGATTTCGATTGCGATATTCGATATTTGTTTTCGTGCACCTTGTGCACTTGATTTGGATTCTTGCGCATACTGACACGCTTGAGGCGATTTTGGTGCACACCAGATGCACTAAATCGAGATTCTTCATACATATCAGATGCACCAGATATTGCTGTTAAGCACACCCGTTGCCCTTGACATGTGTTTTTGTGCACACCCGTTGCACTTAGATTTTTGTTTATGTGCACATGTATGTCACATTCATGGATTTCGATTTCCGTGCGCACCAGACGCGCGTGGCATTCTTATACACATTTTGGGATTGATTTCTGTTGGAGCAATACGTTTTTATGATATTTACTATTGGTTTTAGTACTGAGCAGGGCTAGTCAGAGGACAGTACCTGAATATATTTTTGCATTCATTGATAGTTATCGAAGGGATTTCCAAAAAGAGCTATAGTCTCGGTATTTACTTACTTGTCCGAGATGACACGAATTTTTTTTTACAAGGAAGCCCTTCTAAATTGTTTTCAAAATGGCAGGACATGCATATTAAACAAAGGATATATATATATATATAGTTATTTTCTTACAATAGACGCCCGCCACTGTGCAGTGATACGCGCATCGCACAACGACTTGAAAGGTTTGGCATGCATATCTTTCAGATGTTTTAATGATGTTTACATATATAGTTGATGTATATCCTGTTGGTTTTCGTATTGGGCTTTGACATTGATGTCTTCACCATAACTCCGATAATTGCGAGATACTTGACGGAGTTTTGATTTGGTTTATATACTCGTTTTCATGCGCCTGCATTACGCTATGATGTGCTTTATGTGTTTATGATTTCGGAGCCCCGACGACTGGATCTTTTTATTGGAATATTTTAGTATCTGGGAGAGTTTTAATTTAAATTCGGGGACCGAATTTCTTTAAGGGGGAAGATTGTAACGTTTTGAAAATCGTTTAGGTGAAATTTCGAGGAATCGGTAAAATAACGGGTGTTTTCCATAAAAAAAACCAAGATATAAATATCTTTTAATATAAAATTAAATATACCTATTCTAGCTATGAAATTGCTAGTATTTGGTATTTAATGGGTCACTTTTAAATTTCTAATTTACTTTAAAAAATTCCAAAATTAATTATTTAAATATTATTTTAAGCCGTCACTAATACATTTAATTAGGGATATTTACAAATTGGAATGGGGTAATACAAATTCTGTGAGCCACGACAACCTAGAATCTAGTTTGTAACATGTTCTTTTTCTAAAATTCTCCTCATGGTTCTAGATGTTTTTAAAATGCTAGATTAAATAAAAATAAAATAGAATTATTGAGGTGTGATGTGTAAATAAGGTAAAAAGGGGGGGTTATTTTGACTTGGAAAAAAACACACATTTCACACCTCATTTTCCAAGCCCACACAGCAGCCCCCTCCCCTTGGCCGAGCCCACTCTTCAACAAGAGAAGGAAAAAAAATTAAAAGAAAGCATTAAACAAAGTTGTGGTGTTGAATAAATGAGGTATGGGCACTCTTTTTTGACTTTAAAACACACACACATTTCACTCTCTCTCCCCCCTCAAAGATGATGGCCGAGCCTTCCCCCTTGGCTGCCCCAAATTTCCTCACCTCTTCCCACTTCAAAAATCTTCAAAAAAATCAAAAGAAAATCCGACAAACTCCAAATCCATTCCTTACCCATTATTCCTTGGCCCATCTTGCATGGATCTTGAAGCAAAGTTGATGTTTTGGAGGCTAGGTTTTCTTGTTTGATCTCTTGATTGATAGGTATAAATCTTAACCTATGGTTTACTTGTTGAATTATTACTTTAATTTAGCCTATTAAGTGTTTAAATGTGGAATTAGTTGCAAGATTTAATATTCAAGAGAAGGGTCAAATTAAGATTAGGGTTTGGAAATTCTAGAAATTGGGTTCGATCAAGATAGGGGTTTTGATCATTTGTTTGTGGTTGTGAGATGTAGTTTAACACATCAAAGCATGTAAAACCTAATCTAGTTTCTAGTTGCAAATTGTTAATTTAAAATTGTAATAACTAAGCTATATTACAAACTAGGTTTTAAAATTAAATCAAAATTGTAAGATTAAAAATCTAGTTAGGGTCTTCATCACATCATTAACATTATAAGTTATAGTTTAATACTTTAGATCATGCAAAACCAAGCTAAATTGTTGTTTGTGCATTTTTACTATGAAATTGTTAAAATTGGTTAAATTTGCAAACTAGGATTTTGGGTTTAATGAAAATTGATAAGATTAAATTATTGGAATGGTTTGTATGACTTATTTAAGATGTTTAATGAGTATTATGGCCACTAGAATTGTTAAAACATCATGATTTTGCATTAAAACGGATAATTTTGCTTACTGGGTTTTCGGAAAAATAGCTTTAAAGCGAATTTAAAGTTTTGATGATTTAAACCCTATTTCATATATATATTTAGTGTGTTGTGAAACCACGAATGGTGCGTTTAAGTTTTTCTCGATCACTCGGTGTTTGTACGCCGATGTCGAGGGTTATTTGGTTCTTTTGCATGAGCGGGTTATAGGTTTTAACCTATGCGCGTTTTGTGTGCCATTTTGGTTTTGTCCACGATTTTGGTTTATGATATGATATATGTTTGCATATAGGTACCTCTCATGTGGACTTTGGGCGATGAAGAAAAGGATGGTGGCATTGACTTCGACAAACAAGGACCAAGTGAGTAGATATATATCTACGGGGGAAGTCGGGTGGATGGCGTATAGCACCCCCGCAGTCCGTAGTATAGTTGATGATATATATGTTATATAGGTGTTTATAATACGAGGATGATTACCAAGATATGTTTTTGTGTTTATGGTTTAGTTTAGAATAGTTAGAAGTACCTTAGTTTAGCTTCTTAGTCGCGAACCCTAGAACCGGTTTCTACCCACACATACACGCACATGCATACATTTATTTTACTTGTGCGTATTTGGGGATATGTGTGTGTATGTGTGTGTGTGTGTGTGTGTATACATATACATGGATTTTGAGGACAAGTACTTGGGATTTGAGATGAGTCAATGAGATTGGGCTTGGGGCCATGAGATCGGTGATATGATATGGTTCGTATTTGAGATACGGCATGATATTTTAGCGGGTTTTTTAGGCATGGTGTTTTCATACACATGCATGCATTACATAGATGGTATCAGTATTGTACCAGACTTAGATCAGTACCCCAGATCATAATATATGATGGAAAGGATACCAGACGAATAATGAGATAAAGGTGATATTTGACCCCTACCCAGATTTGGGAGGCCGTACGACGGATTTACCGTACGAGCTATATATTGATGATAGATCCGCACTCTTGACTCGAGGATGTCATATTATATAGGGTATCATATGGGATACTATTGAGGCGGGATCACCGACTATTATACACATATATATATCGACTCAGATTTAGGTAGTTTCCATACCCCTTCCGATTGGTTGTTGGTTAGACATGTAGTTACCTAGTAGATGTTAGACTGGACCGAGTCATACCTATTTCCAAAAATAACGAATCGTGAGGATTTTAAAGACATGTCAAGGGATACTACGGATATTTCAAAAGACGTACCTTTTCATAAAAACACCGTAGCCCTTATTTTCAAAACACCACGATTCGTACTATTTCAAAAGACACAACAGTATAACACAGGTGTAGTGATGTAGATTCTTATTTTTACGTTATCATTCATGTTCCGCATATTATTGTTGCAATTACTATTCATTGCCATTTATCATGTTATTATCGTCTCATTGCATGTTTATTGTGTACTTAGTGATTATAAACCATGCTGTCAGGACACCAGCACCATTACCGATGATGCGTATGTTCCACATACACTTACTTGCCGGCTTACACACAACATCATCGGTAATTGTCATGCCACGTACACTTTAGAAAATACCTTTTCATTGACATAGCTTTATAGCAAATAGTCGCAATATGTTATAGCTTCCATATGCTAATTTAAATATTGCATTTATTCCATGATATTAGGTGCATTCATATATTCATTGGTTATGCAGTATTATGGAGATTTATGCCAGTATTCACTGTTTATTGGTATCATGATTTTGATGATTTCGAATTTACATTAGATTTCTGGATTTAGGGGAAAACCGCAAGAATTTAATAAAAGCTTAGTATCATCATTTTTAAATGCAAATTGCGGTTTTCTCGTGATGTATGAGTCGTCCACCATAAGTTTTCAGGATTGCTCTTTGATTTCGAGACCCGATTCGAGGAGTTGGATGAACCGTCTCGGGTACATGGTGGGCCCGGTATGGTACCCCGGGGCAAGAAGCTCGAGTTGTATTCGATGAGCCTGGCAGGGGAGCACTACCTACCGGTGATATTATTTAGACTCGTCGGTTATCCGGAGGATACCGGCCGGAGTCATGAGATGGATACAGGCTGATCCGTTATGCCGGAGCCCGCGGGCCGATCCCGCAGATGATACGGATGCCTGAGATATTGATATTTGAGATTTGAGATTTGAGATATTGTGATTTGATATTGAGATACTGAGACTTATGTTTTGTGTCGATGCTTGACACGGATTTCTCTGTTGCATTCATTGATGATACTTGATTGATATACATATAGAAATCTCATTGATTAAAGAAAACAGTTGTCTCACTCATGAGGTATTCTGTTTTCATTCGTAATGCATTCATACATCATATATATCTGATATGTTGCTATCCGAGTCACGGACATGAGCATGTAGTATTACACTTATACATAGCTGGACCAGGATTTTTATTTGAGGATATTACCTGATATGACCTAGGATAGCGGTATGAATGCGATTTCTGCTCTGTGATATTTTCTACTCACGAGTTGGCAACTCACCCCCGTTGTGCCACAGTTCCTTGCAGGTTTTGCTGTACAGGTATCGTTGTGGCTTTGCTGGCACACTGTTCCTTCCGGGTGATTGCTTTGGTAGGTGGTTTCATTTGCATCATGACCACCATTGTATTTATTTTTATATTCAGTTGTATCTAGTAAAACTCCATCAACCAGACTTGTATTTATTTCGACCTTAGAGTCGCGTGTTGTATTATTATGGTTTTCATGTTGATTTTAGTTTCTTTTGAGTTTTGATCCTCGCCCTTCGGCGTTGTATATTATCTTGCTTGCGTGGTTGTGACCGTCGATTGACGAAGAGCTAGCTCCCGCTTGGGGATGCCTTTTATCATTTCGTATACTATTCATGTTATATCCCGTTTGGGGCAGTATTTACAAAGGAGACTCTACCGAAATTTTCAGAAAATACTTGAGATTTTAAAAATACATACTTCGGCCTATATTGTTAAAACTATTTGCTTTAAATTGGTTTTTCCTTCACTCTACTGCTCCTTTGGTTTTGATTTTTGGGTTTTGGCTTACTTAGATTACGTACGCCTCGAGACGTTTCGTAATTTAAGTGTCGGTCATGTTCTGTACTTTTCGGGTCATGACACTTGGCTACATCCATGAGGTATAATTCATTTCCTTTAGTTAGTTTTAAGTTTCTTTGTATTCTAGTTAGTTTAGAATTAGTTTTGGTTGGTTATTTTTTTGAAGTTAGAAATCCCTAGAGAAGGGTTTGAGTGTTGTGTGGATTGGGTGATGCCTAGTGGCTGTTTACAAGACCCTAGAGGTCGATTCTTGACCTGGACCAGTGACCAAACCCCAAAATACGAACTTTAGATTTGTCGATATCGGGTTTTGTGGTTTTAGTGATGGTATTTAGAGATCTGGGATGACCCGAGACCATTGTAAAAGAAGTTCCCTTAACCATAAGACGTGCAGGAAACCATGAATCACCCCCTGAAACCTGAGCCCCAACCCATTCATCTTGGCCGCAAATTTAATGATTTGGGCCGCAATTTACGGCCTGGGTACAACCAAATTGATCCGTGGTTGGTCCATGGCTCTATCTTCAGTAAATTAGACCCTCCATGTGTGCAAAATTGGTTAATTTCACCTAGGGAAAAATCTGGGACCATTTTCATCAGTTGCTGCATTGTTTTGCGACTTCGTTTTAATTTGAGATTAGGTATTAGATATTGTGTTCCGTCATCTGATGTTTTTACATCAGCGACGGAGGCTGTTTAGTGGTTTTGCAGGCGTAGGCTATAGGTTCTAACCTATAAGCGATTCGCATACAGCTTTGGTTTTCATGTTCGATTCTTGATACTATATGACGCATTGGAAATTGTAGGTACCCCCATGTGGACTTCGAGAAGATGAGGATGAGCGTGACGTCATCGAATTCGGCAGGCAAAGATCAGGTGAGTGGATCTATATCCACGGGGGAAGTCGGGTGGATGGCGTATAGCACCCCCGCAAGTCTTTGATGGAAACCGATTCATGGTAAATGGTTAAGGAAACTTTTAATAGAAAACTATAGATAGAGTTAAAAGATAGTTAGAGAAACTATATTAGAAACTAAAGGATAGTTAGAAGTGATATGATACGGCTAATATGTGATGACGGAATTTGAGGATGATGTTTGACGATATTGCCGTTTAGGGTACTATAGGACTAGATAGCCGACGTAGACATGTCATCCGAACCATACCTATTTCCAAACTGAAGAATCGTATGCATCTTTTAAACAGATACCTTGAGGGACATTACGGATTTTCAAATGATATCTTTTCCTTAAAAACACCGTAACCCCTACTTTCAAAACTACGATTCGCATCCTTTAAAAACTGATCATATGGTTCGGGTGTGTATGTTAGATTAGATGCGTATGCTTAGTAATAGTAGATTAATGGTATATTGACCTTTTGTGAGATAAATGCGATGAAAAGAGAATGCGATTGACATGTGATATGATGATATGTTGGTATACGGATGCGAGTCGATTGAAATGATTGATACCTTGCCGGTCCCCTGATATGAGATTGTTATGGATGTGACCAGGAACATAGGTACATATATATATATATATATATATATATATTTATATATGTAGTGAATCATATGTGATTGCCGTACGAGACATTAGGTCCATACCCCTCATTGTCATATAGGATGATAGGATCCTTATTGGTTTAATACCGCTGTACGATAATTTTCCGTACGTGATGAGTTTGACTTGATGATTGATCCATACCCTTGACTAGAGGATGCCGTACGATGGATTATACCGTACGTAATGTTGTGAGTCTGGGTGCCGATTGATAGATTCACCGACTCGGTCATGTTAGATATGTATACCTTGTAGCTTTTAGCTGACATTTTACCTTATGCTGCATTTCATGCTATTCTCATTGCATCATATATATTTATCTGTGCTAGTACACCTACACCATTATTTATGATGCGTATGTTACACTTACACAGATTAGCCGGCTCACACACTTCATCATCGATAATTGCCATGTCACTACAAAGTAGGATTGCTGCATCATGATATGACTCCATGCATAATATACTTGCGTATGTACCCACTTGTACACTCATACTTGCGTACATATATCTTTGTGCATCCATGCCTACATACATACTTATTGCACATGCATAGACGATGTCGCATTTGACTTTGGAGAAATTGGGAACCGCATGATATATTTTCAAAACTGGATCCATTTAAAAGAGCGGTTTTCCCTTAATATGTCATATCACTGTTCCATGTTGCTTGGTATTCGGATATGCTTACATTTCTATCATATGTCGCATACATCATGCTTTATGATTTTACGCATTGAGATATGTTGTTTTCATGATATTTCTGGATTTGAGAACCGTGGCTATTTCAAAAGAAAGTATGTACTGCATTAAAAACCCCAGTTTCTCTTGATATGATATTTCAGTATGTCCACCATGCGTTTTCTCGGTTCTGAGATGTGTGACATGTGAAACTCGACTCGAGGAGGCGGATGATTCCGTTTGCGGGTTCATGGTGGACCCGGTATGGTTCCCCGGGGCGAGAATGTTTTTCGTAGAGTAGACGATGAGCCTAGCAGGGCGGCGAGTACCTAACGGTGATTGGTTGGACCTGGCGGTTATCCGGAGAATACCGACCGGAGTCGAGAGATGGATATGGGCCGACACGTCTGCCGGAGCCCACGGGCCTATCCCGCAGACGGAGCCTGAGATATATGAGGATTTACGTGTAGATGCTGGACACGGGTTTCATGATGTTTTTGAGTGTCGAGGTTGGACACTCCAGTTCCATGATTTTGATATGTCGCGAGGGACACACGTTGATTTATATCCTCATATTTTCATGCATATGCTTTTATGATATTTACATGCATGATATTGCTGTGTCATTGGTTGACACGTGGACGAGATCCACATGCATACATACTTTGATCATATGGTTGGATGATATCCGCATACACATAGGTGTTGATTACATTGGTGGCACATATGATGACCCGGTCACCCTAGATATCATAGTATTACCTTTATGATATAGTTGACCTAGGAGTCGTTATTTATTCGATTTCTACTTGTAGATATTTTTCTACTCACGAGTTGGAAACTCACCCCCGTTGTGCCACAGTTCTTGCAGGTTGACCGCATGGATCAGTAGCGGCTTCGCTGGCACACAGTTGCATTCGGGTGTTTTGCATTGGTAGGTGGGACATTTGTATCGTACCCACTCTTGTATCTATATTTCATATTGTATCTAGTTAACTCTATCAAATCAAACTAGTATTTGTATAAATAGTGAGACTTAGCAAGACTTGTTGTGTGAGACTTGAGCGATGGGTTTTATGTTCGCTTTTGGGGATTTATGTCTTGCTTTACTTTATCTTTTGTGGTGATCTTCGCCGTTGGGCGTCGTATTCTTATATATACTGTCTTGCGTGGTTGTGATCCGCCGGTTGGCGAAGAGCTAGCTCCCGCTTGGGGATGCCTTTATATTATCTTGTATATGTGGTTTTGGATCAAAAAAAATACAAAGGAGGTGCTGCCCAAATTTTAAAAAAAAAGTCGAAACATGTTTTCAAACTAGTAAATTTCACTTGCATTATTCATGTCCCTTTTCTATGCATTTAAGAAAACTCGATTTCATTATACCTTTATTTCAAAACTTCACCTCTTTTATTTTCTTTAAAAGATTTAGATTTCTGGGTTTCAGCTTACTTGAATTCCGTTACGCCTTTAGACGTTGCGAGATTCAAGTGCTGATCACGAGCTACTATTTCGGATCGTGACAAAGTTGGTATCAGAGTGCTAGGTTTAACCTTGTTCGAGTCTATGTTTGACTATGCGGAGTCTAGGGCAGGTATGTATTTCGGAACCTAGGCTTGACCTTACGGAACATAGACTTGAATGGGGGGTATTGGACCCGAACTTTCGTTTTATAGGCTGACCCTGATTGATGGAGTAGGTAGCTTGAGCAGAGTGACATACCGTACGTATGTTCCGCGGCATATTTACGATACGTTACTCCACTTAAGAAACCTTAGGATGTACATATTTTGAGAACTATGATTCTCTTCGTACCCATGATTATACATCCATTTGAGATCCTTGATTCTATTTGTTTCCATGATCATACCCTCATTGATGTTGTTCCTTCTTATGATCATGTATCCATTCTGGATCTGTCGTTTCCTTTCATGCTGTTGATCTGCTTTCTTCGACACTCGATTAAGGTTCCTGTCACCATGGTTTGAGCGCAGATTGAGCTGCTCTAGTGATGCGGTCAGGGCGAGCTCGTCTGGTACGAGGACTGACCATCGTGTTTTCTGCTGACACGGGAACGTCTCGAGTTAGTATTTATGTTGTGACCTCTCGGAGGAGGCGAGTGTTTGGTTTTGCACCAGACGATCGGCCCATCGATTAAGGCTGCCAGTTGTGAGAGGACTGTTGATGTACAGCATACCTCCGAGATTATGATATCGTCTACCGTGCAGACAGATGACCCAGCTGTTGCTGAGATTGATGAGATGTTGCTTCCAGGCTTATGAGCTGAGATCGCTAGAGCTTCCAGGAAGAGATGCGACAGATGATAGCTAGCCTATCCTGAGTTGAGAGACAAAGGTGATTCGTCAGATTAATGCGCCGACACAGGCCCAGTTGGGTTGAAGATTTTCAGTGTGGAGAGTCTTACTCAGATCTAGAGCAGACCGATCCAGAGATGACCGTTGATGTATCGTCTTTCCTAGAGGATTAAGGTATTGTTTGGCATGCGGGCGAAGAGTATTCACATGTTGTATAGGCGAAGTTAAAAAGTTCGAACGAATGTCAGAAACCCATTTTTTCCAAGTTTAAGTATTCGGAAGAACATGCAGGTAATTCTGTGGACCCTCTAGAAGAATGAAACCCTAACTCGACATGATGACCATGGGACCGCTTTTGAACCTTAGGGTTTGCGGCAGTTTAGCGGTGCCATCAGTGAGGCTTGGGTTTGCCCTTCTACGGTTGGTCCGTAGGTACTGTAGTATGTACTAGATATTATTAGACTGTGCTCAGGTGTTGAGCTTTCGGGAAATTATAGGACTTTGATAACTCAATCGAAAAGTTTGACGTCGTCCGGATATCATGTGATAAGAGATCAGTAAGCTGACCAGCTTCGGGTAGAGGACCTCACCCAGATACGTTGTAAGTTGATCGAGGACGGACTAGTATTGAGTATTCCTCCGACGGTTGGGACGAGTTCCCGAGGACGTGTTCGGCCAGATATCTTCTACAGAGTGATGAAGATACTGAGTTCGTGACTTCGAGTCCGTGTGAGAGACTTCGGATTGACCATGGCCGAGAACCGTTGCAGTGCGCAGATAGCATGGCGTGACGTCAAGGTGGACGATGATAAAGACGAGCGGAACCAGAGTTTCGTGCGAGATGCGGACGAGCTGTTGTTACTCCCCGTCGAGATTAGAGATCTGATTGCATACAGAGGCGTTGGGATGCGGCCGATTCCCGAGGAAATGTTGTGCTGCGAACGCAGATGTCCAGAAAAACGAGAAAAGATTATGTAAGAGTACCAGCCTCCGTACAGTTCGGCATAGACGAGATCAGAAGAGACCTTGAGCAGGATTCTTTCCTGAACACTGCAGCAATGAGATTTCACCCAGGATCAGTTGTGTCACATGTATTCAGAGAGCCAGAGGCCGATGCCAGTGACGTGCTGCTTGACGAATGGTCATACCAATTGGCCGAGAGATGACCAGAGAAGTGCCAGAGCGGAATCTTTCCCGTTAGCACACCTGACCGGGCCGATGAGCCGATGGATTGTGAGATTGGTAAATCCACAGAGAAAATAAGGACCCAAAGACAGAGGACGCCAGACCATGAGCAGGAGGCAAGCGGATGTTCTTGTTCTGCCGGTTTTAGGCTCACTGACACATTTTTTTTCGACATTGTAGGAGGTGTACCTCAATGTCATTTACTGCGATTTGCGTTGTGATCTGAGTATTACGCTTATATCGCTTGGATTTGAGTTTCGATGATTGAGTTTCATGATATTGTTTTCGTGCACCATGGTTGCACCTGCTGGGTATTTACATTTTGCGCATAGCCACTGCACTTGATATATATTTTATACACCGTTGTGTTGGTTTATGATTTGTGCATATCTATTGCACTTGATATTGATTTTGTGCCTTGGCTGCACATGTTTATGATTTCGTGGATTTCATACAGTTGATTTGATTTTGTGCGTGTGGTACGCACTCGATTTGATATTTGCACTTGGTACAGCTTATATGTGCTTGCAGTGCATTGATATGTGTTTTGTGCACACAGTTGCACATGTTTATGATTTTATACACCTTGGTACACTCGGTGTTGCTGTTTATGCATTTGAGTTATTGATTCGTATTTCGTGCACAGGATGCACTGGATTTGTATTTCGTGCACTGGATGCACCGGATTTGTATTTCGTGCACTGGATGCACCGGATTTGTATTTCGTGCACTGGATGCACCGGATTTGTATTTCGTGCACTGGATGCACCGGATTTGTATTTCGTGCACTGGATGCACCGGATTTGTATTTCGTGCACTGGATGCACCGGATTTGTATTTCGTGCACTGGATGCACCGGATTTATATTTCGTGCATTTGTTGCATTATGTTTCGTGCGTTTGTCGCACCATATTTATATTTCGTGCGTTTGTTGCACTGGGTTTACATTTTGTGCGCTGGTTGCACCAGATCGGTATTTCGTGCATTGGTTGCACTAGATTTACACTTCGTACCTTGGTTGCACCCGATTTATGTCTTTGAGCATTTGTGTTACCAGATTTATGTTTTTGTGCGCATCGGATGCACTTGAGTGAGATTTTTACTCGTGCATGTCGGATGCCCTTGATTTAGATTTTATTCGTGCATGATTGGATGCACTTGATTTAGATCTTATTCGTGTATGTCGGATGCCCTTGATTTAGATTTTATTCGTGCTTGATTGGATGCACTTGATTTAGATCTTATTCATGCATGTTGGATGCACTTAATTTAGATTTTATTCGTGCATGTTTGATGCACTTGATTTAGATTTCTTTCGTGCATAATGGATGCACTTGATTTCGCTTTTGTTCGTGCATGTTGGATGCACTTGGTTTAGGTATTATTCGTGCATGACAGATGCACTTGATTTGGATTTTCGCGCATATTGAGCGCATGATATGAGATATGATTTTGTGCACACCGGATGGACTCGAATTGGGATTTTTTTTATTCGTGCATGTTAGTTGCACCGGATTGAGATTTTCGTGCACTCTAGGTACACTTGATATTATTGTCATGCACACCCATTGCACAGGACAGATATTTTCGTGCACACCCGTTGCACTTAGTTTTGCTTTTGTGCATGTTGTGGCATGTGTATTTAGATTTTATTTCCGTGCGCACCAGACGCACGTGATGGTTAGATACGCCTTTTGAGGTTGATTTTGATTTTGAGCACTTTGTTTTCATGATGGGCACTTTGTTATGTAGTAGCCAAACAGGACTGATCCGAGGACAGCACCTGAGTACTTTGCATGCATTAAAAGATTGCCAAGAGGTTTTCAAAAGGAGCTATAGTCTCGCTATTCCTACGTGTCCGTGAGCGACACGAATATTTATAAAGGAAACCCTTTGGGGATATTTTGAAAAACGACGGAACGTATATTTGGCAAAACATATATGGACATATATTATTATTTTACAAATGAGCGTCCGTCACTTATGCCATGAGTTACGCATCACACGGCGATTTAGAAAAGATTTTGCATGAGTTTTATTCAGTTCTTGAAAGTTTTCCAAAGATGCGTACTATACACGTATTATAGTATTTGACTAGTGTATATTGGATTTCTATAGTGGATTTTGAAATCTGTATCTTCATTGTAACTCTGAGGATATGCGTGCAAATCCGATGATTTTGTTGGATATAGTGCCCTCAGAGTCAATTATTGGATCACAGGCACGTGATTGCAATGATTGAGGGAGGACCTATACCGGTAGGACAGTCTTACTCAAGATGATAGTATGCTATCTGGTTTATCTTTATCATCGTGTATTGCTTTAAGTGACCTTACAGGTCGCTATTACACGTTGATAGAGCCCTTAGGATTCTCTCTTGACTGCCAGCAGTATGATGGCAATCATATACATGGGAGCTGGGGTCTATAAGCACATCCTTAAAGTGGTCCCTAGTCATGCGAGTTTCGAGACTGGGCATCGATACTCCATTAGTAGACTAGTGTATACAGTCGAGACCCCGACGAGGGGCGGTGGCCGGTCTCACAAGCCGTTGGTGTCAGTTGGTTCACCTAAGATGTATACAGGTGCTCATTGGGTTATGAGTACACCGGACAGGACTCGCCGGGAACATGCTAGTTGGTATTATGCCTGACGTCAGATAGCAGTTCCCCGGTGACATGTGTATAGGTTAGTTCATCGACCTGAGATCGTCATTTGTCTCGTGTGAGTTCCTACTGTACTTTGATTACTACCCTACCACGGCTCAAAGGAGTCGTGCAAACAGGTTTTAGTTGGGTACAGTCCTGAGCCACATGGAGACAGTGAGCAGATCGGCGGGGGTTTCGTCTCTCCCAGTATTGGGGGTGAGATCGCGCTGTGTCTAGGAGAGCCATTACACGAAGTCCTTGGCCAAGGCAGAAGATTTACTGGTAGGTATTCCAGTAGTATCTCAGGGTGTTCTGGGCTACACTCCGACACGACTTGTACCGCTTTTGGGGGTCTGACTTTTACCAACCCCCTAGGCCCACCATGTGATGCTCATAGACGAACGGACCGGACTGTACGGATATTGTCACTGATAGGCTCGGTAGGGTGTCAGGATGAGTTCGCTCATCGACCTCCCTTTTGGTCAATACCTGGTAGCCCGTTACGTACGGCTAGTACTTCTGACGTGCTAGTGGTTAAATCCATAGCCAAAGTATTGACGAGTCTTTAGAGTCCCCCACAGACAGTTTTTAAAATTTCGGGCGAAACGTTGTAGAGGCCGTATGATATATGGTAGAGTCCAATCATATACGTGCCGTAGTGCACGGATCATGATCGGGCGGATCATACTAGTGGGTTTTGGTTTAAGCCGAATCCTAGTATTAGATTTGTTGGATTACTTTAGTCTCATCGCATTTGCATTCAGTCGGAATGCGAATGCAGGTATGTATATACAGGTGAGGGGTATTCTTGTGATCCGTCACGTGTTTACTTTAGATGTTGCCGTATCTTTTTTATTGTTGCAAACATTTAGATTAATGTTTGCATATGGAAATTGTGAGCTAGAAATCATCATTTTGTGCATTTAATGTGACATGTGCAAGGCTAGTGACTCATGGTCTCTTTTTATGTGCATATGTCACATTATTGTTTGATTTGGTGTTGATATGATGAGAAGAGAGAGAGAGGGGCTGCCATATGAGAGCTTGGATTTGTATTTTTTGATACTCACTCTCTCATTTCATCATAAGAAACACACAAAAGAAAAGGCTCTTCTTCTTCCTCCTCCTCTAGCTCACAACCTCCATTAATGGCATCATCTCTAACCTCCATCCATGTAATGGATGCAAGAGACAAAGTGATCATAAACATTCTCTGCATCACCTTGGACACGTCGGCTAGCACACTTCGTGTCCGAGTTGCTTCGGATGAAACGAGAGCCCATAAAAAGACTCATAGATGTGGTGCACTTTATGATGAGGAGATCAAGACCGGAGATGCCGTGAGGAGCTTGGGATGGTAGCCAAAGACCGAAGGACACGGATCGATCGGTATAGCCTTTCTATCCCTTCTCTAGATAACTAGTTGTAGGTTAATGGTTCGATCCGGGATTTAAGCATACGATAGCGCCGGTTTCTAGTTTGAAAAAGTTTCGTTTCCGTATTTTAGCCTCGGAATGACGGCCGGGGCGCTACCGTAGACTTACAGATTTGCGTGACGCTTGACGGATTTCGATTTTGAGTTTTATACTCGTTTTCAGGCGCACGCGATGTGCTGTGTTATTTCTATATCTTCCGTAATTTCGGAGCCCCGTTGTTTTGAGCTGATTATGGAAATGTTTTAGATTTTGGGGGTTTAAATTTAAATTCGGGGACCGAATTTATTTAAGTGGGGAAGATTGTAACATTTCAGAAAATATAAAATATTATTTTTTGAATTTAATATTAAAATAATATATTTCCCGAAAACTGCCCGATTTGCGAAATTGGGGTTTTCGAAAAAGGGTATAAATATATACCAATAATTATGGAATAAATGGAAATTAAAATGATTTATTCATTTAAAAATATATTTAAAGGATTTGGCATTTTTAAAATTTATTATATGTAGTTTGGATAAAAACCCGATTCATGCACTGCTAATCGCGATTAAGCCAAATCCGTGTTTCTACAATTTTCCATGGCTAGTGCACCATGTCATCTTATATTTTGATTACATGTTGTGTTCTTGTGTTGTTTTTTTGGGTATTATGTGATTTGGGTTTTAAATAAAAGAAAAGGAAAATGAAAAGGGTAAAAGGGTTATTAATTGTGAGAGAGAGTTAGAATAAGAGAGGAGAGATAGAGGGGGCTGTCATATCCTCACCCCACTTTATTTCTTCATCTCCTTCTTCTTCCCCATCTCTTTCCACCTTCACCCCCTAGATCCATCTCCAAAGCTTCATCAAAACCCTAAACCCCTTTCACTAAAGTTGATCCCCTTATCACCCTCTACACTTTGGATCCATCAATGTTGGATTTTGAGGACTTTAGGGAGCTAGGGTTTTGCTTGGCTACATCCATGAA
The DNA here is from genome assembly GCA_030015575.1 of Agapanthus africanus. Classification (NCBI taxonomy): domain Eukaryota; kingdom Viridiplantae; phylum Streptophyta; class Magnoliopsida; order Asparagales; family Amaryllidaceae; genus Agapanthus; species Agapanthus africanus. The sequence goes on from CM057350.1 coordinate 292,083,890, forward strand.
GTATAATTCATTTCCTTTAGTTAGTTTTAAGTTTCTTTGTATTCTAGTTAGTTTAGAATTAGTTTTGGTTGGTTATTTTTTTGAAGTTAGAAATCTCTAGAGAAGGGTTTGAGTGTTGTGTGGATTGGGTGATGCCTAGTGGCTGTTTACAAGACCCTAGAGGTCGATTCTTGATGATGCTCTATATCGACGATCTTCCAGATCGAGACACGTGGCAGATGACGTATCCCAGAACTCAGAAGAGAAGGCCCACATGGGACCGACCAAGCCACCCTTGCACCCGACCTACGAACACAAAGCTGGCTCGCCTCAGAGCCCCCCGCAAATTAGCCTCCTCGGCCTCTCAGCTCGCCTCTGAGCTGCCACAGGACCAAGATACCTCGGCCCTCTCGCTCGTTCCCGAGCACTCTCCCCGAGGCCATCTTCCTCGGTCCCTCCGACCGACCAACTCCACCACTCACAGGCGTAACCACCGCTCCGCAGATCTCGCCATGCGTAGATACTCCGCCGGCAGCATCCCACGTTCCACGCCATCACGATCCCCTCTAACGGGCGATCCGCTTATTACGCGGGCGTGACGTCGAGAGCGTAACTACCGGCGAGATTCTCGCGCCCTCTACTGCGTGCTGCCGCCACTATATAAACCCTCATCACAGAGGGGTCAAGTAAGCCATTTTTACTCCACTTAGCCATTACTCTGCTCGGATCTTGTGCTGACTTGATCGTCGGAGGGTCCTCGGTGGTACCAAACCACCCCGGGACTTCCTTACAGGTACTCGGCATAGACTCCTCAAAACCACCAATCTCCTCAAAACCCATTAAGACCCACACGCAACAGGAGATCACCTCCAAAATCCACCGGGAGATCGACGGAAGACAACATCTGACGGGGACCCGAAAAGGACCTCCATCAGTTGGCGCCGTCTGTGGGAAACGAAACTCCACAAAAAACAAAGTTGTCCTTCCGATCTCCATCCACATGGCAAGCGATCACCCTGAAGATCCAGGTACCAGCCGCCGCCTACCCCTTGCCGGAGGCGCGGACGAACCTCCTCCGATGACCGTCATCAACGCCCTCTCCAGCCGAATAGACCGACTACAGTCCATGGTGGAGGCGCTCATCCGCGTCTAAACGGCCGGGCTGGGGCCCCAGATCGCCGCTCCTCCGCCTCCAGACGACTCTACCCTCGTCGGCACAGCTGACCACCGGCAGGCTACGTCCCACAGCCACAGATCTCACGAGCCGATACTCTCTGAGGCCTGCTGGGTGCCCCACAGCTCCATACTAAGATCCTCCGCCAGAGCGCCCCGCCTCAAGCCTCGCCGCCCTTACCCCCCTGAGGAGATGTCGGTCACCTCGCCTATCCCCACGCATGACTGACACCTCCTCCCTCGACGGGGTCAAACAGAAGGGGCTCGCCACGGCGGCTCGAGGGCAACATCGCCCAAGGATCTGAGGAACCTCATCAAGAGGAACCGGGGTGACACCCAGACGCAAATCTCCCACAGCAGAGGCCAGGGATCATAAGGCGCCGAATCCTCGGGGTACCACGGCCGACTCGAAGCCCTCGAGAAGAAGATCGAGGGCTTACGCCGAGAAGGTCACCTCTCAGGCGACGGGGCTAAGTACGCTGCCGACTCGCTCACCAAGCCATTTACCGAGGGACTGCTCGCTGTTCACGTCTCCCCGCACAACAAGCCCCCTAAGGTCTCTCTGTTCGATGGGAAAACCGACCCGAAAGACCATTTGGATGCTTTCACCGTGGGAATGAGCTTCCAGGACCATTCCGGCGCCGCACAGTGCAGAGCCCTCCCAGCCACCCTCATCCGCTCTGGTCGGGACTGGTTCAGAGGACTCGAGCCTCGCTCGATCTCGACCTTTGACGAGCTGGCTACTCAGTTTCTCTGCCAGTTCGGCGGGAACCGTCGGCAGAAGCGCACAGTCGACTACCTCTTCACAGTTAAGAGCGGGGACAAGGAGATGTTCAAAGCTTACGTCACCCGCTTCTACAACTCCCTCCTCGAGGTCCCCGAGCACCGGGACGAGACCGTCATCACGGCACTCAGATCTGGTCTTAGGCACAGGGAGTGGTTGCGCTCCTTTGCATTGGCGCAGCCTAAGACCATGGCCGAGGTCAAGGCGTGGACCGAGCGTAAGGTCCAGCTCGAGTCCGAGGTGAACGCAAATCTCCCTCGAGCAGAACGGCCCGACCAGAAGAAGAGGGCTCGGGAAGAGAGGCCGGAGCGTCAGCAGCCCTATCACCCGAAGTTCTAGGAGTACACCCCGCTCAACGTCTCCCTCGCAGTGCTACTAGAGGAAGCCCAGGGCGAGGGGTTCTTTAAATTCCCTCCAATCCCGCGTCAGGCCTCGAAGTGAACCCGGGGCCCCTACTGCGCCTTCCACCGGACGCTGGGCCATGCCACGGAGGATTGTAAGTAGCTCCGGGACTACATCGAGGAGCTCATCCTATCGGGGCACCTCGCCGCCTACTTGAGGGACAAGCGGCAGGCCGACCGCGAACAGAAACAGCGTCCTCCCCCCCGCCGAGCTGACCATCGGCCAGATCATGCTCGTTTCGGCAGATGACTAGTCCGGTGCCCAAGAAGCCCCGTACCCAGCGCCGAGCACGGAAACCAACAAGCCTCCGGGGAGCTCGGGCCACGCTAATAAGGTCATCTATTAGCATGTATTTTTTAGGGAAATGTAAACTCTTCCTAGGGTCTGTTGTTAATTTAATAAAAGATCAATGGAACATTGCGAAAAAGAAGGAAAGATCTTATTTATTCAAAAAGGTATTATGGGCTCCTCAGCCATACATACAAAAAGAAAAAGAAAATTACAACAGCGGGGGAAGGGGGTGCAGGGAGCACTGCTCATGGTACTCGGTAAAGATCTCCACCAACCGAGGCCTCGCGAGATCCAGCCTCTGGCCTCGGTTCCCTCCGCGCGCGTCGACCTCGAGCCTCGGTTCGTAGCACTCTCGGACGAGTGCCACCGAACGAGCCAGCCGACTCGCGGAGATCAGGCCGAAGCGCCTCAAAGACCGCAGCTTGCCCACGGCCTCGTCGTATAGCTGCTCGGACAAGGGGTTATAAAGCTCCGGCGACGCCCTCCAGATGGAGTACATCAGCAGCTGCAGCAGAGGGGAGCGTCGGGGGAGCAGCCGGCCGAAGTGGTCCTCGATGTTGAGGAAGACCAACTGCACCGCATCCTCGGTGCAGTTCTGGTCGTACAAGTACACGTCTTCGAAGTGAATGATGTCGGGGATGGTGAAAGGGAAGTCTTCCATTTTCTTTTGTGATTTAGTTGTGAAGGGAGGAAGGACCAACACTCCCTCAGCTTTATAGAGCCCACTGCGCCCCAACGGAACCCAACGGTCGCCCGTTTTCACCCACGAAGTCGCTGCCATGCGGCGATCATTGAGCCTTCTCTGGTGAAGTCGAAACGACGCGACTCTGGCGTTTCGCCTCCCCACACGTTTGATGAGAATGCTACACGCACGTTCGCCGCGACCGTTCCTGTTCCCCATGCCTGCGACTGGATGGTCGGGAGAAACCTCATGACACTGATGGAAGTCTTTTTCGGGTCCCCGTCAGATGTTGTCTTCCGTCGATCTCCCGGTGGATTTTGGAGGTGATCTCCTGTTGCGTGTGGGTCTTAATGGGTTTTGAGAAGATTGGTAGTTTTGAGGAGTCTACGCCGAGTACCTGTAAGGAAGTCCCGGGGTGGTTTGGTACCACCGAGGACCCTCCGACAATCAAGTCAGCACAAGATCCGAGCAGAGTAACGGCTAAATGGAGTAAAAATGGCTTACCTGACCCCTCTGTGATGGGGTTTATATAGTGGCGGCAGCACGCAGTAGCGGGCGCGAGAATCTTGCCGACAGTTACGCTCCCGACGTCACGCCCGCGTAATAAGCGGATCGCCCGTTAGCGGGGATCGTGATGGCGTGGAACGTGGGATGCTGCCGGCGGAATATCAGCGCATGGCGAGATCTGCGGAGCGGTGGTTACACCTGTGAGTAGTGGAGTTGGTCGGTCGAAGGGACCGAGGAGGATGGCCTCGGCGAGAGAGCTCGGGAACGAGCGATAGGGCCTAGGTATCTTGGTCCTGTGGCATCTCAGAGGCGAGCTGAGAGGCCGAGGAGGCCAATTTGCGGGGGGCTCTGAGGCGATCCAGCTTTGTGCTCGTAGGTCGGGTGTAGGGGTGGCTTGGTCGGTCCCATGTGGGCCTTCTCTTCTGAGTTCTGGGACACGTCATCTGCCACGTGTCTCAATCTGGGAGATCGTCGATATAGAGCATCATCATTAGCCCCCCACTCTTGTCCCGACCAGCTGGCGAGTCGGGTCAAGAGTGGACTGCCGGGCCGCCCGGGGTGCACTCCCTCCTAAGATTTCGTCGGGACGAGTCGCCGGGCTGTCAGCTCTCTTTTCTGCCAGCGAATCGGGGCGAGATCTCTGCATTTAAGGAAGGTCCGCCGGTTCATGCGTCCCGTCACTGAAGCGACGGTCCACGTGTCAAGCGTCGGTTGGACGTCGCGACGTGTGCAGGCCTGCGGCGTCTGATGGGATGCGGCCCAGTGTGGGAACGACATGTGAAGCGATCGGAGCCGTAGGACACGAGGAGGTGCTCTAGCGGGAGATGAAGGGCACCGTTGGATGAGGGCGATTGCAGTGACAAATAGAGGTGGGGTCCACTATAGGGTCCCTACACCTTCATATTTCCTCGCTATAAGCCCTGGTTGCTCGGCGCTCGTCTTCTTTCTTCTGCTTTCGTTTCCCGAGGATCCCTCTTCTCCAGGTTAGATGTCTTCTTTCGTAAAGTCTGTAGATGTCGTAGGAGTAGGTTCTAGGGACCCTCTAGTTGAGCCTGAGTCTTCTCGGGAAGCAAGGGTCGGATCCTCTTCCCGGGATCGTGCGGCGGGGGCAGCCTCCAGGGAGGTGGCGGTAGACGCTGCCACCGGTGCGTCGTGTTGGGTGAGGCATGAGGATGAGCTCGCCAATGCTCGGGCTCGCTTCCACATCCCCTCACGTTATACGCTTTGTCTGGCCAAGGAGGAAGAGAGGGCAGACCAAGTACGGGGTAGAGAGATCGCCCTATACTTGGAAGTTTTTTGGGGTGGAATGCGCCTGCCCTTCTCTTCCGAGGTCGTCGAAGCGCTGAACATATTCCGGTTAGCCCCTGGCCAGTTAGTGCTGAACTCGTGGAGGATTCTCCTCGGGTTCCTGATCTGCCTGAAGTTACAAGCGGTTTTTTTTAGCCTCTCTCTCCTTGATTCTTCCCTCGTTTTCAAAAATCATCCTGGGGGTCGAGCGGGCGACCCGAGGTGGGTCTGCCTCTCTTTTAGAAAGCAACAGGGGGGCGCCGCCGGGACAAGGGTTGTGGCCCTGCCTTCTTCCATTCACGACTGGAAGAAGAAGTTCTTCTGCGTTTCCCCACCCGAAGGCGAGGACTGCCCCGTGCCTACCAAGTGGTCGAGGGAAAAATGCTTGCCGGGGAACCAGTCCAACGACCTCGCCGCGGTCAGAGTGGTGTTGTGGGAGCCCGTTCCCCGATTCGACTTGCTGCTGTCTGAGAGGGTCCTAAGTTGGGCCGGACTCAGCCCCGTTGAGTTCGTCAGTAAGTTAGGCTTTCTTTTTGGCTTTTATATTACATGTGCCGCTGACTTCTTTGCATTTGGTTTTATGCAAGACCCATGGACATGAACGAGCTCCGAGACTCCATGCGCCAGCCGAGGAAGGTCACGAAGGTTGGAGGCACCAGCTCTTCCCGCTCGAAGCCCGCCCCGGCTCCTTCTCCTCCGGTGGTCGCGTCCCGTAAGCATTCGGGGGCGGATCCCGCCCCGGGGCCAAGAAGAGCGTCGGGCCGGAAGCGGGCTCGGATTCTGGAGGACCCGGTCTCGGAGGAGGAGATCGGCTCTCCATCGGAGCCGCTCAAGAGAAGTTCCTGGAGGTCTTCCCAGGGCCCGTCCTCGCCGATCATAGTGGAGGAGAGAGGCCTCCAGTTCGTGGTGCCCTCGGGGTTATCCGTCGCGGATAGCCTGCTGCATGAAATAGAGAAGTCGGCGAGGGGTAGGGTCTCCGGGGGGACCTTCAGGGCCCAGATGGCGTCCATCGCCCAGGAGTCCGTGCAGGTAAGTATTTGTTTTTTTGTGAGATTCGGTGCCTCCGAAGTCTTTCTGATCTCTTTCCTATTTTTCAGGTTCTCCAGCATGTTTCCCTTGCCTTGCGCATGGAGTCCGAGGTGATAGCCCCGGCAATGAAGGCTGCGGGCCAGCTTGCCTCGCTGGAAGAGAGCTCCAAGCGGGAGCTGGAGGCGGTGATGGCGACGGTTGCCTGCCTGGAGGGCAAGGTGGAGGCCAGGAAATGGGAAGTTGCCTGGTACCGCGAGGCCACCGTGGCTGCCGAGGTCAAGCTTGAGGACGCTCAGGTGCTCGCCGGCAACCTGAAAAAGACGATGAAGACCCTCCGGAAGAAGCTGGGGGCGGCGGCCGAGGCGGCGAAGTCGGCCGACCTGAGAGCGGCGAAGTTGGCTGACCTCTCGGTGGCGAAGGCGGTGGAGGGCTACAAGAAGTCGAAGGACTTCTATGATGACCTGGCCGTGGCCACAACCCGCATCTGGCATGAGGCCCTCGATGCCGTTAAGGCCCGGATGCCGGATTTCGCCGATGAAGAGCTCCGGGCCAAATTCCCCCTCGCGGATGCCGATGAGCAGGGGGAAGAGATCCCTGACAAGGAGGTGGCTGAGGACCCTGCTCGTCTCATGGTGGACGTCAAGGATCCTGAGGTCGCGCCTGGCCCTGAGGCCTAAAGCCCCCGTCTTCCTCCTCTTTTTATTTCGCCACTTCTGGAATTTTTGTAGGCCTCCGGGCAGTCTGTAAGGCTGGGGAGCCCAAAATACCCTTTGTAAAGACTCCGCTTTTGGTAATAAAACTTTTTGTTTCATTAGCTTGCACCTTTTCTTCTGTTTGTGAAGAATGCTCGTAAAATGTCCTTGCTTGCACTGTTGGGCTTCCATGTCAGGTCGGCTATCTGTCTAGCGATCGTTCGTCGAGTTGATTTTGCTCACTTATCAAGTGTGCCAAGCGCTGCTGAGAAGGAGACATCTCCATCATCTCTATAGCCCCGAAGTCGAGGGGGAATCGCTCAGAATTGAGCAGATCTGATGTCTCTCAATGGGGTTTCGGGTCTGCGGCATTTGATGAGCAGCATGCTGCCCGCCGCAGATTTTGTTGCGCCACGGCAGCGCCCCGGCCGTCTATCCGAGGCCAAAATGCGGAATCAAAAATTTTCCTTACTTGGAAACTGGCGCTACCGCGGACAATGAAAACCCGGATCGTTAGCCATTAACCTATACTAGCTAACAAGAGATGGGAAGAGAAGTATACCGAGTGATCCGAGTCCTCCGGTCTTCTCGTCATCGTCCAGATCTCCCGCGGAAACTCCGGTCGTCGCATCCTTGCCGGAAGGGCACCACATCGTCTGTATCTTTTACGGGCTCCCACCTCAATGCCGAGGCCTCTCGGGCACGAAGCTGGCAAGTCGACGTGCCCAAGATTTGCTGTAGAATGTAGTGTAGATGATGCTTGTCTCATTTGGGGTTTGTAGTTGCCATGATGGAGGAATAAGGTTATGGAAAAATGGTGCTTTCATTTTTCCAAAACTAGATGAATGAGATGAAGAAATTTGTGTCACACTAAAATGGAAATTTCTCTCTTCCTCACTCCATGTGTGGCCGGCCATCCTCTTCTTGAAATGGTGGAGGGAATAACAACTAAGGGAGGTGAGTGTAGGATAAAGAGAAGGTGACCATATCCAAAAACAAGAAAACATCAACCATACTTAAAACCCATACCCTTTCAAATCTCCATTAAAGCACCATTATGGATGAAAAACAAAAGATGCTTATCATAATGAAACCATTTGCAAGAAACCCCTCCACAATGTGTTATTTGCAAACTTGCAAATAACACCCTCCATCGGAAAAGTCCGGCCGGGAAAGAACAAAGGAAAACCGGCCGGAACGGAATGCAAACTGGCAACTCCAGAAAACTGGTCCCGTAATAAATTACAGGAAAACCCCGATACTGTGCATACACACCCGCATCTGTATTCCGTCCGGATACAAATGCAAAGAGACAAAATCTACACTGTACTAAACTAGGATCCGGCTTAAACCAAAGCCGGCTAGTAATATCCGTCCGATCCTGATCCGTGCAATACCGCACGTGTCTGATCGAACCCTGCCATATATCCATACGGCTACTAGTACAAAACCGTCCGATCCTGATCCGTGCAATACCGCACGTATCTGATCGGACCCTGCCATATCTCCATACGGCCTCTACAGCGTTTTGCCCGAAAGCTGAGTAACTGAATGTGTGGTGGACTCTAAAGACTCGTCAATACTATGGCTGTGGATTTAACCACTAGCACGTCAGAGGTATAAGCCAATACGTAACGGGCCACCAGCTATTGACTAAAAGGGACGTCGATGAGCGAACTCATCCTGACACCCTACTGAGCCTGTCAGTGACAATATCCGTACAGTCCGGTCCGTTCGTCTACGAGCATCGCATGTCGGGCCTAGGGGGTTGGTAAAAGTCAGACCCCCAAAAGCGGTACAAGTCGTGTCGGAGTGTAGCCCAGAACGCCCTGAGATACTACTGGAATACCTACCAGTAAATCTCCTGCCTCGGCCGAGGGCTTTGCGTAATGGCTCTCCTAGACACAGCGCGACCTCACCCCCAATACCGGGAGAGACGAACCCCTGCAGATCCGCTCACTGCCTCCATGTGGCTCGGGACTGTACCCAACTAAAACCTATTTGCACGACTCCTTTGAGCCGTGGTAGGGTAGTAATCAAAGCACAGTAGGAACTCACACGAGATAAATGACGATCTCAGGTCGATGAACTAACCTGAACACATGTCACCTGGGAACTGCTATCTGACGTCGGGTATAATCCCAACTAGCAGGTTCCCGGCGAGTCCTGTCCGGTGTACTCATAACCCAATGAGCACCTGTATACATCTTAGGTGAACCAACTGACACCAGTGGCTTGTGAGACCGGCCACCGCCCCTCGTCGTGGTCTCGACTGTATACACTAGTCTACTAATGGAGTATCGATGCCCAGTCTCGAAACTCCCATGACTAGGGACCTTTTAAGGATGTGCTTATAGACCCCAGCTCCCACGTATATGATCGCCATCATACTGCTGGCAGACAAGCAAGAATCCTAGGGGCTCTATCAGCGTGTAATAGCGACCTGTAAGGTCACCTGAAGCAGTACACGATGATAAAGGTAAACCAGATAGCATACTATCATCTCGAGTAAGACTGTTCTACTGGGATAGGTCCTCCCTCAATCATTGCAATCACGTGCCTGTGATCCAATAATTGACTCTGAGGGCACTATCTCCAACAATCTCCCACTTGCACTCAAGGCTAATTATTGCGATGTCGCATACTCACAGCCCGTGTGATACCGAACACCCAACTCCTCTACTAGTC